>CAXIIO010000685.1:0-622267 GCA_964028335.1 Altica lythri | reverse complement strand
GTAACTCGAGTGTTACATACTATTTTTTATAATGAACTTTTAAAAGTATAAAAAAATATATAAAATGAGAGTTTTTCGAAATATTTATTTATGTTGGCAATCTTGACACTTTTGACACTTGTCAGTTTTAATGATTTTAAATTTGAATGTTTGTCAAATTTGTATAAAATATTCCAAATTTAGCAATTAACGCTAATAATGTAGTTAATAATTTACTACAACATACTTCTTGATTTACTACCTGAACTCTTTCGTTGACAATCAGTGCAGTGCAACCAATTGTGTACAACAAAAAGTTACCAAAAACAGTGTTACAATGAATCTATTTCGATACTGTTTTTAGTGTCGAAATAGAAACTTTGTGAACGTGAATTATAAAAATCCTTTTTTATTTCTAAAAATCAGGAGAAATCGGTAGATTTCCAAAAAAGGCGAATTTTAAAAATTGTTTATTCAATAAAATAAGGTAAGTTAAAATTAATTTACAAGACAGTTAAATAATTATGAAAGAAAATTATCAGGGTATATTACTTCCTAAATCGGTAGATGTACTGAAAAATCGGTAGAGTTGGCATCGCTGGTCACCAGGTATCACAAAACTACACAAAAACCGTCGGCAAACCGGAGCGAAATGTGGTAAAAAGAACTTCAAAGAACTTCTTCTCTATATACCTACTGTAGTAACGAGAAAGTCAGATTTTATATTTTGTCAATTATACATAGCCCTAAACTTCTTACCTATTTCACAATTTTCGTGAGTTACAATTGATTTAACTCGGTATACTTACCTGTTAAGAGTCCTTTAATAAATCTTTTGTCTGTTGTTTTGGTTTTATTTAAATTTTGGAAGATGCATTTATATAGCTTACAATTTTAAAATCATTACATAAGAATGTTAGTAGCCAATATACTTTTTTATAATTCACGTTCACAAAGTTTCTATTTCGACACTAAAAACAGTATCGAAATAGATTCATTGTAACACTGTTTTTGGTAACTTTTTGTTTTACACAATTGGTTGCACTGCACTGATTTTCAACGAAAGAGTTCAGGTAGTAAATCAAAAAGTATGTTGTAGTAAATTATTACCTACATTATCAGCGTTATTGCTAAATTCGGAATATTTTATACAAATTTGACAAACATTCTAATTTAAAATCATTAAAACTGACAAGTGTCAAAACTGTCAAGATTGCCAACATAAATAAATATTTCGAAAAACTCTCATTTTTTTTTTTTGTACTTTTAAAAGTTCATTATAAAAAATAGTATGTAACACTCGAATTACAATGACGGTTTGTAGTACTCGTGCTTTGCGAAACTCACCGCTTCGCGGTTCGTTTCACAAACTGAACTCGTACTACGAAACCTCTGTCATTGTAACACTTGTATTACAATATACTATTTTCTAACGATAGTTGAGGTTAATTTAAAACAAAACAAAAACTAAATTATTTAAAAATACGAAAGTGTCCACGCTAGTCCAATGTACTGTTTCAAATTTTTGATTTGCAGCATTCAAATTTTTTGCAATTCAGAAAATGGGGCGCTAAGTACAAACTTCACAAATTTATAACTTATATAGATAACGATGCTATAGTTATTTACCTAACGTGTTTGGGAAGTAGAATTTATGAGCACTTTATTTGCAGCATGACCTTTTCTGTCAACTTCATTTAGATTGTCAAATTCTTCTTTCTCACTTTCAAATTTTAAGTTAACTTTATTCAGCTAAAAGTTTTAAATAATCATTTGTTGGTAACATACACTACGTCACTTCCATTTCCTCCCTCTCAATTACGATTATTACAACGTACCTCCATCTTTTCTTGGTAACATGGACCTTCTGTTTCGGACTTAGTGATGTTAGACCCAGAAGCTGACCGCTGTTTCATTATATTACTCATTAATTGGCTTAAAGCCACTCCAATGCTTAGTGCGAGCTTCTTTTTGTACCTGATGTGGCTATATTCCATCTTAGATGCTCACACTAAGTTCGAGCTTTATTCGTACTTTTCTTTCTAATTTTTAAAAAATATTTTTCTTGCAGCTCCTTCTTCGACTGTTTTTAATATTAATTTTAATTTCCCTTTCATTCTCTTCTTCAAAGTTTTAATTTTTATATGTTTGATGTTGTTTTTTCGACCACCCTATGGTAGTTCCTATGGGATGGTTAATTTTGGATGACTGTACAGTCTACTTTTCATTTTCTCCCCTGGGATATTGATTTACCTTTGACGTAAGTTAACAATTTGTTATTTTTAGTAAATTGTTATATTTGTAATTTAGTTTTAGCTCTGAGGATGGCCGGTGTTTAGGCCGAAAGCGCTCAGCTAACAATTTATAATAATTTTCAATACATGCTTCGTAAAGAAAAATAATTGTTTTCCTGTTTCCTGTTACTTCAGTAAGCGTGTACAAGTCTTACAGTCTATTTCACAGATATTTACGTTGCTGCTCAGGGTGACACTCTAGTGGACACAGGAGGTAGCTATAATGTGTGAATGTTGCCAATGTTTTACGGGAAATTGTCGTCATCGATAATATAAAACAAATTTCTTCCAGTCGAAGGTGTTGATACGACAATTTGAAATCCCGGCGATGGACACCTGACAAGGGTAAAGACGGCCAAAATTTGGGCAAAACATTGTCATCGATAATATATCCGCCATTTCTACCACGTAATTTTTGACCCTTGAGAAGCATATATCCAAAATGGCGTTCAGCTGAGTGAATACAAAAGAGGTGGTGGTCAAGGGTAAAGAGAGCCAAAATTTGGGGCAAAAAATCGTCATCGATAATATGCCCGTCATTTTTACGAAGTAATATTGGACTCTTGAGAAGCCTAACTTCAAAATTGGGCGAGGCTAAATGAGACAAAAAAAAGTAGAATGGACCTTAGATTTTCCTATAGAAATTTACATGTAAAAAAGACCGATTTTGCGCTAGAACTCTGTTACAGTCCCTTTACTGGCGGAAAGCTGGGTCGATACAAAAGAGGTAGCGGTCACAGGTAAATAGAGCTAAAATTTGGTGCTTTTTACCTCAGGTGTACGCCTGTTAGGATTTCGAATTGTCGTATCAACACCTTAGCGGTTACGTAAATACCTGTATTGAGTGAACGTGTTGCAAACAAGATATGTCATATAACGGATGATGTCGAGATTTCGGCTCTAGCTTTCCTGCTATAACCATTATATAATAAGACCAATATTTTACAAATTTCTCGCATTTATAAAAACTCTTTTTCATGCCTCGTAATAAATATCAATTCCTACTGATTCTTTATTGGTTGACAGATGATTTTTTTTTTTAATTAAATGGGTAGATATTTTATCAGTATTAATCCTTTTTAATCACTCTAAGGCAAACTTCAAGGGGATAAATTATTTTCCATACTTTGTTATATTTCTTACTGATGACATTGTTCTCTTTTGCATATTTTAAACGTTTATGAAAAACGGAATAAAAAATTAAAAACTGCCTATCTTTTTTCTACCTACTATGCGGCAAACAATATTCTCGTTAATTAAATTTGCTCTTCTGTGATGGCGATATTTTATGTTTACTTTTCTTTCCCGAATAAAAAAAAGAGAAAATCAGAATTCGTTAAAAATAAATATTCACTCCACATTTATTAGTGTATTGATACGCATCAGGAAAAGTGTGTAAATTAGTAGAATATTTAATAGCTATGAAAATTATTAATTTTCGCATGCACGTGAAACCAACGCTCCAGTAATGTTCCCGAACGTAAATCGTTTAATTGGGTTGGTAATTTGTTTTTTTTTAATGAAAGTTTTGTATAGTGAGTTTCGTATAATAAAATAATTAATATAGTATTATTCGTGGAGCAGCAGTAAAATTTTGTAGGTTTAAGAAAAACTTTGTCTTCGTAGTCTTAATTTCGAATTAATAATTCTCTTTTAGGACTTTTGTCTAAGATTGGTATTTTTGTCTTTTTAGTTATGCATATATCAATAAAGATAAAAAATATATAGACTTAAAGTAATTTATTGTTTTTTAAAACATTTCCCACTAAGATCGATGCACTTTTGCATACGTTCAAACCAATTGGTAAAACAGTTATTCCAGTTTTCAGTTGACACCTACAAAATCGCTGTTAAAAGAGCATCGATGGCTTCTTCTTTGATGTTTAGGAACGTGAAGAAGTCGTTGGGACTAAGATCACGACTATACGGTGGATGCTCTAACAATTCAATGTTTTGAAGCTACAAAAACTTGATTGTTTTTAAGCACTTGCATTGTCCTGATGCGAGATGATACGCCGTTGTGTGTGGCTTTGTCGGAGTTTCTCGATAACTTCTGGTAAACAAACGTTTATGTACCAATCGGAAGTAACCGTCCTTCGATCTTCTTAATCAATTGTTGCTACATGACCAGATTTTGACACGACCATTTTCGATGAAATACTTTGAGAACGGATAACTTTTGTTGGTTTTCTTCATCATGAAACACTCACAGAGCAGATTGGCGTTTAGTTTTCGGTTCGTATGAGTAAATCCAGAATTCATCGCCACTAGCAATACTATAAACGTTTTTTGAGTTGCCTTTGTTAAACCGTTCCAATGTTTTTCAAAACCAATTGACGCGAACCTCTTTTTGCTTTTATGTGAGCAAATGAGGGATTCAATGGAAAACCAACTTGGTAACATTTAATTCATGTAAGATCTTTTAAATCAAGGTCTTTAAAATGCCCAAAGATGCCTCTATATCCTGGTATGTTACATGACTGTCATCCTCAATCCGCTGACGAACCGCATCAATGTTTTGCTGTGTGAATGCTGTTTTGGGTGGACCTAGCCTGGATTCGTCGCTCAGACTGGAGAGACCACGTTGAAATTCGGAATACCAGCGGGAAAAAGTTAACTGGTGTGGTGCTTTATTCACAAACACAGAAACCATTTCAGCGAGACATTGCTGTTGACATAATCCTCTCCAAAAATTGTAAAAAATTATTGCTCGATAATGTTCTCCATTTTTCGAACCACTTGCTAATTTCAAAAATTCACCGTACGTACACGACTTTTTGTATCGCAATGAAACTCTGGATTTCTGTCAACAATAGATTGAGGTTAGATTTGTATCTAAGCGGCTATATGCAAAACTAAAAAGACAATCCTTGTACAAGCTGTTTAAAATTACAAACACTTAACGACAAATATTTATATTCCTATATTTTAGTGGGCCAGGGAAAAGCAGAAAACCAGACGCTGTCTTACCCAAGTAACACAGACCTGCATAAATTAACTGCAAATGCACTGCAAAGAGCCTGCAGTCATTTTTATAACTGTATATCAACTGCAGATAATCTGTAGAAATAGAAGTAATCTGCATATAATCATCATATTACCTTTACCCAAAGATGTACTTCATATCACCTGCATACTGTTTAAAATTGCAGATATTTCCTGCATAAGACATTTACTGACAAAGGAAATGCAGTTGTGTCCTGCATAATGTCTTCAAATAAAAGATATGAAAATGAAGACTATATGCAGACATTTTGCAGTAAGAATTCTCTGCAAATGACACCTTTATATAAATAAAATACAGATCTACTATTGCAGAATAATAGCAAACTCTAAGCAGACAAATATGAAAATGAATATTATATGCAGACTATTTTCAGTAAGAATTCTCTGCAAATGATATCTTTATATAAATAAAATATAGATCTACTACTGCAAAATAATAGCATATTATAAGCAGATCATATATATCTATATATCTACTTTTTTACGTTTGACAGTTCCATCTCCTATTATATTATTCATATTTAATTAATATGGATAAAAAGGTATTTGTGCTTGAAGTTGACGAACAATACCATTTAAAAGAAAATCATAACTATATTTTTGCGTCATTTCTAAGAAATTGGGCAATTGAATTTAACATTTCACAGGTTGCTTTAAAACCGTTACTAGAAAAGTTAAACAAAACTTATAATTCGCGTTTACCTAACGATCCTCGAACACTCATGGGTGAGTTGTTATATGGTTTATGTACTTTAAGAAATTATAGCTATGGAATATGCGAATTTTAAAGGTATATATGAAGCAACTTTAAAAGACTTTAAAGAGTTTTTTGATACTCCTTTGTTGTCCACTCATTTGTTTATATTTCAAACAGAGAAATATGAGTTTCACGAAATTAATATCTATTTATTTAATGATTGTGTAAATTAGTAGCAATTGTTTCTTCAGAACAAACCGTATTTGTGCCAATACACCATACATTTCCTTTGCATGAAACTTTATAAATAAAAAATAAAATACATAAAAAAGAAGAATATGTTTTATTCCAAATTAAAAAATATCAACAAAAACTCAAAACTTTTATAACAGTTTAAAAATAAAAACGAAACTGGAAAATTCTGATCATGATTGACTACTGAAAAATTTATTTATTGCGAAAAGTAGTTTTAAATGACGATAGTGACCGTAGCTATCAAGTGTCCTTATAGCCGAGTGGGTAAGACGACTAACTTTCAATTAGGTGATGGATGGTGAACCAGGATCGAATCCCCGCGTAAGAAAGGTAAAAAAAATGTTAAAAGTGGTTTTAAATAATTCAAAAGTTTATGTTGTGTAGATTTAGTAAATAGAAGTAATAAAATGATATTGTATATCATATTTGATAATTACCTGACATAAAATTAAAATGTAGAGTATACTTTTATTTTATTTTAATTATTTCTGCATATCATCTTCAAATCCATCAATTATAGGTTTTATACAGGAGTATGGCAGACCTGCACTGTTTCTGCAAACGACCTTTTACACATGAAATGAAAGTAATATACAGCAGTTTTGCAGATCATTTACCTGCATAAGTGCGTCCAAAACAGTATTTTATATAATCATATACAGATTATTTGCAGATCATTACGCAGGTGAAAATGTTACTTGGGTAGTACCCTATAAATCCCAGCTGTCATACAATTTTTTATACTATGCTTTGTAGTACGATTTCTCTTTAGCTTACCTTTTCATCAGTGCTGAATTCTTTCGAGGTCTGTTAAAAAAGTTACTTAAAGCCAGATCTGGAGAATACCCTGTGGATCTAAACACAATATGTAGCCAAATTCATGCAATTTTTTAATTTATAAAAAGCATTTTTTTCTTTTTTCTTGTGATTTCGTCCTCCAAAAGCTTTAACCAAGTTATGTTATAAGCGCTGTTAATGGTCTAGCTATTTTGAGGTAATTAATGAATATTATACCTTGCTGTTTGAAATACTGATGCCAAAATCTTTTCAGGCGACTGTTGCGTCTTGGAGTATGTTCATCGCGTTGGGTCCAGTCGACTGAGTATCGATTAGAATCTATAGTGTAGTTATGGAGTTATATGTTTTGTTCACTGTAATGGGTGTTTACAATAGATCTGCAAAGGTCGCAGTGATATAGGCTAACAGCCAACCCAAAAATATCTATCTATCTATCGACAGAAAAAATCGTTTTTATTACGTGTGAATATCGTTAAATATTGTTCCGGATGATCAGCACGTTGTTAGTTCTAATAAGCATGCTCGAATTCACATTGCACCTGTTCAAATGGTCAGGCACGATATTTTCAAGACTTTTTTTTGAGTCTTAGCTACACATCTCGATCACCTTCACATTACGATCATCAAAATGATTTTGGTCGATTTGAATGCTCATTTCGTCTGGATTATATTTGAATGTTTAAATTGTAAACGTTGGTACTAACATATTATAGTGTCACTATAGGCAATTCTCACCCAGGTCGTGGTTTGTAATTTGGTTTATTATTGTATATTAACCCTGTTTTATGTTCTTAGCAATGATTATTTTCATACCAGATGCAATAAAAATATCCAATTGCGAGATTCGGATTGATACAATTATTTTATGAGAATTAATTAAAGTTTAATAAGAAGAAGCTAATATTACACCAATAAAAGAGTTGAATTTCCATCAAGAACCCTTCGTTAGAAATTTCCCTACACAATCCTGCAATCCTACTGCAACTGTCAGGCAATCAACGTCGGTTCTGAATGAGTTTTAATTATTTAAACACACGGACACACCGGCAGAAGTTCAAAACAATGCTTCACTAACATAAACGAATTGATTCGAGCCAACAAAACGCGATTAAAAAATCTGCTGCTGCATTCGATTACAATTCATTTTGTGGCATTTGAAAATATTCGAAAAATACTTAATCTTGACAGAATTACTACTAAACGAAATTACTACTAAGCTGTAGAGAGTGTAGGCTTTAATTCTGATTGGAAATGTACTTATTTCGATTTATTCAATTTACTACCACTGAAACTGAATTCGAAAATGGTAGTACACTAGTTTTCATACCTGAAAGAACATTATAATTAATAAATCACTGGTATATATCAGACTCTAAGACCAAATGAATTCACGAAGTTTTTTAACTGAACCAAAAGCAGAAAAAAACATCGAAACACCGATAGTCTTTGCAAATGTGATTTAACAGATGCGTGTCAAAAGTTATGAACGAAAATTGGACCTGATTTAAATATTATATTATATTATTATATTTGTTTTTTTTGTTAAATTTGTCTATAAATTTAAAATTCAATACGAGGTCTGGCTTTTAAATAACGAGAGTGGTTTATTATAAAAATTATTATACATTCGAATATATTTCTGTCCTCTCTCCACACACATTTCCATACGTTTTTTCCATTCATCAAAGCAGTGCTGGAAGTCTTCTTTAGTGAGGGCCTTTAGAAGCTCTGCCGTTTTTTGCTTTATCGCTTCCATTGATGCAAATCGGGTCCGTTTCAAACCGGATTCTATGTTTGGAAACAAAAAAAAACTCACACAGTGCTAAAGTACGGCGCGTATACGAGCACTGGAGTGTGTTTATTTGCCAAATACTGCTCACAGATAGCGCGTTATGGCAGGAGCGTTGTCCAGGTACAAAATCCACGAGCGGTTCTTCCATAACTCGGGCCG
This sequence comes from Altica lythri, assembly GCA_964028335.1. Classification (NCBI taxonomy): domain Eukaryota; kingdom Metazoa; phylum Arthropoda; class Insecta; order Coleoptera; family Chrysomelidae; genus Altica; species Altica lythri. The sequence continues at coordinate 613,287 of CAXIIO010000685.1, read as the reverse complement.
TTTCTTAGGAACAGGTTATCGCAGTGTTGCCAAAACTAACAAATTGTAAGTCTGGTTGACACTGTTGACAGTCGATGATACCGTTAATGTCGAAAAAAAACAGCCAGAATTGCCTTGAATTTTGATTTGGACATCCTTGCTTTTTTTCTGGGTGATTCAGGCGTCGATTGTGGCTTCGTTTCAACATCGTATTGAAAAATCCACGTTTCGTCGCAAGTAATAGTGTTTTTGGGATCCTCTTTGAACCTTTCTAGAAAATCTGAGCACATCTGTTGACACACGTGCTTTTGATAAGGAGTCAGGTTTTTTGGCACCAACTTTAATTCCTCGTGTAAATTTTTTTTAACAGTTTTGTCAACTTATCGAGAAGTTTTTGATTGGTACATTGCTCTTTTTTTCGTCACACATGGTTTTCGCTACGAGAAAAAACACCTTCGTTTCAAATCGCTACGGCACTATTAAGGTCGGGACAGACATAAACGCACCGTACCCGAGCCGTATGTCGGCCGAGTGTTGACCATCACTCGGTGGAAGAGTTACGCAATGGTATGTTATACAAATAGTTCACACATCACCGTATTACGGCCGAGCGCTATCAACGCACCGAGCACGATTAAAATATTTTATATTTTAACGGTGACGGTGCGGTACCAAAAGCTCTTGGTAAACACTTTTGGTATGCTCTCAAAATATTATATACTAAAAACATATTATTCTTGTGTTTTTTATTTTATATTATATTTTTGTTGTTTCATCATCCATAAAATGAGGAAACAACGTATAAAACTCTCCTTTGACAGTTCTTGATTTCCAAGCATCATGTACCCATTTTCGTTTCTTTACTTGTTGATTTCTCCAAATCCTGTCCTCTTCTTCTAACGCTAGAGCAATAACTCCCAAATCACTGTTACTAAAATTTTTAAACATTGTTTCCGCAACTTACGTACTCAACATATTAAAACAGACTGAAACAGTTTTCAAACGTCGGTAGAAAATCGGATAAGCTACGGACAAGTGTGGTCTCTACACGGACGAGCCGTATGTCAGCCGAGTTACGGCCGACATACAGCTCGGGTACGGTGCGGTTATGTCTGTCCCGACCTTTATAATAGTGACGAAAACGTGGTTTGGTACGTACATAGACAAGACTTCTAGATACCCATGCACTACTCGTTTTTTACCGACCCCTATAGGGCGCCCGCTAGGTGCGCAGTCTGGTTATTAAATAGGTCACTTTTTACTTTAAATAATAAATCAATGGCATTCAGAGTAGTTTTGATCTGTGAAGTTTGTAATTGGCGCCCTATTTCTTTAAAACAGAGAATCTGAATATTACAAATTAAATTAAAACTCGTATGTCGTATTTTTAAATAAGTTAGTTTTTCACTTGTCCTAAATTAAACCCAATGTATCGTTTAGGTTACAAAGTATAGTCGATTTGTGATTTTAAAAATAGATAACGAATTTGAATACACATAGTTTTTGTCGCGAAACATAAAACATTGTAATTTTCCTGTTCTAAAAACGTTAATTTGGATTTAGTACGATTATAATTTTTAGTGTTCCGAGGGTAGCAAATGAGACCGAGAATTGTTCAAAACTGTGGTTTGGTAGCAGTCTCTACAAATTCCAATTTAGTAGCACGCTGTGCTTAGATTATTAATTCTTTTCTAGGCTATTTCCCTTGAAATATTATTTAATATCAGACATTGTGTGAGTAATTTAGCCTCCGCTGTGGTAGGTGTGTCTTCTTTTATAAAACAAATTTTCATAATGGATTCTACAGTAATATTTGGATAAAAAGAATGGAGCTGAAATGGATTGTTTTTTGCGCGTTTTGCTATGCTATGTAAATTTAAATATTAAAATATAACGTTATTGCGTCATTTCAAATAAAACAGAAAATATACAAAAAACCATTCTGGATTACATTTTTATTTGAACAAACTCAATACTAGTAGAATTCAAGTGATTTTTATAAAGTACTAGCTGTAACCAGCGCGCGTTGCTACGCCATCAACTAATAAAATAAATTTAAGAAAAATAAAAGAGAAGAAGAGATAGCGAAGGAAAGAAAGTTTATAGTTTTGTTTTACTTAGCGCACCAACAATATATTTTAAAAACTTTTATTTGTACGAATTCGTATAGATATCTATTAAAATCAGTATTGAACTTGATACATGGAAGCGCCATCTGGTAGTAACTTCTATTAATACGAATATCATATTCATCTTACCCATTAAAAATACATCATCATACTGATTTTTGTGACAATCGGTTGAACGGAGCAGAAGTTGCTACTCTGCAGCGCCACCTGGTGGCGAGTGGCATCAATGAGCATATTATACAAATCTTCTCCGTGGAAAAATAAATATACATACCAATTTTCATCACAATCGGTTGAACGGGACTGAAGTTGCTACTCTGCAGCGCCACCTGGTGGTAACTGGCATCAATGAGCATATCATACAAAGCTTCTCCGTGGACAAATACATATGCATACCAATTTTCATGACAATCGGTTGAACAGGGCAGAAGTTGCTACTCTGCAGCGCCACCTGGTGCCGAGTGGCATCAATGAGCATATCATATAAACTTTCTCCGTGGAAAAATACATATACTTACCAATTTTCATGACAATCGGTTGAACGGGACAGAAGTTGCTACTCTGCAGCGCCACCTGGTGGCGAGTGGCATTAATAAGCATATCATACAAACCTTCTCCGTGGAAAAATACATATATAATTGATTCAAATAGAAGTGTCATCAAGTAGTCTTTGGAAAATTCAAATTTGTAGTGGCAGCACCCACGTTTAGTGAAATTTGAATCGGAATATTAGCCAGCTTGTGATCAGATTGCTACATATGCTCAATATAACCATAAACATTTTGACACATCGCGATGACATATAATTCCCTAACTAAAGTTCTGTTTCCATTGAATCTAGTAATAAAGTTAAAGATGATCTCACACGCACCCAGCCCACTTGATGACACTTCTATTTGAATCAACTATACATATCAATTTTCATAATAATCGGTCCAGTAGTTTTTAAGTTCATTGAGTACATACAGACATACAGATAAACATTCATTTTTATATATATAGATTAATGTAAATAAATGCGAAACAAAATGTTACATATAAAAATTTAAAAAAACTTTTAACATTACCAATCCATGCCTAATTACACTAAAAATGTAAAGACCACCAACAAGAAGAGATAGCAAAAAATCAATACTTCGAAAGTGAGAAAGAAAAAGCATGTAAATAGCTATATAATAAAAATAAAACATGTGGTTTCCAACTAAATAGGATTAGCTTTACGATCTCTGAAAAATCGACATTCTAGTTTCCAGTTTTTTTATTTCATATCCACAAACTGAGCCAATTTGGGAAGCATGAAATAGAAAGAACCTAACATCTACAGCAATTTATATTGTGATATGCGTATATTCAAATCCTTACCCATGTATCAACTACCTAAATATTTTTCAGGAAACGTATCTTTTGAATTTATTTTCTCTCCGTTTCGCTTTCAGGTCAAAACGTCAATATTAATATCAGAATGTATTAAAAATATCGCTTGACCGTAAATCTGAGATTTTATTAGATTATATATCAATTTTAATCTTTCTCTGACCACTTAAATAGAATTTATATTATACATTTCACCCAAATGTTTTTGGTGATCTATGGCCCGAATTAAATAGATGAATTTCAGTTGGTTTAAAATTTAAATTGAACGCTTTTTTATTATTTTATAACCAAATAAAATATATATGAAATGACTTTTTATAAATCTAATATTTCGTTAAACTAATAATAATCAGGAGCCATGCTACAATGATTTAAACCTAAATAAAAACTGTATGGCATTGAGAGGTTGTTAAAAACTTAGTTTGTGAAAATGTTGCTGTAATTTAAAGGTGTTTGGCATAAACAAGAAAACGTTAGAGGCGACTTAAAGCGACAATAAATCCAATCAAAGGCTCATCCATCGGGAAAAAATAGGAGAAATAATTGTGCATAATGTACCCAGAAGTGTGGTTGTATTAACATAAAGACTGACAAGCCACATAGAACACTAACAGAAGACTAGGGTGAGTGCAGGAACCTAACCACTTATAATAGATAGAGGCCAATACGTTGCTGGGTAATATTTTATAAATTCAAATTTAACATTTGGCGGTGATAATTATAAAAATTCTATTTTATCATGTGGAAAAACGATTTAGGAAAGCAGAGGATAAGGGGGTTATTAAGATTTCTTAGAAATATTAATTAGAGTGATATAAAAATATTAAATTAATTCAGACGCCAAGAACCAAATAGCAACATATAAAACCAGGGAATGGTATCAACATTAAACAAAACGTCATTTTATTTCAAAAATGATAATTTAAGTTTATGGAGATATTACTGCTGTGCAAGGCATTGTTGCCAGGGCCGTTGTCCAGCTGTAAAAGGAAACTGTAAATCTCACTTAGATGTTGCAAGTCAGAACGTTTATTGATGATATGAGGTTCTTGAGCAAAGAAAGCCATTTCTAAAAGAAAAGTCTTTTGTGAAGGTTGTTATTGACCGCGTTGATGAAGAAATTTTGAATATCTTGTTGTGGTGTTTTCCGGTTGTATATTGGGCAAGAGTGCAACGTTCAGGTCTATTATGGATATCGAATTTATGAACAAATATCCGTTGTTTAATGGCTCTGCGAGATTGGCCAATGTATTTTAAGAGGCAATCCAAACACGGGATGCGATAGACAGCATTGACAAATGCAATCTTGGGCACATGGTCTTTGAGTTTCAAATAGATTTTTAGTGCGGCCCGATTGGCTACACGTGTGTTAAAAAATGACTTAAAAACTCTGCCTAGCCTGGGAGTAAGATCTTGGCAAAAGGCAATGAAGCAAAAAAAACATTTGGATTGTTATCAACTGTCTCCACACCTCAACAATATACCAAAGTTGTAACGAGGTGTTGCATGTGGATGGTGTATTAAACAAAATCTTTTTCTTTATTGGAGGAGGTTCTTTTCATGGAATAAACAGACGGACAATTGGACAGTATGAGATTTTATTTGTCTCACTAAGTTCGTTGTCATTGAAAGTTTGTGGTAAGATATAACGGCCAAAGCTGGTTTTGTTTCTATACCAATTGATAAGAATTAAATTGTCTCGATTTTTCGCTCATTTATTGCCAAGGAATGCAATGGAACCACTTTGATCCTCTCTTTCTGACGTGAACTGGATATTGTTATCATAGGAGTTGAATCTCTCGGTTATTGTTGATAAGCCTTCAGGGGAAAATGCTATGATTATGTCATCAACAAATTTTTTATGAAAAATGTATATATACAGTAAATTTATATGTTTCAGAGCTTAAGTAAGGAAAAAATAACTCTTTGAGTTCCTGTCTAACTTTCGATTCTTCTTCGGGACATTCTGTAATTTGTTGTAAAGTGAACATTTACCAATATGTTTTTTTATTTTTATAGAATGATTCAATTTAAATTTTAAACTAACTGAAGTCAATGGTTTCGATGTCCTAACCGAATAGAAAAATAAGATAAAAAAGTGCTGTTTCAATTGTCGATTTGAAAAATAATCCCTCTCATTGAGTAAGTAAGTGTCACATGTGACACGAGCTGCATCAAGATGATCTAAAAGCTGATTACTTACTAAGGTATCCATGGCTTAGAATTTAGAGTCTGTAATATTAAAACGTCCTAAAAGGCGTTATTTCCGTTGCTAGGTTATCTAAGTCGTGGTTTACCCTTAAAGAGTATAACCAGTCTTCTTAAATATCTAATTTGGGGAGCCAAGGTACAAAAACCAAAAATTATACTTAAACACCAGTTTTAAAAGGCTTATTACAAAATTTAATTATCTCAAAACACTCATTTTTAAAGGTGTATTACAAGTAGATGTCAAAGGTAATAATAGTTTAATACTATTATAACGTTTTACAGAGTCTTTGAAAATCAAAGAACATATAGACCGTTTACTAAGAACCAACAACTACTTCCCTGGCTATATGCCACGACGGACATTGAATTACAGTTCAAAGTTAAACGGGGTTAGTATATCTGCAAGATAGAACTAACCATTTTAGTTTGCAATTCGTAAGGATATCACTTGTAGACCAGTTTCGACGTATTGCGCCTCATCAGTACAAGGAAGATATCCGTCCAGAAGCTCTAAGAGCATCTAGACTGGAGATATGTCTGAACTTACACAAATACATTATCTTCAGTAAAGAAAATGTTAAAAGTGCGATAATAGCGACATCTCCATAACCAATCACAAACTGAAATTCTATTTGACAAAAAACCTCTCGGCTTTGTAGGGTTAACTTTGAACTGTAATTCAATGTCCGTCGTGGCATATAGCCAGGAAAGTAGTTGTTGGTTCTTAGTAAACGGTCTATATGTTCTTTGATTTTCAAAGACTCTGTAAAACGTTATAATAGTATTAAACTATTATTACCTTTGACATCTATTTGATAAACGATAAATGACAATTGATTAGCACGAAACTGTAAATCAAGTAGTTAAGTGTATTACAAAATTTAACTAACTCAGACAAATTATTAAAAAAAATAATGTAAACTTAAATTGTTTATAATAAACTTGAAGCTGATATTTAAAGAGTTAATTTTTCTCTTATCTTTATAATAGAAGTCTTTAAAATATGTACTTTGAATTGGTTCAAATGAATCGGTAAGTTTTTTTATAGGAATGGTTTCCCTCCCAAATTCAAATTCTGGACAAAATTTCTTAGGATACTTTCTCACAAAACTCCTTCCTGTTCCTTAGAAAATGGCCGAAACTTATCCAATCTAGTAGTGGTTCTGCAACTCGAGTGGACCTCTGCAAATCAATTTGGAAGTACCTCGTATTTCAAAGAAGCTAAAACCGAAGTATTCACAAATGAATTGAAGTGTTTGATGTACCAAATCGTAGAGCGAACGAGAATTGCCAAGCACGTTAAAAAGTCGCGATATCTTGCTACAACACCGCTCACGGCAAAAATTTTAAATACAAATCTTAAAATAAGTAATTCTCACTGTTATAGACACAGTGACAATAGTCTGGTCAAATTATTTATAACATAAAACGATTAGATATATCGTTTTAAGCGTTACCTATTTACTGAATGTGTCCTATAGACAGAAATGGAGCTGGTGCAGCTGAAACATGCAATCATCAATATCCAAACCGCAGACATCCGGATTACCGAATTTTGTAAGAATTAACAATAATTTAAGAATGTCCGGAAAATTAAGCAAACATCATCATGTTGGTCAGAACAGAAATGTTGAACGTAAAGATGATTTCATCCTAGATGTAATAAATGATCACCGTAATGTTAATACCTATAGGATTGCTAACCATCTAGGTGTCTCTCAAACCTAAGTGTGGCGTACACTTCACGCCAAAGAGTATTATCCTTACTATTTACAAAGTGTAAAAAAAAACAACGCGAAGAGAGCTTTTCTCGACAAAATTATTCCCGTTGATTGTTGAATACTATAAGATTTCCTACAGTTTATTTTGTGGACTGGTGAAAATGTCTTCGGACCATTCGAATAAACATGTGATTTCAGTTATTCCTATTCATACTGCAGCTCCAGTAACACCTTGGTTAAATAAAGAGAGATCGATCGGGCTCATACGTACAGCTAGTTTACCAGACTTGATTCGGCTAGACTTTTATCTATGAGGTTGTCTGGAAGAAAAAGTTTACTTTGTTGCAATATTTCAATCAAAAATCAAGAACATTTAATAAATCGACTTCAGCTGCAGAAATTTGTCGACAGCCGGAATATTTGCAAATAATACAACATTCACTTGTTCGTCGCTGCGAACCATACATTTAAATTAACGGCAACCAATTTGCACAATTATAGTTCTAGGTAATAAAAAACTGTTACCATAAACAAAAATATGACTCTTCCTGAATATTCGCGAGTAATAGATAATATTACATTTTTTTTTTATTGAAAAAACTAGGTTAAAGCTATTTTAGTAGATTGCATTTAAAGTTAGACAAAGAAACTCCATTATTTAGGTACTTATATTATTGATAAAATATGAGCTCTTTCAAATCAACTCTTTATTAATAATATCTAAGATCTTCGAAAATCTCGGTCATCCAAGTAGTTGATATTAAATTTCTAAACTTAGAATTGTAAAAATACTACATTTAAAAACACTGATGATTCTACACAAAAAGAGAATTGTTGATAATTTTACACAGATTAAAAATTTTATGGTGCAAAGGAACTCTAAAAGGTGAGCAACAGAAGAAAGATTTTTATACAAAGTAACCATTTCACTACATAAACCGTTTAGTTATAACATGATTGACATAAAAATATTGAGTGAGTATAACTTTGTAATAAAAACAGTTCCGGTACAAGAATGCAGTCAATAAACCGATAATATTTATTTAATAAAAGTAGCTCAGGTTGCACGTTCTAGAAATTCTTGACATAGGAAAACTGACCTCTGAGGATATCTATATCGTGGAAAATTTTCACGAGATTTCCAACACGGATTTAAGTTACGCTATACACATTCTAAAAATATTTTTATCACGTTGTTTATATAAATAATTTCGAATAACGAAATATTTCAGGATAGTAACCTAAGAAAGTTTGTGTGAAATTTATTACTAATGGAAAAAGTTCGCTTTGATGCTGAGACATTTATTGAAACGCTTACAGTGAGCTAATAAAAGTACAAAATCGCATTTTAAGTTATTTATTTGTTTATTATTCTAAATAACTGAAGGTTGTGAATATTGGCATTAGATATATTGAGATAAACTAACATCCGCTATTTACTATTTTTTACAAAAGTCACATATATCTATAATCTATACTAATATTATAAAGAGGAAAGGTTTGTTTGTTTGTTTGTTTGTTTGAAATGAATAGGCTCCGAAACAACTGGACCGATTTCAAAAATTCTTTCACCGTTTCTTTCCCGAGTGACATAAGCTATGTTTCATTTAAAAAAAATGGCCCTTTTGGTAAGCCAGGCGCATCAGTAGATTTATATTAATTGAATATATTAAAAGTATACGTTTCAGAAAAAAAGGTTTTAGATAAAAGTTGTAGGTCTGTTTAAGACAAACAAAAAAGTCCTCTAACATTTTTTTGTACAGGGTGAAGTAAAAAAGTTACGAATTTTTTTCCATTTTGATTTGATGTCACGCCCAAACGGCCGTACCGATTTGGCCCATTAACGAACTCGACCGAAATTTTGGGACGATTGATTTTTGTACCAAATTTCATTTTGATCCGTTAAGAAATGCGACCGCTATCGTGTAAACAGATTTCGTTATATCGGATCTATACATACATACATACATACATACATACATACATACATACATACATACATACATACATATATATATATATATATATATATATATATAAAGGGAATATAACAGGAATGCAACGCAACAAGGATCATGGTTACAAGTAAGAATGGTAACCGCAGACATGCATGTTTCTGGCTCATTAGCCGTCATCAGTGCGGCATAACCAAGAAGAGTATTGCACTTGGCTAGCAAAAGTGTTGGGTACTTGGGAGCAAAGGATGTTGGGGAAACATGTGTCAAGAAACACAAAAACAATGAACGCTCACACAGGAGTCCTATCGCCATTTTGTGCTTTCGGCCAGCTGTGCCAATGGGTTTTCGGCTATATATATATTTATGTATATATATATATATATATATATATATATATATATATAGATTTATAATTATTTTTGACCGGATAGTATAAAAGAAAAAATGATTTTTCTTGGGGTTGCGGTCCAAAGGCCTCTAGTGATTAAAACACTATTAAAGGTGTACTCTTTTATTAAAAGTCAAGCTTTCGAAACCGTTTGGTTTCTTTCTCAAGACAACTAAAATGTGAACAAAATATTACACAACATTGAACAAAATATAAAATTTTAACTTACTAATAGTTGAGAATTGTAAGAATAAAACCTTAAAACACGAAGAATAATGAAAAATTTTTTAAAAGATTTTTTTTTTTGTATAATTATAGTCAAAATTTTTTTGATTGATGTAAATTAGATATCGATTGTCACATTCAATTGTAAAATTTTTTTGATTGAAAAATAAAAAATAAAAAGGGGGATAAAATAAAATAAGATTTACTGGTTAAATAATTGTATCAAATAACTATATATATTACTAAGATCTTTAATATCACTTTTTTTATTTATTGTATTAGAAGTATTTCTAATGTGTAACATTTCCAGGAAAACTCTTTTGTGATAGTTCCTTTCCCCATCAAGTATTTTTGCATTATTAAAATCAAAAATATGAGAAGTATTCATAGAGTGTTCAGCTAGGGCACAGGAATTTTTTTGTAATCTACAATCGCTTTTATGGGATGTTATTCTACCCTTAAGGTTCCTAGAAGTTTGTCCTATATAGACATTATTACATTCACCACATGGAATAGAATAAATTAAATTGGATTTATCTAAAAGCTTAACAGGAGTTTTAATTTTGCTAAAAATTTTATCTAATGTAATTAGGTTTTTTTGAGCTATTTTTATATTTTCATTTTTGAAAATGTTTAATAATTTTGGAGTGAGTTCTTCTATATAATATAAAGAGGCAAAAATAATATCTGGTTCTGAAATATTACTAACAATTTCTCCATTATTAGTTAAATTTTGGTTTTCTGTCTGGGAGTGTTGTGTATTTTGATTAGTAGATAATCTTTGTAAAGATATATTAGTAATTGGATTGTTAACGTTATTTAAAATATTGTTGTTGTTAGGGGTTGATAAAATATTAATTGAAGAAAAAAGTAGTTTATTAATTAAATGCAAAGGATATGAATTTTCTAAAAGAATCTTTTTTAGTTTATCCAAACTTTCTTTTCTTTTACTATAATGTGATACTTTTTCAATTCTTAATTTAAGTGTTTTAATTAAGTTAATTTTCATTTTATTAGGGTGATAAGAAAAATAGTTGATAAATCTGTTATGGATGAATTAGTCGTGGCATGTTTATCCAAACTTAATTTTCAAATTCCCTTTTTAAAGAGATATGTTGATGACATAATAACTGCCGTCCCAAATGATGGTATTACACATATTCTGTCCATTTTTAACAGCTATAAAGAAAGTATTCAATTTACAGTAGAAGAAGAAAATAATAACTCTGTTCCTTTCCTTGATATGAAAATTATAAGAACTGAAAATAATACTTTAATAACTGAATGGTACAGAAAACCAATATGTAGTAACAGATATATATATATATATATATATATATATATATATATATATATATATATATATATACATCTATACTAATATTATAAAGAGGAAAGGTTTGATTTTTTGTTTGTTTGTTTGTTTGAATTGAATAGGCTCCGAAACTACTGGACCGATTTCAAAAATTCTTTCACCGTTGGCAAGCTACACTATTCCCGAGTGACATAGGCTATGTTTCATTTAACAAAAAAATAGGGATCCTTACTAAAATGCCATTAATGTAACCAAAAATGACCTTAAAATCCTTACATCACGTGCGCTGAGAATACTATTGATTATAGAATAAAATAATGTACTACGATTTTGAAGAATATACAAATATCTACAAAAAATGCCGCGACAGCATATGTCTAACTGTTATAGTTACGTCACAATAACTAATTTTTTAAAAGTTTTTATCTTGGTATTAATCCTTAGCAAAATAACTTATTTTATAATCACGACAGATATCAGAAATTTAGCATGTGCAATGGGACGAGGCTACTTTTAAAGGAGTTAAAGGACAATTAAGTTGTAGCAACCAATATAACTGAACCACCAGCTGGTCAACTAGCTCATACTCTGAGGATACCGATGATCCCAACTGATCTACCAAATACATTTAAACCGCTTCAATTTCCTATGAAAACATCTTTCGCTTTTACTAATAATAAGTCACAAGGTCAAACCTTCCAAATAGTAGGGATCGGTTTTCCTCATGGCCAACCGCCTAAGGCGGGTCGGAGCACCTGAAAATCAATTTATTTTGCTGCCAGAAAATAAAACAACATGTAATATTGTTTACAGGGAAGCGTTGACCCAATAAAAATAATGGCTTTTGTTATTTTTCTTTAATCCCCGTGCAAAGCCGGGGCGGGCTGCTAGTAATATATAAAAATGAATACAGTAGAATTAATTTATCGTATAATCTAAATTGCATTAAATACAAATGGAAAACAGCTATCAAATTGTCTATTCAGGACTCTCACTTAGAAATTGATAATGCTTTTATTCCTTATTCAGCTCCATTAAAATATCATTATGAAATTATCTATTTGCAGGACCACCTGGCAACTTCTAAGGTTATTTATTAAAGGTTTTATTAAAAATTTATGGTAAACCAATTACCAATTATTTTAAATACACATGTTTTTATTCCATTTGAATACTATGACAAATGAAAATAAAAATACGTTGTCAGTAGTATTGATTTCAAAAACATTGTAATAATTAATGTAGATAATTATACTGGAGGAATACAACTTAAAACAACTTAATAATTAGGTCAGATATATTGTAAAATAACAGAGTTGTTCGAAGACCGCTTAAAAATTAACGATCAATATCGTTCACTTATTATATAGCTCCGGAAAGTTTCTTAAAATTTTTAAAATTTACCGTAGTAAAATTAATTAGTAGCGTTTTGGGCAATATAGAGTCTTTCATATATTTTAATAGAGATTTTACAGATACATCGAAAGTGTTTGAAAACTTGATCAATCGCTTACAAAAGTGTATTCATCGTCATGGAAAATATTTGAAAAAACATTAAAGCTATTTTCGATTATTTTACGTATCTGCATTGAAACCAAAAGCAGCCTCATGTAAATATGATCTCTAAATACTTTTGAATTTTGTCACTAAAATTTTAACTCTAATAAAAATGTATTACTCAGATGATTAGAAAAATTCGCTCAACGTTTATATTTCGGCGCTGGTGTTATTTTTCGTTATTTGGTGGGTTACATTTTACAAAGTAGTCCCAACTTGATTGAATAACACCTTTCCAGCGCTGTTTTCTGTTTCCGAAGCAATCTTGGAATTCAGTTTTTGCAAAAGCTATAAGTGCCCATAGCATTTTTTTCGACCATTTATTTGTCATCAAACCGGGATCATTTTTTAAATTTGAAAGAAACCGATAGCACGATATTCTCTTTGGGTAGAAAAATGCTACATAAGATTCGATGAGTGCGTAGGCGGATTATTGTTACCGCTTAACCAAAATTGCAGCCGTTTTTTACCACATCACGCAATCAATTTAAAATTTTATTTCTTATTTATCGCCTGACCTGTTATTCGTGGTGCACCGCATCTTCCTGATAAAAAATGTAGGACACAGGAGGTGCTGACCGAAGTTAAAACTTCCACTAACCTATCTTGATAATTTATTTTTTAACGATTTAACAAAATTTACTTTACAACTGATAATAACTTTAAACTCCTGATATTAACTGTTTCTTCTGGAAAATTAGAATAAAAAAAGTGAGAGGTGTCAAAGGACACCCGGATGGAACGAAGTTCCTTTCGATTAATTAGTGAAGGAATTGTAATTTGTAAACACAACAGAGAGTTTGTATATACATAAGCATTTATTATCGTCTGTATAAAATCTCTACTTACCTAACTCTATCAACAATATCCGGAACTTGTGCAGAAACATTGTCAGGATACATTATTGTTTTTATTTTCTATTATTTTAACATTTATTATCTACAAAAAACCTGTATTAACAAAGTCGCGACACTACTACACTGTTCAAAGCAAAATAGAAAAAAAAAGTAAAAAAATTGCAGTTTTTCTGCTCGCTATAATGTTTGCAATTGGGGACGAAACACATCACCATTTTTACTGCAACAGAATACTATTTAATAGTTAAAGAATACATAATTAATTACGAGATTACCATAATAAAATTTATAAACTTTGAAACAAAACATAACCTCAATTCCACTAAAATGCATATAAAATTTAAACACTTACACTAACTTTCAATGTTTATTCACTATCACAAATTGGATACAATAGGTCGTATGAAAAGTGTCCGGAAAACGTTAAGATTTTTGATTAGAAACCACTACAAGTAATAGAAAAATCTTTTATGGCATTTTCAATGCAAATATGTTTTGTAGTTTTGTGTTTTGTTTAGAAAGATTTGTAAGCTCCTCCCATAGCTGACGTCACACTTTTCTATGCATTGTAATATATCTATCTATGAGAGAGAGGGAGAGAGAGTTATTTATTTTTTGGTCTGTGAGAGAGAGAAACATGCGTTGTCGGTGCATTGTGTCGGTGCATAGTGTCGTGACAAATTTTGGTATGAATTTTTTTAGGCTAGCTCCTAGCGTCAGCGTAACTGTTCGTAAAGCGCGAAAGGGAACTTCGTTCCATAAATACAAACCAAAACCGGATCTGTTTCAAACACCTAACAGCTGACACATAGTTACAACTTGACAATTGACTTTATTTACGATCTTTTACTATATGCCACATAAAATATTATTTCCTAGTATGATCCTTTTTAAAACTACATACATGTAACGGCTTGTCTGTTAGGTAGTATCCACATATATCCCAGTTTTTGGTTAATTTTGCTTATTAGAAATATGGAATACCATAAAAGAAACATACTTGGAGGGGGTTTGTATCGGAGTAAACCCAGAAGTGGTGGTAAGCGGTTTATTTAAAATATTGTCACATTCCATAATCACTTTGAGGATTTTTTATAGTTTTGGTTTCTATAGAACTCTTAACAACTGGCACATTTATGAGCGTCAAGCCTTTTTCTATGAAGCAAATAAGTTACTTAAGATACAAGATATGTTTTAATTATTTTATATAATAAAGATTTGCATAATATTATAGTAATAATAATATAAAATACTTCGATATAAGAATATTACATTAGTAAACAACTAAACATCTAAAAAAGAGAGCATGACATATAACAATTTTGGAATCTAAACTTATTTCTTACATTCCAATCTATAAAACTGCCTTTTTTCTTCGTACAAAACTTATGCCTGTATGTCTCTATCAGGCACGCCAGTAAATAGTTTGAACTTAAATAAAAACAAACAGCATTGACTTGACTTTGTGCAGTCAAATGTCGATTTTTTAAATTGCAAGCTGTATGCGTTCGATATTATTCTATGATGTCATAGTTCATGGCCAGCCAAAACAAGAATTATATATCAACATAAGAGTGGTCACTTTTAAAACGATTATACTATTTTTAACACGCTTTTAATAGCTTCACTTGTATGTTTGTTTATTTGTGGGTATGTAACTCTCCGTTGGACTAAAAGCTTGTTTGTGGCTTAGTATATTTCACCACTTTCAGTTTGTTTGTTGGCCGAGCGAGCTAAGGCTGATGTCGACCTTCTAGTCTAAGATCCGGGATTAGAAAAATATACCCTCATCTGTTATTTAGATTAAACAATTTTTTATAAGCTGATTTCAATATCATGAATTTATAAAAACAACCTCTGCCATCATAAGCCTGCTGCAATTAATAATAATTAATTAATTAACAACTAATTTATTTTTAATTTTTACTTACTATACTTACCTGCAGCCAGGTGAGGAAAGGTAAATAAATGTAGCTTATTTTCTTTACATGTTAATTAAAAAATCCAAGTACAATAATAAACGGCGTCGAATTCTAAACATAATAATGTTTGGCTATCTTATGAAAGGCAGCCAAAGATAAATAATAAAAATAAAAATTAGCTGCAGCTATGGGAGCTCATTGCGAAGAGAGAGATAGAATTATACATATTCCTTCAACGAACAAAGACAGCGTAAAACTCATGCGCGCGCACCACTGGCTCATTTAAACGTACTAGAATAGAGAGAGAAGATGAGAATTGGAGTATAAGAAAGATAGACAGAAAGATAGCTCTAAATTTTTACGAATTTTTTTGAATTTTCGGAATAGTGTGCAATATTAAAGAAAATAATATAAATATTGTTTAATAAAACTAAAAAAAAAACATTTTTAAACCACATTAAACTATAAAGGGAAAAATAAATTTAGTTTAAAAAATTAAAAAAATACTCTTTTAAAGCACATCGAATTAAAAGGTTAAAAATAATTTTTACCTATGTAATTCGATGTGCTTTAAAAGCACTATATTTATTTTATTTGGTTTTCGTCCAAACACTTATTCCAAATGTCTTTTGAATGATTTTTTTGACTTTAACAAAAGCAAATCAAACAATTGTAAAATAGGAAACTCGAATCTAGGTTTAAATTAATAGTAACGATTAAATTAATTGCAAATTAATCATTAACTTTGAAAATTTTCTTTTATATCTATTGTAAAAGTGTCAAAAATAAGTTTAGATCTTTAGAAACGTAAATAAATTATATCAGTTTAAAAGTGCGTAAGATTTTTAGCTTATTACTCAGGCCAAAACTTATTGACCTAAATCTCGTGATCCCAATCACTCTTAGGAAGAATAAAAGACATAAAATTTTCCGTCGTGCAACATCTTCTTCCATCGAAAATTTTAATTAATTACTTAAATCTAGATTGAAAAGTCTAAAATTGTAATGGCTTTAGGCAAAAGCCCTTTTGTTGCCTTATCGTCCATAATCAATTTAAATCCCACGCTTAGAAAAGTGAAAAGCACTGAGGTCGCCTAAGAAAATGTGCTGGCTCGATTTTGATATTATTCATCCATCTCCATTATACCGAAATTTATTCACCCCGTTTTCTGAAACATGCTTTATATACTCATTATGGGGTTTTAATATGCTATAAGCTTTCAGAAAAATTATTTCGAAGAATAATGGCCACGGCACAGTTTTCTTGTTTACCAGTTTGTTTTAATTCACTTGATGTAATTTCACCCAGTCAAGTCATAGGGAAAATATTAAATTATATGCATCAATTTAAAAGATTTTGGACATTTATTCTAAAAGTTAAATGGGTAAAAAAATAGAAAAATCATAGAAGTCTAGTCATAACTCAAAAATTTACCTTTATAAAACCGCTATTACCACTTTTTATTTAGTCGCCAACGTAATATTTTTTCCGCAAAGCATTTTAAAACAGAAGTTTCACTATACCTATTCTAGAAGGTAGAAAGTAGTAAGGAAGGGCAAGAAGAGAGGCTTCCCATTTGTCCATCGCTAATAAAGAAAACATGAGACGGGACTTTGCCAAGTTTTCCAGTTTAATAGCCAAGCGGAGACTCGACACCGACAGAAAGAGCCCAAAAGGGCTAAATATTTTATAGTATGTGTTTGGTGGTAGAGAAAGATGCGATACAGGTATGGCTTAGTTTTTTTGCCGTTTTAATATACTTTGATACTCATAAATGTGTTTTCTCATTATCAAAACAACTTAATAGCTATACTTAGTAACTTACTTTTATGTTATATAATAATAACGTGGACATAAAAAACTAAAATACTGCCATTAATTTAATTTTGCATTTGGTATTTAATTATGTAAAATCTCTTTAGAATATTTTTTATTAATCTGAATGAATTAAAACACAGCTTGTGGCCCATTGTCTTCAGTTTTCCTTTCCATTTTTATAACGTATTGCATAAGGAGGATGGTAGCAACATCGATTTCCGAATATTTTGAGACAGTCTTCTTTTTACTTGCTCATTACTTTCAGCTTCATTCATTGTTATAAATTTTTTTTGGTTCTTGCTGCGGAATGTGGATCATAGCTTTTGGGTACTAATGTGAGAGTATTAAGCTACAGCCATTTTTAAGTTTGCATTGCATAGTGACAAAAAGCCAATTAAGGCTAGTGCATAACTTTATCATTATTGTATAATTCTCATATTAACCGTAACAATTTAGGCAATGTTTTCTTATAATAAAGACCAGTAGGAACTCTTTTCTTTTGACATGTCCAACATATGGCTGTGATGCACCTGCCAAAGTAGCTGTTAGCCTGTATCACTGCGACCTCTGCAGATCTATTGTGAACACCCATTATCTCTGAAATAGGATTAGAGCAACTTGTCCAGCCGTGCCCTCTTAATGAGACTTAATAGACTTGACAGTGGCCACTCCGCATAACTTGGACCAGCTGGTTTCTCCTCTCCCAGTACTAGATACCGCGTCCTTGCAAGGCCTTCACATTGGCAAAGGACATGAAATGCGGTTTTCTCCTCCCCTTGGCAGTATCGACAAATGTCTTCATCTGCTAGGTTCAGCTGACTCATGTGTTTTCTGAGCCTACAATGTGCTGTCAAGAGACTGACAATCATTCTGACATCGTTTCGCCTTTGTGATGGCAGCTCTGCAGTAAACTTCGCCGAGTGTCCCTTTATGAAGACTTTGGCTTGTCGCTTGCCCGGTGATTTTTCCCACAACTCCTGGGCCTTCTATAGCCTCAATCTCTCAATGGCTGCCTTTCTGAATGTATCAGCAACTCCACCGAATGTTTCCGGGCCAATCATTGGGGTATTAGCTCCCACACGGGCCAATTCATTGCCTCGAAACCCTGAGTGTCCTGAAATCCATGCCAGTGTCAGGACTTGCGGCATGTGTCAGGGCCCCAAAGCAGTCCCACACCAGCTGTGACCTTATTTGTGCCGACACTATCGCCTTTAGAGCTGCTTGGCTGTCCGAGTATATGACTACAGTTTTACCCGTTATACTCTGACTAAGGCTGGGCTCGGTTTTCTGATTAGGTTTCCGGATCAGGATTCAGATTCGGAATTCCGTGTGTCTAGCGCAAACATCCGTTTTTTTGTATTAGGAATTTATACTGTCAGTTCGAATAGCGACGTTTCTGTGAAAGCATAAATGGACGACGACGATGAATTGATTGCTATTGCATTTTTACCGGTGCAAGATATGAAGAAGAAGAGAAAACGACGTTATTAGGTTTTTTTCCGTTCTTACGACCCAAAGGCACGGAATGAATTCCGAAACGAACGTCGGGTTTTTATCCGTTCGGAAATAGTTAGGACGTGTGCGCCTTGTTGAACATTTTGTATGTAAATGAAGCATTCAGGTTTCAAAATCTGAATTCCTGATCCGGAAACCGAATCAGGAAACCGAGCGTTTGCACCCAGCCTTACTATCTCCGTTGCACAGTGTTGTAGGGCCATAACTTCAACCTGAAACACTGTGGCCTACGCACCTAGACTTAGTTGGACTTTTATCTACTATATATACCTGGCCCTGTGCCTTTCTGAGTCTTTGAGCCATTAGTATACCAGATTGACTCCCCTTGGATTGGGGGGGGGCATTGTTCCATGAGTCCATTTCCAGTATTTCTACTCGAAAGTTTCTCGCAAAGTTATACCTGGGGACTATCCTGTCCTGAGGCATGCTCATTATTTGATACGCCTTAACCCTATCATATAACTCTGCTTGCTTTTTTCCTTTTAATAAGGTAATGGGCAGCATGTGAGCAGTTGCCATAGCCTCGCCCTGTATGTAGATATTTAATGGTGGTAGGTTGAGCATAACCTGTAGTTTGTCCGTTGGGGCGGTCCCCACGGCACCTGTAACATTCAGGCATGTCTGCCTTTGAATGGTTTCCAGCTGCCTGATCGCCCCGGACTGCTGCGTTCTACTCCACCACACCACCGAATCATAGGTTAACATTGGTCTAATGACATGTGTATACAACCAAAGGTTCATTTTTAGGTTCAGGCCCCAGTTCTTGCCACACAATTGTCTACACCTACCAAGGGCTATTGTAGCTTTGCATGTGACCTTTTGATTGTATTGCTTCCATGATAGCCTCTGGTCAAACACCACACCCATCAGGTATTTGGCTTCTGTGGCCATTGGTACCAGCACCTTGTTGAGCGTTATTGGTTTAAGCCTTGCAACGCCCTTTTATTTGTAAAGGGGACAACTGATGCTTTTTGTGGATTGACTGTTAGGCCTTCATCCTTGCACTATTTGTACACCATATTCATTGCGGTCTGCATCCGCTCTGAGACTGTGTCCAGAAACCTCTCCTGAATAATTATGGCAATATTATCTGCAAAACCTAGGCAGTGAAAGACTTCATTGAGGAGATTCTTAAGGAGGTGACAGTACCCCTCCCTGCGGACAGCCCCTTTCCACTGTTGCCTCAATGGAGGCCTCACCTAACTTGGACACTACGATCCTATGCGTTAGGTTGGCATACACCCATTGGCATATTAGTCGGGGGACTCCCCTCCTTGAAAGTGCGTCGGTCACTGACTCGGGTCTAACATTACTGAAGGCTCCTTTTATGTCAATGAACGCCGATAGGGCTACTTTCTTGTCCTCTATTGTCTTTGATAATAGCCTGTTTAAGTCATCCAGCGCTAGGTCTGTGGATTTTGCCCCGATGGTATGCATATTGACGAACACTTAATGGGTTCTCCGTTAAGATTTTGTCCCTTATATATCTATCGACCAGTTTTTCAGCGTTTTCGCTACGAATGACGATAGACTTATTGGTCTGAATGACTTGGTAGTTTGGTCCGTCATCCTTTCCACTTTAGGAAGATATAAGACTTCCACCTTCTGCCACACAGATGGTATACATGTATAGGCCAAACAAGCCTTGAAGATTTTACACAGATGTGTTATAATTACATCCTGCTCTTTCTGGTGTAGGGCTGGGTATATTCCGTTCGTTCCCGGTATTTTGAATGGACGGAATTTGCTAATAGCCCATTTGATTTTTTTGGGTCTGGTTATTTCGGTAGCTAGCGTCCAGTCATGCCTTGAGGGCCTTACCGGCGTTTGACCGTGGCCTGTGCTATCCGATCCCGCTTCCATAAACCGTGAATTCACAGATTACTTTTTAAATTGTAAGATGTCAAATAAACGAAAGTTTTACAGAGCGCATCCCAACTCGTGCTCACTAATCCTTTAAAAGGTACAAGAGTAAAGGTCTCTATAATCCGTACACCTAACTCATGCTCGATTGACTCGATTTACACTCCAATCTTATCTAGACTTCCTTTACAGATTTAATATAAAATTCCAAGGAACAGGTATGATTGATAAATTCCCTGTAAGTACTTACTAGAAATCCGGAAAGATTTTCTTTCGGGTCTGATATTTATGAATAAGTTAGTTTTATTTCGTTATTATAACCCACATAACATGTTGAGTCGCGAAATATTAAGTCAACGTGGAAAAATTATATTAATTGTAGAACAATAAAAATTTAATCAAACCAGAAACAGACTCGTTTTCCTCCTAATATATGGACAGAAGCATCAGCTAGTAAATACAGAACCACTAATGCATGTGAATCATTTCATAGTCATTTAAATAGTTCCTTTTATAATTCACACCCCTCATTATATTTTATTTTTGTTGAGGTATTATCAAAAATTCAAGAAGAGTCATACATAAAATGTCGCAGTGTAGATGGAAATAAAATTGTAAGGCATTCATCAAGAAAAAAGCATGATATTCTAAAAAGAACAATTGATAATTAAAAAAATAAACGAATAACAACATTTAATTTTGTTAAAACAATATCGTGGTATAATAGTAAATATTTTATGTGCAATAAATGTAATCAATAAGTTTTTAGTAGTTTTATTTCAAATACATGGCAACTGTATAGGTCTTGAATATTTAGGTATTAAGAAGAATTAAAAACCATGGACATGAGTTGGTGTAAATTTTCTACCTGGTTTTTGAACGAGCACGAGTTGGTCAGTTATTCTGGGGGCTAGGTAATAACGGGCACGAGTTGGGAAACGCCGGTTTTACAAATATTTTATTATTATGAGTGCAATCCAGTGTAAAATTGTACCAACTTGTTATTTTTTTTTAAATAATTTTAACTATTTTGTTTTTGTTTCAGGTAAGCTTATTATCATCTATATTTTAATCATCAAAACTATACCCGTAAGTAATTAAAAAATGAGCATTTTATACTAAATTGTTAATGAATGATTAGAATTAAATAACTACGCATTTTCATATTTTATATTATTTAAAACGACAATGTTGCAGAAAACTGAAATATTTTACACGTCATCTAGATCTAAGTAATCATTTTTTTAATTAAATACAATTATTTTAAAATCTATGATCTAGATCGATGTTCGTTGGCCATTTTTCTAATGATAACATTGTCACTATTTTATATACCTACTTTTTTCGTACAAAGAAAATATTGTAAATAATAAAACATTGTATCGCAATTCTCTGTTTATTCAACGCCCTAAAAACCTTATGTACCTTAAAACCCATTAGAAAATACACTCTTCACTTAATGACGTCGTTACTATGGTTACGATTCTCGTTTATAGCGTTTTCTTATTTATTCTCTGTTCCGGAAGAATTGACACGTCGGTATCAAAGAGTTTGAGATTCACAGTTTTTAAAACTAAAGGACATTTTTTTTATACTATATCATCAATAGATTTATTTTGTTTAATCCAATTACCTTTTTAAATCTTTTTATTTGAATATTCTTAAAGAACATTACAAAATTGGAGTTGCGTGCCGTTAAAATGTTTCCGCACTACCGGACTAATCGTAGGAACAATAATACTTTATTATTGTGGTATATTATGTCATCTACTTTAGCAGAAATGGAAAAAAGACAAAAAAATAAAAAATAACAGGATAGGCTTAGCTAACCTGATTCAAAGTCAATTAAGTTGTAGAACCCAATGGCGTACGGCGGCTGATGGAAAGCGGATCGTAGTTCAAATTGACAAAAAAAAGATGTTATACAACGCGTCACCTTATTTTTGCAAAACAAGAAAAACTGAAATTGAAAAAAATATCAACTTAACTACAACAGTTTCCAATAATAATAGCCACTCAATAACCTTCCATTAATCTTATATAAAACAAATTTGATAGTTAACTTCTTTATGAGAAGACACAGTATTTATAATAACAGCATATACTTATGTCGCAAAGTAAAAAGGACAAAGACAAAAATTAACATTTTTTTTTTCGACCAATGGTATTTATTTTATTCAAAATAGTCCCCTCCAGAGTTAATACAGCGATTTGCATGGTCCACAAGGGATTTCAGCTCAATGACCGAGATGTTTTTCAAAGTGGTCTTCGACGCCTTTTGGATGGCGTCTACATCGGCATACATTTACGAGATACACCCCTAATGCCCTTTTGTCACTTCTAAATACGGCCTTTTAACACTTTTTCTCGCCCTAACGCTAATACTTTTTACAACGATACATCACACGACAAAATAAGTTTGTCCGTTTACGAGATACAACACTAATATAGCACATTTGCCCGAGATAGATAGACATTCATTGGGTTGGCTGTAAGCCTGTATCACTACGACCCTTACAGTTCTATTGTGAACACCCATCATCTCTAGAATAAGATTAGTGCATCTTGTCTAGCCCTGCCCTCTTAATGATACTTAATTGCCTTGACAGTGGCCTCTCCGCATAACTTGGAGGAGCTGGTATCTCATCTCCCAATAAGAGATACCGCGTCCTTACAAGGCCTTCACATTGGCATAGGACATGAAATGCGGTTTCCTACTCCTCTTGACAGTATCGACAGATGTCTTCATCTGCTATGTTCAGCTGACTCGTGTGTTTTCTGAGCCGACAATGTCCTGTCAAGAGACTAACAATCATTCTGACATCGTCTCGCCTTTGTGATAATAGCTCTTTAGTAAACTTCACCGAGTGTCCTTTTATGAACACTTTGGCTTCTCGCTTGGCCAGCGAATTTTGCTAGCCATTGGTACCTACTAGCACTTTTTACAGCGTTATTGCTTTTAAGCCTTGCAACGCCCTTTTATTTGTGAATAGGACAACTGATGCCTTTTGTAGATTGACTGTTAGGCCTTCATCCTTGCACCACTTGTACACCATATTTATGGTGGTCTGCATCCGCTCTGAGACCATGCCCAGAAACCTCATCTGAATGATTATGATATTATCATCTGCGAAACCTAGGCAGTAAAAGCCTTCGTTGAGTAGTTTTAAAAAGGTTGTAAAAAAATGTATTATTAATTACTTTACTTTTAGCGAAAAACTTTAAACTTTTGAACTTATAGAAAACTAAAGGTAACTGTTCCTTACTCTTGTAAAATCGAAAGAATTTTTACTACAAATACAACTTGTAATAAGGGTTAATTCACTGTTTCGGATTAAAATCCATAAATCAACAGCAATTTTTTTAGGATTTATATTAACCACTAGTAGCTTTAATTGTGTAATTTAGCAAACTATTCCCTATAAATCTCTGAAAAAAAACTGGGTGAATCTTAATTTAGGCGCTATTATGTTAGCCCACTACCAGGAAATATTCGATACTCATTGTTAAGGATATTGGATGAAACAAAAGTTCGAAGAATTCTCAGATTTTGTGCTTCTCTTGTTTGGCAGGATTATATCTATCAAAATCGGCTTAATGTAAGTAATCGGTGTGGGTGGGAACAAGACAACGGGAAAAACACAGACTGAAAGCCACGGTCTTTTCACTTTTGAGAAAAAAACCATTTTACAGACTTCCTTTTACTTAAATAATATGTTCAAAGTTGACGTTAAAAGTCCAAGTTTAGTTGTTACTCAAATAAGTAAGGTAATATCAAAGAAGTAAAACCAAAACATTCTTTTGCATTGCCTTAATATACCTAGTTTATCAGTATCAGAATTTTACATTTTTTACGATAACTTTTTACATAAATTACGCGAGTTTAAATGAAAAATTACGTTAAACTTACGCTACTTAATATTTTTTTTTTAAACCGGCCAGAAATTAATACTTTCCGGTTTGTTTTTAGGTCAGAAAATCTCATTTTGTCGGACAAGGCCAGAAAATAAAAATGAATGCGGTAAAAGCTTTTACCAGACGCATTTACAATAAAATAGTTAGTCTAAGATAGCGGTCAATTCTATGGTAACCGAGTTTTGTATATATTTAAAACTATAAAACAACTTGACATATTTTGACGTTTAGTTGAAAACATGAAATTTATTATAAAATGGATATTTAAAATGATGCATTTGATTGTGAATTAATGGAAGATGAAATTATACCAGATGAAATTGTTAAGGCGGCCACCCAAGCAAGGATTGTTAAAAAAAATGTTAAAATTAGTTAATAAAGAGTTCTTGTTATAAAAATGTAAACTGAATAATATGAAGTTTATGGTACAACAATGCCCGTTTTAAAAAAAAATATTGTACGTAATACGTCCCAAAAGTGCTTTTACTGGACTCGCAGGCTTGCAGGGCTCGCCTATGGCTCGCCCTGCAATTTGCCTACTCGTCCAGTAAAAGACCACTTTTAGGACTTGTTACGTAAACTACTATTTCTTGAGTGAGATATTCTACTTAGTCGTTTTTCTAGGAAAGATTTGAAAATAACATTTTTATTACCAGAGAAAATTCAGCGTTACATTTTTATTCATATATCCAAGAAAAATTACTTTTCTAGATCAAAATGGCCCTACATAAAACCTCTAATTTATAACGTCATCTCAAGGAAATAACGATAATGGAGACAATCAGCGCCAGAAGCCATTTCCTTGATATTTCCCCTTTAGTTCTGTATGCGGTGCTTTATCCTTTGGCTAAATAACTGAAACTAATTACAAACAAAAATAGCACTAATGGATTAACCTCGTATATTTTCTGACTCTTGGGACATAACTAGAAGTTAGTACTCGTAGGTGGAGTTTCACTTACTATAAATCTTAATGCTCAAACCATGTCGAAACTCTACGTATGAACAAATATGTTCCAAAGAACAATAAATCTCTATGGATTCGTTGATTTTCAACATATAATACATGTGATATGATATAAAAATATGGATGTGTGAAGTGGTACAAAGTGTTAAATATTGTAGTAGATTGTTTGTAGTAAATTTATTTTACAAATTGGTTTCTTAACTACAAAATAGTCTCGTCAGAATTACAGGACAGATGGAATATATTCATAAACTTTACTTCAAATTAATTGTTCAATAAAACTATTAATAGATTAGTTTTTATGTGATACATTCTGTGTTTCAAAATATTTTTAGTAAATTCTTTTTAGTACAACTTCTAAAATTAGACTATGTATCTTAGTATGAAGTGACGACGAGATGTTGTTTATTGTTATTTTTGACAGATATTGTAACTCAGAAAGAATTCTTGCTTTGATATGTTCGTATTGTTTGTTTTATGCCGTCGAGAGCAAAACGTTGTATAAAATTGTGCCGTCAATCCATCTTTTACCATCCATTAAGTTTTGAATTTTATGTTCAGAAACAATTTGAAAACCAAATAATGAGTAATTGTAAACTAAGCTAATATTAGCAATTCCAATCAAAATCAATGCGCTGTTCAATTATATACCATCATGTATGTATTCATGAATGAATTATTATTAATTAAAAAAAAGCATTCCCACAGAGAAATAGTAATATAAGTTGTAAACGTAAACGCGAATACCTCTAAATGTTTGGTGAATGTTCCTTTTTTAACAACACTTCAAATATTTCATTTTATTTATTTGTATGTGGGGAATTTACTATCCAGTTTCTGACCATTTCCTTTTATTAAATTGTTCAAACAAGTTTGTACTTGATGACAATAAAACAATAAAACATAAAAGATACTTATTTTACGCAATGAACTATAGTACAACTGTAGCTTCATGATGTCATTGGTCGTTTGGTGTGACTTACTTTTTCAAATTAATGTCGTTAATAAATCAATGCAATTAACAGACATAGATCTCGATAAATGCATAGAAATGTTGAAAAAATGCTGCACTTTTTTGGATAAAAAACGCCATTTTATCGGCGAAGAAATTGGCTGAAAAACTGGAAATTAAACCTGTCTTTAGGACCACGTCAAAAATTCGATATTTTAAGCGTCAAGCTGTTGAAATTGCCGACAATGAGCCTATAGCATCTCCGGAAAAAAATGTAGGTTGAATTTTTGTGCACTTCAATTTCAGTGCATAACAGATTTGCACAGTTAAATAAGTATTCGGAATATTGGTCTTTTTTGTACAATATAAAACAGATTCCGGAAAAACCTGACCTTGTCAAACTCTGTGGTGATCTCCAATTGAAATTAAATCAGATATAGATGGGTCTATGTTGTGTGATAAACTCATAAGCCTGAAATCTTTTTTGCCTGATCAAAATGTGGTTTCCCCTGTTTTTGTTATAAATGTTATCAAAGATCGAGACTTCCAAGAACTGTATCCAAATGTATGGATAACAATGTGCATATTATTAACTATACCTGTAACGGTTGCTTTTGGGGAGAGAAGTTTTTCTAATCTTAAGTTAATGAAAAATTATCTGCCATCGACAATATCTTAATCAACATTGGTAAACTTGGCACCTTTGTCAATCGAAAATGAAATTGCTGGTAACCTTGACTTTGATAACATACTAAAAAGAGTTCGCCGATAAAAAATTTGCTAGGAAAGTAAAATTTTATTAGTTTTTTTAATAAATGATTATTTCTTTTAATAAATGGTAATTTATGAATTTTATTTTCAAATCATCAAACAAGAAGTAAAAGCAGTTCCTGGTTATCCATATAAATGCAGTTCCTGGTTATCCATCAACCAATACCTTAAGAAAAGTTTTGCACTCGTTAGGATTTAGATACCGAACCTTGAATAAAAGACAATCGATTATGGGATAGCAAAGAATCATTATGGCTCGAAATGTGTACTTAAACGAAATCAATAAAGCACACCAGAAAAGAAAGTTTATTGTTTATTTTGGTGAAACTGGGTACGACACTCACGACATTTTAAAGAAAGAATGAAGCAACCAATCTTTTAATTGCTTTGTAAAAGCTCCATCAAACAGACAAAAACGCGTGATCATTTTACATGCCGGAAATGCGAAGATTTTTGTGCCAAATCGTTTGCTGCTCTTGGCAATATTTCAAGTTCTTCAGTAGATTATCATCAAGACATGACATTTACCTTATTCGAAAAAATGATTTAGAAAGCAACTGTTACCCCATTTAACTCAAAATTTAATCTTAGTGATGGATAATGCTCCTTACCATTCACGACTGGAGAAATTCCGAAAGCTAAATCTCGAAAAATGTTATTTCTTCGTACCTACCTAATTAGCGTAGGGGCAGCTTATTCTTTAACACCTTCAAAAAGGATTTGCTTCTTATATTAAAATCTTTAAATATTAAACCAAGTTCTGTTGTCGATGGAATGGCTGATCAATATAGACATAATGTAATTCGTTTATCACCTTATTATTGTGTATTTAATTGCATCGAGTTGATTTGGAGCAACATTAAAAGAGAAGTTAGAATGCAAAATGTGACCCCAACTTTATCAGGAAGTTTGATTGAAGTTGTTGCAGATATTTCGAATAAATTATGGTATAACTGAGTTGCCCATGTTCATGAAATTGAAAAAGTATCCGGTTCATTCCTTTGTTATCGATTTCAATGACACATCTAGTGAGAATGATAGTTCTGACGAGGATTTTTATTTTTATTTCTTACTAGCAGCCCGCCCCGGCTTTGCACGGGGATTAAAAAAAAATAACAAAAGCCATTAAATTTATTGAGTCAACGCTTCCCTGTAAACAATATTAAATGTTGTTTTATTTTTTGGCAGCAAAATAAATCGATTTTCAGGCGCTCCGACCCGCCTTAGGCGGTTGGCCATGAGGAAAACCGATCCCTACTAATTGGAAGGCTTGACCTTGAGACTTATTATTAGTAAAAGCGAAAGATGTTTTGATAGGAAATTGAAGCGGTTTAAATGGATTTGGTAGATCAGTTGGGATCATCGGTATCCTCAGTGTATGAGCTAGTTGACCAGCTGGTGGTTCAGTTATATTGGTTGCTGCAACTTAATTGTCCTTTAATTCCTTTATAAGTAGCCTCGCCCCATTGCACATGCTAAATTTGTGATATCTGTCGCGATTATGAAATAAGTTATTTTGATTAGGATTAATACCAAGATAAAAACTTTAAAAAAATTAAAAATTAGTTATTGTGACGTAACTATAACAGTTAGACATATGATGTCGCGGCATTTTATGTAGATATTTATATATTCTTCAAAATCGTAGTACATTATTTTATTCTATAATCAATAGTATTCTCAGCGCACGCGATGTAAGGATTTTAAGGTCATTTTTGGTTAATTAATGGCATTTTAGTAAGGATCCCTATTTTTTTTTAATGAAACATAGCCTATGTCACTCGGGAATAGTGTAGCTTGCCAACGGTAAACGAATTTTTGAAATCGGTCCAGTAGTTTCGGAGCCTATTCATTTCAAACAAACAAAAAAACAAAAATCAAACCTTTCCTCTTTATAATATTAGTATAGATGTGATTTAGAATTTAAATCTGTATTATTTGGTACTCATTTTCGTTGTATTTTCCTTCTCGAAAGATGTAACCTTGACGTAGTGAAAAGGCTTGCGTACTTTAATCATTATAGTTTTAAGTCAGACTAATACATCTCAAATTATAATTAATATTTAAAAAAATTTCAAATATTTGTAAAATCGTAAATATCCAGTATCTAAATAATAGAAGTGAAGTCCGATCCTGCACCAGGCAGTTGAATTAATTGTTTGTCGTTGCCGAAAAGCAAAAATTATCTTTAAATGAAACTATAGGTATTCAATCACCACCCCCCTATAGGTTCACGGAATATATAGGTAGGTATATAGAAGCACAATTATATTTGCATGAAATATCTTCGCAAACTTTAGTAAAACAGCATTAGTGTTTATCGTATTTTATATCATAATTAAAATTGAAAACTAATACATTGAATTATGAGCTTAACTTTACAATATAATATCGAACTTTCCTTTAATCCTTTATTTACAAAGCTAAAAGTTATAAAGTCGATTCGTTTTATTCCCTAAAGCGTTTATATTTAAATAATATTTCATTATTTACAGACAAAAATATTTGCATGTTTTTGTAATACAAATGATTTTTCTCAAATTATCTGTAATCTTGAGCCATAGTATAAAGAGTTTAAATAATCCAATTACTACATCGCTATTATATTGCAGTAATTTCAGTCCGACTTACCCTCTGCCAAGCTATTTTAAGTGGTTTCTTAGGGTCTTAAATATAGGAATAACAATTACTTGTAAGCAAAGTGGGGGAATGGCAGAACGTATAAAACGTGTAAAGCTAGAGAACAAGAAACCTAATTTAAATAGATATTACCTTTGATCCATGAAGGCGGTTAAGACTTCCAGTGAGGTACTTATTTTTTAACCGACTTCAAAAAAGGAGAAGGTTATCAATTCGACCATATTTTTTTTTTTTTTTAATGGATGTTACCGAATATCACCGGTGTTTATAATCCGATTAAAAAAATTCTTTTTGCATTCAAAAGAGTAGAGTGTCCCATTGGTCCCATAGAAATTTGGTTAAGGTGTGGTCATCAATGTAAAAGATATTCCAGTAAATAAGGAGAAGGGTCTCAGTTTGACCATATTTTTTTATATATGTTACCGAATATCTCCGGTATTTATAATCCGATTTGAAAAAATCTTTTTGCATTCAAAAGAGTAGAGCGTCCGTGTGGTCCCATAGAAATTTAGTTAAGGTCTGGTCATCAATGTGGAAGATATTCCAGGAAATACCACAAAAATTAACAAAATAAGCTCGGCAGTTAAGAATATCTCCGGTATTTATAAACCGATTTGAAAAAATCTTTTTGCATTCAAAAGAGTAAAGTTTCCCATTGGTCCCATAGAAATTTGATTGAGGTCTGGTCATCAATGTAAAAGATATTCCAGAAAATACCACAAAAATCAACAGAATAAGCTCGGCAGTTAAGTTAATATGTAAATAATGATGTAAAACATAAAAACATAATATTTGGCGCGTTACTGTCGCACTATAACCGATTTAAAGAAAGAGGGGTTCTCAATTCGACCATAGTTTTTTTTATGTTACCGAATATCTCTGGTATCTGTAATCCGATTTAAAAAAATCGTTTTGCATTCAAAAGAATAGAGTGTCCGTGTAATCCCATAGAAATTTAATGAAGGCCCGGTCATCAATGTGGAAGATATTCCAAGAAACACCACAAAAATCAATAAAATAAGTTCTGCAGTTAATTTAATATGTTAATAATGATGTGTAACATAAATACATAATAATTAGCCCGTTACTGTCCCACTCTAAAGCCAAAGACCTCTTCTCACAAGGAGAAGAAATGAGCATTTAATCAATTCTCTTGCTCACAGCGTGTTGGTGATTTCAGACAATTCAAGTCCATATTTCATCATAATGTTTTCCTTTACCGTACGTGCTTCGTGTTTCTAGGTGTTAGACAATTTACTTATGTCTCCAAAAAGTCACATTGGTACATGGGATTGTTGGGGATTGAAATCAGTACCTCTTGCATGGTATTTTTTAAGGTTTTTAAAATATAGTACATCATGAATCAAGTAGAAACTAAAAATGATAAAATAAAAGCTTTTTTAAAAAAATTAAACCTCCTTCAAAAAAATGCACTAAAAACCCAGAAATAAAATCTTTATTTCTTAAAAAAAATTGGAAACAACTAGGCATCTGATTTCGATTTCCTTGAAGTCGGCTCCAATAGTTTAAATCTTTGTAAAACATTTGAGTTACTAACATTCAAAATCTAGATTTAATAGCTAAGATTAAAATAGAGGGTAATTTGCCATTGGAGCCGACTTCAAGGAAATCGAAATCAGATGCCTAGTTGTTTCCAATTTTTTTTAAGAAATAAAGATTTTATTTCTGGGTTTTTAGTGCATTTTTTTGAAGGAGGTTTAATTTTTTTAAAAAAGCTTTTATTTTTTAATACTTTGTAGCTACAAAAGGAGTTCCGAAATCTAATTCGTATATTATATACAAAGGTTCGCTTCAAAATTTAGGTTGATTTAAAATTCCAATTTTATGATGTAATTATCAAAAGATATGAACATTACATATATGCTGGCTAACAAAAAAACATATTTCTCGGTCATAATGAAGAAAACTATTTCCCGCCACTTAGGTACTCTCAGATACACATAACTGTATATTGCATTTACTAAAGTTTACAAATTTCTAGAATGCCAGAATGTTGTAATTTTGTTGGAATCAAAGCTTTATACCATATTGTAATAAGTCACCTTTCAAAAAAATCTATTAAATTTATAACATATCTGTTTGTTAATATTGATCTTCGTAACAAGATTTGACAACCATTTGAACTACATCAAACACTAGAAACATTCTGAAGTCGTTGCCAACTTAAATATTTTTAGTCTTCAGTAATATTCAAATTAATCATAAATATATTATAACATTCATCCACTGTATTCATAATTAGAGGATAAAAATATACATTAGCAGTAAACGTAATACGTTATTACTTTGTATTTTTATTTTCGTTTTCTTTCATAAGCTTGTAGAACGCCAATGTCTTGAAAATTGAATGTACTCAACTCTACCGGTTCCAATCACTGTAAATGGGAATTGTTAAACTTTAAAATTGAGTTGTTTAGGGCTCCAAAGTGAATGGAGTTATTTTAGGAATGCGCAGGGTGCAGAACTAGCTGACATAAAACCAGGTTATAAAGGATTTAGTGGGTTACGTTTTAATAGTACATTGTAATATACGTAGATCAATGTTGCACACACTAGATTTTAATAATGGTATATATATATACTTGTAGTTGGATTACGCGCTACTACGAGATTTACTGTTAAAAGGTTAGAATTAGATAAAAGAAATATTACATTGTGAGGTAAATTGATTACTAAGTGAAAAGGTGGTTTTAATTAACCTATCGTCTGTGTTCGTTTTTTTTTCTAATCAGGATTGCTTATCGTCCTTCATTTTTATCTGGTATAAAATAATTCTTTTTTTTATTGTAACCTTAACAATACAGTTGATATAATTTTTGAGAAGTAAAAAACTAAAGTATAAGCTTAAATGTTGTGGTTTGAATTTTAATTTGATTTGTTGTAATTTAGATTCGCACCCAGTAACACTTCACAAATCAAAAACTAATCTAGATGCAACTGATTTATTGATAAAGTAACAATTTAAATGAATTAAATATGATTAAATTTTTATTTGGAGAAATCATAAAGTTAAATGGTTGTATTTCTTTAAAAACTATGGTAAATTTTAATTTGCTTTCTGTGACGAGCCACAACGATTTGTCCAAGGTAACTTCTAATAACAGCGGCCGGGAAATATCATTCCCAATGGTTGCATGTTATCCTCTTATGGGTTTCAGTGCACATAGGAATAGAAGGAAACAAAACAACAGATAAATTGGCAAAAAAGGAGCTTAAACTTTATATTTTGGGAACAGAACCATCTTCTGGAATCAGCATTAGTACAGTGAAACTAAGGAAAGAAGTGGATAGAGAAAAATCCAAGTACGGGAACGATCTAGAGAGATTAAGACAACCAAAGACGCTCCTGGGAAAGTAAAACCAGAAGAAATTTTTCAGCTGTCTAAACCTCAGTAAAACCAACCTCCGTATTATAACGATAATATTAACTGGACACTGTCGATTAACAGGACCCATGAAAAAACTGGGATTGGTAGATAAAGTAAAGTGCAAATACTGTGTGGAAGTGAACGAAATTTTAATACACATACTCTCAGAATACATTATGTAATTCTAGGGTCAGATACTTAGGATCAGACAAAATAGAAGAGAAAAATCTACCTAATTTGAAGCACCACGATATCCCAAACGTTCTAAGAAAGATAAGACTAAAAAATTTGCCATAAGTCTAAGAAAACATCAGAAAGAAAAGGGAAACACAATAAATCTTATCGAACGCAGGTGTAACTGTCACTTCTAATTACGCACATACACACACATACATTATTCCCAACTGGCCTTATACCGTTTGATATATTGTATCTGATGTTTAAAGGGTTCCTAGAAGGTGTTTCAAAATTGGGGTAAAACTTTCACGTGGTATAAAGGTGGTCTAAAAAAATATAAGTGCCTCCCCAAACAGATTTTTATATTAAAACGTCTTTTTACAAGACTCACTTAAACGTGGTTCGAATGTAAATTTGTTGTAATTCATATTCGCTGCTTCAAGGAAATAAACCGCCACGTCACGTATCCCATTACAAATCAAAAACGAATCTAGATGCAACTGATTTATTCACAAAGTAACAATTTAAGTAAATTAAAATGGTTTAATATTTATTTGGAAAATTCATAAAGTAAAATAGGTATTTATATTATTGCTTCAAAAAACTATTTGAACTTCAAATTTGATTTTTGTTTAGGAGCGACAATAGTTTGTTCAAGGTAGCTTCCAATAACAGTGGCCGGCCGGTGAATAAAATTTCTAACTAAATTGATCCGGTTCGATATATTTGACCTGATGTTTAAAGAATTCCAAGGAAGTTATCCAAAATGGGGATACAATTTGCAGATAAAGGTGGTCTAACGAGATTTAAGGTGCTCCAACAAGATCTCAGGTGTTCTAACGAGATATAAGAGTCTTTTCAAACATATTTTTATATTAAAACACGACTCACTTAAACAACTGCTTCCATCGAAATTAAGGAAACGGATATATGCGTAATACGGTTTAATCTAAAGTATCTACTTAAAAGATTTCGATAATAAATGAAACCGACTGGCAACGTATTGGCGTATTGATGACATTAATAGTTATAAAAACTATTTTAAAGAATTTGAAATTTGTAGGCAACTTTGACATAAAAAACAAGATAACGATGTTTAACTTGTTATATTAGCTTCATCTTTTAAACTTTATCCATCACGATTTTTTAGCTAGTATTTTTTCTTGCCTAATCCAATTCTAACCAATTAAATGCATTATTTTGTCTAATTTCGGATTCTATCAAATTTTGTATCACTATTGTTTTAGTATATATATATATATATATATATATATATATATATATATATAATTTTATTAATTTTATATATTTATTTATTACTAGCAGCTTGCCCCGGCTTTGCACGGGGATTAAAGAAAAATAATAAAAGCCATTAAATTTATTGGGTCAACGCTTCCCTGTAAACGATATTACATGTTGTTTTATTTTCTGGCAGCAAAATAAATTGATTTTCAGGTGCTCCGATCCGCCTTAGGCGGTTGGCCATGAGGAAAACCAATTCCAACAAATAGAAGGTTTGACCTTGAGACTTATTATTAGTAAAAGCGAAAGATGTTTTGATAGGAAATTGAAGCGGTTTAAATGGATTTGGTAGATCAGTTGGGATCATCAGTATCCTCAGTGTATGAGCTAGTTGACCAGCTGGTGGTTTAGTTATATAATGGTTGCTACAACTTAATTGTCCTTTAATTCCTTTATAAGTAGCCTCGTCCCATTGCACATGCTAAATTCGTGATATCTGTCGTGATTATGAAATAAGTTATTTTGATAAAGATTAATACCAAGATTAAAACTTTTAAAAAATTAAAAAATAATTATTGTGACGTAACTATAACAGTTAGACATATGCTGTCGCGGCATTTTTTGTAGATATTTATATATTCTTCAAAATCGTAGTACATTATTTTATTCTATAATCAATAGTATTCTCAGCGCACGCGATGTAAGGATTTTAAGGTAATTTTTGGTTACATTAATGGCATTTTAGTAAGGATCCCTAATTTTTTTGAAAATGAAACATAGCCTAGGTCACTCGGGAATAGTGTAGCTTGCCAACGGTGAAAGAATTTTTGAAATCGGTCCAGTAGTTTCGGTGCCTATTCATTTCAAACAAAAAATCAAACCTTTCCTCTTTATAATATTAGTATAGATGTAAAATACCTACTTTACAAATTGTCGATTTTAACAAATATGAATGCGTTAGATAAAACAGAATATAAACCACTTATGTATAGGTAAAATTAAATATATTTATTGACCGGTAATTTACTGGAGTAGGTTTTATTAAAACAATTAAGCATAAATTTAATAAATTGAAAAATTGAATAAATCGAATTGGGCCAATCCTTAACCTGTTATAGACAGATGAATTTTACATCAGTTTTTGTTATTAACTATACTATATTGATTATTTCCTACATACAATGAAATTCAGTCATAAAAATAAACTACAGAATTTACATCAATAAAATCAATAATATAGAGAATTTTTTTATCAGAGATTGACCATATGGAATAGACATTAATAGAAAGTAATATTAATTTTATGTATTAAAATATTAATTGTTATACAATGGGAAATACTACGCCTGTTCTATAACTTCAGGTTTAGATATCGAAAAATATACTTACATTAATAACAAGTAAGTATCTAATATGTTTTCAAAGAATTTTTTTGTTCTTCTTTGGCTTTGACAAAAGTCCTATATTACACAAGAAAAAAGTCCGATTTTCTTTCTATTCTAATTTGAGCTGTTAATATAAACTCCTACCTTAACGTTATTCTGTTCTCTCAAAATATTCTCCCCCTTATATTTTCCCTTAAACAAACTTCCCTTTTATCCTCCTTCAGCGGACCTTAATTTCCACATGTAAAGAGTTTTTATTAAGCTATAATGAGTTTTGGGATAAAGTTTATTAAATATTAGGAAATACATTTTAAATATACTTATTGACTTAATATTAATTTGATACACGTATCTACTTATATTACACAACACGACACACTAATTGCCGCTGTCGATATTTAGCTGGGCCTAGTTTGGAACTAGTATAACATAACAAGGGTAGAGCATGTAAACAATTTTCGATGTGTCGTCTCACATCATCATCCCTTCTATGTGTCAACCAAGAGACATGCTAAAGCAACGGGAACATAACGAGTTTATAACATACAGCAGATAAACATCACCCAACTTATAAAGGGATCATAAGTTTGTTTTTACTAAATTGAACGATATTTTAACAAGTACTAGATTAGTAACTGACAAGAAGGGAGGTTTATATATAGCTTAATATTTTAATGCTTTTTTTTTTGGTTTCTCGTTAGTTTTTTCGTTGTATTTCGTTAAGTATTAGATATTAATTGCACTACCTAACGGTGGCGCCATTGTGACTAATAAGTTTTGCTCGTTTAAATATATGAGATACCGACTGCGCCACCTAACGGTGGTAGTACTTGATTTAGAAAGATAGAAAGAATTGCTCCTATATATAAGATATCAACTGACCCACCTGATGGTGGTGGCATAGTACTTCTGAAACTGGAAAATTGATATGGGCGAGCAAGTTCTCTGTCGACATTAAGGAGACATATGACCCATTATGCATCCTCCCGTGTGTAGAGATATCCACAGCTCAGAGTGTCATCAGGCCTAAAGATTTAAAATAGGCGATTTGACTCCCGAGATGGATTTTCCTGATATCATCTGGTGTAAGCCAGTACTCGTCCAACAGGGATCTTCTGATTTTAGAAAAAGCAGAGCCGTCATACATTATATTTTGTATACTGTTTCCTCTTCTTCTTCGCAACCTCTGTATATTTTGTTAGTTCTGTTAATTTTATCCTAAAGAGATGTTGTCACACTTGGCCGTGACCCGTTAAATTCCCCGCTGTTCAGAGATTTTGTCTGATCAATGCCTTGAATGTTTTTACTGTTTCCTCGCCAGGATGAGGTAATAACTCTCTGGTCAGTCTACAGTTCGTTGTTTCATCCCAGCACTCTATAAAGTTATGGTGAGAGTGCTGTTTAATAAGTTCCACGACAGCGGATATTTTTAGTGTGGTAGATGGGCAAGGGCCTAACCTATTTGTAGCCCGCAGCCGTCCTTGCAAAAATGTCCGCAATGTGGTTTCCTTTAGAGTTCCCATGTCCTTTGATTCAGATCAGAGTGACCACATTATTGTGGCTGACCTCAGTTAGGGTTTGGTGACATTCTAGTACTAAACTTAAAGTAATACGTGGTCTATTCAAGGTCAGTAGTGCTTGTGGGCAGTCCGTGTAAATATTTACCTTCCTGTCTGTGATGTTTCTATTGATTAATTATTTTGCAGCTATTTTATGCCTGTGAGCTCTGAATGAACTACACTTGACAAGCCGGCCATAGCCCATTTCATTAGTAGGCTCAGGGATCTAGAGTATATTCCATATCCGACACCTTGCTGCGTTTTTGATCCATGCTTATAGGCGCTCAGAGGGGTATGCTGTCTGATCTGTTAATATTTTGTTTGGTTTTTTTAAAAAAAAATTTTGGTACATGCCTGTAAGAGTGGTATCACCTTTAGCGATTCCCACAGACTGTCCCTATGGGTGTCGGTCCCTACAGTGGGTTCGATACCAACAGTGCGAAAGCGTACTTAGTTCATTAATGCTAAATCCTTAACAAATATGTCAAGAGGGTTGATCTCAAGTATTACTTCCATTGCCCTGGGCGGTATGGTTCACATGGCTCCTGTTACGAGAATGCATCTTTGGATTTGGTACTTAATTTAGTAAGAATTGCTATTTTATATTTAACGGACATTAACTGCGCCACCTTACGGTAGCGTTGTAGTACTTTATTAAGTTAGAATTGCTTGTTTAAATATACGGTGACGTCATAGTAGTTTTCTTTTTCTTTGCAATTTTTGTTTGTTTTTCACCATTTTCTCTTTTTTTTATTTATTTTAAAATGGTATCTGGTATCTGTAACCTAAATATCCAAACAAATTAACTTACATCGCTATCTATTAGGAATTCATTAAACTATATAATAACTACATAATTGGTATTGAAATATTAAAGAAACTAGGTCAAACGGGATAAATAGAATTCTATGTCCGTCTCCTGGTTTTAAGCTACCTTCCCACCAATTTTTAGCAAAATTGGTTCAGCGGGTCTTGAGTTATAAATAGTTTAACTAAGACCCTTTTTTGTATGTATATAGATATCTAACACATCCCCTTATTGTAAATTATTTTAAAACAAACAAACTTCTTAACTGCTGTAATTTAACGAACTTTAATCATTTAGTTAACATATCTGCTACAATATCTTGCGAAAGACAGAATATAAATTGGATAATTCCTTTTTCTTTCAAATCTTTAATAAAACAAAACTTTGTATTAATATGTTAAGTTCTTCGAGTTTCATACAACTTTTATTATCGTCATTTATTGTTGTTGGAACATTCTATTTATCATTAAAATCTTCTATGTTCTTACCTATATAATTTCCTTGCAAGCTTCAGCAAATGCCACATGTTCTGCTTCTGTAGATAACACATTGCTGTTTTTTACTTCCCCAAGATATACTGCTTCCATAAAATTGTAAAAAATACCCACTATTAGACTATTTATCACCGGTATCTCCTGCCCAATCTGCATCTGAAATTGCTAGTAATCCTGGATAAGACTGAATATTCTAAATACAATTTTAAATCTTTGATGTTAGCCAAATATCTTATAAGTCGTTTTGCTTACACCAAATCAGTCTTGTTTGGTTTACTAACTTTTCTTTCTAGTTTAGATAAACTAATAGAGATATCTAAGCTGGTATTTACTAAAAGATAAAGTAGCAGACCTATTAAATACTAATATTTCTTTTGTTTATAAATAGATTTATCTTTTTCTTTGCCTCGTATCCAGTATTCATTGATATTTTTGACATTTCTTTTAAATCGAATCTACATATATTTTTTTCAATATAATTTTCTTTTGGCATGCTAAAGATTCCAGATTTTTCTCTCCACGTAATATTAAATTTGGTTTCCAACATTTTTTATATACAATATCTTTGTAACTAATTATTATTTCATAAACATAAATAATCAAATATATCCATGAATATTCGTATTTTGTGAATAAACACGGAAGTTTCAAGACTACGTTTTGCTCGTAACCATCAAAACTGGACGGTTGACGATTGGAAAAAAGTTGTTTTGAGGCTAGGATCAACTTAAAATGTAGTTGAGCATATTTGGCAAATGCATGGAGAGAGATTTGCAAACTGCAATATTGTTCCAAAAATTCCATTTGGTAGAGTCACTTTGATGTTTTGGGGAGGTATCTGTTTTAATGGTTGCAGAGAGTTGGTTTCTATCCGCATGAGTTTAATGAATGCGGATTATAATCTTGAACATATTATGCCATTTGTTCCGTTCGTGGACACAAAATGTGTTTTCATGCAAGGTAATGTTCATTCCCACTTGGCTAGGCATGTGGTTTACTACCAAAATGCAATTGATCTTGAGTTTGGAATCACCAGCCAACATTCAAATCCTATAGAGCACCTATTAAATTCAACGATACATTCTTCTCCACAACTTGTAGAATTTGTATTATAAATATTTTTACACTTTTTTTGACTGTTATAAAAAGAACAACATGGCATTCCTAACGATACACAAATATAGTACTTTCGACTACATGTGCCTCAGTTGCAGGTAGTAATAGTTCGTACGATTTTTTAGGAAATAAAATATTATTTTCTACTTGCCATCCAAAATTTTCTGGTTTCAAAACATTCATCATTTTATTTAAAAATGTTTGTGTATAAACTATACAAATTGCTCGTAAAATATGTAGACCTGGTTGTTGGTAATAAATTTTTATGACTATACGATTCAGCAGGCGGTTCATCAAAAGTTTTACAGAAAGTCGAACGATTTAGCACTTCCACCGAGCATTGCTCAGCTCTTTGAAAATCGTTCCGAATAGCTTCTTCTAATAAAAAATATTGAAAAGATATTCTTTCAGAATTTCAGGACAAGCGCAAGCGCGTAATATATGCGCACATTGAACCAGTATATCTTTGCAAAAAATTATATAAATAAATTTAAAGAGTCTTAAATTGTTTGTCTTGAATCGTAGAGCAAATTTAAACATGCTAAAGCATATTTTTTGCTCGTCTTAGTTAAAAATGTCTATAAACAAGAAACTTTTCGTCTTTTAACGGAAAATTTTGACTTTAAGCAGTTATTACTTTTTTATTAATAATGCAAATAAAATTTAACAAACATTATTTTAAAGCTAAATTATTTATCTTTAAAACGATTACTTAAAAAAGTTGTTTTGAGCAATAGAAACCAAGTTATGGGCGAACAAACCGAGCAAACCTCGCTGTTCTTCAATTTTGCAACTTCTGTCAAATTGATATTTTTGAGTAAACCTTGTACGAAATAGTGTATTTTGAGGACAGTTAACTCAGCTAAATTATTTAGATTATATATTTTTTTATTAAGGTGAATAATTTTTAACAAATTCCTGATATTTCCCATATTTCCTGCGGCTAAGCATGTTTGAAATTCGGATATATGTAGAAATCAACCCTGAAACTCTTTATACTCAAACAGGTCACAAAACCCTTCATGGTTCCTATACTATACGGAGAAATGACCAGATTAGAGTTTTTGTTTTAGTTATTTTTTTTATTAAGGATATCCTCGTAGATATATATACCTAGATACAAATGTACCGAGAACATCTATTGGGGCAGAAGAGACAATTTATTAATTTGGGATTTAAGTTAGGACGAGTGGGGAAGACGTGGAAAGGTAAGGAGTTCCACAATCTGGAGACCCTGGGGATGAAGGAACGATCGAATCTATCCGTTCTCGATATCGGGAATTGAACGGTATAAGGGTGCATGGAGTTGGCACGTCGCGTTGCTCTGGCTGGTCTGGCAAGTGGAGGCATTATAGAGCGGAGTTCTTTTGAGCAAAATCCGTTTATGTATCGGTAAAACAAGGAAAGATCAGCCACTGCTCTTCGGTGGGATAATGGGGCTAGGTTTTTGGTGATACTGGTGTCGTTTATTAGTCGAACTGCTCTTCTCTGTATTGCATCAAGAACTCCGAGCCTTAACGGAGGCGCCGAAACCCATGCATGCGAGCAGTATTTAAGATTAGGCCGTATTTGGGCTTTGTAAAGAGTAGCTAAGTTGGATGGAGAAAAATATTTCCGTGCTCTAAACAGAAAGCCTAATTTCTTTCCTGCTGCAGTTGCTATGGATGCAATATGTTCGTTCCATAGTAAGTCCCAGGAGATCGTTATACCAAGCAGCGTAATGGAGTCGCCCGCTACCAGTGTCTGATGGTTGATTGTAATGGATGAGAAGCATGTTTGCCTCTTGTTGGACAGGCACCATGTCTTTGTCTTGGAAGCGTTGAAATTAACAAGATTCTTTCTTCCCCACTTGTCTATAATTCTTAAATCTTGATTGAGAGAAGCCGTTGTAGTTCTTCTGTCCCCTTCCAGAATATCTAGAGGTATGGGACGGTTGTGCGCTTTGCTACAGTGTAGGTTGCTATCATCTGCAAAACCATATATCGGGTTATTAGTGGCTTCTAGTAGATCATTAATGTTTAATAAGAATAGAGTAGGAGCTAGAGCCGATCCTTGGGGAACTCCTGCGTTGATCTTGTAAAGGTTGGAAGAATGTCCATCTACAGCAACTTGGATGTGCCTGTTGGAGAGAAAGTTGGATATCCATATGCAAAGGTTTTGCGAGAGTCCGTATGAAGGCAGTTTGTTCAAAAGAGCTGCATGCCACACTTGATCAAATGCTTTTGAGATGTCTAGTGATACTATTTGTGTCTTCCCATAGCGGTGGATGGCATCACTCCAGACATGAGTTACATATGCTAGTAGATCGGCTGTTGACCTTTGTTGGCGAAAACCATATTGCCTGTCACTTAAAAGGTTGTGTGCCTTAAGGTAGCTCAGGATCTTGTGATTGACGTATTTCTCCATAGTTTTGCTAATAACAGATAGAATAGCTATAGGTCTGTAGTTAGAAAGCTGGGTTTTACAGCCTTTCTTGGGGACTGGTTGTACTCGAGCAGTTTTCCAGGATTCTGGAAAAATACCAGTATCATATGATAGTTGACATAGCTTAGTGAAAAGTGGCGCTAGTTTAGAAGCACAACATTTTAAGAGTAAAGTAGGTATTTCAGCAAGGCCGCTTGCTTTGTTGGTATTTAGAGTAGCAGGGACTCTCTGCACACGCTTAACCCTAAATATGATATTTTTCATTGTGTGGGGACCCCGTCGAATAGAAGGTAGCTCTATGTTGTCCGGTGGGTGAAGTGTCGAGTTCAAAGAGAATATTTTGGCAAAGAGTTCTGCCTTTTCTGTGGAGGACGTAACTATTGAGCCGTCATCTGATGTGAGTGGAGGGAACGAACTAGTTGTGAAATTGTTGTTAATATGTTTGGCGAGAGTCCAAAAGGACTGGCTTCCATTAGGGTTTGACATTACTTTCTTTCTCATTCGAGCGTCAAAGAGACTTTTGGAATTGGAAATAGTGATGTTGTATCTGTTTCTAGCGTTTATATCATCCTGTTTTGTTTCTTCTGATGGATTTTGTATAAATAATTTGTGGGACTTGATCTTAGCTTTCCGAGCTACATCGCAATCATTATTAAACCATGGCTTCAGTTTGGCTTTTAGGCGTTTGGTAAAGTGAGGAATGTAAGCTTCCATGGCACACTGAATGATTTTAGTTATACTGTTGCAAACTGCCGATGGATCTTTGTTAATAAAGCAGACTGGATTCCAGGGAAAAGTTGGAAAGTAGTCTCAAAGGCCTTCCCAATCTGCTTTTTTTAAATTCCAAAAAGTTCTCTTGGGTGGTGTCTCGAATGGGTGAGGTTCGATTGGACATTTGACTTCCACTACAGCATGATCAGAGTTACCTAGGGAAGACTTGTTGATTAGTTGGGACAGCCCATGGCTAATTGCAA
The DNA here is from genome assembly GCA_964028335.1 of Altica lythri. Taxonomy (NCBI): domain Eukaryota; kingdom Metazoa; phylum Arthropoda; class Insecta; order Coleoptera; family Chrysomelidae; genus Altica; species Altica lythri. The sequence goes on along the minus strand of CAXIIO010000685.1, from coordinate 569,641 downwards.
ACTCTTCAGTTAGCCTGCCTTCTGTGTCCGTTTTGTTGGACTTAAGCCACTTTTCGTGGTGAACATTAAAGTCCCCAAGCACAATTATCTCTGCAGAAGGGTACTCACTATTAAGGTAGTCGATCTTTTGTGATATATAGTCTAGTAGTTCGTCGCAATTATAGTCTGATGGCCGATAAATACACCATATAAATTTGCTAGAGGCTTTTAGTGTTAATTTTAGCCAGACGATGTTGTTTTTGTTGTTTTCTAGTGCAGGTAGTCTGGAGCAGGAAAGTATGCTTCTTACGTAAACACATACACCATGGTGCCGTTTAAAGTTGTAGTACAGTTCGTAACCTGGAAATTTTAGATGATTCAGGCTAATTTTCCCAGAAACCTGTGTTTCCGTCAGAACAAGAACATGAGGTTACACAGACTGCAAATAGTGGTGGGTTGCGTTAATGTTGGCATTCAACCCGCAGATGTTCGTGAATGTTAATATGCAGTCTGTTTTGTGCTTTGGCTTCTGCGTAAATTTGGCCGAACTAATTTAGATAATGACGTATCTTAGTGTTAAATAATAAAATCTATTTTAGAGTACCAATTTCTTGATTTATTAATATTAATGGTTCCGGGCCCATCATTGGGTTATTAGCTCCCGCTAGGGCCAATTCATCGGCCTTTTCATTGCCTCGAAACCCTAAGTGTCCTGGTACCCATGCTAGAGATAGAGAATTTTGTCTTTCGGCATGGGTCAGGCCCTAATGCAGTTATTTGTGCGCTGCTTGGCTGTACGAATATATAACTACGGTTTTATCAGTTATATCCTGACTTATGATCTTCGTTGTACAGTGTTGTATGACCATCATAAAACACTATATAGCATATGCACCTAGACCTAATTGGACTTGTATCCTGTGTCCCGTACTACTATATATACCCTGTGCTTTTCTCAGTCTTTCAACCATCGGTATACCAGATTGACTCTCCTTGAATTGGTAAGCTATTGTTTTATGAATACCTTTCTAGTAATTCAACTCGAAAGTTTCACGCAAGGTTATACCTGGGAACTATCCTGTCCTTAGGCATACTCATTAGTTGATCCGACTTAACTCCATCATATAGCTCTGCTTGTTCTCCTCTTTTCAATAAGGTTATGGGAGCCTGGCCTTGTAGCAGCCTGTGAGCAGTTGCCATAGCCTCGCCCTGTATATAGATATGCAATGGTGGTAAGTTGAGCAGAACCTGTAATGCTTCCGTTGGGGCAGTCCCAATGGCCCCTGGGGCATTCAGGCATGCCTGCCTTTGAATGCTTCCCAGTTGCCTGGTCGCTACAGACTGTTGTGTTCTACTTCATCACACCACAGGTTAACATTGGCCCAATGACCGTGGGTACAACCAGTGGTTTATTTAGAGTTCAGGCCTCAGTTCTTGCCACACATTTGTCAACAATTACCATGGGATTATTTCTATGTTACTATAGGTTATAATCAACTATACACTTTACAAGAATAATGTTGTTTTAATAAAATAAGGGGTTAGTAAACCATTGTTAAAATTGAGAAAATAGACAAACAAGAAATGTAATGATTTTATTAAGAAATGTCTCAAAAATAATTAGTTTACCTAAAATCTATGATTCCTGTCCCCTAACTACATAAAGATATAAAACAGGGCACAAAAAAAATGACATTTTAATTGTTGATTTGACAAATAATCTCTCTGTGGTCGAGTTGTTAAAGGCGCTCCCGGCTATGGGCAGATATCGGAGGTTTGATTCCTACCTTATGTGACATTTTCAGGATTTATGTTGAATGTCATTTCTTGCTTGTGTAATTTAAAAATAATTAGTTGAGTAAATATCAGAGATGATTAAACTGAAATTATTAATATTAGCCCAATATAATTGAATTTAAGCTATGTATCGCTCTTTCCAATTTATCATCATAACGAAAAAAAAAAAACGCAGTTCAGTCACATAATATCGATCTGCACTAGCTCGTGACATACATTTCCATTTTGATTTTCACCGAATTTATTTGTTTGTAGTGGTGTCCGCCTTGGATACCATTAATGGTAGAGACCAAATAATTCCTAGACACGAAACCATTAAAGATTCAGTATGCGTGATGAACAAGAAAGAGTGCTGGAAATAAAGGAGAAAGGAACGTTTTGTCGAGAAGGCATTTTACCATTTAGGGCAGCAATTTATTAATTAAGAGCTGGTTTATAGTTTTTAGAAGTAGAATACATTCTGGGAAGTATTAAATCGATTCTAAACCTATTTATTATTAACAACTTGGGGGTGGTGAATTTTGTTTGTGCAGTATACGATATTTATTTTAGTATATTATTACTGGAAGTTTAGGTGTGTTTTAATTTATAGAGAAGGATAATTATATTTTCTGCTTTATATATGAAATTGTTAAGTTGTTTAGTTTTTGATTGATGAGTACACACTTTAAATATTGCTGAATTTTAAAATAAAATTTATTTCGTTCTAAATGGAAATATACCATTTAAAAATATACAAAATGTAATTGAAATTAATAAAACAATTCAAAATGTTTCAAATGAAGTCATCCCCGATGTACAATATAGTGACGATGGAGAGCTGTATCATAGGATGAATAGGTCCCATTATTGTTTTCCAGGTCAATGACAGATTGACATGTATTTTCAAAAAAACAGGTTTAGATTGAACGATTTGGTGCCTCTTGTTTTTTAGTCTCTTTATAAAACTGTTTTTTGTTTTTATATTTATACCGTCGCTTCGGAATACAATATTAAATTGTTTTAAACGCAATAAAACAGATTTATAAACGCATTAGAAACTAATATAACGGTTTGCAAATATTTTCACTTCCTAAGTTAGGATTAAACAATATTTTATTTGTGAATAGATTTTTTTAACATTTTTATGATCTTGCTATTTCTGTCTTTCCTAATATCTTTGATCTTAAAGTCTATTTGTTGGCGTTTTTAATAGTACGTGCGATTAAATTATTTTTTCTAATTTTTACTTTCTTTTGGTAATTCGCACGATCTCTTTCTGTCTTAAAGACATTTAAGTTAAATATGTACGAGGGTTGTCTATTTAGTTTTGCATATAGCCATAAAGACAAAAAATATATAGACTTAAATTACCTTATTTTAAAGGCATCTTCTGGTGACTGGAATCGCTGCCGCTGTCCAAGCATTGAATTCTTGATCTTTGCGAACGTGAAGAAGTCGTTGGGACTTGGATCGGAACTATACGGTGGATGGTCTAACAATTCGATGTTTTGAAGCACCAAAAACTCGATTGTCTTTAGGGCATTGCATTGGCCTGATTTAGGATGATTCTCCGTTCTGTGTTGCTTTGTCGAAATTTCACGATAACTTCTGGTAAATATACGTTTATATACCAATCGAAAGTAACCGTTCTTCGATCTTCTAAAGCAATTGTTGTCACTTCTTCACAAAAAAGTTGCAAACATTTTCTTAAACACACTTCGAGAACTGATCACTTTTGTTGGTTTTTCCTCATCGTGAAACACCAGTTCGTAGCAGTCAATCAAAGATTCATTGCCACTAACAATACTATTAACGTTTTTTAAGCTTCCTTTTAGGAAATTATAGATCTAACGGGAAACCAACTTTGTAACACCTAGTTCTTCATGTAGGATCTTTTAGATCGAGGCCTTTGAATCCCAAAGATGCCTCTATCTCTTCGTATGTTATACGGTGGTTATTCTTAATTAGCTGACAAACCGCATCAATGTTTTGATGAGTGACTGCTGTTTTGGGTCGACCTAGCCTGGATTTGTTGCTGAGACTGAAGCGATCACGTTGAAATTCGCAATACCAGCGGGAAATAGTTTACTGTTGGTGGTGTTTCATTTCCACATACAGAAATTATTTTAGTATGACATTGCTTTTCGGATAATTCTCTCCGAAAATTGTAAAAAATTATTATTGCCCAAAAATATACTCGGGTAAGGTCCATTTATCGACCGACTTGCTAATTTCAAAAATTCACGATACTTAGACGATTTGTTGTATCGAAATGAAACTCTCGATTTATGTCAACAAAGGATTGAGGTTAGATTTGTGGCTGGTGGCGTTTTCTAAGCAAAATCTGCAAAATTAAAAAAAACAACCCTCGTATACCAGCTGTTGCTGTGAATATTGATGATGTCTACCTTAGTACTAATACCATTGTCTTTCATTAAGGCGCTCACACCACAAGTAGTGCCTACTTATTTTAACATCTGGTATTAATGAACGAATTTCTTATACATCTATTCTTATCAACTCTTCTATTTTTAAAAAATTAAAAATAAGCCTAATAATTACTGTACGTATAACATATCTCCAGCAGTCATTGTTTGAATTAGAGATGGTATAAACGAGTGTCATTGAATAAAGTTACGTTACGTACCTGTTTCCAATACGTGTTATTTTTGTACCTAGTATTTTATTGCTATTTTATTTCGTACTTGCATAGTATCGTATACCTAACATTTATTACCGTGATGACATGTATTAAAAACATTTTAAATATCAGTATGTATTTCCCTCTCTTGTCTTACGAGATATACAAAGCCATGTGTCTTCAATTCCTAAACTTTTTGAAAAATAAATGGTGCCTTATTTATTGTGGAATTGTAAAAACATTTTGGATAATAGGCAGCATGGTTTCGTCCCAAATAAATCTGTTGTTACTAATTTGCTTGTTTATGAGCAGGATATTTTGTCGAGTTTGGAGGATGGGTCTCAGGTTGATTCTATATATATATGGATTATGCTAAGGCATTTGATAGAGTAAACCATGGAATACTGTTGTCTAAGTTAGCAGCTTTGGGTTTCCCTGTTGATTTTCTGGAATGGCTTTGTACATATTTGGTGGGTAGAAAACAGCAGGTTAGAATACACAATTATCTTTCTAAACAGATATTGGTGACCTCAGGAGTTCCTCAGGGATCACATTTAGGACCCCTTCTTTTTGTACTTTTTATGTTGGACCTTCCTAGGTGTTTCTCTCATTGCCGGTATTTATTCTTTGCAGATGATTTAAAAATATACCTGAGAATTGACAACATTGACGATTGTTGTAATCTTCAGAGTGACCTTGAAAGGTTGTCAGTTTGGTCTGGTAGAAATGCTATGTCACTGAATATCAGTAAATGTCATTTTATTACATTTTCCCACCATAAGGAACCGATTTTGTTTGATTATTGTATTGATGGCATGAATTTAGACAGAGTAAATACTATCACTGATCTGGGTGTTGTCTTTGACTCTGGTATGACATTTATCCCTCATGTGAATGCTTTGGTTTCTAGATCTATGACTAGACTCGGGTTTGTTATTCGTAACTCTTCTGGTTTCTCTCTTGAGACGGCGCGTTTGTTATATGTTTCTTTGATAAAATCCCTTATTAATTATGCCTCTCCTGTTTGGTGTCCTTTTTATCGGATACATATTAATAAAATAGATACGGTTCAGAGAAAGTTTTTAAGATATTGTGGCTTTCGTCTTGGTATTCCAAGGGATCAATGAAATTATGAAGGGATGTCTGATTTACTAGGATTGTCTAGTCTTGAAGATGATCGTATTTTTGCTGATCTTCTAATTCTATTCAAACTAATCTCTGGAGATTTGAATTGCCCTGAACTGCCACAAGAAATTAATTTTAGGTTTCTTACTAGTGGTATACACGTAATACAAATTTGTTTGTTGTTCCGTTCCATGCCCGCAATTATTCTTGCCATACGCCTTTATCTCGGTTCTCTAGTTTAGCTAATGAATTTAATTGTGATATTTTGGAAGTATCTTTAAATGAGTTTAAGAGACAATGCCGTGAGGTGCTAAGTTGACTTTTGTTGTGTTTGTTTGTTTTATTGTAATTATTGTAATAATTATTCTATACAAAAGGGGTGAACCCATAAAGAAATAAATAAATAAATAAATAAATAAATAAATAAATAAATAAATAAATAAATAAATAAATAAATAAATAAATAAATAAATAAATAAATAAATAAATAAATAAATAAATAAATAAATAAATAAATAAATAAATAAATAAATAAATAAATAAATAAATAAATAAATAAATAAATAAATAAATAAATAAATAAATAAATAAATAAATAAATAAATAAATAAATAAATAAATAAATAAATAAATAAATAAATAAATAAATAAATAAATAAATAAATAAATAAATAAATAAATAAATAAATAAATAAATAAATAAATAAATAAATAAATAAATAAATAAATAAATAAATAAATAAATAAATAAATAAATAAATAGATTTTTTAAATCGTTTTCATTGCAATCTTTATTTCTAACTTATGATGCTATAAATTTTTACAAATAATTACATTTTAGAATTTTATAATAGAATATAATAGAATATATACTATACAAATCAAAATTTAAAACGCTCAAATTTACAAAGGGAGTCGATTGCTTAAGGTGCATTTTCAACGTCAATTTTGGTCACGTGTTCAAAATTCAAAGTGAACGCCATCTCGAAAAAAATATGGCATCAAAGCTAAATTTTGTTTAGCTTTTTAGTTGAGCTAACAGAGTCAATTTTCTAAGTCGAACTATAGAATGGAAAATAATCAATATCGAACAGATGTATTAAGAATATGGAGGGTATGAGGTACCTATATTTCCTTTGATACTTAAAAATTAGACGCTATACGCTGAAATTTGACGCAACTTTTTTCAAGATGGCGTTCCTATTGAATTTTGCCCACGTGACCGAAATTTACGCTGAAAATCAGCATCCTCATGAAAATACACCCTTAGTTTATAATCGTCAAGCTCGGGCCACTTACCTTCAAAATTAACTTTTTGACGTTTTGAATTTCATCCCTATTACTGACAATTACCAGTGAATACATGTTCCGAAAAAGCTGTTACCAGTATTTTATATCATGTGTAGTTTAAATTGCAATAAATTTTATCTTGGTAAAGTTCCAAATCCATTAAAGAGCGTATTTTCCTAGACAAAAGTGATATTAGACATAGACATAGAGACATTGGTTTGTTATTCATAATCAGCACCGTACTTACCTTGAAAATTTTAAAATTCTAAAAATCTTTGTAATTTATATTGCTCCCTACTACATCTTAATAATACTCTTGGGAAAATTCGTAATTCTCTCTAAAACCCTTAGTAATCAAATCATTTCACTCCTACGCGGAAAATATTATCACTGTTTATTCCTTAAATAATATTTGTTAAACATCAGCTTATTCACTACTGTTGTAGTTGTTTGCTCAATATTAATAAAATATATCCTCCTTTAGAATAAACTAACTTCCCTACGTTACATCTTTCATACCTATCTCACTCTTAAGTAAACTATTGTCCTCTACTGTTTATTACCAACTTACAATAAGTTTCTAGATACCGTAACACTACTAAACCACCTGTTTTACATTTTATCGAGTCATTCTTGTCTTTTATGTAATAATTTTTATCAACACCTTGTAACATTTTACATTACTTTAACCAAAATTTTAAGTAATGTATATTGTTTTTAAGGTTTCATCTCAATTGTTAATGGTCACATCTTCATCACGGTGAGCTATAGGCTAGTTAAAAAGTTCTAAAAACGACACCTTTTAACCAGTATAGGAATCAAAATTTATAAGCTATTTTAATATTTCATCCACGAAGTATAGATACCAGGAGTCTAAACGTAATGTTGAACAAATGGTCTTAATTTAGGGGACAGAACTATCGCCGGTAGAGTGCCCCATTGTTTAAGAAATACTCGTTTAAATCCTTACGCGGGAAGTTTTGTTGCTATTGACAGCTTTTATAACAACTAATTTTAAATAAATAAATTAATTTTCATTTGTCATTCTATTTTTATAAGCAATTTGAAGTTGACGTGTCAGTGTATTTTGTTACAATAGAAAAAACCGAAATTCGTGCATGGATAAAATTCTTTGTTTTGCAATGTTTATCAGCAACAGAAATGGTGAAAGTGTTAAAGAAATCTGCTCCTTCACTTTCAACTGTGCATGGATGGGTTTTAGAATTTAAACGTAGTAGTACAAGTTTCGAAGCCGAACCAAGTAGTGGACGTACAAGAGTGCAACAACACCAGAAATCATTGAGCAAGTCTATGATAGTGTTTGTAAAGATTCAAGTGTGACTAAGCGTGAAATTGCTAATACCATAGGCATATCCATATTTTACACGAAAAATTACAGCTGTTCGAAAAGTTAGTACCGTACTCGTTAACAATTCATCAACAACTAAATCGAAAACATATATCTCAGCGTAATTTGAAGCGTTTTAAGTAGAATATAACAGATTTTGTATTCGCTTTATAACTATGGATAAGGCTTGGATCTATTATCATGATCCTAAACTGAAACAAAAACGTTTACAGTGAACTGAAGCTGGTTCTTCAGCTGCAAAACAGGTAAACGATCGGCAAAAAAGGTTATGGCATCAGTTTTTTAAGAGGCAAAAGGTGTTTTTTGTTCATTGATTATCTTAAAAGAGGTAAAATTTGAAACAATTCCTTCGTGGAAAGCATTTTTCAATGATGAAGCTATTACTGGAGGATAATTGAAATAAGTGTTTTCAAGCAAAGGGATATTAAATTGAATAAAAAGACTAATTTCATTAAAAAATATACATTTTTACTTTCAAAACTTTTTAACCAACCTGTACCTTTAAGACAATATACAAGTTTGATGCTCTAATAACTAACAACTGAATATTCCATTGAATAATTATTGACGCTCAAAAGATTATTAGAATGGACACTCGACCGAAATCACTTAACCTTGTTAAGTATCCAGTTTTTTAATACGGTTTAATAGGTTAGTCCTATATCTAAATTTGTAAAGTATTCACCCAGAAAATGTTCCACTGACTGTTTAAAAATTAGTAACGCCATAAATAGCATTTCTAAAAAGACGCTGTTGAAATAGAGGAATGTTCATACTTTATGTTCGAACCCTACATAATCATCAGACAAACTACGACCCCGGTAATTTGTATTAAATACTAGGGTATATAATATATCAAAATTACATAGTTTATTTAAATCACCGTAAATAATTTCGAGGGATTAAAAACAGCATTTAATTTGCTTTTATATGGAATGAACGCAAAGATGTGTCACCCGTATTTTACGCCCAAAAACCACACATAGTCTTTCAGTATACTGAAGTATATGAGTAACAAAATAACTACAGATTTCAGAATATGATTTGTTGCTTTTATTTTATTATGTTTCCAAAACGATTTAACGAAAAACAGAATGTTAAAGGAATGAATAAACCTTTAAGTCGTCTAAAACAAATACCGAGTATCTTACGGCTGTATAATCGACCATGCCTGGTCGATAACATTTACTTGAAGAATTCAGAAAACAAGTGTTGTTTCTCAAATTGGGTTTATTTAAAAAATAACCCGTAAATCAATTCTTTTCGAATTAGTGAATTTTAAATTATTCCCCCTTTGATAGTAAGTTTCTTATTAGATAGTTAACAAATTAACCTACTGCCTTATTAATTATTTGTTAAAATATCAAACTAGAATTCCTTCTGCCTTGATGTTTGCAATCAGTTTTTACTTTATGATGATCAGGTTTTCGTTGCTTTGATGTTTTCGGCAGAGTCTAAACCGTCTGTAATTGACGATGGTGAAAATATAAATTAATTACAAAATTAATGCCGATATAAAAAATTACACTTTATACTTCCAGTTAAAAAACAAAAGTCTTCCCATGCATCTCTTTTGTTATACTAAAATACTAATCTAAAAATTCAAGTCTTTGTTTTCAGTTTATAAGTTATAATTTTGCGGTTGTTCAATGCCGCAAAAAAGTGATAAAATAAGTGAGAGAAACCTTTAATTTAGCACAGACTCGACTCGTTATCCTCATAAATATCGAGATAATGTTCCACCAACTAGTTCGCTGGATGGAATACTTGAAATTTTCTAGGTTTGAGAGGAATTTGCAGAGATTACAGAGGGTTGTATTGACGCTCGGCCTTGTACGCTTACAGCCGACTGTTTAATCATATATATTTCATTTAGTCTAGTATTTCACTGGTTGTGGATGATACATAGATTTTTGTATATTGGTGATAATTTGATATTTGTATGTCGTAATTTTAACAATTGAATAACCGCGGTAATCTAATCTATTTCTATTTTGATATATTACATTTTATTAAAAAATCAAGTGACAATTTAGACACATTTAAATAGTTTGTATTTTCAATAATCTTTCTTTACAAACACAACGAAAATTACTGTTTTCGTTTAAGTAATTAAATGAATAATACTATACTATTGTTACGTCGAGGAGGTATGCGGTGTACCCTTGTGGTTTGGATAAAGTGTTGCTTTACTAAAGACACTTCCCACCCAGATGATGATTATCTTAACTACCCGGTAAGTAATCTGCTAAGAGCAGTAACCTAAACAGATGGAGTAAAAGATCCAAAAAGAAGCAAACAACAAATATGTTAACATATGACAGACAATAACAATAAGAATAAATATAAAATATACACACTAATATAAACTAATCGTACCAACCAAACTATATGGTTGCATAACAATTAAACTATTCAAGTCAGCTGCGAGATCCAACGCTACTGACTTTGACCTACTTAAATATGATTTAAAACAATAAATGAAATATACAACTAACTAATTCATTTGTAGGGTAATACTACTCTAACATCGTATGTGACAGGCCCCCCATTCCCTTAAAGCTAGCCCCTGGCTTTGTTTGGCTCTGGTTTTCAGGGATAAATGTATGGAACTAAGTTTTATAAAATTAACTATTGGCCACACGTCAGAATCCACTCTTCTGAGGATGTGCTGTCTTGTCCACGTCTAGAAAGGCCAGGTCCATCGCTGACTAGGCGGATCCCTTTTTGGTATGTCAGACTGACTAAAATGTTACCAACAATGACTCTTTAAGGCCCAGTAGCTCCATCCCTCGTGGTCCATGTCCAACATTAGATGGTACTCCATCACACCTTTACTATGCAATAAATCCTTTCTTATTTAAAACATGGTTTAGGCCAATACAGTGAACATCCCAAGTAAGATTTTCATTTAGATTAAGACCAAGAATTTTAACATTGGAAGATCGGTCAATATGCATTCCATTTATGACCAAGTCAGTGCTTGTTTCAATTGATTTTCGTTGTGGATGAAAAACGGAATAACTGGTTTTTGAAGAGTTGAGAAATAGCTTATTTCCAGAAAATCAATCAGAAAGCCTCTTAAGTGTGTCAGTAGCTTTTTGAAATTTAATCTTTTCATCTTTATCAGAAAAAATTGCAGTTGAGTCGTCTGCAAATAACTTAAGGTCTTCAATAAAATAAGTTAGGTCGTTTATGTGGATTGCAATAATAATGGAGCCCTGATCCCTGTGGTACCCCTATTTTATTAATTGTACCCTGTGATCGAGCTGTTGTTTGTATTTTATTTTCTACACATGAAATTTCTACACTCTGCGGTCGATCAAGCAAATAACTGGAAAACCAATTGTTTGCAATTCCGCGAACACCGTAAAAATTCATTTTTTCAAGGACAGTTCTGTGCTTCACACAATCATAGGCACTGCTTAGATCGCAGAATATGCCGATTGGATAAGATCCCGATTCTATTTCATCAATTATTTTTTCGTAAAAATCAAGCAATGCTTATATATATATATATATATATATATATATATATATATATATATATATATATATATGTATATATAGTAAACACTGGTTTGGTGCGGACGTGTTTAGTATCGGTTCTACCTATAATAGTGTTTTTTAAGTGATAATACTAGTATTTTTCATTCATAGATTCCGGAGTGTCTAAAGTAAAAGGAAAACTTACTCATACATCGAAATTCTCCAAACACTGATACTGTAATTCGGTAAGAAAAGGAGAAAAATTAAATTTTATCTTAAAGTGGCTAATAATAAGTGTGAAAAGTGTGTGAACAAGTTTGTTCTAAAAAGTCGCCAGGCTTTCAATGTGCAGGTTTTTGTGGTAATTTTTTTCATGCAAATTCTAATTATTTTTTTCCAAAAATGGCATTAGGCGTAACAACATCGCATACTTAAATAATTTAGATTTTTTAAAGAACTGCTGAGAACATACATCATACACATACAATTTTAATTTAAAATATGTATTTGAGCAGTGTCTCTATGTCTATGTATATTAAAATAATTTTTGAATAATTAAAACGTATTTTTACGAATCTATGAATACTGATGTCACAATTTGTCCATTATTCATCATAGTGTGATGCATCCAGAATATCTCTATAAAAATATGGGAAAATCCAACCATCATCCACGTCGTATACTCTTGATACCGTAAAAAATGAGTCGCATGTCAGCCATTGGATGATTTATTTCAATTGTTTGAACCGAATGAAAGTTAAACGCACGCCAGTCGGTGACATCTCAGTGCTAACTGAGATTTTTTTATTTTATTCTTTCGATAACCATCATCACGCCATTTTCAAATATATAAAGAAAAAAATCTAGCCACTGTATAGTTAACAATATTTTAACGTATAAGGATTTTTTATGACTACTAGTATGATTTATATTTCCTTACCCTTATATTACACTGAAATATATTAACCACGAAAAGAATATTAAAAAAAGTATCAAACCATATATTTTTACTATAGAATAGATTGTTTTTGTTGGTTGTAAAAAGTATAGTGTGTTGTTTTACTGAAACGGGACAGACAAATGCATAACTGTGGTGCGAGGACCAATTATAAATTCAAATCAGGTGTTTGTATTATATTATTATGTAGATTGGATAACTTGCATGATGAGATCAATATCCGGGGATTCACCTAATTATGTAACGTTTATTCTACAGGGTTATAATGATATCAATGATAATAAACTTTATTTGCAAGCTATATTTGATTGGAAGAATTATTGCTATTTAATTATGTGTACTTGATTTGTTAATGTTTACTTTAATAGACGAAAACAAAGACACAAAACGACTTCCTAACAGATTTTACCCTATAAAACCTATTAATAGCAACGGAAATATTAACAACAAATAGGATTTTAAGATTTAAAAATTAAACAAACAAGAACTAAAATTAAGAAAAAAAAAATACGCTGACTAACCGCTAGGTACTATCTGTGACCAAATGGTTAAAGGCGGTATCGCAGGTTCTAGTCCTGCTGGAGTGCTGGATGTGACATTTTTTTTAAATTTTTCTTCAATGTCATTTCTTAGTTTTTTAATTTCTAAATTTAAAAAAAATCTATTTACTATTTTTAATTTATATTCCAATGATTGTTTTCTTTTCTACAAAAAAAAATGTTGGAAATCCAACTGTTCAATATAGAAATAAATAAAATTAGAATAGTTCAAAATTTATAAATCAATGAGTTCTATATAAACTTAATTTAGAAAATTTCATTATTAATTATTTATATGTAAATTTAGATTATTCCTTTTATGTTCAGCGAATATTCGATTTAAAAAATATATTATGAAAAGTATTTTTAATTTTTAACTAAATATTTATTAATTGAATTTTTTAACTATGCTGCCAGATAAAAATGCTAAGGCTATTGATGTTAAAAATCAGTTAATTAATAAGTTTAGAGTTTGGATTCTGGGTCTCAGTTTAATGGGAAAAAGTAGGAAATATATGTGACTAAATTTTTGCTTACCGTAACAGTTCTTATTTTGTAGATTGTAGATTATAAGTAGGGCCGATTGGCCCAGATGACCTTAATACACTGCGGCCTAAAACGTCTTTTGTATATACTCTACATATATTTATGAGTCTATAAGGTTTAAACTTTTAAAAAAGTGTATTATCCATTTAGAAGATAAGCTTATAACCTCATCAAGTTGTGATGATTTTTTATCTCGTATCCGATTCGAATCGTTGTTGGAATTAGATTTTGTTGATATTTTTGGAGTGATTCGAAGGATAACCTCGTGTAGGGATTTTTTATGAGATCTTCTGTGGATAAGATCACAGTACAGTCAGCGAGTTGTTTAGCTAATTTGCTACCGTTCATGACCGGCGAATCGCAGCCTAGTGTGGCAGTGGCAGAAGCCCGTATCAGTACAGTTAGCAACGAATACGTTATTACATTCTTTTACCAGTCTGGAGTGTTACGATATTAGAGTTCTTGGTACGGGCCTAAGTTTTTGGCACGGGCTCAAGTTCTTGATACGGGCCTAAGTTTTTGGAACGGGCTCAAGTTTTTGGTACGGGCCTAATTTCTGGTACGGGCCTAGTTTTTGGTTCAGGTCTTATAGTGTGGAACATTTGAAGCCAAGTACTGGTGGAAATCAACTCTGGGATTTACCAGATAAGCAAAAGCCTTTGTATTTAGTAAATTTATATTGTTAATTGTAAATTTTAGGTCGTGCGTGTGATCACACATTACAGATTATCCGTGTTAATTGAACTTGTAGTTTAGATTAACCACCATATTGTTTTTGATCATTAAAGAAGGGGCTAGTTTTGAAGACATTTTGTTTTATTTAGCTCACTTTAACGTTCTTATACTTGCGACTCAATTAATCTTGATTAAGATTCTTAATTTATTTAATTATCTTCAGGGAGATAGGTCAGTGCCTGGACCAACAGGGGTTTCCGATTTTAACCGTTCAAATCGGTGGCGCGACTCACTCTTATTTTTGTACTTACCCTCTACGGCTGAGCTGGGCACTAATTTGCCAGTAGAGAGACCATTTACCGATCTCAGCTGGAGTTGAACTTCTATTTGAAGAACTTGAATAATTTTTCAAAATTGATTTGTTTTTTTTTTATTCTTTTATTACATTGAAAGTACGTGGCAAGTGCTATGCTATTTTAATAGTCCATAAGTTAATTGTTTATAAGCGTTGTTTTTAAAGATCATTTAAGTATTTTAAATATACACTTGATTTAAAAAGACACATGTTTAATCAGTACTATAAGTAAACAATTGATATTTTTGGTTTCACTTTTAACACCACCTAATGAAGTAGGTTTAGTATCGCTGCGTCGGTGAAGCAGTTAGTTGCTTTCACTTAAAAAAATGATATTAGTATTCCTACCAATAAGCCAATAGGTTTCAGGAAGTCATTTTTTTTTATTTTATTGTAGCACTTTTTTATTGTTTGAATCCACGGATAAAACAAAGTTTTTAAATAAAGCATAGATAGATCGATTTATCGTCCACAATTTCATATCGACTGTAGGTCGAGTTCTGCTGAACGAGAATTTTTTTGGATTTCTCTTTAAAGTTATTTTTTGTCTGCCTAAAATCATAATTCTAAAAATTTCATAAGAGATATCTCAAAATGATTAGTACAGTTTTTTAGTGGTTGTTCACCACTTCAAAAGCTTTTGAACCGAGATGTTACAGTGGTGAAAAATTTGTTAAAATTAGTTATTTTTTTTCAACCACGTAAGTTTGGGTCGGGAGCAAATTTACTACGTAATGGTAATCATGAGTTATCATTACTTTTTAAACATTACCTATTAACATTTTATAAACATGTAAGAATTTTCTATTTTAAACTATAATTCTATACAATAATAACTATAGGTAATATTTGAATACATAACTGACTCAGCATATTTTTCAACGCGACACGGTGCGGCAATATAATTTTTAGTATAGATTAGGGATCGCCCGTACGCCTGTGTATATACATGCAACCACAACTGCACGCAATGCTGTAATGGATTTTGCTGTTAACTAATCTGCTTTTGTCCGATTAAAACCGTTACTTTATGAAACATTCCTAAAATTAGGTGTTATTTTCCAATATGGTTAAATTTGATGAATAATATTGTTTTCCATGTCAGTACCCACTAAAGTCATTTACAGGTTGAATCGAAGGGTATTTTTTTAAAGCTTATCAAGGTGAATTCAACATGCGCATATTTACGAAGTTTTTTTTTAGTTTTGCATATAGCCATAAAGACAAAATTATATAGTCTTTATTGCTTTTTAAAATATGTCCCACCAAGATCCATACACTTTTACATACGTTCAAACCAATTGGTAAAACAGTTATTCCAGTCTTCAGTTGACACCTGCAAAATCGCTGTTTTAATGACATCAATGGCTTCTTCTAACGACTGGAATCGCTGCCCACGCATTGAATTATTGATCTTTGGGAACATAAAGAAGTCTTTGGGACGAGTCTATACGGTGAATGATCTAACCAATCAATATTTTAAAGCTCCAAAAACTCGATTGTATTTTGGGCAGTATGAGCACTTGATGTACGAATAGCATGATTCGCCGTTGTGTGTTGCTTTGTCAGAGTTTCGCGATAACTTCTAGTAAACAAACGTTTATATACCAATCGGAAGTCACCGTTCTTCGATCTTCTTGTTGCCACATGACCAAATTTTAACACAAAAGTTGCGACCATTTTCTTTGACACACTTCTAGAACCGATCACTTTTGTTGGTTTTTCTTCATCGCGAAACACTCACAAAGAGGATTGGCGTGTATTTTCCGATTCGTATAAGTAAATCCAAGATTTATCGTCCCTAACAATACTATAAACATTTTTTGAGCTTCTTTTGTTGAACGATTCCAATGTTTTTTGACACCAATTGACGAGAACCGCTTTTTGATCTTCTATAAGTAAATGAGAAATCCAACGGGAAACCAACTTCGTAACACCCAGTTCTTTCTGTTGGATCTTTTGGATCGATGTCCAGAGATGCCTCTATCTCCCAGTATGTTACACTGCGCTTATCTTTAATTAGCTAACGAATCGCATCAATATTTTGTGAGTTACTGCTGCTTTGGGTGAAGTTATCCTGGATTCGTCGCTGACACTGGAGCGACCACGATGAAATTCGCAACACCAGCGGAAAATAGTTGACTGATGTCTTCTCCAAACACTGAAACCATTTCAGCATGATATTGCTGTTAGGGTAATCCTCTCCGAAAATTGTAAAAAGTGATTGCTCGAAAATGTCCTTTTTTTGACTGACTTTCTAATTTTAAAAATTCACTGTACCTACATTTCCTGTTGTATCGCAATGAAACTCTGGATTTATGTCAACAAAAGATTGACGTTAAATTTGTATCTAAAGGGTCTATTGGTGGCGCTTTTTAAGCGACTATATGCAAAACTAAAAAGACAATCCTCGTATAAAGTAATGACTAAATATGGTATTATTATCTTAAACGTCGGCAGAAATTAAAATTGTGTTGTTTAAATTAAGCAAAAAACTACAGTTTTACAAATACCTCATCATTCACCATTATCAAGGCGTCTCATTGCCTAGTGATTATGGTATCTTTAATATGCTCTATTGCCTATTCCGTTATTTCGTCACTTCTCTCTTTTTTCCATTCACTATTACTCCCAAGTATTTCAAATTCTTGAACTTATCTTTTCTGGTGCATATTAGGTATTTTGTTTTCCCTTGCTATTGCTGTTAGAGCTTTTTCCAGACTTTTCTTGTCTCTTCCCATAAGTACTATGTCGTCTGCATATGCCAAAAGAGTAGGCTAAAGTTCTTTTGATCCCGCTGTCCTTTACTGCTCCCTCTAACTCTATGTTGAAGAGAGTTGTTGACAATGCATCTCCTTGCCTTACCCCTGTTTCTACTGCGATTGTGTTTGTGGTGCCTTCTTTTGTTTTTATTTTTCGCGGGATCTGTCCATAGTCATTTTTGTTAGTCTGATTAGATTTGCAGGTATATTTAGATTTTCCATTTTTTTAACAATTTATTTCTTTGAATGGATTCGAAGGCCTGTGTGAAGTCTATGAAGAGAGTGTGTAGTTCTATGTTATGTTCAGGACAATTCTCGAATGTTTGCGTAATTATGTGTATCGCATATGTCGTCGATCTGCTTTCTCTGAATCCTTGTTAATAGTCTTTAACCTTTTTTTCTATACGTTGATTAATCTGTTGTCTGATGAGGGATGTTATAATTTTGTATGTCGTGCTCAGTAATAGTCACCTATAGTTGTTTCAGTCTGTTTGTTCTCCTTTCTTAAATATTGGTATTATTATACCTTCCTTCTATTCTTCGGGCATTTCTTCTGTTTCCCATATTCTAGCGATTAGGCTATAAATGTTTCTTAATTCTTTTTCTCCTCCGTTTTTAATCAGGTATTTCATCTGGCCCCGGTGATTTTGTTCGTTTCTTTTATTTATTTATCTGTAGGTATTCTTCATATGTTGGTGTCTTTATTTGAATGTCTCTCTAGTTTTCTGTTACATATTCTTTCTCTTTTGGGTTTTCTTTGCATCTATATAATTCTGTGAAATGCGTTTCCCATGATTTATTCTTAATTTTAGTTTCTGGTCTACTTTTTCTTTGTTGCTCTTTTAGATATCTAAATAGTTAGGTACTATTCTCTTCTAGGTCTCTTCTGTGACACCAAAATTGTTTCTTTTATATTTTTCCACATTTCTTCTGTGTTGTGTACTTCCCTTTAGGGTACTTTCATATTGATCTTTTATTTCCTGTACTTTTAACTTTCCTTTTTTTTTGTTTTGTTTTATCTTTTCTGTTTTAGTTAGTTTCATTTTTATTTCTTCTACTAGAAAAATAACAAAAGCCACTAAATATATTGGGCCAACGCTTCCCTGTAAACAATATTACATGTTGTTTTATTTTCTTGCAACAAAATAAATTGATTTTCAGGTGCTCGACCCGCATTAGGCGGTTGGCCATGAGAAAAACCGATCCCTACTAATTGGATGGTTTGACATTGTGGCTAGTATTCTCAGCACACGCGATGTAAGGGTTTTAAGGTCATTTTTGGTTACATTAATGGCATTTTAGTAAGGATCTCTATTTTTTTTTAAATGAAACATAGCCTATGTCACTCGGGAATAGTGTAGCTTGCCAACGGTAAAAGAATTTTTGAAATCGGTCTAGTAGTTTCGGAGCCTATTCATTTCAAACAAACAAACAAACAAACAAACAAACCTTTCCTCTTTATAATATTAGTATAGATTACTATAAAATGGTCAGTATCCGCGTTTGCCCCTGTATACGGTCTAACGTTCCGGACTATTGTTTTCCATTTTTTCCACAATATTTAATAGTTTAAAACTTATTTTAGATTGAAACAGTAACATAAGTTTTTTGACTTAAGATCTAAATTTAACTTTATTAAGTTTTATTATCCATTATAAAATTAAATGGTCTCATTGGCGCTTAACATTATTGCTATAAAATCCTACAAAAATACAAAATTCCTCTAGGGTATTTTCAAATTACAGTCACGTTGAGAGGATATAGGATTGTTGTATTAATTTTGAGAACAAGCGAAATTTGGAATTAACTAAATTAAATTTTATCTAATGTTACTTTATATTAACTTACGACAGTAAAGTAACAAGATTTGTTTAATGACCTGTTGTTGTTTAATTAAAAAATTAAACTGAGAGTAAAATTACTTTTATATTATAATATATACATTTAAATATATTAATCAGTTATATTGAAAAGATTAATATACTTGTAAAATTTGATTTGATTATTCAATAAAGTTGCCTTTCAGTGCGATACAACCATTATAGCGGTCATTAAATTTCCCGATATCATTTTTATATTACGATTTCTGTGTAGCTTCAAATTAGGCGTAAATTTTGGCAATTCCTTTCGTTGAGGTCCTTTCGTTGAGGTCTGCTAACAGAAAATGTCTTTTGCATGAAGACTCCGTATAATGTTCTTGACAACAATAGTAATAAGTTTCCTAACTCGCAATGTTATATCTCACGAACTAATTGTGTCACATTATAGTACGTATCTTTAGAAACCTAGATAGATAGATAGATACACATTGGGTTGGCTGTTTTCCTGTATCACTCCGACCTTTACAGATCTATCGTGAACACCCATCATCTCTAGAATAGAATTAGATCACCTTGTCTAGCTCTGCCCTCTCAATGAGACTTAATAGCCTTAACAGTGGCCTTTTCGCGTAACTAGGAGCAGTCGGTTTCTCCTCTCCCGAAACTACAAATCGTGTCCTTCACATTGGCATAGGACATGAATTGCGGTTTCCTCCTTCTCGTGGCAGTATCGACAGGTGTCTTCATCTGCCAAGTTTAGCTAACTCAGGTGTTTTCTAAACCAGAAATGTCCTGTCAAGAGACTGACAATCATTCTGACAACATTTCGCCTTTGTGATAACAGCTCTGTAGTAAATCGATGAGTGTCCTTTTATGAAGACTTTGGCTTGTCGCTTGCTCGGTGATTTTTCCCATTACTCCTGTGCTTTCACTACCCTCCATTTCTCAATGGCTGCCGTTCTGAACATGTCAGCAACCCTGCCGAATGGTTCTGGGCGAATCATTGGGGTATTAGCACCCGCGCGGGTCAATTCATTCTCATTACCCCGAAACCCTGAGTGTCCTGGTACCCATGCCAATGTCAGAGAATTCCGACTTGCGGCATGTGTCAAGGCCCTAACGCAATGTCATACCAGCCGTGAGCTTATTTATGCCAAGACTATCGCCTTTGGAGCTGCTTCGCTGTCCGAGTATACGGCTAAGGTTTTACCCGTTTTACACTGACTTATGATCTCCGTTGCACAGTATTTTATGGCCTTTAATTCAGTTTAAAACACTGAAGCATACGCACCTAAACTTAATTGGACTTGCATCCTATGTCTTCTACTATATATACCCGACCCTGTGCATTTCTTGGTCTTTGAGCCATCGGTATACCAGATTGACTTCCCTTGAATTAGGGAGCCATTGTTTCATGAATCACAGTAATTCTACTCGAAGTTTCTCGCAACGTTATACCTAGGGACTCTTCTGTCCTGAGGCATACTCATTATTTGATCCACCTTAACTCTATTATATAGCTGTGCTTGCTCTTTTCCCCTCAATAAGGTTATAGTAGCCTGACCTTGTAGCAGCCTGTGAGCAGTTGCCATAGCCTGGCCCTGTAGAAACTTAGTACTAACTAAAAATCATATGGGTTTAATTACAGTAACGCCACGTATATATCAGCCTAGAAACTTTTTAGCCCATATAATTATAAAACAGAAACATAATACTGATAAAGTTCTTAAAGGTACAAAGATTTATTATTACATATCAAATATGTCATAAAAGTGGGTAAACCGACTAGGTATTTACCTATTTCAAAAACTGAATTGTATAGGTATTTTAAGAACATGTACCTAATATTTAAATTATGCATTAAGGAATAAGATTTTTTCATATTATTTCTTAATTACTAAACTTTAAATTCATTAAAGCAACTTCTTCACACTGCAGAATTATGCTGATTCTCTATTCTGTGTTTCAGAGTAAAAATTTTTAATTAAGTCAATATTTACTTGTCTAATTTGTCCCCTTGAAGTGATTTAATTTCTTTGGATGACGCCGACGACAAGGAGAATTCGTAGTTTCTTCGTTTTATTTAAATATTTGTTTTCCAAATAATTTATGGACTATGTTACTGAATCAATCAATTTGACTTGTTGTTGATGACTGCAGATATTGATACAATTATACATATAACAGCTCCGGAGCCAAAAACCGGAGCTACAAAAATAATCCAAAAGGAAAGTAATGACAAATGATAAAACTAATAAGTCTGGTTAAAAGGTACAGACCGAAAATGTGAGTAGCAGAATATTAATTACATAATTATATATTAAAGGCTATCTACATTATTATTATTATTATTATTATTATTATTATTATTATTATTATTATTATTATTATACACTCATGGACAAAATTATTAAATAGTTTTGATTATCAGTAGCATTTCAAAATAATTTAACTCTCTAAACCACCGTATATAGACAAGAATAGTAGCATCACTTTACCCACTGCCTTTGAATTTCTTTGCATCATATTGTGTTCCGGTTTGCCAGCGTTTTTAGTTCAGTTTTGTGAAAACTGGTGAGCAGCGATGCTAACTCTAGCGATTTTTCGGTAGATCTACCGATTTACGAAGTAATCTACCGATATACTGTTATAAATTTCTTTCATAATTATTTAACTTTCTTGAAACTTAATTTAAAGTTTTAATAAAATTAACCTTCTTTAAATTTCTACTTATTTTTTTGTATCAATCTACAGATTTCAGCAATTTTAGGTTGCTGGTGAGCATCAAAGATGCAGACCGAAATGTGGACCGAGAACTTCGGTGGCGTGTAACCAGTTTTAGAGAGAGTGATCCTACTATTCTTGTCTATATACGGCGCCTAAACTTTCATCTGTGTTAATTTTATTAATAAAGTTTATTTATGTTCTTAAATGTAAATAAGTCAAAACAGTACTGTTAATAATTACAGTTAGCCGTACTTTACATGTAAGCTGTACGTAAAGTACAACCTACAGCACTGCAGAATTGCTGCCCTTATATCCTAAATATACGTTCATACAGATGTTATACTATTGAAATATTAAAAAAAAATGTTAAAAAGTGAAATTTCATATAAATACTACCAAAGACTTTAATAAAATCGTAAACAGGGGAAAACAAATATTAATGTAATAAATATACAAATAAAATAAAAAGAAGCCAATTTAGTCGAATAAGGTAGCTAGTGGCTTAATAACATTTAGTTCCTTATCATAGTGAGTTCAAATCTGCCAATAGATTCACTTTTTTATATTTGTATATTTTGTTTTGTTTTATATTTTAATTATTTGAAATAGAATACACTTTTTAATTCGACAGTCTTATCATAGTATTAAAAATAAGGTTATTATATATACACACATACTCAAAATCTTGTGAGATTTGAAAACTTTATTTATAAAATGGTTCAAAAGTTTCATGGAATAACTTGTGTAGGCCCGATTCGTGGTAAGAGATGAATCAACAAAGATATCAAAATAACTCATTTGTATAAAAAAATAAGAACAATTTAAAATGTAGGCATCTTTCCATACTGAGGATCAAGTTAATCAAATCTGTTAAAGAGCTTAAACACCTGATTGCGATTTTAAAATTGATTCTAGTCTTGAAAAACTCTTCGCAAAGCATATCCCACGCATGCTCAATAGGGTTGAGATCGAGCGATTGAGCTCGCCAGGACAAAACTGGAATATTCTGCTCTTCCAAGAAATTTCTGTTTTTGCCATTATTCTATATAGAGTTGCATTGGTTTGGTTAAATATATAAGCGAGCGATTCATTCCTAACACATTGCCTGACAAATAAAGACAAGCTCTTATGAAAGGTTATTTTATCTACATATATTAACAATACAATTGTAGCTAGGTCATGTCTGTTTGTTTCTCTATCTGACCCCTTGTACGCAATA
Source organism: Altica lythri (assembly GCA_964028335.1). NCBI lineage: Eukaryota > Metazoa > Arthropoda > Insecta > Coleoptera > Chrysomelidae > Altica > Altica lythri. The sequence goes on along the minus strand of CAXIIO010000685.1, from coordinate 546,368 downwards.
GACTCGAAAAAAACTAAACGGATGTTGTTACAGTTTTCATTAACAGTAAATTGATTTCTGAGAAAGCTTTTGATGAATAATAACATTTTGTGTAAATTGGATAAAATACGACCATATTAATTAGTTCAACATGTTGGAAACAATTAAGCCGATACAGAAATTTTATCGAAAACGCTGCCACAAAATTTTGGGTTATAACAAAATAATGTATGGTCGGATGTTTTGTAAATCTACAAGAAAGTCCTTGATAGTGTATGTCTATCTTCCAAGAATAACACATAATAAGCATTTTTTTCAGTACAATACTACATCTTATTCAATTAAACACATTAGATACGTTAAGCAAGTAATGTAAATCAAAATTGCATTTTACACTATATATACAAAATGAATAGGTATCTTATTAGTTTTATCGCATAATAAAAAATTTCTAGTAAGAAATTCAATAATTAAAATATGGATAAAACGAACCGAACCGGAAATGTCACTCACTTGCTTGTAGATGCCCATGATAATAAAAGATTATGATACTAAGCTATACCGATTTCGGTCCGACTCGCGCATGACGTCACCTGGTGAGTATATATTCAAATAATTACATTAAACGAAATGGAGTATACCTTTCTAATAAGGAATTTAGCAACTTTTTTAAAAAAGTTTCAACTTTTAAAGGTTAATATTTTAATAATAAAATGCTATAATGATTTATTAAAATTTATTTTGATTTATTACCGACTTTTTAATCTTAGGCAATAGTGTGGTCTGCGCTTCTCATTCAAATTTTTATAAATAATTCGTAATCTAGAAGTTTTAGGAATAGGGAACTAATATAACATTAATTTGTAAGGTAATAAAATAAATTAGGCATACATATAGGGTACATATAGGGTGTTCCATTTAAACTAACCAAAATGATATTTGGACATTAAACAGCTTTGGTCTAATATGATGAATAGCCTGCATAAAATTTTCTGAAACTAAATTTCTTAATCAGTTGAAGTAATATTCTATTACAAATGTACACATAGAAAATAAATTCTTAATATTGAATACTTCGTGTAATATTTTTTTTAAACCTCTATGATTTTGGATAATGTGCATTAAAAGCGAATATGAATAAAAAGCTTGAATTACACAATTGCACAAATTTAAATATTATTAATTAAAGATAAATTCGTACTTAATCATGTTATGATTATGATGAAGGATGGATAAATGAAGTTATGTAAAAAAAGTCATAGTGATATTTTTTATCTATTAATTTACTATTTTTGAAAATTTTCGTTTTCTCGAAACAGCTGCGTTATTTAAATCAAGATTCAACTGTCTCATTCTAAACAACATTCTAGAACGAAAAAATAGTAATTTGATTTCCTCTGCATATATCACAAAAGAACTCATTTCTAATAATTTTTTTAATAATAATCTATCATTATTAAAATATTTACAAATTTTCTCAAGTTCTTCCAGCTGAACCATAAATTGTGGAATAAGCTTTGATGTGAAATCCATGTACAGCTAGATGTAGAATCTGTAGAAGTATCAAGATCTTTAATTTTATGGCATTACATACGCTGCCAAGTTTTTTAATGCGTCATACTGAATATCACCTAGCTCAGTATCTTTTGAAAAGCTGAATCATTTTATATCAAGCGAAAACCCTTTCAACTGATTGTCTATACCGCATCCGTAAATAGCACACCTCATCTTATTAAATTTATTCACTAATAAATCGCCCGATGTAATAAAATAGATGAATAAAACTTATTGTAAACAACGTTTTCTAAGTAATCACAGCATACACAAATTAGCTTATCATATCTTGTCTTATTGTATCATGATAGATGCCGGTGTAAGTTAATCTATACTCTATCTCTATACCATCAATAGACATCTGGATCGCGGAGACACACGTTATATGACGTATTTCGATTCAGTTAAAAAGATTCTTTGGAATTGTCTTCGTCAAGGAATAGCATAATAAGTATAAAAATATATTAAAATAAAAAAAAAATTGTCAATGAAAAATTCAGAAAATTGGGAGAACGAAAAATGATAAAAATGGAATACATAATTAAAAAATCCAGGAAGCATAAAATTTTGTAGTTTTTAGTGAGTTCTCAAGAAGAAAAAAGTTATCAGAAATCCAGTTATTATTTTCACATAATTAGAAAATATTTACTAGAAAATTGTAAAAAAGTTTTTTTTTATACACAAAGAATACGTTAGTGCAAGTTTTAAGTTTTGTCGGCACGGTTATACTAGTGCAATTATTATTTTTTTGTAATTGGGATAGATAAAAAGTTTTCATAAAAATTTTCAAATATTCAAGTGAGGCAATTTTGAATATCTCATAGGATTTTACATATGGTCCTCATAACCTGTCAAAGAAACGAAAGTTTAAAAACAATTTTAAACGGTATTAAATCATTGTTTTGTGCAAAATAGAATAATGTTATTCGCAAAATAACTAATAATAATGTAAAAATACAGAAAAACAAATAATTATACTGTATAAATATACTACTGAGCAGGTTTAATATATGTTTGCTTAAAAAATATGTAATCACATACTGGATAGAAAACGAGTATTCATTATGAGAGTATTATTAAACAAACTTTTAAAAATATTAGTTATTCATTTGCATACTTCGTTTTTATAATTAATTTTTACTTTGTTACTTTTAGATGTAATAATAATATGTATTTGATTAACTTATATAAATTAAATTTCACATAAAATATTTACCTTTTTTTAAATTTAAACCTACAAAGAAACAATATCTGCTGATATATATACATATAACCATGCCTTAATCTAGGTTATATATATATATATATATATATATATATATATATATATATATATATATGCAGAACTGTACACAGCAGGAACATCTCTCATAAAAGTGATATTAGAAATAATAAAATTAATGCTTGTGCACTAACAGAACATGCAGTCAAAAATAATCATAATTTTAAATTTGAAGAAACAAAAATTTTAGAAAGAGAAAGGAACCATAAAAAAAGATTATTCTTAGAAATGACACACATTGATAAAAGGCAAACATGTATTAATAGAAAATCAGATATAGAAGGGCTGAGTAATATTTATTGTTACATTCTATCATTTCAAAAATAAATATAAAGAAATTTAACATATACATTTAACTTATAAATATAAAAAAACTTTTAATAAATTAAAACAGAATTACAAACATAAAGATTAATATAATATTAAAATAAACAAAAATAAAAACATAAAAAATAACAACTTTCATTAAATTTAACATTTAATAAAAAAAATTTTTTTATAAAAAATTTTTGAAATTAAAGTTCTGTATTTCACGAATATAGTAAGTTACTTGATATAATAATAAAATCTAAATAAATTAATCATTACAATGTTTTGCTTTCCTACTGTGTTAAAATAAATACCATAGATACATAAAAAAACATACATATATAAAAAAGAAATTGAAGACATATTAAAAGTCAATCAAATAATAAATTTTAAACGTATATGTTTTTATGTATTTTAATAATATGATTTACTTTAATTTTATCAAACAGAATTCGCAGCTTTTTTCATAACCTCACGTATTAGTAAGTTATCACATATAAAACATTATAAAAAAAATTTTTATTATATAAAAAATTTTTTCTTCACTATAGATGTCCTGAAAAAGAATTAAATAAATTCGAAAGCTTGACAAAAATAAAAGAGTTTTCTTCATTTACATTGGCCATAACATTGACTGCAACTCCACTATTGACTTCACGTTATATTGAACCAGTCACTATACCATTATTCATATATATATATATATATATATATATATATATATATATATATATATAATCATGAAAAAAATATACAAACCTATCTCGCGCCATGCTATCAATATATTTCAGAATTGATTATTTCTAACAGAGCAAACCACAGTGTCTACAGTTTGGTTTTGTCCTTGTATGGACTGATTAATATTTATAAATATGTCACAGCATTCTGTGCTTAGAGTTAGGAATTATAACCATGCCCTAATCTAGGTTATATATATATATACTAGCAGCCCGCCCCGGCTTTGCACGGGGATTAAAGAAAAATAACAAAAGCCATTAAATTTATTGGGTCAACGCTTCCCTGTAAACAATATTACATGTTGTTTTATTTTCTGGCAGCATAATAAATTGATTTTCAGGTCCTCCGACCCGCCCTAGGCGGTTGGCCATGAGGAAAACCGATCCCTACTAATTGGAAGGTTTGACCTTGAGCATTAGTAAAAGCAAAGGATGTTTTGATAGGAAATTGAAGCGGTTTAAATGGATTTGGTAGATCAGTTGGGATCATCGGTATCCTCAGTGTATGAGCTAGTTTACCAGCTGGTGGTTCAGTTATAATGGCGGTTACAACTTACCTAATTGTCCTTTAATCCCTTTATAAGTAGCCTCGTCCAATTGCACATGCTAAATTCGTGATATCTGTCGTGATTATGAAATAAGTTATTTTGATAAAGATTAATACCAAGATAAAAACTTTTATCAGATTAAAAAAAAGTTATTGTGACGTAACTATAACAGTTAGACATATGCTGTCGCGGCATTTTTTGTAGATATTTACATATTCTTCGAAATCGTAGTACATTATTTTATTCTATAATCAATAGTATTCTCAGCGCGCGCAATGTAAGGATTTTAATGTCATTTTTGGTTACATTAATGGCATTTTAGTAAGGATTTCTATTTTTTTTGAAAACGAAACATAGCCTATGTCACTCGGGAATAGTGTAGCTTGCCAACGGTGGAAGAATTTTTGAAATCGGTCCAATAGTTTCGAAGCCTATTCATTTCAAACAAACAAACAAAAAATCAAACCTTTCCTCTTTATAATATTAGTTATATTATTAGTATAGATATATATATATATATATATATATATATATATATATATATACTAGCTGACCCGGCTGACTTCTTACTGCCTAACACTGATATTTTTTATTTTTTGTCTTTTCAAATGTTTTTTTGGTTTTGTTATTTTCATCATATTTCCTCGTAAGTTTCCCGGATTTTACCAATTGTTTCGTTGTATTTTGATTTTTTATATCTATTAGATATCAACTAGGCCACCTTACGGTGGCGTTAGAGTACTTAATTTATTAGAAGTTTCTCGTCTAAATATATGAGATATTAACTACGCTACCATAAAATGGCGTCATATTACTTAATTTAGTAAGATTTGTTCGTTTAAATATATGAGCTATCAACTGCACCACCTTACGGTGGCGTCATAGGATTTAATTAGGTAAGAATTGCTTGTTTAAATATATGACATATTACGTATTACCTTACGGTACCGTCATATTACTTAATTAACTAAGTATTTTATTTACTTTTTTCCCGCATTTTTTTTTACTATTTGCCAGTTTACTTTAGTTTGTCGTTTTTCTATTTATTTATAAATCGAAACACAACACCATCTGCTGTGTTTTCCCGCAACCAGTGTTGAATAATCAAAAAAACAAAACAGAATATATGCGGGTCAGTAATTTGGAGTACTTACCACCGGAAATTCTTCAACCCTTAGCCCATGTTTAAAAAAAATACTAAAGAAGTTATTTGTCTCCCTAGTAATGGTCTTGTCGCTGATAACTAACTTTGGTAGAGTAATTGTGAAGTATATAGAATGTCTGTTTAGTACATCTAATTTTTTTTTAAGAAACCAGTTACATGTATTAAAAATCTATATTGGTGCTATTGTTTAGGTATTCGATGAGGTCCAGGGAGCGTCGCGACGGTCAAAGGAGCGGCCGCGACGTTGTAGTTCGATGTGTGACGTCACAGATTAAACTAGAACATACTGAAAGGTTGACTGAGGGAGCGAAATATTGAACCAAATTTAAGAATATTCTAACTTTATAGAAAAAGTTTATGGTATATTTTTTGCCAGTAAGAATAATTCCAATTGAGTCTCGTCAATAAAAATGAGATATTAAGATAGCCGGAACACTAGAAATCGGATGGCGATCATTGGGACCGGCCACTATTTTATTTCCGACCAAGTTACAAAGACAATAATAGCCAGTATTTAAGAAAGTAGGGAAATTAGATGTCAGTGTCCGATTGTTAGTTCTAGCAAATTTTTTCTTTCAATTTTTTTGCTGGCTCTCTGGGCTTTCTGTTGTTTGATTTGTGACAAGCAACGAAATTATTACCCTGCTAAGACTAAACAACGCTCTTCAAAGTAGCAAGGCCATAAACATTCAGTTTCCAGTAGTCGTACGACCTATTTTTTGTTTCAATTTTGTGGCTGGCTCTTCAAATATCATATCTGAAGCTATTAGTAGCCAGAAACTAAATTAATAACTATCGGAAGTCAATAAGAATTGTGTATTAAGGTTGCTGGGATAGCGATCATTAGTGACCGGTAGCTGGTTTTGCCGATTTTAACCTTTTTCATATCTTTCTGTTGCTTTTTTTTTCAGCTAAAAATAGCTACAAATTTCGACCGATTAGTCGTTTTATTTAACCCCCATTTCCCGATTTTACGCTAGTTTATTGTGAAAATACCACTAACTCGATTTCTGGGGAATCGGTTGGAGCTACAAAATGAGTAATTCAGCAAATAATTAGCAACTAATTAGCTAAATATTCACATGAAAAGATTAATCATTTTTGCTGACTGTTCACTGCCAGCTTAATCGTTTTAAAAAAACACTTTCATAGTATTAAAGTAATGTTTGATGTATAAAAAAGTTTCTATTATAAAGTGCATTTATATATTTAGGTATTAATAATAGATTTGTTCCAACAGACCTCTTGACTGTCAGAGGGATATCAAACGCATACGCATAAGATTAGACCGTTCTAACATAGCATCAAATAATCCCATGTACTGAGAAAGTGCCGTTCCATGAACGTACATGAACGCGTTTATTACGGTTAAATCTATCCTTGGTTCGGTTCGAGGCATGAATAAAATTTGTTAGGACATGCGCGTTAGGTACTCTTTACTCTTTATGAGTATAAACTCTGCAAGCTTAGAAACTTTAAAAAAAATATTATTTAGGTGAAAAATGGTGTATGTAAAAAATAATTTTATTACCTACCCGATATTTTTCTTCTCTTTTAACTCAAAAATCCAACAAAGAATGAATTGATTATCGGTAATAAAGATAATAGGGAAGAAGAATAGAAGCGTTCCAACAAGGACCATTAACCATGAACTAATACATTTACTGCTCTTGCGCATTTTATAGTTTATGAACGTTTTCATATACTAGTCAGATCGGCTCTCTTGGAACAAACTTTATATAATTAAATAAAATACTTAAAATGAAGTCGGATTTTAAAAATTTTAAGATTATTTTCCACATTTTCTTTCAAAGAATTTTTTTCGTACAAAACCTACGCCTGTATGTCTATGTTGTAGTCTCTATAAGGTGCGCCATAGGTAATATTTGTTTCTTTTAAAATAAAAAAAACATTCGCTTCAATTTTAAATGCGAGATTTTCGTTACAACATTAAAGACAAAAAAAAAATAAGATGTTTTTATAAGTAGTGGTTACGTATTTATAACCAGAGTGGTTTAGACATGAGTGGAAAAATGACGACCAAGCTGTTTAGCATCGAGTGTGTTAAACGCATTACTACTCGAGTAATGAACCACTACTATAAATTGATAAATATAAAACAAAAAAAAAAGTGAGAGGTGTCAAGGGACACCCGGATGGAACGAAGTTCCTTTCGATTAATTAGTGAAGGAATTGTAATTTGTAAACACAACTGAGAGTTTGTACATACATAAGCATTTATTATCGTCTGTATAAAATCTCTACTTACCTAACTCTATCAGCAATATCCGGAACTTGTGCAGAAACACTGTCAGGATACATTATTGTTTTTATTTTCTATTATTTTAATATTTATTATCTACAAAAAACCTGTATAAACTTAACAAAGTCGCGACACTACTACACTGTTCAAAGCAAAATAGAAAAAAAATAGTAAATCCATTATTTTCAACAGTTCGTTTCTTCTAACAAAAGTGTCCATTTATACAATACCAGAGGATTAGAGGATATACATCTACCTAGAATTACTTTTTATTTCAATTTAATTTAAAACAGGAATTAACAATTTAATACAAAATTTTAAAATTAAAATATTTGACAGTAAATGACAGTTAAGGTACTTTGACGTAGGTACCTAACTGGTCAAGTTAAGAACTATTTTTGAAATGTATGAATTTATTGATTTATAAAAGCAGGATAAAATAAAATATAATACTATTATAGGTACTTATTTTTTTCTACAGTATTTTCTTTTAATTTAAATTAGTGTCTTTTTAATTGTACTTTTATTAGTATTTATTATATTAGGGTTTCCTATTTAAATAAAGATAGGTATATCTATCTATGAGAGAGAGACAACATGCGTATGTCGTGTCGTGTCGTGACAAATTTTGGTATGAATTTTTTTTGGCTAGCTCCTAGCGTCAGTCGTAACTGTTCGTACCGCCCGAAAGGGAACTTCGTTCCAAAAGGTTATCTTTCACATTAAAAAAGTACATAATACTATTTTTATTAATACTTATGTTATAAAGATAAAATAAAAACAAAAAAAAACGCCAGCTAAGTTACCCAGTTAAATTGGCATTCCTCTCCTCTTTTTACATCTGTATGAATTTACTTTAACATATCAAGACAGTAAGGCTTGATCCATATTATAGAGTCGCTCTCGATATGCTCTTCAGTCCGATATAAATCTTCTTACATTCTCATTACCGTTCACCGTTCACCTATTGATATCGCTTCGATGTTTTTTCGTCAAAGGATGTGAAATATCATTTAATTTTTCCACTTAAAAATTAAGTGTGTAACTCTGTTTTGAATAAAGATTCCTAAAAAATTCAAAATACCACAAAAAAGAAAAGAAAGTTGTGAGTGCAACTGTTTGCAAACGCGAAAAACTAAAGGCAAATATTACACGCTATTTTGCCATTTGATAAAAGATGAAGATAAATTAGTATTTGAAATGATAATTACAGAGTTTGAACCAAAAATTAAAAAATTAAGTATATATATATATATATATATATATATATATATATATACCATCGATACAAGTCGTAACAAATTGGATCTCGCTTCGACAAAATATTCTTCTTTGAAATTTATCGAAACGAAATAAGACCAAAATAAGCGCAATGGTAACAATGCTTGTGCTATAAGTTGTTCTTATTAAAACTGTTAACAGTATTGTTTTGAAATGTTTACAGTTATGATTCGGAGTAAATCATAAACTTCTAGTGATAGTGGGTGATGTGAGTAAATTGTGACATATACCAGAAAGAGAAAGATATAAAGAGAGCAACTATTTACGTGAGTGTACTAGTGAGATGGCAGTTGGTCTCTTTATATTTCTCTCTTTCTAGTATATGGTACAATTTACTTACCGCACACGATATCTTTAGAAGTATTTGTTTCGTTTTTTCCTTTTGCTGAACTCTAACTTATCATTTGACCTTAAGTGCAGTTAATTTTAGACCAAAATAATAAATCGACAAGATCGACAAGGTCGACCGACATATGTCGTTCGATACTGTCGACTTTTGACTTGTCCACACACCACAGTATATGTAGACTAGTTGAGCGACAGTCACTGATCAAGCAAGTTAATAAATTAGTTAGTGAATTTTGATTACATCATACTTTTGTATGCAAACCATTTGCTAATGTACTTTTCGTCTGCACCCATCCCAGTGGCACACTTTTCCTTCTTTCTTTCTCTGGAAAACTGGCTTTGCAAATTTTTAATTTTTTTTCAACATCAGATTTTTCAATGGCAAAAGAAACTGCAATTTCCCTAAGACCATTATGTCTTTTATTCCGATTTTTGTATAGGGAGTCAGTTTGATCCCACAAATAATCACGTTCCCTATACATTTCAATAAATGAAATAGTTTGTTCATCATTAAACTCAATTATAAATACGTGTTAATAAAAATGTTTTAAAAATAAAATTATTTTAAATGGAATAATTTTGATATAAACACAAATAAACAGCCTAAATATTTACTGAAAAAAGTTGACCGACACGTTTCAACACGTCCACACCTACTGATGTCGCTCGACTTCCTTTGATCCGTACCGACTTGATTCGGGTTTCGTTCGATTCGACCCGACATGGTTCAACAAAGCCGGGCGACATATCCAGACTTGTTCGACAGTGTCGACCGACATCATTCTGCATAGTGTGGACGTAGCTTAACAGGAAAGTGAAGGAAATAAATGAATTTTTATACACCCTAAAGTAAAAAAGATTGTTATCTATCACTCAAATAAATTATTTACAAATTCTATATTAACCAATGCTGAATTTATTTGTTTATAGCATTTTTGATGTACTAAAAATTATAAATTATATTCCAAAAATAAAATTAAAGCTACCAATCTACAAACAGTAAATAAAGGGGAAGTAAATATTCAAAACATTCGAATAAAAGAATTACAGAAACAAATATTTAATCAAGTTTCTCAAATAATGTTGTACAAATCTTTTCAATTAAAATACATGGAAGTAACAATTGAAATAATTTACAAAGTAGCTCCAAAAAGCGTTTAATTTTCATAAGCAACAATGAGATTTAAAGAATTCAATTACATTCCTTGTTCATATTTTGAATACAGTGATAAACGGTTGAATGACTTAGCAAAACAGTTCACATTACAAAGTAGGAATGTTAATTAAAAAATTTTTGACTGAAACAATATCTAACTTCCTATTAACAAACTATGAGAAGTTTATTTAGGTATTTGTAGTAAATAAATATACAAATAAAACATTTCTAATTGTGAATTCAACATACTTCAAATTAATATTATTAATAAAAAGTAAAAACTTCACGACTTAATTTAATTTAAAATTAATATATACTATTTTGGATATTAGTTGTTTATATTCTGTAACTAGGTGTACCTGCGACGTCGTTCGCGTAGCGTGTTGATTGTTGTTTAAAAACTTCTTCACTCACCCCGTTAAAGGGGTGGAAGGAGAATTTTATATACACCAGATGTTATGTTGAAAGAAGACAAATACATCTGTGAAAACCGCATTCGAATCGGATCAGTAGTTTTCATGTGATACGCGCAAAAACATATAGATAGATAGACAGACGTACAAAAAAAATCTAACCACATTTTTGGGTTCTATATCGATATACACGTGACGTCGCTCGCGTGATGTATAGATTGTTGTATTAAAATTTCTCCCCCCACACCGTAAAAGAGTTGGGGAAGAAATTTTTATACACCAGATGTTAAGTTAAAAGAAGACAAATACATATGTGAAAACCGCATTCAAATCGGATCAGTAGTTTTCATGTGATGCGCGCACAAACATAAAGATAGACACACAGACAGACGTACAACAAAAAATCTAACCACATTTTTGGGTTCTATATCGATGTAACCGCGACGTCGTTCACGTGACGTATAGATTGTTGTATAAAAATTTCTCCCCCCACACCGTAAAAGTGGTTTTCCCAACATTTCCCTTTACTTCTCTGCTCCTATTAATTGTAGCGTGATGTAAAGTATCCTATAACCAGCTCAGGAGTATGAAAAATAATTGTACCAAGTGTCGTTAAAATCCCTCGAGTAGTTTTTGTTTCTATAACTGTTATACAGACAGACAGACAGACAGACAAAAATTTTACTGATTTCATTGTTGGCATCACTATCGATCCCTAATTACCCTATGATAGTTATTTTGGAAATATATTTCATGTACAGAATTTACCTCTCTACAGATTTATTATAAGTATAGATTATTAAAATTGTAATAACACTAATTAATAACTTTTCTGCATACGTTTAATTGGATCTATATGTAACTGCAAGCATTCGGTCATTAAATATACCACATTATATTAATTTTAAGGTAAGTATTGCAATATTTCAAAATTTGTTACACTAATTTCATTCATGGTTGCTTTATCGAATTAACTCTGTGACGTTTTTTCCAAATTGTCCAGTTCAGCAATGATTTCATAAACACAACATAAACAGTTCTGCTCTTTTGTGATATATTATTTCAATGTTATAACCAATAGAATTCGTGCAAATATTGGTAGAGAAACAAAAAAAAAGCCATTAATCAGTATTATTCAACCAAGTAATCACCGTCATAGTTAACCATCTACCAACGAGACACCAATTTTTATATATTGGTATTGTATAAATTCATGGATGCGGAATAAACGACTGTATGCCTTTATACGAGGTCTGTCGCAACGTAAACAGGACTTTTAAGAAAAACCCGAGTCTATTAGCGCCATCTGTTATTGGGGCTATCGTTCGATTCTTCTTATTTCAATGCATTAAAATGTATTGAAATAAGAAGTACTTTTAAAAATTTTTATCTTTGAAAACGACAACCGATCTGATTGTCGAAAGCTTAGAAAAGAAAACTATTTTAATTTTTGTTAGGCATTTTCAGTTTTGAAAAAAAACTACTCTTTACAAAATTTGTACATATCTATCAAGATAAATAAGCAAGGGTCATTTTTAAAATATTGATTTATTATTTTATTATTTTGATCTTAGTGGCAAAAGTTTCCCAACTAATGAAGTAAATATGAATATCGTTAGGTATTAAACAAATTTCGGTGGTAAATCCGATAAGGCAGCCAAATTTTTTTAAAATGAACCTACCAATTTACTTTAAATTGGTTACTAGGTTTAAAATTGCCTTCCTAAATTAAAGACACCTTTTACAGATAATTTAAAAAACATGTTTTAGGCACAGCAAAATTAAGTGATTTTTAACCCAGAACATGCAATTTTAAACTTAATTACAATTGAAACTTCAAGATAAAGGGGTGTTATACCAAAGACAAGCAATGGTAAATCTATGTACCCTGAAGCCTTCAGGATTAAATGTATTTCATTAATGACAAAATCACGATGTAAGAAAGAAACCAAGGAAATTCAATTTGAAACCTACGTATCCAGAGGCATCAGGTTCAAAGGGATTAAATACCAAGAATAGGCAATTTTAAATCCAACTTCCTGGGTACAGTCCGATTGAAATCTTGAGCTATGTAAAATATAGCCTATAAACCTGGAGGACAATACTGTTAATGGATCTAACAAAAGGCAATCATTTGTAAAACAACAACTCTGCATATTTCTTTTAACAAAAAATGACTTTTTAAACAACTGAGTGTGCTGCATATAATTTTTATCTCATCATCCAATCTTAAAAATGACCATTACTCATGCCTAGAGAGCCGGAATATATGCAAAGCGCATATAGATGCATACATTGCATATATTTCCCATTTCAACCACTACTGCATATTTATACTAAACATGGTTTATTTTGCATATTTTAAAAATAAATAATAAAAAACTAGTGTGGCAGTCAGTGAGACTGCCGGCAGAAGTTATACTTCTATGCACGCGCATGGATTCATAAATTTGTATGCGAATGATTTAGCAAACTCATTATGATATTCGTGGTAAGCGACCCCAAAAACCTCCTAGTACCGTGTGCACACTCTTTTTGTATCGAATTTGCATAAAATTCCCGGAGAAGAGGTCCGTCTTAAGCACCAGGTGTTTCGAACACCATCGCCATTATTATAATCGTATTTAGCGACTCAAAAAACCACCGAGTACCAAGTGTGCACTGATTTCGTACAGAATTTACATAAAACCCCAGGAGAAGAGGTAAATACCCTAGACACCAAGTGCCGCGGAGACTTTCGGAATCGTGATATTCGTGTTCAGCAACTCCAAAAACCCCGAGTATACAAATTGAACCCATTTTCAGCAATACTTACCGAGTTGTAAGTTTTCTCTCTATTGTCTATTGTCTGTTCGGAATTTACTTTTTGAATGCAGAAATGCAATTTCCATTCTTACATTATAAAATATAGCGACAAATTTCCTGATACTGTAACGAATCCAATGCAAAAAACGCATTTAGATCCATCTTACGTTAGAAAATTCGGAGGTTTTGGTGCTTTATTTCCTCGACTATTCGTAATAACTGTTTATGTAGCCAACAACCTCAAAAGCATAGTGCAGGATATACTGCAACCATGTGACGGTATTTTAGACTACAATACAATTCTCATTACTGAATATTATTATTAATATTATTAATATAAAATACTAAACTTAATATGTTATGTTAACGTACGTGACAGAATTATAAAATAATCTGTCAAATAATCATGTGGTCCGTCACTATGATATTCATACATTAGTTCAGACTGTTTTTTGTATATCTATCCCTTTTCAATGTACTGAATGTTGAAACGGTATTCAAAGGACTTATAGTTATGACTAATAACATGTGATAAATATTTCATCTTTGTTTTTACCGACCAATATACCTTATAAGTGTGTCTGTCTCTCTCTTACTGACACCATTACATATGTAATGATTTTTCCCATTTAACTGTACACAAATCTTTTCCACCGAGTGCATGAATAGAAGTATAACTTAAAAAAAAACTTAAAATTTTCCTCTCTTAATTTGAATTTGGAATTAACTAGGACATTATCTTTCTGGAATTACCCTATACTACCTGATTTTAAAAATGATGGGTTTTTCAAAAAAACGTTATTTTATTAGAGTAGCAAGTCGTACCTGTTTTTAAGGATCTAAATTTCCGGAAATACAGAAATTAAAATTAGAAATAAATTAAAAAATGTATTAGATCAAAATGAGGGCTACGATGGTTTGAGGAAAGTTGTACGTATTTTTAAAGGCATTTTTTCTGAAGATCTTACGAGTTGGCAAATTAATTTAACTGCCTAAATTAAAATATGTATTGCCCTATAATGTCAGTAGATGTAGGTAGAACGAATTTTTTCTGTGTCCAAACACATATTTAGTGATAGAAGGCAAAAGTTTTTAATTAAAAATTTTGAAAAATATTTAATTATAAATGGATACTATAATGTTTTAGATTCTTAATTCTAATATCAGTTTTTGTGTGTCATTTCGTTGTAAGTAAGTTGAATTTTTTAAATATAAATGTGTATATTTATTATTTTGTTTTATTTTTAAGCATTTGTATTTTATGCATTTGCATATTTACGCAAATTTAGAAAAAATAGCTGCATATTTGTAGTAAAAGTAATGCATATTATATGTGCATATTTTGATAATGTTGTGTTGCATATATGTATTCCGCTCTCTACTCATGACAGACTTCGTACGGCGCCGGCGCCATTCAAAAGCTCTTTCAACTGGTGACAGATAAGTATAACATTTGGTGTTATATCAGGATGTCGTAACGTTTGTAATACATGTATATATACGAATCCTTTGTTTCAATTAAATTGTTTTTTTTTGCCGAAGCTGATTATAATAAACTACAGCAATGACAAACAAGTTCTTTTGTATCCAAATAAGATCTAATTTGCAAGTCAAGTGGTAACAACCAATAATAAGATCGCGTACAGTTATAGTAAAAAATCTTTAAAAAACGATAGAAAAATAATTCATTTTGATAGACAAGTATCATCCATCACATTAAACCTATTTGTCTGTACCTACAAAGTTTTTAAGATTTTAGCTCTTAAATTTCTTCGATTATCCATTTTTTTTTAAAACAGTGATAATCAAGTTTGTTTTTATTAAGGTTTATATTATATTTTAGGACTTTAAAAAAAATATATTAGTAGAGAATAAAACGGCTCATAACTTTGTAAAGATCCTACAAATATATGACTTTCAATCCAATCAACCGTAAATCTCCCATAACCTATATTAGCGTGGATCCTGTTTCAGAGCGTATACACCTTGTAAGTAGACCCATAACATATTTCATGATATATAAGTAATAAATATTAGAGTCACCTTTACGTGTAATGCACGTTTTATACGGGTCCTGGGGGAGTGCAAGGAGTAGCAGGGTGTGTAAGGACTTGCGGGTATTACATTTATGTTTATTAGTGTCAAGTTAAGAGGCATATGGTTTGGGTGTGACATTTGCCTACGAGGGTTGGTCACCAGGAAATTATACCTAGGACATTATTTTCTTGGGTCTTTTTAACATAAACACATAAAAATTAAATTTTCTTTTAATGTCATATTAATACAAATAATTTGATGGTATATAACGGTCTAAATATAAAAAAAAAATGCCTTTTAATTATATAAAAAATTAAATTATTAAAAACTTATAAACTCTACTTGTTTATTAAAATTTGTTTAGGATAAGTCTAAACCTCATTAAAAACAACCTCCGTATTATAACGGGAATATTAACCGTGCACTGCCGATTAAGAGGGGACATGAAGAAACTAGGATTGATAGATGAACCAAAGTATAGATTCTGTGAGAAAGAAGACCAGACCTCAATACACATACCCTCAGAATGCATTAAATTTCGTAATTCTAGGGTCAGAAACCTAGGATCATAAAAAATAGAAGAAAAAGATCTACCTTACTTGGAGCCCAACGATATCCTAAACTTTCTAAGAAAGATAGAACTAGAAGAGCTGCTATAAGTCTGAGGAAACATCGGAATTATAGCAAGAAATGGGGAAAAATAGATCTTATAGGTCACAGGTGTATATGTAACCCCTAATTACGCACATTTATACATATATACAACCGTAGGTACCTGTAGCAGATTATACCCAGTTTTTTAAACATAAATATTGGTATTATTGTTATTATTTTCTAGATTCTTTATACCATCTCTCCCTCGTATGTACATTAGTGTCAAGTAAACGGGCACTTTGGGGTTGGGTGTGACATATACTGAACAAGGTAATGGCTGGCTCTGGCTGAAAGAATTAACAATTTCACTGGCCAACCGTGTTGCCGGATGCGGAGAAAGAGAAAAATTGGACGTGGAATTCAATTTCCTGTCGGTTTATATACACTTCCAAGCCTGTTCTAACCGGACACTTATATGACCAACCTCCTACAGGATTTTTAATAAAGATCTAAAAAAAATACATGCTGTAAACGAAGCCACGAAATAAATTTAGTTTTCCTACTTTCTCCAGGGTTTAAGTAAAAATATTTGTCGGTAGGAATAAACCAAAAAAGGATATAAAATTTAACAGATGCATTGTTTGTTCTGAACGCACCTAAAAACATACGTTTTTAAACACGTGAAATATTTTTTTATGGAGAAAAACAATCAAATTTGTCATAATAGATGTAAACTAAATAATATTCATCACGTTACGAAAAAATACTTCCCTGTATACAAAACTGTGGTCGGTGAAGTAAGTTTGCGAGGCAGGCTAGGCTGAACAGCGACTTATCGCCGTGCTACACTTTACATTAAATATTCATTTGCGAGAAACGATATGGACTTTAATTAATTAAAATTGGTAATTTAAAGGCAAGTTGGGTGGAAAATATGGATAGGTGAGCGGTTTTTAGGTGTATGGAATCGCTTATGTAAGGCACGTGTATTTATCTAGGTATAAAATAATTAAATATTAAATTTGTTTTTTGGAAAGTTTATACTGGCTACTTTCAGATTGTAATCAACATATTTTGTTTAGGTTATCTTTTGTCCTTAATAAAGTATAGAAATTAAATGCGATGAATTTTTGAGACTGACTCCTAAAATAGTGGAAAATATTTCATTTATTTGAAAAGGTCAAATACGATGCAATATAATGGTTCCGTAGGTAATAATATATAAAGCTGGCATATCAAGATTCTGTATTGAAATTTAAAAAGCTAAAGCCGTAATTTCCATTGTGGGTATGTACGTACATATCTGTTGAATTATGATGATATTAGGTTCTTGCACGTTTCTTTTGTGCGTAAAAATTAATATTGTTTTTTTTTATATCCTGACCTACATTTCTATTGTCAAACGATGTCAAGAAGTTTTTTTTTAGTCGCACTTAGTTGTACCGTCTACTTTTCCAGACATACAAGTAACTGAAAAATGTAATAACAGAAAAGGCTGACTTATGCAAAAGAAGTAGCGTACGGTGGCTCAGAAAGTAGGAGGAGAGCGAGACGTGGATTCATATTGCTAATTAACGATTGTAAAGTAAAATTAATTAGGCGAGTGTAATTTTGTAAAAAATAAAATAATATTAATCGCCTTATTTTTGTGAAAAAAATGAAAAGTTAAAATTTGGAAAATATCTCTTTAGATACAAACGTTCCAGTAATGATTGATACACCTTTTGTTATCTAAAAGCAAAGTATTAAAAACATAATTCGTATTTTAGCTATATATTAAGAGAGTGAATTCTTAAATTACCGCTATTTATGTCAGGATATCTCTACGAGTGCGAATCAGCTTACCAATGAACATTCGATAGATAGATGTTTGTTGGGTTGGCTGTTAACCTGTATCACTGCGAAATTTGCATATCTATTGTGACCACCCATTATCTCTAGAATAGGATTAGAGCACCTTGTCCAGCCCGCCCTCCTAATAAGACTTAATAGCCTAGACAGTGGCCTCTCCGCATAACTTGGAGCAACCGGTTTCTCCTCTCCCAGTACTAGATACCGTGTGCTTGCAAGGCCATCACATTGGCATAGGACATGAAATGCGGTTTCCTACTCTATCGACAGATGTCTTCATCTACTAAGTTCAGCTGACTTATGTGTTTTCGGAGCCTACAATGTCCTGTCAAGAGACTGACAATCATTCTGACATCGTTTCGCCCTTGTCATAGCAGCTCTGCAGTAAACTTCGCAGAGTGTCCCTTTATGAAGACTTTGGCTTGTCGCTTGCCAGATGATTTTTCCCACCACTTCTGGGCCTTCTCTAGCCTTCATTTCTTAATGGCTGCCGTTCTGAATGTGTCAGTAACTCCGTTGAATGGTTCCGGGCCAATCATTGGAGTATTAGCTTCTGCACGGGCCAATTCACCAGCCTTCTCATTGCCTCGAAACCAGTTTTACCCTGACTTACGATCTCCGTTGCACAGTGTTGTATGGCCTTTAATTCGATACTCTTATAGTCTAAGAGCTAGAGCCAAAATTTCGCTGTCTGCCGTAATATGACATTTATCTTTTTCAACATGTTCATTGCATACAGGTATTTACATTCCTGTTCAGGCGGACACCCTAGTGGATACAGCGGGTAGCTATAAGGGGTAAAGGTTCCATTTTTTTACGGGAAATTGTCATCATCGATAATATGAATGAAATTTTTTCCAGTCGAAAATGTTGATACAGTTTGAAATCCCGACGTGCGGACACCTAAGTTGATACTAAGGAGGTGGTGGACAAGGATAAAGAGGGCCAAAATTTGGGCAAAAAATCTACTTCGAGAATATGTCCACCATTTCTACCACGTAATGTTGGACCCTTGAGGAGCCCAAATTCAAAATGGTGGGTGAATACAAAAGAGGTGGCTGTAAAGGGTAAAGAGGGCTAAAATTTATGGAAAAAATCGTCATCAATCCAAAATGGCGGAAAGCTGAATGGATACAAAAGAGGTGGCTGACAAGCGTAAAGAGGATATCCACTAAGGTGTCCGCCCATAGGGATTTCGAGTTGTCGTATAACCACCTTCGACTGGAAAAATTTTTGTCTATATTATCGATAGCAACAATTTTCCGAAAACATTGGCAACTTTTACCCCTTACAGCGTATTTACTGGAGTGTCCACCTAAGCGGGAAATATTTTTTTCAGTTCCGAGAAATAAATTTTGGCCGCCTGTAGAGAAAATATGAATCGGATTTACAGAAAAACAAATGTTACATAATATAAAACTAACTTTAATGTATAAATTAAACAATATAACATTTACTTTTTATCATTTTATTTTCAACCGTTATAAATTACATCCTTTTTATTCGTCCATTCGTAAAATCAAGTGTATCACACTCAATTTAGCTTTTAATATTTTTTCTATTCAACTCTCTCATTACATGAAATATTTACGGGATAAGGAAATTACGTTTTTATTCAGAAACGTTTGGCAAAACTATGTATGTTGTTCCTTGTTCCTAGGGAAATTAGACACAGATTTACAGTTACTAAACAAATTGAATTTGTAACTTCATTTAAACTGAAACAATTAGAGATATATACGAGACCTAATGTTTGTATAATTTATTATTTACTGTAAAGTTTACACATATTTGCTCTCTGTTTTTAAGTGGTCTAAAACTATAATAAATGGGTAAAAATCTTATTATTTAACAAATTATACGATTAAGTATGCTTTCAGAATAATTCAGTGAACTTTATTAAATTTTAACTATTTAGTATTCATGGCAAATGTATAACTTATGGAATAATTCATATTTATTAAAACAATACAGTTACTGAAAACTGCTTTTGTTCCAATTTTCTAACAGTTTGAGTTTCTTTTACAATTTAGCTTATATGCTAATATAAACCATCCAATATTTCCATTTAGTTACACCATCCGACCCAACGAAATTCATACCGTATAACAATCAATGATTTAAATTAATTTTTATTTTTTTTCCTATTCTTAAAAAAATACGATCATCTCTTGATCTTTTGATACTTCCTTTTTTTTCTGTTTTTCGCTTTTTTCCGATTTTACCTTATTAAAGTTATACTTCTATTCATGCACTCGGTGGAAAAGATTTGTGTACAGTTAAATGGGAAAAATCATTACATATGTAATGGTGTGAGTAAGAGAGAGACAGAAACACTTATAAGGTATATTGGTCGGTAAAAACAAAGATAAAATATATACCACATGTTATTAGTTATAACTATAAGTCCTTTGAATACCGTTTCAACATTCAGTACATTGAAAAGGGATAGATATACAAAAAACAGTCTGAACTTATGTATGAATATCATAGTGACGGACCACATGTTTATTTGACAGATTATTTTATAATTATGTCACGTAAGTTAACATAATAACACGTTGATCGCCATGTGAGGCAAGTTTGCCTCGCACGAATCTAACTCAACAGGCCGCGCCGCACACACATGCCTCGCAGGTAATGTTGTACTCAAAGCCTCGCAGCACAGAATTGCTTCGCGTTTAAGTAGAAATGCTATGAAAAATAAAAGTACATGGCCCAATGAACAAATTAACTTAGTTGCTCCGGGCCAGGCCTGAATATATACGATTTAATAAAGGGTTCAATGTCTTAATAGCATAACATAATATTTTTTTTGATGTGTTTTGTTCTTATTACTGTTGTATTTGTGAGGTTGGTAACAAAAAAATCAATGAATTAAGACAATAAAATATCATTTTATTTTTAAAACAGAACAAACTTGAAAATTAAATAGATATATGTACTTACATTCGCAAACATAAAATTCGTATTTCGACAATAAAATAAAAAATAAAATATGGGTATTTTGCAGTCTTTATAATGTGCACATATGAACAGAAATAAAGCAAGGTGTACAATAAAATTTGTCGCATTGTATACATTTATAACGTGTGCATCGCATGGCCCAAACTTGACAATTTTATTTCTTAGGCCGCGCGATGCACACTTGCCTCACATTTCAAAATCATGTTTAGAATAAAAATTTGCTATATTTAAGAATTGCGTTGTTTTTCTATTGCATTTTAAACGAAAAAAATAAACAGGGCTGGAAGAAAGCAAAAATATTATCATTATGGCGGTCAACGTGTTAAGTTTAGTATTTTATATTAATAATATTAATAATAATATTCAGTAATGAGTATTGTATTGTAGTCTAAAATACCGTCACATGGTTGCAGTATATCCTGCACTATGCTTTTGAGGTTGTTGGCTACATAAACAGAGTTTTTACGAATAGTCGAGGATATAAAGCACCAGAACCTCCGAATTTTGTAACGTAAGATGGATCGGAATGCGTTTTTTTGCATTGGATTCGTTAAAGTATCAGGAATTTTGTCGCTATATTTTATAATGTAAAAATGGAAATTGCATTTCTGCATTCGAAAAGTGCATTCCAAACAGACAATAGAGAGAAAACTTACAACTCGGTAAGTCACGATTCCGAAAGTCTTCGCCAAATGTACCAAATCAGTGCACACTTGGTACTCGGTGGTTTCTTGAGTCGCTAAATACGATTATAATAATGGCGATGGTGTTCGAAACACCTGGTGCTTAAGACGGACCTCGTCTCCAGGAATTTTATGCAAATTCGATACAAAAAGAGTATGCACCACGGTACTGGGAGGTTTTTGGGGTCGCTTACCACGAATATCATATAATGAGTTTGCTAAATCATTCGCATACAAATTTATGAATCCATGCGCGTGCATAGAAGTATAACTTCTGCCGGCAGTCCCACTGACTGCCACACTAGTTTTTTCTTATTAGTTTTTTTGTTTTCCGTGGTTTCGATCTTACTATTTTTTGTTTATTTTTTACAATTTTGCCATTCGTCTAGTTTATTTCGCGTTTTCCAATTTTTTTCCGATTGTACCTTATTTTCTGATTTGTTTTTCTGTTTTTTAGTGGTTCCTTTCTTTCTTTTCTGTGTATTTTTACAATTTTGCATTTGTCTTGATTTATGGATTTTATTTCGCTTTATCCTATTTGTTTTTTGGATTTTACCTTATTTTGTTTATTTTTGGTTGCTTATTAATTTTTGTTCTATTTTTTTCATTTTACCTTTTTAGTTTTGGTTTATTGCCATCTTTATTTCTAGTTTTTTCATCGATTTTTTCCCGTTTTTTTTTTATATTTTTTCGTATTTGCAATTTTTTCCTTTGTTTTAGATCTTGTGTCACTTTTTCGTTTCTAATTGTATAATCTAGAAATCGAAATATAGTGTCATCCACTGAATTTATTTGCAAGTTAGATTTTAAACGAACTTAGAGAGTTGTTTATGTGAATTTAAGCACCCCTTAATGTCATGAATATAACTAGCGACATATTAGGGATTTTAAAATCGTAGAATTTTCAATGGGACTACAGGGTGAACATACAAAGTTTTTGAGTGGTCCAAACATTTTAAGGAGGGTACGAAGGATATTGAAGATGACGAGCGCGTAGGTTTGCTTATGACTTCAAAAAGTGATTTGAACGTTTAAAAAGTGACCGAAATGGTCCAAAAAAATCATCAATTAAGTATCACGGAGTATGTAAATATTAACAAAAAAAACTGTAAGACATATTTTGCACAAGGAACTTGATCTGAGGAAAGTTTGTGCTAAGCGTGTGTTCAGACTTCTAACGGCGGAAAAGACGTTTGTTCTGATACCCTAGAATGCATAAAAAACGACTTAAACTTCTTGTCAACGGTTATAACTTGCGACGAAACTTGGAGTTTTTAATATGACTCTGAAACCAAGAGGCAATCAATGCACTGAAATTCTCCAAACTTTCAGAGATCCAAAAAAGCGAGGATAAGAAATTTAAGACGATGTTGATTGTTTTCCCGGATGTACAGGGTGTAGTCGACAAAGAATGTGTATCACATGGTCAGTCTGTCAATCAATACTACAATATATTTTACGAAAACTTCAAGAAAAATCGCAAAATAGGCCCGAAATATGAAAAAAGAACTGCTGTCTGTTAAAGTCTTGGAACACGCGCTTTATTTGCCAGACTTCTTCCTATCTATTAGAAATACATAGAACTAAACAAAAAACACACTATACTAAATAAATAATTATATTTTAAAAAATATTTTATGGGGGACCAAATAGTGAATCTAAACCGTTCTCGAATCCACTTGAAGTTCAATCACATACATACGCACAGACTTTTTTTTGTAAAAAGATACAATTAACTACTGTATTGTATTTTGTTATATTTTTTAACACTTCTTGCAACGTTGTGCTCAGTAATTAAGTTAAATATCTCTATTTCGTAAAATATTTTTTATTAACCAATGATTTATATAAATGTTGCAACAATATCATTATAAAATGTTTTGTCCTGTATGTAGTAGTTAAAGTTATATTATTACATCCAATTTTTAGTCTTAAAATCTCAATTTAATAAAAAGTATGGTATAAAATCTCATTTATGAGGGTAATTTACTTATGTTATGGTTTTCTGGTCCAATTCTCACTAATAAAGTTTTCCCGGAACCCCACTTTCGTTGTTTTCCATTGGAAGCAAGCAAAAAATTGACGAACGAAAAGCATACAATCCAGCTCCAGCTCGACGGCGGCAAACATCAAATAAGAATGTAGACATTTCTATTTTCCCGTAACGGCAGTTGAACACCCCAGAGGATTCTCTAAATGCCAGTCGCAAGTGGAAAACTAAGATACGTCGAGTCCCGAGTCAATCACTCTAAAGTGCAGGATTCTATACTTTTGAAAATGTATTTATTTTAGCCCTGGAGCAGATGCTCTAACGTTTTTCTGTTTGTATTATTTCAAATTATCATTTTATAATCACTTATAAAATAATTAGTCCAAATTTGATTTCTAATCTCAGTGTATATTACTTAATAGTAATTAATTTTCATTTAACTTTGTCTACCTAATATATACAATATAATAAACAATACCTATCAAAATATCGGTTTTCAACCAACTTCATATTCATTATTGGTTTGACGTTTTTTGTTGACATGCCACAACTCGTGTATTCGATATTGAGCATTTTCTGAGACTCACGTAAACATTTTTTCAAATATCTTGTGTAAACATTTCACCTACACGAGGGCTTCTTCAGCTTTCGATATCGCCAACCGATAAACCCTTAGATATACACCTTGAACGTCTGAATTTTTCAGTTGAAGGACTAAATCGTACAGTGAAGGTTTCTTTTATCTGTAAAAACTAGTCTTTTGGAAAATTTATTCAGGTCAGAACTACACACCTTAAAATATTTAGATACAAAAATAACAAATCTATACTTATAATAAATCTGTAGAGAGTTTAATTCTGTACATGAAATATATTTCCAAAATAACTATCAGGGGGTGATTAGGGATCGATACTGATGCCAAAAATGCAATCAGTAAAATTTTTGTCTGTCTGTCTGTCTGTCTGTATAATCGCTATAGAAACAAAAACTACTTGACGGATTTTAACGAAACTTGGTACAATTATTTTCCATACTCCTGTGCTGGTTATACTATACTTTTCATCACGCTACAGTTAATAGGAGCAGAGCAGTGAAGGGAAAGGTTGGGAAAACGGGAGAAGTTACTCCATTTTTTAAGCTTCCGTCGGGTGTGCAACCTTAATGGTTAAAGCTAAACAGAAATCATCTTATTTTTATAATTTGGAGGTTAACTGTGAACGGATTTTACAAAATTTCACCCACAAGGGGAGTTGCGGAAGCGTGAAAAATAAAATTTAAAATCTATAAGTCCTACAGGTTTAAAACTTCGCAAAATAGTTATTTTTATAATTTGGAGGCCAACTGTCAACGGATTTTACAAAATTTCACCCTCAGGGGGGATTGCAGGGGCGTGAAAAATAAAAATTAAAATCTATTAGTCCTACAGGTTTGAAACTTTTAGTTATTTTTATAATTTTGAGGTCAATTGTGAACGGATTTTAAGAAACTCCACCCACAAGGGAGGATGCGGGGGTGTGAAAAAAAATTAAAATCTATAAGTCCTACAGGTTTGACACTTTGCAAAATAGTTATTTTTATAATTTTGAGGTCAATTGTGAACGGATTTTACGAAATTTCACCCACATGGGGGGTTGCGTGGGTGTGAAAAAAAAATTAAAATCTACAAGTCCTACAGGTTTAAAATATTGCAAAATAGTTATTTTTATAAGTTTGAGGTCAATTGTGAACTGATTTTACGAAATTTCAACCACAGTGGGGTTGTGGGGGCGTGAAGAATTAAAATTAAAATTTAAAATCTATAAGTCCTACAGGTTTGAAACTTTGCACAATAGTTATATTTATAATTTTGAGGTCAATTATGAACAAATTTTAGAAAATTCCATCCACAAGGGGGCATGCGGGGGCGTGAAAAATAATCTATACATATAATAAATCTGTAGAAATGAAAATTCTGTACATTAAAGATATTTAAAAAATAATTAGCGGGGGTGTTACTACATCCATATAGAACCCAAAAATGTGGTTAGTTTTTGTTTGTCTGTCTGTCTGTATGTTTGTGCGCGCATCACATTAAAACTGCTGATCCGATTCGAACGCAGTTTTCACAGATGTATTCGCCTTCTTTCAGCTTAACATCTGGTATATAAAAAAATTTTCCCCCACCCCTTTAACGAATTCGAGAAATTTTTATATAACAATCAACACGCTACGCCAACTACGTCGCGGGTACAGCTAGTCAATAATAAAGAGTTAATAGTTATTTTTGTATTAAGAGCGAAAAGTAATACACTTTTTGCACGTAATACATACAAAATTTTTTCTACAATCACTTAAAATAATAAAACAATTTTCAAATAATAATACCCGATACCGACGGCGTGTTGTGACTATATTCTGAGTAAATTCTTGATTGCTGTAGATAGCTTGCATTTTATGACTCCGGTAAAAATTTTATCGCTATTTCAATTCTGTTATTAGTATAATCTTCCGCGACTGTGGAACTTTTCTACCTCCGTGTGGTTCTAGTTTTATAATGTCACCTCTACCATTAAATAATAAAGTAGCTGACTTTCATTGGAAGCAGTGTCCTGTGTATAATGTGGTAGGCTAAGATACCTAGCAATTTCGCTCGGAATCTTAGCAATAGAATTTAGACCTACTACTTGATTTCAACACTTCCCGTGAGTGTATTTTAAAAATGATCGCAATGGTGAATTTTGGTTGGTAGGTCTTGTAGAAAGATATTTTCTGTATGACTATAAATAATCATTAGAATTGTTTTGGGTGTTATTTGTGACAGTAAAAATTCTACTTCTTCTTGTTTTCGAATCAGGAATAGAAACTATTAAAAGAGATTCTCTATCTTGAATGTCTTTTAAGCTCATTTTTACTAGTTCGTCGCGTCTCCAGACACCCGCAATTCCTATTAGTCTAAGATCCCGATATAGGACGACCTTAACCGAGCTGGTTAATGGACCAAACATATTTTTTATGTAATTTAATATATCAAAAAATATATTGCATATGAGTTGCCTATCGAATTTCAGTCAAGGATATTTTTAATTAATTTTTAAAATTTTTTTGTGCGACTGAGAGGTCCCTACCTACCGTCCCATGCGATAGAAGAGGACACAACATAACAGCGTTTGTATCTCGGCCTTTTAAAGAGAGAGAGCTCTCTGCTCTCTGCTCTTGAAGACAAGAAGGATAGCGATAGACGCGTAATTTCTGAGCATTATTCTGGAGTAGTTTCATATTAAAATAAAGGATTAGTTTTTAATTTTTTTTTAATCAATTAAATATATATGTGTATATATTTTGTTACATTAAAGTATATATAAATCTTTAGTTAATAAGAAGGTTATAGCAATACATAAGAGTATATTGAAAATAATAAACTGTTAAGTAAGTATTAATCAGGGTTTAGAAATAAACATAGTTGTGAAACAGCAGTTCAATGTGTACTAGATGATTGGAAAATTAGCCTAGAAAAAGATGAGACTACTGTTGCAGTATTTTTGGATCTCCAGAGAGCTTTGAAGACAATACACAGAAATGGATTGTTAAAAAAATTAGCAGCAGTAGGAATAGATGGAATGGTATTAAAATGGTTGGAAAGCTTTTTAGATAACAGGAAGCAAAAGCTCAAGATAAATAATAAGGTATCAAATGAAATAGAATGTAATCAAGGAGTACCACAGGGAAGTGTACTGGGCCCCCTATTATTTTTGTAATATATCAATGATTTGCCAGAGGTAGTAGGTGAGAGCTCCGTTCATTTATTTGCAGATGATACACTGATTTATTTCTCATGTAATGATCACACAAAACTCATGGAAGCCATCAACAGAACTTTAAAATCAATTTACAGTTGGTGTTGTGCTAATTATTTGAAGATTAATGTTGAGAAGACCAAGTACATGGTAATAAGTACAGAAAAAAGATACAGAAACTTTTGCAACAAAAATTTTGAGGTAATGTTAGGTCCTGATAAGGTGGAACTGGTTAACCAATTTAAATATCTTGGGGTTCATGTGGATAGGGGGTTACATTTTAAAGAACATGCCAACTTCATTATAAAGACGATAGCATTTAAATTACATTATTTATCTCGTTGTGCCCCATATTTGACAAGGTGGACAAAACTTTTACTGTACAATTCATTAGTGCTCCCTCATTTCACATACTGTTCTACAATTCTATTTCTACTGAAACAAAATGAATTAGCTCGTTTACAGAAACTACAAAATAGAGCCATGCGCATAATTTTAAATTGCAAAAGACGTACACCAATAAGAGATATGTTGAAGGAACTAGAATGGTTACCAATTAATTCCTTTCTCCTCTACCAAACATTAATCTTAATTTTCAAAATAAGAAATAAAATTTCCCCAACATATCTGCAAGAAAAAAATATGTACAATGACCAAATCCACGGATACAATACAAGATCCAGAACTGACTTCCATATTCAACAAGTAACATTAACACATACCCAAAATTCAGTTTTTTTCAAGGGACTTGATAGCTATAATAATCTGCCAGAAGAGATCAAACGTTTAACATCATTAACATCCTTCAAGGCACAGTTAAAATCATATTTTCTTCATCAATGAAATACCTAGCGGCCACTTCCTCATTTTGTTTGTTTCGATTTAGTATAAAGTATGATAGGTTTACAAATGTTTTAGTATGTGTAGTGTTTTTTGTGTATTCATTAAATATGTATTAGAATGTGTAAGGACGTAAAGATGTATAGTGTGCAAATGAGTATAGTAGTTTATGTATTGTATATAGGTATGTATATATGTTTACACATATAACATTCTCATTGTTATTATTGCAATGACGTGAAAATGTAAATTAGCCAAATGGACTAAATAAAGGATTTATATATATATATATATATATATATATATATATATATATATATATATATATATATATATATAATTTTATTCCTTTTTTTTCCTATTTAAAAATATTAACTGAAATAAATTAAAGCAATTTGCTCTATATAATTAATGTATCTATAGATATATACTGATTTATACTGTACGCGTCTATCGCTATTCTTCTTGTTTTCAAGACCAGAGAGCAGAGAGCTCTCTCTCTTTAAAAGGCCGGGATTCAAACGCTGTTATGTTGTGTCCTCTTCTATCGCATGGGACGGTAGGTAGGGACCTCTCAGTCGCACAAAATTTTTTTTAAAATTAATTAAAAATATCCTTGACTAAAATTCGATAGGCAACTCATATGCAATATATTTTTTAATATATTAAATTACATAAAAAATATGTTTGGTCCACTAACCAGCTCGGTGAAGGTCGTCCTATATCGGGATCTTGGACTATATTATTAAAACAACCTGTAATAAAGCAACTATGTACTATTATAATATTTTCAAATATTCGAACTAACCTTTCTTAGCAAATGTGTTTTATGAGGTGCTTCACATAAAAATTTTGTTATGTCGCTTTTTGTAAAGGTTTTGATTCATTAGCTTTATAGCCGATCCCTTGTTTCTTTAAAAATGCAATTATTTTATTGAATTGACTTATATCAATATCGTTCTTCGTAAACAATGGGGCTTTTAGCATTGAGTAAATGGACCAGAGTAATAAAGATTTTAATGCGTTAGTCTTTTCAGAAAAATAGGCGATTAATACGTTTTTAGAATATTTTCCTTTGC
The DNA here is from genome assembly GCA_964028335.1 of Altica lythri. NCBI lineage: Eukaryota > Metazoa > Arthropoda > Insecta > Coleoptera > Chrysomelidae > Altica > Altica lythri. The sequence goes on along the minus strand of CAXIIO010000685.1, from coordinate 516,714 downwards.
CTATTACCTTTGACTTGCACTGCGTTATTGCTGTTCGTATGCAGCCTTTAATTTCTCTGGTATAAACTAATGTTAATGTGAAAAGACAACCACGCCTTCTAACCTCAACAAAGGCAGCGACTTTCGAATCTTGGTTGCCAGATGTATTTGCGAATATTCCTAAGTTTATATATTTTGAAAATTTTATCTCTACTTTACTATTCAATTGTTCGTCAATGACTCTTAGAAAGATAATATAAAAATATTCTTACAAAATATATACTTAAATTAATTAAGTAGGTTCTTCATATTTATATAGTTTTCACTTCTAATGATATCAATTTTGTATATATTACTTATACTTAAAGAATTTTTTAAATACCGGCAACATTGATTATTTTTTCAATTTTTTTGCCGACTCTTTAGATATAATTGTAAAAAAATGCCGAAGAGTCGGTCATATACAAACGAAACTTCAAAGACTCAAAATGCGACATGGGGTGAGTACCAGGCCACCGGGCGGAGACTTGTGCAGATTACACTAAACAGTAGCGTCGTGTCTTTTTTTCCATTTTTCGTTTTTTGGAATTTTTACCATTTTGTTTTTTTTTGTTTTCATTGTTTTTTTATATTAGATATTCGCTGCACTACCTTACGGTGGGCTTCATAATACTTAATTTAGTAAGAATTTCTCGTTTAAATATATGAGGTAATAACTGCGACACCTTACAGTGGCGTTATATTATTTGATTTAGAAAGATAGTTTTTGACTTTATTTTTTCCGCATTTTTTGTGTTTTTAATTTTCCATTTTCTTTTAGTTTTTCGTTTATTTATTTATTTATGAATCGAAATTTAACACCATCTATTGGGTTTTCTTACAACCTAAATGTTGAATAATCTAGAAATCAAAACACAGTACCATCTACCTACATGTCAAAGGTGTATAGAGTTACTTCAATTAACTTAAACTGTGATCTATTAGGAATTCGTAGAACTAAACTATACATGTCTCTTAGGGGAGAACCAGAGAACAACGAACAACGTGTTATTATTCTTCATGCCAGAAGCAAAGACGGTTTTATAACTTATGCGTTGGTATTGTCGGCCAAAAATATAACAAAGTCTTCTGCCGATTATCACGAAGATATGACAGCCGATTTATTTGAAAAGTAGTTTGTCGAACAGTTCTCGCCTAACATATCGCCGAAATCGGTAATTGTTATGGACGATGCGTCGTATCATTTCCGCATATTAAACAAAATACCTAATAATAACACGAAAATGAATCAAATTTTAAGATTTATGGCAATCAAAAATATTACTGTTCCTAAAAAGGTTCCAGTAAAGAAGGAATTAAGAATGATCAAAAGTCAGAATTTTAAAAATGAATACGTCATTGACACCATTTGTAGCAGACACGGTCATACCGTTTTGCGTGTACCTCCATACAACTGTATTTTTAATCCAATCGAAATGGTTTGAGTACTGTAAAGAAACGTTTACGAAAATATAATCAGTCACCAACCTTAAGCGCAGTTGTTCTTGATAATATTCGAGAGGTAATTAGTGACATTAATAGCGATGTATGGAAAAATTGCGAAACGCATGTTATAAAAATAGAAAAGAAATATCCTGTTTTACCGCCAATAGCACCATTAGTTATTCAACCTGGAAACGATTCTACTTCAGAAGACTCTGACAATTCTTGTTATTAATTCCAACCAATTTCCTTTACAACTATCGTGATGTATCTTGAAAACTTGTTTTCAAAAGCAAACTAATTTTATATTCTTACTAACATACCCAACCCTTTCCTTTCCAGGCAAGGAAGGCTCATACCTCCTCATGGTCTTTGCTGCACAGACAATCTTTTAAGATTGTCTGATAAAATGAGTATTATTTGTAGACAATTGTTATAAAAATATTATGAGTTATGTACTATTTGAATAATGAGCCAAATGTTCTTATTAATAACTAAAATTAACAAGTTTTAATTTGAAAGAATTAATTTGTTATTTGACAATTTTCAAATTGATACAAAATTTACAAATATACAAAAACCGTTTTTCTTTTGAAATTTAAAACAAAAATTAATAAAAATTTATGAACCCTTTTTATTTAATTCCACGCCAATGGTCGGAAATGTCATCAAAGGCAGTTAAAAACCGCCAAAGAGCACAAATTTTCACATTTAGATTGGATAGACTATAACAGTTTTTAAGCTACCACTTGTATCAGATTTTGATTTCAAAAGTTTTATTGTGTAAATCACTATCACTATTTTCACTAACTAAATTTGCAAAAACCGCAACACTGTAAAAATGTCGTGTAAATTTTTTAAATGACATTGCCGTTATTTACGAGTTTCTAATGACGACGCGCGTTTTTTGTACTTTAAAGTTCTAGAGCGTGACGCGTGACACTCCTTGTTAAATATCGACTTTTTGTTGTGAATTGCAAGCGAAGAAGCCTACTTTATTTAGTTATTATAGAAAAAATAGTTAGTTTATCTACTTTTATCAGAAATTCAAGTAAATCGGATTAAACTGTTTCGATATGGCAGCATTGAAGAGAATATATTTAATGATCTGCAATATCTACATTATGTGTACCTAATCATACTTAACAAGATTTTTGATGTAATACATATTTCTAACAATTCGAATAACGACAGTAAAAAACAATAATGATTTTATACTAGCTGTCGACACCACACACAACACTTCACACTCTATTCAGTAACAAAAAAAGGAAATCCAGAAACTCGTTAACATTTGTGAAAAACTGTATTTTACGAGTGCCAGCAGCTTTTGTTTTTATAAACGTATAGGTATGGATTCGTATCAGAATGAAATAATTAATGTGGTAAAGTAGGGGACAAAGTAAAACGTCACAAACGGTAGAAAAAAAGCAGTGTTGTATTTATACGAGTTAAGTCCTATATAACAGCGGCTTGGTTTTTTTATATTTTACATTCCATAAAAGCGGAAAAAACCGAGCTTGGGAACGTGCCAAGTTGAATGCATAGCTGAAAATATTTTAACGTTATAGGTTATCGCTCTAGCTAGCTTTTTTTAATGTAGGTACCTATTGATGTATTGCGAAGTGTCAAATGGTGAAGAAATTCGGTCTGATTAAACTTAACAGTCGATTTAATAATTTTATGTTGGTTCTTCTGCTTCCTTTTTTATTTACCTTCTGTCAATCGTATCAGTAAACAATTTAATTGTTTATTTCCAATTAAAAGAAAAACAATCTTTTCATTATGACAACGTTTATTAATTCAATATAAATAATAGTTAAAAACTAAAAAACACGCTTTTGTGACTAACAATTTTTACAATTTGAATTATTAAGAATAGGAGAAATAAAAAAATGTATTGTTATGTAAAAAGCGTGGGGTGCTATTAAAGTAGGTATGTAGTCTCTTGAAACCATGCATCTCACGCTTTTTACATTGCAATATATTTTTTTTATTTACTTTATTTTAAATTTAAATTTAAAAAATATATATTTTTTAATTTTTGGTTTTTTTTTTCTATTATACATTTTTTGAAGTTATACTTCTATTCGTACACTCTGTAGAAAAAGATTGTGTAGAGTTAAATGGAAAAAAACCATTACATATGTAATGGTGTGAGTAAGAGAGAGACAGAAACACTTATAAGGTATATTGATCGGTAAAAACAAAGATAAAATATATACCACATGTTATTAGTCATAACTATAAGTCCTTTGAATACCGTTTAAACATTCAGTACATTGAAAAGAGATAGATATACAAAAAACAGTCTGAACTAATGTTTTGAATATCATAGTGACGGACCACATGATTATTTGACAGATTATTTTATAATTCTGTCACGTAAGTATACATATAAAGTTTAGCATTATTATATTAATAATAATATTCAGTAATGAGTATTGTATTGTAGTATAAAATACCGTCACATGGTTGCAGTATATTTTGCTCCATGCTTTTAAGGTTGTCCTGTACGAATTATCTAAGCAACCATTCTTTTCTACATACCATCTATCTAGGTATTTTTCTTTTCCTTTAAAGTTGGCTTAATTAAGTTTATCCGCCCCTTACAGACTACTATAACATCTTAAAACAAAGACTCGATATCCACCTACCCCCTGAGTGCCGTCTGCAATTGGTGAACTTCTGACTCTCCCATTCTGTTCCTTTGTATTCATCATCAATCAATCAATCATGTTGTTTATTACTTTTATTAACACCTTAGAAAGTGGAGAAAAAGTTAATGACGAAAATATATTTCTTTAAAAACAAATAAAAAGTTTTCACTAGCTGTCGACACCACACCCTTCACGCTTATTTCACTAACAAAAAAAAACGGGTGTAGCAGTCAGTGGGACTGCTGGCAGAAGTTATACTTCTATGCACGCGCCTGGATTCATAAATTTGTATGCGAAAGATTTAGCAAAATCATTATATTTTTCGTTTAAATAGATAATACTTGCTCATCCAAGCAGAGCATCCTAATGATATACCATTACAGTAACAAAAACAGTCAAACGGGTCAAACGTCATATATATATATATATATATAAACAAAGTGCCAAGAAAACGCGTATTAATATAAAAAAAAAAAACAGGAGGATAACGGGAATCAACGCAACAAGGATCATGGTTACAAGTAAGAATGGTAACCGCAGACATGCATGTTTTTGGCTTATGAGCCATTGTATTAAATAGTAGTCTTTTTAATAGAACTTCAGGATAACTATTTTCAGTGAATAATTGGAAAAGAATTTTAAGATTTTTATTATGAAAGGATTTATCACTGATTTTAAGGACACGGTTCTTCATGGTTTTGACTAAGTTGATTTTCATGGAGAATACCATAAATTCTCCAATGTCAATTCCACTTCCCAACATTAATAATGTTGTCAATAATCCACAAGTACCCGTCAATAATCTTAACTCAATTTGTTATAAATCTTTACCATATATAAAAGACCTTTCTCCTAAATTAGCTCGTATCCTAAAACCAATACCTAACATCAAAATTGCCTTTAGAACTGCCCTCACAGTCAATGGAATCTTTACTAAATTAAAAGATAAAACACCTTTGTTATCATTAACAGACGTTGTCTATAGCATACCTTGTTCCGTATGCAATAAAGTCTATATTGGACAAACTTCCAGACGTTTAAAAGATCGACTTACATCTCATAAATCTGATTGCAGACTTCACCCTGAAAGATGTGCTTTAGGTGAACATGTTATTAATAACGATCATTTAGTTAATTATAATGATGTTAAAGTATTGTGTCATGAATCAAACTTAGCCAAAAGGCTTTTTTTAGAAATGGTTTATATCAATAAACACCCCTTTTCAATGAACCGAAGATCAGATATAGGTCATCTAAATGAAATGTTTTCATATTTATTATAACTTGATAACAAAAACTTAGTTGATACTTCATTACTTGATTAACTGTTGCTATGATTCCAATTTTAAAAACAAAAAATTTTTCTAAATAACATTTAAAAAATAATGTCAAATTTGTCTTCAATATTAACATCAAATAATTTTTATTCAACATAATTTATAATATTAATAATGTGCTAATTTTAATATTTTATATTAATTTAAAACTGTGAATTTAATGTTTTCATTTAATAATTTTTATTCAACAACATCATTAAATTAATAACCTCAACAAGTTGTAAGTAAAATACCAGTAATATTATATTATATCTCTATTAAATAACATTATTGTAGCTCCCTGATCATGGCTGTAATACTAGCCGAAAGCTTGGAATAAAGAATCTTAAAAGAGTACTCTTATCATATTTATTTGCTGCATACCCAATATCCAATTTAGATTTAATTCTTAATTAGTCAGCAAAGACTACTTTCTATTCTATATATATATATATATATATATATATATATATAAAATAAAGAGCAAAGGACCCAATATGGACCCCTGCGGTACGCCACTATTAATTGGTTGATGCTGAAGGCCACTGACTATCATTTCAATCACTTTAGATACCGCCTTGTACTGCAGTTTTACCTTTAGTAAACCCAAACTGGGAATTTCAGAAATTTTGCCAACTGGTCTATAATTCTCCATATAGTTTTTATCCCCCTTTTTAAACAGTGGCACAAGTCTACTAACTTTAAAACAAGTAGGAAATATACTTTGCTTTATGCACATGGTATTCAATTACTAATGTGAATGGAAAACTTATCTTCCTTTTTGTAATTTTATTAATAATATTTTTTTGCGTTCTTTCATTAACCTTTAAGAGTTAAAATTTGATCTGCCACCATTGCGAAATAATTATTTAGATTCTTTTCTATATTGCGATCTGCTTAGGATGTACGTTTGTTACCTGATCTAAAGCTCTTAATAAACCTGTCCTAGAAATTTATGTCGTTGGCGAACAATTACTCTGCATAATATGTTTAGTCGTTTTATCTGCATATCTGCATGTTTCACTGTCCATTTTACAGAGATGGTACCTCAATGGACAATGTCTTGTGATAATTTTTGCGATTTCTATAAGTCCAGGTTTAGCAATGTCATTTCCAACAATCCCTTTATACCCTGGTACCCACAAAGTTACTTTGTTGTGTTTAACCAGTTGCTTAAGAAACTGTTTGCAGTTCCAGGCAGTTTTGGACTCGAATGTGGTAGATTGTAAAGCCTTTATAGCCGCTTGGCTGTGGGAGGCTATAATTATTCTGGCTGAATTAAGAAAAGATGTTCTGTAAGATACTGAGTTCCAGAAAACTAGTCCTGGTTAACCTGGAACACGATCTCATTACACCAGTAAACTCTATACAAGCGAGTCACTTTTTGCAACTTTGTTTTTGTCTTTTGTTACGTTTTTTTGTTTCAATAACCAGGGCAGCTTGGTCTGACACCGTTAGATTTATTTAACAAATTATTGTAGGTGTCCAAAAACCCTACGGCAGGTCTACATATTCTTGTAGCTTTAAAAGTTATATTTGGGAGGTGTGCATTTCATGGAAGTTTCTTGTGAGGATAACTCCGAGGTATTTTACCTCTTCGAAAAATGAAAGTGTCACTTAATTTAAAAATCGTTTAAATCATTGATTTCTTTCTGTTAGGAATAAAATTGAGTATCGTTAGGATGAGCTGAATGTTGTTCTTTCGAAAACCAAGTAGTTGTGAGGTTTACAGCAATTTGCAATAATATTGCCATATTCACATCTAACAACAATAACTAAATTATCAATATAGTCTAGAGAACGAAACCCTTTACTTTCAAGCTTTGCTTTGAGTAAAGGCGATTACGTTTCTCCTTGAGCACAACCTTTAACTGCTTATATGGTATTTGATTGATCTTTAAGGTAAGTAACTATGTTTCTAGTGTTTAGCATGGAATTTATACATTTAATTATAAAAGGTTATGCTCCTGTTTTTTGTGCGGGAGGGCAAATAGAATCATATAAGTTATTTACGAATGCTTCCATCTATAAACGCACTTCATTAGTGTCAATACCCATTGTAACATCTTTTACGTGATATTGCAAGAAATCGTTTGTAGATTTACCTGCTTGATAAGCAAATTGTTCCTCGTGAAATGGTATCATAGATATTAGAGTATTTCGATCCTTTGGAAAATAAAAAATGTTGTACTTTGTATAATATTTTATTCTTGTAAACTGTTTCATGGAAACTCTTTTTAATAATTATTGAGTCAAAATCCAAAACCTAGTTGCTGTGAGTATAAAACCCCTGTTTGCAAATCGACCATGAGGCATTCATTAAATACAACTAAATATTTAATTATTTAACCGCATAACGAGTTGTTGTTAATTAGTACGTTAATTATTCAATTTTCGCTAATGGAGTTCCAGTTTGCAAAACAGTACATTATATCACCTCAATGCATAAAATATCTTGACCCTAAAAAGTATTTGATTTCAAAACTATATATGTAGATCCATTCTATAGAAACGTTTAGGGACAAAAGAGTAAATTTGATTGTATGAAAATAAAACCTATCTGCGTTTGATTTGAAAGTTATATAGAGATATATCGTGAAACAGGATAATGTACATTGTTATGCATTTTGATGACCCATTGGGCTTTAGGGCTCTTTATGATAACGTTCGCATCCTGTTTACATTGATTTATGGTTAGTGGAGCAGGTTGTATGTTACTCTTGATGTATACACATAATACAGAGCTGTTGAAGTAGATTGTATACAGTTCTATAGGAAATAATGCTGGTATTTCTAGGAATACTCCATAAAATGAGAACATATATCTGTAAATTCCCGACTAAACCAAAACAAAATATCCAACGAAAATACTACATACTTTAGGATGATTAATTACATTAGTTTACTAAACTTTTAAAAAAGCTGTGGAAAGCTTCGTGACAGTAATTCATAGAAAATTGTAAATATGGATAGACTAGCAATTAGTTTTAATGCTAGAAAACTAGAAAATACAAGGAGACAGTACTTTGTTAAAAAACCGGTCTACTTAACTTGTTGCAGCTACTTTGCTAAAAATACAATATAAGGATAGTCTTAGCTAACTCAATTAACACCTAAAAAAATAGTTTACAAAAGCCTTGATTTAAATTTCTAAATAATAACGTTAAAGTTAAGTTAGATTAAAATTTATTGAACTTGAAAAAAAAAATGTTGATACCTACAGGGAGCCACGTTTTTTGGAAAAACAAGGACAAACTTAAATATAAAACGTACTTCCTTGATTACAACTGTTTTTAATAATGATAGAGACACATCGACTTTCTGTCAATCTTCCCTGAAAGCAATTTTGTTGTCAACAAATAAGTAGAAGTGCTTATACAGCTTATTAGCTGTTATGATGACATAAATAATAAATAGAAATATTGTTAATTTTGTTTCTTTGTCCTGTGTTTGTCCTGCGACAGACCTTGTATTTATGGGAATTTTCGTTTTTCAACCCTAGCGGTAAAGAGACTTTTTTAAATAACGAATATAATGTAAGGGGGACATATATATTACCAATATATTAAACCAGAAAATGTTTACATATCGTTAAATTAAATTTGATTTTGAAACAAATCCGTCTGTTAACTGATCTTAAAAATCAAATCAAAACTGCAGAAACTCGTGACAGATCTAGGGCTCGCAGTAGATAACAAAGTTTTAGTTGATAAAAAAACCATCAAAATTTACAGAATGGTTCTTGTGTAAGCCTACCCTTAGATGAACCAAGTGGGTAGTAAAAAAAGTGTGGTGTTAATTACATGACTTGTATTGAAGTATATTCTTCCACTCACTGAATTTATAAAAAACTACAAGTAACAATTTTTACTCTGTAAACAAAATATTTTTACTACAATTACACTGCTACGGGTTGGTTAGAAAATAGGTATATATTAATAGTTATTATCCTAACAAGTGCGGAAAGTTATACTTTCCCGTACGCGAACTGCAGATGCCCGAACGACGCGAAGCGGAGTTCGGGCAAGCAGTTTAAGTGCGGGAAAGTTAATTTCCGCAAGTGTTAGGATCAATACTTTATACAACTACTGCTCTGGAAGTAGAATTTAAGAGGAATATAACCAATAATTTTTTCTTTTGACACATCTGGCAATAAATTTGTTGTTGCATCTTTAGCTGATTCAACTAGTTCAGGTGGAGTTAAACATCTTGTTAAATCGACCATTATTTTAAATAGTACACTTTTTTTAATTACCTACACTTTCTTTTTGCGTTTAATACAGTTGCGTTGTGACAGTTGTGACATAAATTAAAAAGGGTTAGGACTGATCGAGTAGTCTCTCTAGTCAAATAAAAACGACAGATAGTTTAGGCGGAATCCGTGTAGTTATGTGGTCATAACCAAACATGTGCGTTTATGAAATACATATAGTCAAGTATCGACTATTGTGTACTTCGGAGATGACATACTGCGCTCGAAAAGTCAACTTCCAGAGCAGGCGTTGTATAAAATATATAAATTAACAGCTTTTCTTTCGGAATATACTTTAGCAGTCCGTAGTCTTAGCTCAATCATTTAACTAAGTAAGAAAATTCACCACAAAACTGGGTACTAAATCTGATTGGGGCCAAACCAAAATGCCATCAAATGGTATACGGATGGCTCCAAGACAGAGAAAGGAACAGGAGCAGGGGTTTTTTAACCTAGAGCCAAATAATCAGAAAGCCTGGGTGCATTTTCAAGCGGAAATCCGTGCCATTGAAAGATGTATTATAACAGGAATACTAACTAAAAATTGCCCATTAAGAGGACACATGAAGAAACTAAGATTGGTAGATGAAGCAAAGTGTAGAATCTGTGGAATAGATGATGAAAACTCAATACACATACTTTCAGAATGCATTGCATTACGTAATTTTAGAGTCAGATACCCAGGGTCATACAAAATAGAAGAGAAAGACCTACCTAACTTGAAGCACAACGATATACTAAACTTTCTAAAAAAGATAGGACTAGAAGAGCTGTTATAAGTCTGAGGAAACATCGGAATCATAGCAAGAAAAGGGGGATACAATAGATCTTATAGGTCGCAGGTGTATCTGTTACCCCCAATTTCTCACTCCCTTAGGAGATTGCGTTTGGCTTATCAACGCACATTCGATACTGATTCTAAAAGGTGATTGGTTGAAACAGAGATTTCAATGTTTAACTGAGAATTCTTAGAATTTGTGCTCTTGTTGCTAGGTTTGATTATAACTGTTTAAATTGTCTGAATGTAAAATAATACGTTTGTCTCGATGCGTGCAAGAACAAGACGGAAAGAAATAAACAGAAGCAACAAATGACGTTGTAACATTTTTATTTCACCTTGTATATTCATTCCTATTTTTAGATACAGAACAACGTCTTTCTGTTCTTTAACGGTTGTTTTGTTTCTAGAAACTAAGTTTTTATTAGACATTTCTCATCTCTTTCGATTGTCGCTATTCATATAGAGGTTATTATAACCATTTTAAAAAATTCTTGTTCTTAAGCGCGTAAGTAACCCCTCTCCTTTTGTTTCGGGGAAGCTACCAGCAGTTTTTATTCTAGGATGCAACAAAAACCGTTACGACTACGAGAATAGATTTCTGAGAATTTGATCAGTACACGGCGACCGTTGGTCACGTGGTTACACCTTTTGCTATGCTAAATTTTCTTTTCAGTTTCTTTTTGGCACGTAGAAGCATGGGCCGACTACGACTCAAAAACTAGAACATAAATAGAGAGTTCAACCGAATTATAGTTTAAATCTTATTTTATCTTTCCTGACAAATAGGCTGGTTAGATACTCTACGTACGGATTGTACAGATCAGTACTGGTATTTTCTATAGTTCGTTTGTGTTTTTATATGGCAAACGTGGATACAGTAGTTATTAAATTCATTTAGTGCTCTGTGAATAACGTAAAGTACCCATATAGCGTTAAGTTAGTAAACACTTTTATGGTTTTCTTTCATTTAACGAGGTCACTAATAACATCTGTTTTTAAATTTTGAGCCTAAGAAATAAACAATGTGTGGCTTTCAATCGTACAGAACTTTTAACAGAATATTTTAAAGCCACGACTCGCTCTCCACATCCGCACTCAGGGGGTAGGTGCGGATGACCTTCTGACTCTCCATTTCTTTTCCTTTGTATTCATCATAAGATAAATCAATCTATCCATTTTCTTTATCACTTCCATTAACACCTTAGGAAGCGGAGAAAAAGTTGGTAAAACGTTCTTTTTAAGCTGTAAAGAATGGAAAAGGGATGCAATAATTTTACAATATCTAATTTGTATAACAAAAAATTAAATAAATATACGTAGAATCTACAGAGCAAAAAATTTAATAAAAAGGTAATAAAAATTCGAAAAGAGGTTGACCTTAAAGGCCATTCTTGCAACTTCCCGCTAATTTTAACCGCAAAGCTATTTTGACGTTTTTTGAGTTTCTTTTGGAGTGTTTAAAAAGCCATAACTTTCAACAAAGATGTACTTATTTCCTTCATCGCTCTGTGGAAGTGGCCCCAATACATCTGCTGCGATTCTTTCAAAAGGACTTCCGACCAGGTATTGCTGCATTTCCGCCTTCGGTTTTCGATGCGGACCATTAATGGCTGCACATGTGGTGCATTTACGACACCAATCTTTAACATCGTTAGTGCAGTTCACCCAGTAAAATCTATCTCGAACCTTTTGCAGCGTTTTCGTGATACCCAGATGTCCCCCAGAACTATCATTATGTATCTGTTTTAAGATTTCTTGTACAGCATTTCTTGGGACCACTATTTGTTTCCTTGTTTCTGTGCCCTCAGAATTTTCTACAAGTCTTTGAAGGAGCCCACCGTTCAAAATTAAAGAGTTCCATTGGGCCCAATATGCTTTTAAAGCAGGAGAGGTTAAGGATATCTCTCTCCACAACGGACGACGATCCATTCTCTTCCATACCTGAATCTTTTCAGAACGGGATCGTTTTCTTGTTGATCCTCCAGCATAGAGCTCTTGTCGTCTGGCACAACCTTAACTAATGCAAGTTTTTTCTCGTTCTGCTCCATGCGGGTACAATGGGGGTAATCAGGTCGACATGGCCTTCTGGAAAGTGCATCAGCATTACAATGTCTTCTTCCAGGTCTGTGTTCGATTTCAATATCATATTCCTGCAGCTTTTCGAGCCATCTTGCTATCTGTCCTTCTGGGTTCCCAAAGCTAAGTAGCCACTTTAAACTGGCATGCTCTGTTTTGATCAGAAATTTTCTGCCATACAGATATTTATAATAAAAGTGTTCGATGGATTTTACAACTGCTAAGATTTCCTGCCGAGTTACACATTAGTTCTTTTTAGCTTTCAATAAAGTTTTGCTAAAGTACCCAACCACTCTTTCTTTACCATCTTGTAGCTGTGACAAGACGGTTTCAATTCCCACTTTGCTGGCGTCGGTGTCCAGAATAAGCTTAGCGTCAGGAAGTGGATAAGCAAGAATAGGGGCACACGTCAGCTGTTTTTTTAATAGTTCAAACATCTTTTGACATTCCTCATCCCAACAGAAGGACTTGTCTTGTTCTGTCAAACGTGTCAAGGGTTTGGCGATGTCTCCAAAACTCTTGACATACCGTCGGTAATAGGAACAAAGACCCAAGAAACATCGGAGGTAATGTTTGTCGATAGGAATTGGCCATTCTTGAACGGCTTGAATCTCAGCGGGGTCCACAGCATCGCCATCCTTGCTTACGTTATGTCCTAAATAGTTGACCTGTCTCTGGAACAAGTGGCATTTATTAACATCCAATGTTAGATTAGCTTTCTGTAATCGTTTAAAGACTTTTTCCAAGTTAGATAAATGTTCCTTAAAGGTCTTGCCCATTATGATGATGTCATCTAGATAAACTAGACAAGTTTTCCATGGCATATCCCGAAGGATGTTTTCCATTAGCCGTTCAAACGTCGCAGGAGCATTACAGAGGCCAAACGGAAGAATCTTGAATTGCCGTGAAAGTTGTTGCGCTAGTTCAGAATTTGCTTTTTAACTGGGTCTTCGATCTCCATAAAGTCGGGGTCCAAATTATTATTTACGTAGTATTCACAGAGCCTTCTTAACAATACGGATTTGCTTCCAGTAGTTTCCAACTCTAATTCTTCGAGCTCTCTTCTGAGCTCAGCCACCAAAAGTTCATTTATCTTCTTTTCAGGCATTCTTGTATCTTCACCCCACACCTGACACCAAGTTGAAACACCTATGGGGACTTTAACACAATTTATTCACAAAATTGTTAAGATACACAGAACTCAGCTGGATAACGTTTAAACTAATTATTAATACAATGAACTATTCTAAATTATTTGAACTTCCCTTAACTACCCATACATCCTCTTATATAGAACAAATGAACATTCTAGAATGTACGCAAAACATAAATCGAACTTAATTAATACACACTATAAAGAGAGAGAGAACACTCTAGAATAACCTACAAACAGTCTTTCATGTAAAGGTCCTTTCCTTATTCGGATATCCCGTTACAATACTATGATCTACTGCCCAGGTTAAAATTGACATTATTTGTTTCCACTCTTATACCACAGATTTGTTATCTGCATTTTATAGAATATTGCTCACATACTGCGTCATAAAATAACTTAGTACTATTCTCCAATGTAATCATTTTTTTTTTCGAATTTCATGTTTATATTTATATGTTGTCAATCTCGGTTTTTGTTAGCCGTAATATCACAACCATAAAAAATTTATGTGTCTTTGTATAGCTTATCAGTTTTATTATTTTTACAGGTTTTATGAGATTGAATGAACTGTGATAAATTATTCTTTGATAAAATCCTCCAAAAGTAAAATTACATTAAAAATTACTTAATAAGAATTATTTTTTGCGTTATATTTATAGTACGCAATACTTAAAGAGGTAACATACAATATTTAACAGTAGGATAAACGACCTTCCATAAATAGCCCTTCTAATCTCCAATCTATCATCAACAAGTTGTACTTTATAATAATCCCACCAGATGGCGATCAGGTGGGTTCGGTAACATTAACTCGGAAAACCACAGCTATTCCCTGGATTATATAGAAATTGTTTGAATGGTTCAATGGATTAATTCTATCTCTTTCTTGCTCAAAGTTAGAATGAAAAGGGTTTGATATTTTAGTTGTCACGATTGGACCTCAACTTTGTGGATACGACAGGACCGAATTAAGATCTCTATTATAAACCGAATGTTTTCAAAGGAAAAGTAAACTAAGAACAGAATTGGTGTTTGCCCGACAGTGATTTCCATCGAATTTATATCTTTCTACTTATATGTTGAATTTTTTATATTAAAATAAATGTAGGTGTGTATTTTAGTTTCTTAAAGAAGGACAAACATAATGGACTGCTGTGATTAATTCTTTTGTCGGTATTGCCACTGCGAAAATAAAACATACAAAACTAACAAATAACACCATGATTCATCATTTTCTTATTATTGATTGGCTTAATAATATGCACAGTTCGAAATAGCGCGTGCCAGGTGCGGGCGGTTGTTCAATAAAACTGACGTTCAAGGCCCCATTTTAACCCCTAATCTGTTTTCTCATCAATTATTCTAATACAGTAATGTTCAATGTCAACACACACACACAAAAGACAACTTTCTATTGCTTTTGATTTTTCAACAATAACAAGATTTCTATCACAAAGGTCTATAGACTATGGCTAAGACCTGTGATTTTACATTTATTGATTAGACACATTAATAAATTTCAACAGGCTGTTTTTTATAGCTGGATTGTTTTATTGTATCTCTGTAGGAATTCTTATTGGTTTTATTAGTAGGGAACTAGATTTAAGATATTTGTGCCTAATATTTAAAGAATTAAATAGTATATTGTGTATCTAGTAGGAAAAGCGATACATTCCCGGACGACAATGTAAATTGTTGGCCGAGGCGTTTAGCCGAGGTCAACAAATATTGGAGTCCGGGAATGTGCTTTTACTACGAGATACACATACTATTTTTTCTGAAATCGCATTAAATATAATCGTAAATTAAGAAAGTTTTATATATGCATAACTGTTTTTTGATTATCATCTTATTATCTATGAAACCGTTTCGTTGACATTGTTTGATAATCATTGTTTATTAGTGTCACAAAAGTGTCAGTTCGGTTAGTTACATATTGC
Source organism: Altica lythri (assembly GCA_964028335.1). Taxonomy (NCBI): domain Eukaryota; kingdom Metazoa; phylum Arthropoda; class Insecta; order Coleoptera; family Chrysomelidae; genus Altica; species Altica lythri. The sequence continues at coordinate 501,072 of CAXIIO010000685.1, read as the reverse complement.
TTAAAATATTTTAAATTATATTTAAAATGGACAGTGACGATGATGTCCAGAGGTGCAAAACGCCTCCAGAGTTACTAAACACCGCTACTAATGTGGTTTTAAATTTATTGCCAAATAAATCCAAGGCAAAATATGAGTTTGTTTATAAACGTTTTATGGATCATTCCCGTACAGTACGGAAAAAATATTCCCGTACAGTACGGAAAAGTTCGTTGCCCAGCAACGAACTAAAATACAAGAATAGTCTATTTTGCGGCTCGAATTTGATCCAAGAAATTAGACATTTCCAAGCGATTTCAGAAAAATAATATCTTTTTTTGTATCTATTACGTATTGGCAGTTTATTTGTGCTTATTTATATTTAATATTTTAATTTTGATTCTTTTTTTTTTCAGGTAAGTTTGCACGAGTGTATAAAATCATTCAATCCGTCCCTAGTTTCGGTAAGCATTTTAATATTGTATCCATTAAATAATTGAAAAAAGTATCGCAGCCGACGCTGATGTCTTAAGCATGATCGATAAACACATAGACGTATCCAAAATGTGTTTTTTAAGGGAAAAAGAATTTAAATTTGTGTTATAGGTACTTATAAAAGCGATTAAGTTTGTGCAAATCAAAATGGTTCTAATAACGACATAGATTATATGAGCAAACAGTGGCAGATACATATTACAAGAAATTTCGTTACTTAAAAGTGTTGTACTATCTACCATACCAGAAATACAAAAAGATAGTAGGTCACAAGGGAGCTCTACAGTTCTAAGTTTAGGAGACAAGTAAGTCGTGGATTTAAATTGATAAAAAATAACGTTAAAGAGAGGTTAATTAGGAAATATAATTTACTAAAATTGTAAAAAAGCTGTTTATACAGGGTGCACCTTATTTTTGTGAAAACAAGGAAAAACTGTAATATATCCGCATAGAAGGCGCCTAAAATATACACAAATCTTTTATTGATATAAATCCAGATTTTCATTGCGATACAAGTCGTGTAGATTAAGTGAATTTTGGAGCAATATTTTGTTCTTTATTTGGAAATGAAGCACCGTATCAGTCAACTATTTCTCGCTGGTATGGCGAATTTCAAGTGGTCACTCCAGTCTTAGCGACGAGTCCACCCAAAACAGCAGTCACACAGTAAAGCAATGATGGGCATTTTAAAGACCTTAATCCAAAAGATACTACAGAAAGAAATGGGATGTTGGTTTCCCGTTGGATCCCTCATTTGCTCACAGAAGAGCAAAAGTCTGTTCGCGCCAATTGTTGTCGAAAGACATTTGAACGGTTCAACAAAGAAAGCTCAAAATGTTTTTGTAGTATTGTTATTGGCAATAAATGTTGGATCTACTTCTACGAACCGAAAAATAAACGATGAGGATCCGTTCTCGAAGTGTGTCAAAGAAAATGGTCGCAACTTTTGAGTCAAAATCTGGTCATGTGGCAACAATTTATTAGAGAAGATCGAAGATCTGTTACTTCTGAATAATATATAAACCTTTGTTTATCAGGAGTTATAGCGAAACTCCGACAAAGAAAGACACAACAGCGAATCATTCTATATCAGGACAATGCAAGTGCTCACACTGCCCCAATCGAGTTTTTGGAGCTCCAAAACATCGAATTGTTAGACTATCCACCGTATTATCCCGACCTAAGTCCCAAAGACTTCTTCACCTTTTCAAAGATCAAGAATCGAATGCGTGGGTAGCGATTCCACTTGCAAGAAGAAGCCAAACAGCGATTTTGCAGGTGTCAACTGAAGAATGTAATAACTATTTCACCAATTGGTTTGAACGTATGCAAAAGTGTTTCGATCTTGGTGGAACAAATTTTGAAAAGCAATAAAGTACTTTAAATCTATACATTTTTTGTCTTTAAACTAAGAAGACAATTCTTGTATCAACAGTAAAAAGAACTCTCGTTAACACCCCGACAGGTACTGTACCCTTTGAATACTCAAGAGGTTCTCAATATATTTCACCAGCACCTCTTCTCCATCTCTCGTGAACGAACATTTGATTTCTGAAAGATTATTGGATGAAACAGTGGTCGAACGGAAAATTCATAGGATTTGTTTTATTGTTATTAGTAGAATTATATCTGTTAGAATAATCTCTATGAGAAATGAAATATTTGTATCTCGGTACGAGTGGGAACAAGACAAAATAAATAAATAGTAATAATAAGATTATTACATGAAACCGTGGTTGAACGAGGAATTCATAGAATTTGTTCTACTTTTACCATGCAGGATTATATTTGTTAGAATTGTCTCTATGAAAAATAAAAAATCTATCTCGGTGCGTGTGCGAACATAACGTAAAAAATCAATAATAGAGCAACATAGCAAAGACTTCCCAGAAATGATATTCCGGTTGATTAATTTAACAACCTGTGACTTACAGAGTTTTATGTAATAATTACATATATTATCTGTTATAAATTAAAAACCTTACAGTGTAACCAACATTTTTTTATATAAGTATAATGTTTTATATAACTTAAATCTTATCAATATTCCCGTAACATACCTAATTCCATAGACGTTCCTAAGAATGATCGATGGAAAAACAACAGTTTTCGTGTTGCTTCACATCAACTCGTTACTTGTTTTCCCCCAAGAGATCCATATATCTTTTATGCTCGTCTCATTCCAGGATAATCCCAGAATATAACTATATTTCATAGTGCTAGTCCTATAAAGTAAGCAAGGATCTTTATAAGGCTAAAGCTTCCATTGCAACACAGAATTAGAGAGTGTCGGAAGAGAAGAATGGATTTTAGCTTGCTATATATTAACGAATTTCATCAATAATGGTTAAAACAAGGGATCGTATTTTAAGATTGTGCATTCGTTTTTTTGTTGTTGTTAGAGAAAAATAAAATGTTATTTTCTGTTTTGCATTTGTGCTTGTTTTGTTATAGAATACTGTTTTTATATTTAATTAAAAGAAAAAATATTCAGTTTATGAATTAAAAATAAAATAAATATTCAGTTTACGAATTAAAAATAAAATAAAGTTTCAGTATATGTAAATAGTTGCACAGTATTTCCAATATTATCAATAATTAAATTAACCCGTCTACGTTTTCAAACAAGTTGACATTTTAGGTAGTGTATAATAGAACAGCCGTAATGGCTATTCCTGGTACATGTCAATCAGTCGCTATATTGGAGACAGGATTTAGTCCTTTAAAATATTAATAATTGATATACCATTTGCCAGACAGTATATGTATATACTGGCATCGGTGTAACATATTCCGATAGGAATCGTGTTAGAATTTGACATGTTAAAATACTTTGCATGAAATTCGTAAAGTTTAGCTTTTATATAAAGCACTTGTGGCGGGCGCATTAACGTCATAACGAAGATAAATATTAAAACCATTATGAAATTTCATTATTCATAATATAATAGTATACAACTATTTTTGGAATTGTTTAATTATTGATAAATTCACTTTATATATTGTTGGCCAACTAGAATTGCATCATAAAACAATTTTAAATTTAGATATATATTACTTAATCCACCAACGTATACCTTTTTCAATCTTAGTTGGTGTGTATAATATTTGTATGCATATATATACTTTATAATCATTATTGATCAATAAAAAAATGGCAATACTACCGTATATAGACAAGAATAGTAGGATTACTGTTGCAAAAACTGGTTCCATGCTGCCGAATCTTTCGGTCCGCATTTCGGTCTGCATCGTTGTCGCTTACCGGTAGCGTTGCTAACCTAAAATTTCTGAAATCAGTAGATTTAAAAAAAAGCAGCAAATTAAAAAAAAAAAGTGATTAATAAGTTACATAAAATTATGAAAGAAAATTATAATGGTAAATCGGTAAATTACTTCCTTCATCGATGGATCTATCAAAAAATCGGTTGAGCTGACACCGCTGTTTACCAGTTCTTACAAAACTCCACAATAAACGTCGGCAAACCGGAGCGAAATATGGTACAAAGAACTTCAGAGGCGGCGAACAAAGTGATCTGACTTGCATTTTTTTTGCCATGGTTGTCTTACTTAAAGCAGTAGCAGTAACAATAGATTGGGCGATTTTAAGACATTTTTTACGTTGTCTATTTGTATATATTCATAAGATATTAGATTTCTGGAAAATTTGGATTCTAAAATATCTTAGATTAGTAATCAATTCAATCTGGAAATTAGGAAATTACGAATCCATCTCAGTGTAAACGTCGCTGGTTTGAGCTTCCAGGGTGTAGTTTTAGTGATGGTCAGATTAATGATGTCAGCATTCTTCTTAGAAGGTCTTGTGTTTAGTGTAACAGACACTATACACTTAGCAGGCTTCCTTGGTCTCCGTTGAGGTAGTGTCACGGGTCTTGGTGGAGAAGTTCTTCTGAAGAATTGGCTGAAAATTGTACTTTTTGACCTTCGTGTTATAGGAGATTTTGATTCAAGACTACCTTTTAATACCATGGACGTATAAGCGCCGCGGACGGATCGCTTAAAATATCTTCCTAGAATAACAAGACTACTAGTAAACGATTATTTCAGATATCTCTCATGGGGTTTTTGAAATTGTAGAAAGATTATAAACAATAATATATTAAATTGCATTAGGGAAAAATTACAAAAATATCGCATCCAGCAGGACTTAAACCCGCAACCTTTGTTAGAGCGTAGCCGCGTAGAGGCAAAGGTTGTTGGTTCGAGTCCTGCTGGATGCGATATTTTTTTAATTTCTCTTTAATATCGTTTAATATAGTCTTGTTTGTACACTTCCTAAAATTTCAAAAAAAAGACTACTAATTTCTACTGCCGTAGAGGGTTCAGTGAGAACGTTCATGCCTGATATGTGGTAACCACCCACGGTTTGTTTGTATCGTACAGTACGCGGTCGATCAAGGCGCGTAAGCGATATCCTCTCATGCGTTTATTTGAAACCGCGCTATTGATGCCTTCTCGTGTGTTGATTTGAAACATTGCCACAAAATTAAATAAATGCGTTTTGAACACACTGTTTTCGAGAGGAAAGCGAGTGATAAATTTACATGCGGGAAATGAAAATGTTCCTACTGCTTTATTAGTATCTGCAAAAATTATAAAAGATTGTTTTGCGTATTATATACAATACTTAAATTTATGAAAGATTAAACATAAGTTTCCAAAAAAGTTTAGGTAAAAAATGATATTTTGTAAATATCATTGTTTAAGGGAGTAAATCTATTAAAATTCAATAAGTAATAAAATAAAATGTGTTACGCCGATGTAACTTTATCTTTGAGAATATTTGCCTCACAGATTATTATAAATTTTGTTAAAGTTCCTGTTCAAATATTAATTAATATCCTTTCCAAAAATTTGATCCTATTTGTATACTGTAGTAATTGTATTAATTATATAGAAATCCCTATATGAAGTAAATAAATTTAAAATATCTTGATTGTATTAATTACCAATTATATATCTGGTTGGGTTTCATTTCAGAAAGAAAATTTCTTCCGACGGAAAATGTGGAAACCGGGAAAATTTGATACATTGCCAATTTGGCGGATCATAAATTGTGGTGTTGAAAACTTTGTTTTCAGCTGTGGAATTCAATAACTAACTGTTATTACCTTTTGTTTCTAAAACTAAATTTATTGGGTGATTCCTGAACAGAAATTTTACTAGGAGAAAATTTCGCGAGAAAAATAGGCATTTCGCGCAACGTTGTAGGTGTTTAATTTTCTTTTGCTTTGTCATGTGCATAGTTTTTAGTTATCATTATTGTTCTGTAACTTTGTCATTATTAACACTTGATTAAAACCGTATTAAAAAAAAGGTTGTAAACCATTTTAGTTTGGTAGGAAGGTTAGAAATAATTTTTTTAATGAAACGTATTTTTATTGTCAATATAGATTTTTGTTCGAAAAAATTATTAACGGAAAAAACCATTTAAAATAACACTAAGAAATGTATCATAAATAAAATAGAAAAAGTTCTACTTCAAAAAAAGGTGCAAATGTTTTATAAAACAAATTAGTTACAAAAGTAGTTACTTTTTTGGTAATATCTATTATACAATAATTTGTTTATAACGTTCGAACGGCTGTGTTCAGATCCCATTGACACGCTTTACAGAAGCGCTCAGAGCCCATTGAAACACTACACAGGATAGCCGAGAGTCCATTGACATACTATGCAGGTGCGCTCGACCGAGGTGTACTTAATGAGTTCTAACTTTTTTACAAATTGATCAAATTGTACTTACTAAACTGTAAATGAAAGAAAAATGCTGGAGCTATTGAAATTTTTAAGGTTACTAGGTATAAAAAAATATTTGTATTTGTATAACATGTTAAGTAACTGAACAAAAAGTACTTAATTTAAAAAATGGCCCTAGGTAAGCCCGGCGCATCAGTAGATTTATATTAATTGAATATATTAAAAGTATACGTTTAAGAGAAAAATGTAATCTTTACATTTTTAAGTTTAAGCAATTTATAACCAATTTCTTTATTTATAGCCTTGAAAAAGAATTTGAAATAAATTCGAAAGCTTGGTATTTGTAAAAATAGAATCTTTCTAAAATACCTAAACTTGGCTGCAACCCTGTAAACCCAAAAAATTTTTTTGATTTATTCTATATATATATATATAAAGTACTTCTTAGTCGTTTGTTGATTATTTTAGACAAAGTGAGGGGGGCCCTAAACGAAATTTTTCCGAAGTTGTAACCTGCGAACCAGCTGAATAGTAGATATAAATCTACTAAAAAATATGTAGAAAATACGATATCTCGAAAAGTGGTGTTTTTATTTGAAATTTACTACTATCTTAGTAATTTTTTAATTTTTTTACGTTACCATAAGCAAATCAACGAAATAAGAAATTGTTCGCAAAAAATTACTATTTTTTAATAGTTGGATCACAAAAAAAAATTATAAAAAACATTATTTCATTGCTTTCATAATGTAGTTAAATTTATGCAGTTTATAACCTAAAATTTTTTATTTGTGATTTTAAAATAATAAAAGAAAAAACTGAAATACAATAAATACGTCTGTATGTCCTTGTGAGTTATTTAAACATGCTGCTATAAATTTTTTTGAAATAATGCATATTTTTGATCTATTCACTGATGAAAGTGGTTAGTTTTGGTGCATCGTATCTTTAGAATAAAAATCACTCAATCTCGGCGTAGTGCGCAAACACATTAAAAGTAAGTTCCAGTTAATTCATGCTGGAGCTGAATTTACCTCAAAATAGTTATTTGTGACACAAGGACGGAAAATGCCATTTTGCAAGAGCGAGGAAAGTTGTGTAGCCGAGGTGCGTAGCACCGAGGCGAAACAATACGAGCACTTGCAAAACATTTTCCGGACGTGTAACACACACTATTTTTTGGTCCGACTAATTTTTAATATTTTCAAAAGTTCTGTTATGTTCAGCTTGTGCTACCTAAAGTAATACCAGTGACTAGAAGACAGCCGACAGACTGTCAGCTGGTATGACGTGATCTTCGGGTAGATATAAGCGCCACATTGGATGTTAATAATTATAGTTGTGTAATAACTTGTTTGATACTTAATATACGTGTTCAGCAGTTATTAGTGTTTTAAATAACATATGTTGTTAACACAACAAGTTCAAAAACTTTTTCCTTTGTGACATACAAGATTAGATGTTTATTGACATATATTGCACGATTAAAAGAATTAGTAATAAGGAAGGATTTTCTGATAATCGATTTCAAGATCCTTAATTTTTATACATACAAATACTGTGCTAATAAGCAGCACATTAAAAATTATATAAAAATAGCAGAGACAATAAACTATTTTCATAATCGAATGATAAGTAGTTGTAAATTAACATAAATGTCAAATTTTATAATACAAGTTGTGAGAGAAATAAAATGTAAATTAGAATCCTGCTTACCTTTAGAAAAAGTTATTAGTTTAGTATATTATACACTGTTTTTAAATAAATTTAATAAAAATTATGTATTTTTGATGACTTAAAAATTTAAACTCATAGCGCCATCTCTTTAGATAATCTAAAAGCTACTTTGCCGGCCTAGGCCGGAAAATGTCATTTTCTGGACGATTTTGAAGTAATTAATAGTATTGTTTTTGGACGGAGGACCAAAAAAGTATTTTTTTTTTAGTTCAAAATGAAATTAATTTGTTACCTGTATAATTTCTTGCAAAATTGTCCGTAATTTGTCCATCCGCTTCAGAGCGCAGGCACATTTCCACCACTTCTACATAAAACAAATGATCTAACTAAGCAAACGCAAACGAATTTCAACTCGCCTTATACTAATTTGGGAAGAAATTGTATTTTAACAAGACTCTCTACTATTTCTGTTCTCTAATCTACAGTTTCTTTAACACATAAAATACAGTGTGGTCTAGTTTTTACTATCATAATTTTCTTTTAAGATATGACAAATCATTGAACTTAAATCCAAAGGACTATTCAGATATTCAAAAATTCATTAAAACACATCTTAAAGTAAACTAGCTATTAGGCGAATAAGAAATTATATGATTAAGAAATCCAGTAGAGTTCGCACCTATAACAAAACAGTTAAAGGCTATAGAAATCGAAGGTTCGAATCCTACCGATTTTAAAAATGATTTTGGTCTCCTGACCGAATAAAATTATAAAATAGGGTACAAAAAAATAATTTAGAGTTTGATATATCTCTTTGTCACACGAAAAGTGCCGATTAACCTCTAGGCATCAGTGGCCGTTTGGCTAAAGGCGCTAACGGCTATATGTAAAGGTCGCAGGTCTGAGTCGTACCGAATATGACATTTATTTAATTTCTTTTAAATGTTATATCACTGTCTCTCTTTATTCCATACTAGCTGACCTGGCAAACTTTATACCGCCTAACACCGATGTCTTTTTCTCATTTACGGTTTTTTAAAATTTTGTATCGTTTTTTATTTATTTCAATTCTTTTATTTGGTTTTTGTCACTTTTATCATGTTTTCTGGTTAGTTTGCCAGGTTTTTACTGTTTTGTTTGTTGTATTTTGTAATTGATTGATTAAATATATCAGATATTAACTGCGCCGCCTTACAGTGCCGTCTAAGTACTTAATTAAGTAATTTTTGCTTGTTTATATATATGAGATAATATAAACTGCGCCACCTAGCAGTGGCGTCACGGTATTTAATTAAGTAAAAATGGCTTCTTTGAATATATGAGATATCAACTGCGCCACCTTACGGTGACGCTATGGTACTAAGTGCTTTAGGAAAACTTGTTCGTTTAAAAATATGAGATATAAACTGCGCCATCTAACGGTTGCTTCATAGCACTTATTTAAGTAAGAACTGCTCGTTTTTATATATAAGATAGTAACTGCCCTACCTTATAGTAGCACTTACTTTTTCTTGTTTCCGCATTTTTGTTTTGTTTTTTCGACTCTTTGTTATTTTATGTTAGTTTCTATTTTTTCTACTGTAGATAGATAGATATAGTGTAACTAACATGATTATTTTTTTTTAAATTTTAATATTTTACATGCATTGAACAAATTTACTGCATTCTATTGTTCTTATTGAAATAGTTATTTTAAAATTTTTCGTTTTTTACTGGGACACTCTGTAGAAGATTAAATGCATTACCTGAACAATTCCAGAGTCTCATTACTGTCAAAGTCTAATTACTTCTGTTTGTTTCCATAATACTGCTAGGTCGACTCGGGGTTTTATCTTTGTCCGCGGGAAAACTGATTTACTCCTATTTCCGGCTTATTTAAGCGTTTAATTGCACTTTCTAGGTATGTTTGCTGGAACTAGAACATCACAAATGATATTCTTAGTTTTCTTCGAATGATTAATTCGTAAATAAGTGGTTTTGTAAATTGTTTAGCTGCCTGTGACTTCGTAAAGTGAACAAATTAAACGAATTCAAGAGGACGTATTACGAGGGTTGTCGTTTTAGTTTTGCATATATACCTAAAGACAAAAAATATATAGACCAAGATCGATACACTTTTGTATACGTTCAAACCAATTGGTAAAACAGTTATTCCAGTCTTCAGTTCACACCTGCAAAATCACTGTTTAAAAGGCATCGATAGATTCTTCTGGCGACTGGAGTCACTGCCCACGCAGTGAATTCTTGATCTTTGGGAACGTGAAGAAGTCGTCAGGACTAAGGTCCGGACTGTACGGGGGATGGTCTAACAATTTGTTGTAGTTGACCACCGTCGCAATCGGTCGTGTTTGTTTTTTTTTGTAACGGCTACATACTCAGTGTTTGATATTGTTCTGTTTTGTTTTTGTTTTGATTGCGAAACAAATTTTCGTGACTGTAGTGTAGTATAGTGATTACCTTGTAGTTTCTTGTATTGTCGCTGACCTAGTTTAATTTATTGCAACTTAAATTAATGACCATGACCTACAAATGTGAAAATTGTAATTTGGAATTTGCAGAGAGTGACAAATATAATAAATTAAGATGCAGTGGAGATTGCCGTCGAAACTTCTGCATGAAATGTTCTGGCCTAAATAAAACGACCACAAAATCTTTATTAAGCCAAAATGAGCCCCATCTAAGGTTCTTTTGCACCTTATGTAACTCACCAAGCTTAAGTTACATAAATGAAAAAATAACTGAATTAAGTAAAAACCAAATACCCGTTGAGAACCTTGAATCCCTAATAAATTTAACTAAAAAGATTACTGACAATCTGTCTATTTTTACCGAGACTTACGATTTATTAACAAAAAATGACAACAAACTTGACTATCTCACAAAAAAGATTGAAGAGATCCATAAAGCAAGTGACCTTCTTGATGCTAGAAACATTCAAAAATCTTTAAGGCAGATGGAACAAGATATTTTTAATTTATCATCAGTCTTCATTGGCTCTTCTGATGAAACAATCAAGGTTCATGTCCATGATTCTAATTCGACTGAGATTAAAATGGGGTTAGAAAGGCTCTCTTCAAGTATCAGTAAGATATCAAATCTAGTGTGCAACCTTAACAATAAAATAAGCATATCAACAAAAAACGAAGTAAAGAAAAATACTTTGTATGCCACTTCAGCTACCCAAACAGATGAGGTCCAAGTTTCCCAAGTAATCCCGGAGAAAAGTTTAAAACCCACAGAAGAAAAATCGTATTTTGTAGCCACCCAAACAGATGAGGTCAAAGGTTCCCAAGTAATTCCAGAAAAAAATTCAAAACCTATAAAAGAAAATTGGCATTATGTAGTTGTTAGCAACTTAACACCAGAATATACACCTATACAAGTGGTTCATTTCATTAAAGAGAAATTGGGGTTTAAAGAGTTTATTAGATGTTACGCCCTGCTTAAGGAAAATGGTACTGCAAATGGTTCAACATTCAAAATAGGTATGAAATCTAAATCTACTATTAACCTATTATTTAATAAAACAATTTGGCCACCTAACGTCTGCATTAGATGGTCTATTGAATCCACATGTTCCGAATCATTGAGTTTAGCGGCGCCTCCTCCTGAGTCATACAGTAAAAGGTGCAAAAACATCACAAACCCAGTCAGACTGGAAAATCCATGTACCATTTCAAACAACATCTCAAAAGAACAGGACAACATAAACTTAAATGTATTTTCAGACAAGCATGCCATTGAACTTAGCAAAACTAACACAAAAACTCATGCCAATGTCAATTTCATTAAGAGTAATGTGTCAGAACCTACCACAAATCTGGATCCTTTGACCCCACCGAAGGTTAGACTTACTAAGAATTCAGACAGTAGATACCTTCTTGCAAGATTAAGAGAACCTGAAATCCTGAAAGCCATTAAGCTACATCTCGCTTATTTGCACGACCAGCCCGCCTCTGTATGTTATGAGGGGTATACCAATACAGGCGTCAAACTCTTTTTGGCTTCAGAAGGACTTCCTACTAACACTGAAGATCTAAGAAAAATATTTTTGAAATTTCATGATGCTTATGGAATTGGTCCAGCTGAGGTGGAAGCTGATCTATCTACATATAGGTCCTTCATTGCTTCTGTTAGGATTATTCATCAGCAAAGATCAAGGGAATGTCACCTGAACTACTTTTCCGCTGTTTCTCCTAAACGAAATTTTTAAATAATTCGACGTGTTCCGAGGATCTAGAATCCTCTAATTCTCTTAACGATGTCAACTTTAGCATGGTTCATATTAATATACGTTCATTAAGATATAAAATAGATGAAATATTTTTATTTCTAGAGGAATTAGGATTTCCTCCGTTAGTTGCAATTACTGAGCACTGGCTTGAAGCTAATGAGCCCTTTTTTATTAATAAGTATACCACAATTGCTAGATACAACCGTACAAGTTCAGCTTGCGGTGGAACCCTAATTCTTTCTATAAATAATGATTACACACCGGTAACTAAATATGACTATCTGCTGGGTGAAGGCTTTTTTGAGTTTTCTTTAGTTTATAATAAGAAACTCAATCTATACACACTTTGCATTTACAGATCACCTAGCTCTGATACTGAACTATTTTTCCAGAATCTGCTAAATTTGTTAGATGCACTGCCCATTAAAAGCAGAAAAATTATATGTGGTGATTTTAACATTGACTACGCTACTGTTTGTGCTGCCCAACTCTTTCTGGTAACTATATTTGAATCCCATGGTCTCTCAATGCACGTCAATTCTCCAACAAGAATCACAAAAACATCTTCTACCATACTTGATTATGTTGTTTCAGATTTCTCACTTCCTGATGTTCAATCTACAGTTATTAGTGCGGGGCTTTCTGATCACGAAGCAGTATACACTAAGTTTCGAATTCTAAACGTACCTTCCGCGAAACCTCGACGTTTAGGTAGGATTTTTTCCGCTCAAAATTTCCGTAAATTTCAAAATTTATGTTCGACTTCTGACTGGAATTTTTCTTCTAGCGACATTGACAGTAACTTTAGTAAATTTTTGATTAAATTAGTAGCTAACTTTAATAAGGCATTTCCTTTAATAACCATTAGGCCAAAACATCACAAACCTTGGACTACTAAAGGTATCCGCATCTCAGCCAAAAATATGCGTGCATTACTAAATATTAAAAAATTTACTGACAGCGTCTCAGTGATCGAATATATTAACAAATACAGAGCAACTTACCTAAAATTAATTAAAATAGCAAAAAAAACATACTATCAAAATCGTCTAATTAACTCCAAAAATGCTTCAAAAGAAACTTGGTCTATAATAAACGACCTTCGAAATAAAAGTAATACGACGGATCATACTTTTTCCTTTCCGAACCCTGAGAATTTAAATGATTACTTTATTAATGTTAGTAAAAATTTAACGTCAACTATTTTGCCACAAAACGATCCTATTTCCTACCTCCCCAACTCAAAAAATATCGTTGATACATTCTTTATAAGACCGGTTGATAAATCTGAACTAATGCAAACAATCAAAAGTATTAAAAGCAAATCGTCCTGCAGTACCGATGGACTATCAGCAAAAATTTTCTTAAACCTTCCGGATAATGTGTTAGTAAGCTTAGTCTCACTAATTAACGATTCCTTGGAAAAAGGTACATTTCCAGAGTGCCTAAAGACAGCCATTATAATACCTCTTCATAAAGGTGGCGAAAAATCTAACACCTGCAACTATAGACCTATTGCCTTACTTCCGGTACTATCCAAAATTATTGAAAGGCTTGTAAAAATCCAACTTATTCCCTTTCTCCTTAAACACAACATTTTATCACAAAATCAGTTCGGTTTTTTGTCTAATAATTGTACTTCTGATGCCATGTTTTCTGTATTACATGAGGTATATCTAGCACTAAACAGAAATCTCTTTACAGCCACTGTTTTCTGTGACTATGCTAAAGCTTTTGATTGTGTGAATCACGATATTTTATTAAAAAAACTAAATTTCTATGGGATTCGGGGAATTTCTTTAAGCTGGTTCAAGTCATATTTGGGGAATAGGAAACAATTGGTTAGAGCAAATGGTGCTGATTCTAGTTGTAAAACGACTACTTGTGGAGCACCTCAAGGTTCTGTATTAGGTCCTATTCTTTTTCTGCTCTTCATTAATGACATCACTTGCTTAAACATTAATGGAAAAATTTCTCTCTTTGCTGATGACACTAGTATTACCTGGAGCAATTCGGATATTTCAACTCTTTATGCAATTATTACCCCCGATTTACTTAAAATAAAGGCCTGGTCTGATTCTAACTTACTTTGCTTTAACGTAGATAAGACAGTAGCTTTATCTTATAAGGGAGCCTTTCAACCACTGCTTCTAAATAACAGCCAAATCAATATAGTTGAGTCCGTAAAATTTTTAGGTATTTTTATTGACAGCAATCTTAAATGGTCCCTTCATACTGATTCCTTGAATAAGAAGCTGGCCTCAGCTTGCTTTGCAATAAGATCTGTGTCGAAAGAAATCAATTTATCATCTGCCAAAATAGCATATTTCTCTTTGTTCGAGTCTCATCTTCGATATGGTCTTCCTTTCTGGGGTTCTGGTACAGCTGCCCAATTCAATGCTATTTTCAGATTACAGAAAAGAGCAATTCGATATATATTTGGTCTTGACCAAACAGCGCATTGCGAGAGCTATTTTAAAAATCATAGAATTCTGACGCTTCCCTCTTTATTTATTTTAGAATCTGTTTGTTTAATTCGCAAACACCTACATGTTTTACCGACAAGACCTAACCATGGCTACTCCACAAGAAAATCGGATCATGATGTTTATTTACCGATCCCGTCTACGGAATTGGCAAAAAAATCTATACTATATTCCGCAAAAAGATTATATAATCATCTTCCGATACACATTAAATCTGCAACATCTTTTATCAGATTTCGTAATATGACAAAAGCATACCTCTCTTCAAGACCGTATTATTCAGTTGATGAGTTTTTCAATGAATTAAACGATTAAAATCAATAACAGGGGATAAAATAGTATTATTTTCAGTTGGGTATCACTCTCAGTAACTTCATCTTTTTTATATTTTTAATTATTATCTGCATATTATTATAACCTGCTGATTTTTAAATTCATTCAAATTTTGTAGTCATTATGTTGTTTTTTTTTACTAATTTTCTTTATTAGGTTTGCGACGACGTATGAAAGTTGATATAAATTGTTTGTTTGTATTTGTTTTTTGGTAAGTATATATTACTTATTTTTTATATTTTGTTATATTTATATTTAGCTTTGTCCATAAAATTGTATTATTTTCAGTGACAATAAAGCATATTTCTATTCTATTCTATTCTATAATTCGATGTTTTAAAGGTCCAAAAACTGGATTGTCTTTTAAGCACTATGAGCACTTGTATTGTCCTAATGTACGAGTAGGGTGATTCGCATTTTCGGAGTTTCGCGATAAATTCTGGTAATGAAACGTGTATATACTAATCGGAAGTAACCGTTCATCGATCGTCTTAAACAATTATTGTCACATGATCAGATTTTGACACACTTCGAGAACGGATCCATTTTGTTTGTTTTTCCTCATCGTGAAACACCCACACAGTGAATTGAAAGATTCGTCGCAACTAACATTACTAAAATTACCGTAAACGCTTCCTTTGTTAAACCATTCCAATGTTTTTCGACACCAATTGACGCGAACCGCTTTTTGCCCTCCTGTGATGAGTAAATGAGGGATCCAAAGAAAAACCAACTTCATAACACTCAGTTCTTTATGTAGGATCTTTTGGATCGAGGTCTTTAAATGCCCAAAGATGCCTCTATCTCCCAGTATGTTACACGGTGGTTATCCTTAATGAGCTGAGAAACCGCATCAATGTTATGCTGAAACTGGAGTATTGAAATTCGCAATTCCAGCGGGAAATAGTTGACTGGTGTGGTGGTTCATTCTAAAACACCGAAACCATATCAGCAAGACATTGCTCTTGGTATAATCGCAATAAAACTCTGGATTTATGCCAACCAAAGATTTAGGTTAGATTTGTGTCTGAAAGTTCAATTGTTGGCGTCTTTTAAGCGGCTATATGCAAAACTACAAAGACAACCGTCGTATTAATATTTTATTATTTATTCCAGTATACATAGTAGAGGCATTGGATTTTCTCGTGGCGGCTAGTTCATCGTGCGCAAATCCCTGATATTTGTCTGACGGTCAAGGTACTGGGAATCTGAAAACATCGCCACAAAATTTCTATCTACCAAGGAAGACGGATCGCTCCGTAGTGAACGTATAATTAGTCTGGTGAAAATAATGTTTATAAAGTGTTTATTTTGTGTCAAAATTTTTTTTTTCTTTAGCTTATATTTTTTAGATTATTATTAAAAAATGAGTATTAATTTTTTTACTAATTGTTATAAAACAAACTGATATTATAATTGAGAATCTAAAACATTATAGTATAAATTTATAATTAAATATTTTTAAAAAATTTCAATTAAAAATGTTGCTTTCTATCACTAAAAATGTGTTTGGACACAGAAAAAGTTCGTTCTAGATCTACTGACATTATAGGGTAATATTTTAATTTAGGCAGTTAAATTAATTTGCGAACTCATAAGATCATCAGAAAAGTTGCCTTTAAAAGTACGTAAAACTTTCCTCAAACAATCGTAGCTCTCATTTTGGCTAATAAATTTTTTAATTTATATCTAATTTTAATTTTTGTAATTCCGGGCATTTAGACCCTTAAAAACAGGTAGGTACAACTTGCTACTCTAATAAAATAATCTTTTTCTTGAAAACCCCATCATTATTAAATTTAGGTAGTAATGTGTTATTCCAGATAGATAATGACATTGTTCATTCCAAGTTATAAAATTCAAATTAAGAGAGAAAAATTTTAAATTTTTATATTATTTATTATTAAAATACGCAAAATAAATCATGTTTAGCTTAAATATACAATATTATTTAAAAAGATCAAATATATGCAATATATGCATATATATGCACTTTGCATATATTCCGCTCTCTAGTTATCACTAATTAGAAAACTGCACGTAGTAAGGGCTGAAACAATCAATTTGATAATCAGATATTTTTTTCCTAAAATATGTACCTAAGTTAAATACAAATATGTTTAAAATTAATTAATCACGATAATTGCAATCAAATTTTCTACACAAAAATATTAATTTTTTCTCAAAAATATATTAGTTTAAATAAATTAATTACGCTAACTTAAGTTGGTTTCCAATTATTGTATTAGCTATTTCCCTGTACTATGTTTAAACCCATGTTTTCACTATTTACTTATACAACACTTGTCGACTTACCTCGGACTTTGGCCTGCGCGCAAATATGACTTAGCCGCCACGACAAAAGAAAATCCAATAACTATATACACATTCACATAAAATTATGTAAAAAATTGGTTAAAGAAAATTTAATAAAGATGGTGTCAAAATCAACAAAGTTAAAATTCTTCAACCAAGATATATTCAAAGTAAGAAAAAAGATCATCTTCCATCTTTTATTAGATTTACTTATTTATTCTGAAATATCAACTTCCTTCTCGAGTTTCCAATTTAAAATTTTAAAAGATAGAGTAGAGTGTTAATATGGGTATCTCTGGTGGATTTGATTACATAAAAACACTTCTGGTTTAAAAACAAAATACAAAACACTTAATTTACATATTGTTGTAATTAGGTAAAGTTATAAATTAATATGAATCCAATTTTTGTATGATATATAGAAGTTGAAGGGTAGTAACGGGTTTACTAGTAAATAAAAGAGTCAATATAACTATGGGAATAACCCTTTGAGACTATAGGAAGCGATAATAAAACAGTTGTTTCAATGTGAGTGTCTTTTATTTCCAGCTAAGCTTTCGCCAAACAATTTTTTGGCTTCATCAGAACTCGGTTCAAAATGAGAAACATTTCTTACAATAGAAATAAGGTCAAAAATACTGGTAATCTTACCGAAATATTGACACTACTTATAGTGTATAGTCTATATATAGATTTATAACATTACACATATTTGTTATATTATTTGCCGAAAATGTGTGTTATAGTCCATTTCACCGATTTTGGCACCCGTGTGAAGTTGGCCCCGATTTTTTAAAATTTTATGTTTTTTTATATGGACCTGTTTGTCCATCGTTTGTCCACGTTTGTCCACCCTTTAGATAATTTTTACCAGCAAGCAATCAAAAGATACAGCCAAAACAAGTTTACGGGGCTAACTTCACGTTTTTTCGAAAAACTTTAAATTTGAAATTTGTTCACACCATACGTTTGTCCATCGTTTGTCCACGTTTGTCCACCAATTAGATTATTTTTACCACCTAATTAAACGACTAAAAACTCCAAAAAACGTGATTGATGGCCCATACATGGTAGTAACTTCCCTAAATCAATATTTGTAAAATTTCTGTATTGCATCCGTTTGTCCATCGTTTGTCCACGTTTGTCCACCCTTTAGATAATTTTTACCAGCAAGCAATCAAAAGATAAAGCCAAAACAAGTTTACGGGGCTAACTTCACGTTTTTTCGAAAAACTTCAAATTTGAAATTTGTTCACACCATACGTTTGTCCATCGTTTGTCCACGTTTGTCCACCAATTAGATTATTTTTACCATATAATTAAACGACTAAAAACACCAAAAAACGTGATTAATGGCCCATACATGGTAGTAACTTCCCTATATCAATATTTTTAAAATTTCTGTATTGCATCCGTTTGTCCATCGTTTGTCCACGTTTGTCCACCCTTTAAATAATTTTTACCTGCAAGCAATCAAAAGATACAGCCAAAGCAAATTTACGGGGTCATCTTCACGATTTTTCGAAAAACTTCAAATTTGAAATTTGTTCACACCATACGTTTGTCCATCGTTTGTACACCAATAAGATTATTTTTACCACCTAATTAAACGACTAAAAACACCAAAAAACGTGATTAATGGCCCATACATGGTAGTTACTTCCCTATATCAATATTTTTAAAATTTCTGTATTGCATTCGTTTGTCCATCGTTTGTCCACGTTTGTCCAACCTTTAAATAATTTTTACCAACAAGCTCTGAATAGATACAGCCAAAACAAATTTACTGGGCCAGCTTCACGATTTTTCGAAAAACTTCAAATTTGAAATTTGTTCACACCATACGTTTGTCCATCGTTTGTCCACCAATTAGATTATTTTTACCACCTAATTAAACGACTAAAAACACCAAAAAACGTGATTAATGGCCCATACATGGTAGTAACTACCCTATATCAATATTTTTAAAATTTCTCTATTGCATTCGTTTGTCCATCGTTTGTCCACGTTTGTCCAACCTTTAAATAATTTTTACCAACAAGCTCTACCTACCTACAGCCAAAACAAATTTACTGGGCCAGCTTCACGATTTTTCGAAAAACTTCAAATTTGAAATTTGTTCACACCATACGTTATTGTCCATCGTTTGTCCACTAATTAGATTATTGATACCACCTAATTAAACGACTAAAAACACCAAAAAAACGTGATTAATGGCCCATACATGATAGTAACATCCTTATATCAATATTTTTCAAATTTCTGTATTGCACCTCACAAACTTAAATTTCTACCTCTTTAAATACTGTTGGGAACAATTAAGCATGATTATTTTCCAAAAAAACGACAAAGAATCAAGTACGAACAAACAGCTCGAGCATTTTTACTCCAAATCCAAGTTTGTCCACCTAATAAAAATAAATTTTCACCTTTAACCCGGCATTACACGCGTATCTACTTTTACCATAAGTACACGCGCACGGTCTAAATGACCGCATTAGAAATGTTTATATAAAAAAACGAAAAACAAAAAGCCCATTGGGTATTTTAGAAATGTAATATCAAATAACAATTAAAAAAACTCAACTAGATGTAAAAAAACAATAATACTGATTTTCAGCCCCTTCCATTGCTAATTTTTCTGCGCATGTGTGGAAAAATGGAATAGTGTTTTTTCGGTAAATTGACCTTTAGAAGTTCATAAATAGGGAAAAGGTGGAACCTTGAAGACTGAATTTGAATATTAGCAGAGTTACAGGCGATTTTCGAAAAATACGGTCTTTTTGACAATTACGCGTGTAACGCCAGGTTAACGTATAATAGTATATTACTTTACAAATGGAGTAAATTGCATATTACAGCGAGTGTGTTTGGGCCATGAGCGAGCTTGCGAGCGAAGGGGCTAAAGAACGAGCTAAATATGCAATTTGATCCTCGAGTGAAGTACTATGCTTTACCCACGACTTACCAAATGGTTTTTTATAAAACTAAAAATAACAAATATAAAATTTAAATTTTGGCATAAGTTGTCAAAAATATTCGATTTCGCAGACAGTTCTGTCTGAAAAATGTCAAATGTTAGTTTAATTTAATTAAAATTGTAGGTAACCAACATAATAATACAGGTTTCTATTTACTTACTTCACTAGTTTAGTAAATGAAACTATAACACAACTCCTCAATAATTTGACACTTACTGACATAGGTAGTTATAGGTTAAAAAATACGCAATTTACTTATGAGTCGTGGGTAAATTAAATTAAACTAACATTTGACATTTTTCAGACAGAACTGTCTGCGAAATCGAATATTTTTGACAACTTATGCCAAAATTTAAATTTTATATTTGTTATTTTTAGTTTTATAAAAAACCATTTGGTAAGTCGTGGGTAAAGCATAGTACTTCACTCGAGGATCAAATTGCATATTTAGCTCGTTTCTTTAGCCCCTTCGCTAGCAAGCTCGCTCATGGGCCAAACACACTCGCTGTAATATGCAATCTACTCCATTTGTAAAGTAATATACTATTACCCACGACTCATAAGTAAATTGCGTATTTTTTAACCTATAACTTTGTCAGTAAGTGTCAAATTATTGAGGAGTTATAGTTTCATTTACTAAACTAGTGAAGTAAGTAAATAGAAACCTGTATTATTATGTTGGTTACCTACAGTTTTCATTACATTAAACTAACATTTGACATTTCTCAGACAGAAGTGTCTGCGAAATCGAATACTTTGACAAATTATGACAAAATTTAAATTTTATATTTGTTATTTTTAGTTTTATACAAAACCATTTGGTAAGTCGTGGGTAAAGCATAGTACTTCACTCGAGGAACAAATTGCATATTTAGCTCGTTTCTTTAGCCCCTTCGCTCGCAAGCTCGCTCATGGGCCAAACACACTCGCTGTAATATGCAATTTACTCCACTCGTAAAGTAATCCTATAATACTATAAATGTGAATGTAAGTTTGTTTGTTACGCTTTCACGCGAAAACTACTTAACCGATCATCATGAAAATTTGTACACATATTCTTGGAGGTATTGGAATTAACATAGGATACTTTTTATTAAAAAAATCACAAAAAAATAGCTTCTTCAACGCCATCTAGCGGTTTAGTAATGAAGTTCCAAGCCTGAGTATGCCACCGTGAGGTGGCGCAGTTAATATCACATATATTTAAACGAGCAATTCTTACTTAAGGTTTATTTCGCATATATCTCATATATTTCAACAAATTCTTGCTAAATTAAATAATATGACGTAAGGTGTCGCAGTTGCTACCTAATATATTTAATCGATAAATTACAAAATATAATCAAAAAATAGTATAGTCATGAAAATTTGTACAGATATTCTTGGAGGTATTAGAATTAACATAGGATACTTTTTATTAAAAAATCACAAAAACTAGCTTCTTCAACGCCATCTAGCGGTTTAGTAATGAAGTTTCAAGTCTGAGTATGCCACCGTGAGGTAGCGCAGTTAATCCCTATCCCTATAATATTATAAATGTAAATGTAAGTATGTTTGTTACGCTTTCACGCGAAAACTACTCAACCGATCATCATGAAACTTTGGACACATATTCTTGGAGGTATAAGAAGTAACATAGGATACTTTTTTTTAATTATTTTTTATTTTTTACGAAAACTAAAAAAATTGTTTGTCAAAATATCTCAAAAACTAGCTTCTTCAACGCCATCCAGCGATTCAGTAATAAAGTTGCAACCCTGAGTAGGCCACCGTAAGGTGGCGCAGTTAATATCTTATATATTTAGACTAACAGCTACGACTTAATAAAGTACTATGGCGTCACCGTAAGGTGGAGCAGTTAATATCACATATATTTAAACGAGCAATTCTTACTTAAGGTTTATGACGCCACCGTAAGGTGGCGCAGTTTATATCTCACATATTTCAACAAATTCTTGCTAAATTAAATAATATGACGTAAGGTGTCGCAGTTGCTACCTAATATATTTATTCGATAAATTACAAAATATAATAAAAAAATAGTATACACCTGATAAATTACGAGAAAATATGATAAAAACGATAAAATCAAAAAAATAATTAAAAAATTTCAAAAAAACAAAAAGACATCAGTTTTATGCGGTACAAAGTCAGCCGGGTCAGCTAGTATACTATAAAACTGTAGGTTACCAACATAATAATACAGTTGTCTATTTACTTACTCCACTAGTTTAGTAAATGAAACTATAACACAACTCCTCAATAATTTGACACTTACTGACAGAGTTATAGGTTAAAAATACGCAGTTTACTTATGAGTCGTGGGTAAAGTAATAAAATATTACTTGTACCACTTTCATGTCAGTCCGTTATTCAGTCTGTCTAGCCTTTAGTTATGTAGTGCAAGATAGATGGAATCATATAAATGCAGGTTTTATTGAATGTAAAAACACAATTTTAAACAAAAATAAAAAAGGTTTTCATTCTAACAAATATTAAATCTCCATCATTTGCTAAAATAAAACATAAAATTAAAATAAAACATAAAATTGAAAAAACATCAAATTAAAATAAAACATAAAATTAAACAAAAAAATACATTTACTTTGATTATGTTGAAACTGAAATTTTTATTCGTAAAATAAATAATACATTGTGACCAATGGTAACAATTTAGGTAATAGTAGTCCTATTCTCTATTTAAAAAAGGAATAATCACAATTTATAAAAGAACTTTTTATAGTAAAAAGTTTTTTTTGGTGATTTATAAGTCATATTACTATTATTAAATTATTACTCTCTTGGCAAATAGCGCTTTACGAGATAGCTTACGGCATAGTCCACAGTATAGTCTAAAATTTTTAAAAATTTTCTAAATTAGTTATTTTATTAACAGTTAAAATAATAATTACTGTTGTCACATGAAAACAAAAAAAAAATTCTCTCTCGCGTAGTCGATCCCATTATGATAACATAATACAACTGTCACCTTGATTCATATCCGACGCTTAATCAACTAGGCTACGAACGACATATTTAAAAACTTTTAAAATGATAACATGTATACACAATTTATATCATATTTCATATCAATTCAGTATAAATTTCGAAATTTATGTATATGCCTAAACACACTTGAAACATGCATTGTCATCCAGATCTTAGCTATCCTGAAAATTTCAGAGCTCTAGGTTGTCGGGAAATGGGTTTAAATTCGATTACAAAATTCCGCGGAATGACCGAGAGACAAAGAACACGGTGAAAATATAAAAAACTTTGTAAAAATCACAAACGGGTCTGTATTGAGCCCTAAAATGAAAAACTGGACAAAAGTAATATTTACAACCAGAAATTTTAAAAATATTGATATAGGGAAGTTACTACGACGAATGGGCCATTAATCACGTTTTTTTGATGTTTTTAGTTGTTTAATTAGGTGAAAAAAATAATCTAATTGGTGGACAAACGTGGACAAACGATGGACAAACGTATGGTGTGAACAAATTTCAAATTTGAAGTTTTTCGAAAAAACGTGAAGTTAGCCCCGTAAACTTGTTTTGGCTGTATCTTTTGATTGCTTGCTGGTAAAAATTATCGAAAGGGTGGACTAAAGTGGACAAACGATGGACAAACAGGTCCATATAAAAAAACATGAAATTTTAAAAATCGGGGCCAACTTCACACGGGTGATTTTGGCCGATGACAGAAATCATACTCGAAGTAAATTTAGAGTTACATCTCTCTCAGATACAGGCAAGTTAGAAATTTAAATGAGGACGTTTGTTTTTTAATACAACACTTACGTAACTGCATCTTGTTTCACCGGTAGATAAAAAGTATTCAATACGGAAGTCTTGACTTAATTCACATTCCTAGTAACCGTCATGTACGGCTCGTTGTTGAAGGGTTGAATTTAATAATTATTAATGTCATATTTTTGTAGATGTCAAACCACACTGATAGTTTCAGAAACTTACGACCTAATTTAGAAAAAAAAAACCTCCGCCATTGGTAACTTGGATGACAGTTTAATCTTATTTCAGTGGTTTCTAATATCAAATCGGCCAAAAACGATGAAACACGGTAATAACTGCTAAATTTAATCGAGAACCACGTTGGCAAGTTCTTTCAAACTATTGGACAATTAAGACATCAGTCAGTTGAATTGTCAATGTCTTACTTCTTCTTTTTTAATCGAACGAAATGTTAAATTATGTAGGTATTTGTTATTAACAGCGCTTATTTATTTGTCATTTACTATCTGCAATTGTTACGTCAACATTTTTGTAAGTTTTTTACAAAAATGTTTTTAAATCCAGTGCCGTGCTGTTAAAAATAATTTCAGTTTTAAACTAGATTGGTGTCTGGTTAGAATTCCTAACTCAAGATGCTGCGAAATAAATATAAAAATATTAATCAGCTCATACAGTTGCAAAACCAACTACAAACACTGTGCTCTAATTTGAGCTCTTCAGTGTAGTATAGGTTATGTCTCTTCAGTAACTAATGAAGAGACATCCCCTGTATGAACTGAATAGTATTTTATAGATGTTGAATTGCGAAAGTGGAAAACAGTCGCAAGTGGCACCATCCTTACTCCAAAAATGATACTTCGTTGGTCGTAAGAGATGATACTAAACGTATCCAGTGCCGTGCTGTCAAAACTAATTCCAGTTTTAAACTGGATTGGTGTATATATATATATATATATATATGTATATATGTGAATTGATTGGTTCCGGGACATTTATGAAGGTGTATATACAGTTCAATAAATTGATATACATTTTAAAAGTATATCGTAAAAAAATATTATTTATTACCAATTTATTATAGTTTTTTAGAAATGATGTATAGATTAGTTCAAGCCCATCTATATGTACGTATTGATTACTTTGGGTACTTAAAATTTTATGTATAATGATCACTTAAGGGTCATTGTTAAATTTAAAATCTAATTAAATAAATTGTAAAATAATGCCAAATTAATGTATAAAAATTATATACTTTTTCGATGTATACATTACTTTACAACATTCAATGTATAGGCAAATTCCGGGACATATAATGCTAATTTATGAAGTGTGTCGAAAAAGTAACGTAGATAGTTCACTATATAACATTTAAATCAAAATAAGAATTTATCTAAAACAGTAATAGAGTCGGTATAATTTTAATTAATTTATTTTTGCCAAATTTTGAGTTTCTACAAATTTTTACTGATACTGAAACTTTGTATACTTATAAATAATTTTTCGTAAATTTGAATAGACGAAACGGATGATCTTTAATTGTAAACATTAAATATATATTTTTTTAATTTCACAGATTATTAGTACTACAGTACTAGTCTTTGAGAAAACTATATTATCGCAAAACACATCACATAAGTATTACAAAGTAATATATTACGGATACCGTAAAAACGTTTCTGTTTTATTTACTTATTTACAGTTTTTTTAATTAATGCAGTTGTAGGATGTGTATTTTCAAATCAAATAAGATACAGGACCTTTCACAGTGTGAGCAAAACTGATTCTTATTTCTACATATCACATGTTGATATTTCTGATAGTTGACTTACTTAAACACATGCAAAATAGCTATTTTTCTATGATCAATATGGAAAGTTGGCTTTTGTACATCCAAAACCTAAGGCCCGTTTCAGAAAGGACCGATGATCAGTGCTGACGGAGATTTTCACATGCAAGCATATTATCAGTTGTAGTTTCGATACAGTGTTGCATTTAAGCAAGTTTATGCTATTTTTTACGGTTTTTGTTGCAAGAAATATTAAAAAGCAAAATGGCAGTCAGTGGTAAAGAAAAATACCGTATTGACACAGAATTATAAATTACTGCAATTGAACAAAAAACATGTATTTAGGATAGATCTTCAGAACAGTATAAAAATTAAAAAAGTATTAAGGCTACACTCAATCTTTCCACTGAAGAAATTGAAGGTCTAATAGAGTCTGAAAATTTCAGATCGTTTTCTAGCTTGTGGTGTTATCTTCAAAAGAAGAAATGGACATCCGAAAATACATAAAGAATTTGCGCGGGTCTTCCCTTAAATCTGAGTAAAGGGTGACGAACGCGCCTTTTATTGGTCTTTCTAGACATATTGGATGCCCCCATTTCGTTTCTTTTTATTGCTTTCAATTAATCTTTTTACGCATAAAGCGACAACAACGCAATGCTCTGTGCTTCTCAATTTCATATGGACAACTGATGATACGTGTATATGTGAAAACAAAGAAGGTTACCGATGATCGGCGACGACCGATCATCGGTCCTTTCTGAAACGGGCCTAAATATCAAAATGTCGTCTGCCACTATTAGGTATCTGTCACTTTTCGGTCTAGAGCTTAAAATTGTTAACTTTTTGATTACTAATTTTAATTTAAAATTAATAACTTAAGAAGGTACCTATTACGGCATATTAAAATAAACGGAGAATATCATCCATATCTCAAATGTGGTCAAATTGGTAATAAACCAAAGAAAACACGAAGTCTAGTACCACACAAAATATTTTGTGTGGTACTAGACTTCGTGTTTTCTTTGGTTTATTAATATTAAAATAAAGCTTAGAATACTGAATATTTTATTTGACTATGTACTATTTTAAGAAATGAAAATACAATGATTTAATAAAAAAACTAAAAAATGAAACTATTGAATTTGTCACCTTAATTTGACTGTCAATGTAGACAACACTTTATATACATATATATAATAAATGTTTTTTTTTTGTAATTTCATGTGATTGCGATTTCTTTAAATATCAGATAGTCTAATCAAATAAAATATTCAGTAGTCTAAGTTTTATTTTAATATACCATAATTTTACCTTTTTTATTTACTTTTTTGGAATTAAAATTTTGAAGTAAAAAATTACTAGAATAAACTTCTAAGGAGTTGTCTGAAAATTTCACTAGAGAAATCATATTTACCATGTGACACTATACTCTGCGTTATAAGAAATAAACGAAATAATCGTTGTGTGTGACAAAGGAATATTTTGACCGTTAAATTTTTTAAGGGTTGTATGCAAAAAAAAAGACTTAAAGCGAATATGTTAGCTTATGGATTTTATAGTTGTTCTTAAAGATGGGTTTTCCGTGATCAAAAAATGTTAGGCTGAGATTTCGCCTGTGACAGCGAGTCCCGGAACTTACCTTAACACAGTTTACAAACTGTTCTATAGTTTTAAGCTTTATGGTTTCACATATTCACTAAAATGATTTGGTAAAAAGCAGTCGCATTATACAAAAATATATAATCGTTTTACATTCATCTATTGCTTTAAGAACTAAATATTGAAAATAATCTAATAGCTTTTAATTATTTTTATTTTTTCTTAGCTTAAAAATATTACTAACAAGATTTTTATATCTACATTTTCGAAATTGTTAAATACGATCCTAAATACTCAAAGCTAAAAAAAATTAATTAATATTAACAGTTTAGAACAAAGAAAAAACTTAAAACTTTGATTTGGTAAAAAATATTTTACAACAGATACAGGTGTTTGAGTATGACAGTACATTAGTACAAACTTATGCTGTATAATGTATCTGGATATTTATTAGAAAGTAATTATACCTACTACAGATTACAATAACTATGGTATGGGTTGCTAGTGGAATTTGAGTACGACGATTCCATAAGCCAAGAATAGCAATCCGTACCCCGTATAATAGGTAACAAATTATATAGAAAAAAAACACCAATTTTCCAACTTCGTGAGCGATGCTTTGGAACGAAAACAGCAAGTAGATGTTATCTACACGGATTTCTCCAAAGCTTTCGACAGGGTTAATCACAGTCTTTTAATATTTAAGTTAGAGCAGATGGGATTCTCTGACCCCTTACTTGGTTGGCTCAGAAGTTATCTCACAGATAGGCTGCAAATAGTTCGTATAAAAAACTTTTACTCTAGCGAGATATCTGTTAAATCCGGGGTACCCCAGGGGTCACATCTCGGTCCCATTCTTTTCAATTTGTTTATAAATGACATTGGCATATGCTTTAATTTCGCTGAATATTTAAAATTTGCTGATGATCTAAAATTTTATGCCTGTATCAATACTCACCTTGATTACTTAAATCTGCAGTCTGACTTAGATAATGTAGTGGATTGGTGTAGACGAAACGGAATGGATTTAAATGTTAATAAATGTCATGCCATAACTTACACTAGAGCTAAAGAACAAAATGTTTACTCTTATAATATACAAGATACGCCATTAACAACTGTTAACTCTATAAAAGATCTTGGAGTTACCTTTGAATGTGACCTAATCTTTAATTCTCATATTAATGATATAGTCTCCAAGTCACTTAAAATGCTAGGTTTCATAAAAAGGTGCTCTAGTGACTTCACAGAAAGTTCCACGTTAAAGTTGTTATACTGCAGTTTGGTAAGACCACACCTTGAATATGCATCATGTGTTTGGTCTCCCCAATATAATGTTTATATTAATAAGATTGAAAAGGTTCAGCATAAGTTTTTGAAATTTTACGCTTATAAAATGCACTTAACGGATCAAAGTTATGAATCTCTTCAATCCATTCTTGGGATAGACTCACTACACTTTCGTAGGAATTACAAAGATATTGTCCTTCTCTATAACTTAATTAATGGTCACAAATTCTGCTCTCAATTGTTAAGCAATATTGGTCTACATGTACCCCCAAGATCAACACGATCTATGCAAATCTTTGAGGAAGTTACTCACAGGACAAATCTTGGATCTCATTCTTTTATATCGAGAGCCATAAAGTTATCTAACGATATTGCACAAGGCATAGATTTCTTTGTGAACATTAAGTTATTTACCAATCAGTTAAGAACATTACTATCATTATAAGACAATCTGTTTGTTTTTAAAATAATTCTCAAAATTGTGATAACTATTCCATTTTATTATGCAATTGTGTGCTTAAAACTTTTTATTTTTAAATCTGTTATGCTTAATGTTTATATGTTTTGTTAATTTATATCTAATTTTATTTGTCAAAGGACCTTGGTCCGTGTATATAAATAAATAAATAAATAAATAAATAAATAACTTGTGCCGAATTTTTACGTGCGCTTTACAGGCTTCGTTAGTTTTTGGTCGTTTTCTTCATCATACCTTTGGTAGGACAACCAAGACAGGAGAACCACGTTTTTTGAAAATTTTTAAATATTGAAAATTTTGAAATATTGAAAATTTTAGAAAGTATACAAACAAGGATATATTAAATGACATTAAGGAGAAATTGAAAAAATGTCGCACCTAGCGAGACTCGAACTCGCAACCTTCAGCTCTACGCGCTGACGCTCTAACAACTAAGCAGAACCACGTGCTTAGACTGTCTAGTATCACTGTGGAGTTATCGTGCCATACAGCTGTGCGTCTTTTGTGTATTTTATTGGTGAATTCGTTGTATCTTCCTATTTTTTTATGCAATATGTCCAGAAAACGAAACTTTAGAGAAACACGAAAATTATGTGAACATGAATAAGTCTTAATGAAAAGAGTTCCTGAAGGATAATTCAGATAACGACACAGACTATGAATTATTTAAGGATCAGGGTACAACAAGTAGTAAAGCTAGCGATCAGAAATGTTTATCACAAATAGAATTGGACTAACCTACTCTAGAGCCAAACGCTGAATTATTCAACGAAGTAGATTAGTATGATGTTGAGAATGACTCACCAACTTTTAATTTTTTTGGCACCAAATATTGGGATAAATCATCAAGGTCAACTAACTATGGACTATCTGGTTCACTTGTTTTCTTCTAATAAATTTTTGAACATCTTGGTTCAACAAAAAAATTTACATCCCGCCCAAGAAATTCAAAAACATCCACTTACAAGGTCACCTCGACTGACTAGATGGGTTGAAACTGACAAAAATAAACAGCGAATTTTTATTACCCTCTGTACATATGAACCCATGCACTTTACCATCATTCAAACATTACTGGTCTCAAAATATTATTTATAAAATGCTATTTTGGGGATAAGTAATGAGTAGAAACAGATTTCAGGTACTTTTACGTTATTTGCATTTTGCTGACAACTCGGAACAAACATAATAAGGCCAGTCCCAAGTAATTTTAAAAAATAATGAAAGAACATTATATTCCAGATATATTCTAATGACTTGATGAATTAATGATCTTCTGGCGCGGTAGAATATTTTTTTGTTAATATATAAAAAACACAAAACAAAAGTACGGCATGAAGCTATACGAACTGTGTTAATTCAATGAAATGGTTCTGAAAATAAGAATATATTGCGGCAAATCTCAAATCTTAACCCAACGACGCCGCCACCTGATTGTTGGATTTAATTTAAATATTGGAAATCCAAAGAAAACACGTGAAATTTTTTTAAAAAATGCAATATTCTTTCATTTCACTAAACGTCACTAAAAGTAATTGTAATTATGGTACTTTTACTACAGTCCAAACTACAGCTGCTCGTAGTAGTATCACTATTTTAAAATCCATTGTAAAAAGGTTTAGTTACCACAAGTACCTGAACTTTTACCGATATATTAGTTTGTCTGATATGTATTTTGTTTGGATTAATTTAAAACACATCGTAAACTAAAAAAATGAAGAAGACCCCAAAGACATCATTCTACGAAAAAATTTATTAATTTAAAATATGAACCAGATGCTTTTTATTGCGGGTATGTGCATTGTAACATCACATTAATTTTAACAATATGTATAAAATAAGTTTAAAAATAAGACAAACAAAAAAAACAGGGAGGAATCGAAATAATGTCACAACCGGCAAGACTCAACTGGATTATAAGTAGTCGGTAGTGCCTTTAAGCATTTCAGCCACAGATGCAATATGAATTACTTGGCGTTTCTGATCATATCTTTTTTCAACTCATGTCGAATATGACACTTACTCAATTCCTTCTTAAGCACATAAATATAGAAAATATATGTCAAATCGACAATTGAAACATTAAATCCCATGAAAGATGTCTCAAAATAATAGTGAACTAATATGTATAATAGTTTTTAAATATGGGTCAGTTTACAAAAAACAAATTTTAAAATTAAAAGTATTTATTCCAGTAATAGGTTAAATGCTATATTTCCATGTACCTATTGTATATATTATCTTCTTTATCCGCTAAATGTAAATAATTTTTATTTTCTTATGAGAAAACAAATCGTTTTCAAGATTGACCCGGAATGAGTCGTAAAATGTACTAAAAAGTTTGTTCCGGTACCGACCCGGAATACAACGTAAAACATATAAAAATTTCAGGACCAGACCCGGTAAACACCAAAAGTCGTCGAAGTTACCATAACATGAAAAAAAATGTCCCGAAACATGTCAATTCACATATATATACATATATATGTATATATATATGTACATATACACGCTGAGTTTGTTAATAACCTAATTCCAAATTTTAATTTACTAGGTAATAATTAAAACCCTATACATATTTACATTTCATATTAAATTTTTTTAACAACAAATATAATCCTTTTCCAAAGATAAGTAATTGTATAAGATATTATAAAATCCCAAATCCCTGACACATGTATATTCAAAGAGAAAATTAAACGCAAACAATAGAGTATGAAAACAGGGATTATGATTCAAACAATCCATTTACCTTGTTACTTGATTACTGCTTACGTGCTTACTGTCTACTACCACTTTATGTTACGCTGGGTCGAGATGCCTCGTAAAACCAGGAAATTTCATAGAGTAATGTTGAATAAAATTATTTTATTATACTTTTGAATAATCATCTATAATAGTTTATTGATATAGTATAAAGTAAAAAGAGTTGAATAACGAATTTAAAGTAGTTACAACAAGAAAAAAATCTTGCTTATTGGAATACACAAGATTAAAACTTATAGAAAAAGATCTAACACAAAAAAATGACTGACAGAAGTTATGCTTCTACTCTGCATCTAAAAATAGGTATCAATTGCTCTCTTTGATAATAGTACCTAGATAACTGAGATTTGGTTGTGATACATCTTAGGTAAGCCGGGAATTTACTTGAGCACGAGGCACATATTTATGGCCCATTGTGCATAATTTCGTGTGTAGGAAAATCCACACCTAAGGCTGTCACCAGGCCAAAAGAATTAAGAATTTAAATAGGTGTGAGACTCCCGAGGGGATTTCCCTGATATCGGCTGGTGTAAGCCAATACTCACCCAAAATGGATCTTCTAAATTTCAGAAAAAGCAGAGCAGTCATACAGTATATGTTTCCTCTTCTTGTTCGCAACATCTGCATAGGGGCGATTCTGCTAATTTCATCCCAAAGAGATGTTTTCTCAATTGGCAGTGACCTGTTAAGTTTCCCACAGCTGTTCGATGATTTTGTCTGGTCAATGCTTTAAATGTTCTTGCTGCTTCCTCACCAGAATGAGGTAATAACTCTCTAGGCAGTCTACAGTTCGTTATTTCATCTCAGCATTGTATAAAATTTTGGTGTGAGTGCTGTTTGATAAGGTTGCAGTTGCCTTTAGGCTTCCCATATCCTTTGATTGAAAAAATATAGTAGAATTACTACTCGCAGTACTCGCCAATAATCAGGAAGAGTTATATTTTTTAGTTTATCGTAGCAGTTTTCGATTGCCTGAAAACACGGATAAAATTAATTATATAATCTAGATCGGTTTATCGCCTTCAAAACCCCCTGAATACTAAATTTGATGTAATTTCTTTGTAATTCTTTTCAACACATGTTTTACCGTTAAACGTATTTGTGCATATACCTGATCCCTAATATTTTCTCCTCGTCTGTCTTTCTTTCTCATTCTCATTCGCTGGAACGAAATAAAGTTATTTTAATAGGTGATTCGAAATAGAATTTTTACATAATAGAGTGATTGAATTTTTTTGGTTGTGAAATCCGAACTAGCTATTAATTTATGAGCTAAAACATCTCAAAGTAATATTAAAATCTTTACTTATCGTATTATTACTCGTAACAATGGAATAGGTAGCATTTCTAAATGTTATACATAATTTTGGATGAAAAAAATCGGCAATGTTACCTGAAATAGTTTCGAAAGTAAAGAAGCGCTTTGAGCAAAATCTAGTACGTAGTGGCAATCAAATGACCAAAAAGCTAAAAATATCACCGCGAAGCATTTAAATAATACTTCAAAATAAGCTCCTTGTAAAACTTCAGTTACAAAAAGGCCACGATCTTACTACACAGCAAAACAAAGTTCGGCTCGTTAGATCAAGAGTTGTTACGCTTGGCCGAACGTGCAAATTTCCAAACAGTGTATTCTATTATAAGAAGTAGTTCATAAATTCTCAAGACTATCGTGTTTACCTAACGCATCTTCGAGAATTTGAAGCAATGAACGGCCACCCGAAGTAAAAGGTTCCCCGAAGTAAAAGGTTCTATCTCACATGATGGTATAGGCAGCCGTAAGCACAGTTGGGCACTCTCCAATCGATTTCATCGAGCCTGGTGTCAATGTAAATTCGATTTATTGCCGTGAAAATATTTTGGATGCGGCTTTAGAACCGTTGGCATGCAAACAATTTGGTCGTAGATCATAGACGTTTCAACAAAATTCTGCACCGCCACAATTAGCAAAAATTATCAATGATTGCTTCAAAACGCATATTACACGCTTGATTTCGTCGACACAATGGGTTTTAAATTCGTCACTTGCAAATCCAATGGACTTATCTATGTGGTCCATTTTAGCAAGCAAGCAAATCGTATAAAGGATAACGATTGTACGTAAATAAACCAAAATACCACAACATAACATTTGATTATTGTCTGTTTGAACGCTATAGTCAAAGCAAAAGTGAATGGATCCAAAAATTTTGATTATTTTCGCACATTCACACATTTTGTCATTTGATCAATAAAAAATATTTGTCACTTAAAAAGATAACGTGCGCATATATAGAAAAGTATCTGTATTAGTCCAAGATATGACCGTAAAATTAGTAGGAAAACTTGCAATTTTTTAATATGCATCGATTTGAATGAAAATTTATAGGTAAGCTCAAGCTCAATATACCCTCCACTTTAAAATCTCCCCTATGCCAATATGTGCTTTTCCTCTGGGGGTGGTTACCACCCCAACTCGAGGGGTGGAAATATTTATCTAAAAAAACATGGTAATCGCTAGAATAAAGAATTTTAAGTCGAAAATTCAATACTTTATTATTCAAGTTTACAAATTAAACGGCATACAAGCACGTTTTTAAACGATTTTTTGGGAATAAAATTTACGTTGTATAAAAACAGAGATTCGTTTTTTTTATAATCATCGCAAACTTAATATTAACAAAGTTATAACTGTTCGAAAGTAAACGTTTATTCATCGAATACAAAAATCCAAACATATGACGTTGAATAACCAGAAAACAATAAGTTTTTCTTAGAAAACCTATAGAAACTTTTTTAAAGATCTTGAAAAATCCATTCCAACGACCACTAGTAAAATTGATTTGCATAAAAATTAAGGTAAGTTATAACTAAAATAAAGTCCGCTTATATTTTTTTCGACGCAAAAAGTAACAAACTCATCCTCGCCAAAACCACCCTGGTTGAAGCTATTCGTTGCCCATTTACAATTTACTTCGTTTATATACAAACATTACATCCTAGAAGCTTAACTGGTTTAGAAGGTTTAGTTTTGAAAAAATCTTAGTTTAAAGTGAACACGTTATTTTCTACATTTCTCCAAAAATCCCCTTGCTTTGAAAATAACTCAAATACTAAAAAAAAAAATTCTAAAATACCAAAATAGTATATTATGTATCTATTAGGAAAAGCGATACATTCCCAGACGACAATGTACATTGAGAGTCCGGGAATGTGCTTTTACTACGAGATACACTTACTTTTTTTTCTGAAATCGCATTAAATATTATCGTAAATTAAGAAAGTTTTATAAATGCCTAACTGTTTTACTTATCATATTTTCTATGAAACCGTTTCGTTGACATTGTTTGTTTATCATTGTTGATTAGTGTCACAAAACTGTCAGTTCGGTTAGTTACATATTGCTTAAAAATTTTTAAATTATATTTAAAATGGACGGTGACGATGATGTCCAGAGGTTCAAAACGCCTCCAGAGTTACTAAGCACCGCTACTAATGTGGTTTTAATTATTGCCAAATAAAATCAAGGCGCAAAATATAAATTTGCTTATAAACGTTTTTTGGATCATCCCGTACACAGTTACGGAAAAAATATTACCGTACACAGGTACGGAAAAAATATTCCCGTACACAGGTACGGAAAAAATATTCCCGTACAGTACGGAAAAGTTAGTCGCCCAGCAACGGACTAAAATACAAGAATAGTGTATTTTGCGGTTCGAATTTAATCCAAGAAACTAGACATTTCCAAGTGATTTCAGAAAAAACCTTTTGATCACTCCGTGCGGAAAGCTATGCTTTCGACCATGCAGGACCGTGCGGAAAGCAATGCTTCCTTCAACGTTACGAAATTTCATCACTCCGTGCGGAAAGCAATGCTTCCTTCAACGTTACGAAATTTCATTACTCCGTGCGGAAAGCACTGCATTCAACCATGCAAGGGCGTGCGAGAAGCAATACTAACAGTTACGAAATGTAAAACTTCCACGCACTCAGTGTATATTCAGGTATTATATTAATTTGGAAATACGGTGCGCCGTGTTGTTTATATATATGTATATATACATTTGTTTGTTTACTTTGATATTGTATAAGTACTACTTTTATTTGTATATAGGTACGGCGAAACGACGCGCGCCGCACTGTTTTTATTATTATTGTGCTTGTCAAACCTGTCAAATATTAGCCGTCATATTAAAGTGCCTAACAAATAATTTCAGTCGTATTGTGAAAGCATATAGCATATACTTACAATGAGTGATTCTGATTCCTATCCGGAAGAAATACGAGAAACTGCAAAAACTGAACAGTTAAGTTTATTGCCGGAGAAGTCAAAAGAAAGATATACAGCTACATAATAATGCTTTCAAAATATGGAGAAGAACAAAAAAGTCATCGTCCTTTGCAGAAGAAATGTTTATAGCATATTTTAGTGAAATGCAGTGTTCACCACCAACTCTTTTCGCGTTACTCAATGGTTAGAGCTTGTGTTTTAGCATATGATGATATTGATATTAGTAAATATAAAAATGTCAATGCATTTTTAAAAAAAGCAAATGAGGGTTATGAACGCAAAAATTGGAAAGTGTTTACAGCAAATGATATTTCCAGATTGTGCAATGAAGCTTTAGATCTTGATTGGCTTGTTATTAAAGTAAACTAAATAAATTTTATATACGTATAAATTATATATGTTTAAACTTCAATTGATTGCCTTGCATTATTTCTTGATATTTATACACCCGTAATACATAAATTTATATCAGCATGTATTGAATTGTGTTTTATAAACAGTTATTGTTTTTTCAATAGAAGTAATAAAATACGATTTATATCTTTGTTCCTTTTATTTTACACAAATTCAAGAGCTTTCCTCACGGTGTGATGAAAAATAAAATACGCAACTCGTGCTGTGCGCAGTTAATCCCATCACTCGTGCTTTTTATCGCGCTCGCCTTCGGCTTCCGCGACAAACACACTCGTGATGGGATCACCTGCTTTCCGCACTCGTTACGTAATGTACTATTTCTTTACTAAAGATTTTTTATTTTTTTTATTTTTATAGACTAAAAATTAAACGAGATATGCATTAGCACCATCATCGAGCCCCTTTAGCGCAACCCTTTTTATAATGAAGGTTTTGTGTACGTAATCTTGTAGCTTTTAAAATAATTTAGCTTAAAAACTAAAGGAGTTATAAATAAAAAACCAATCAATTATTTTGTTAGAATTTTGAAGTGGACTTTATTTTAGTTACAACTTACCTTAATTTTCATGCAAATTACATTTACTAGTAACCGTTTAAACAGATTTTTTGGTCCTCCGTCCAGAAACAATACTATTAATTACTTCAAAATCGTCCGGAAACTGATATTTTCCGGCCCAGGCCGGCAAAGTAGCTTTTAGATTATCTAAAGAGATGGCGCTATGAGTCATCAAAAATACATAATGAATAATACAAATTTTATTTAAATGTATTTAAAAACAGCGTATAATATACTAAACTAATAACTTTTTCTAAAGGTAACCAGGATTCTAATTTACATTTAATTTCTCTCACAACCTTTATTTTAAATTTGACATTTATGTCAATTTACAACTACTTATCATTCGAAGATGAAAATACATATCTCGATTTTATTTCTGCTCATTGAACTAAAATAGTTCATTGTCTCTGCTATTTTTATATATTAGATATTACTGTTAATATTATCAATATAACAATTTTTACTGTGCTGCTTATTAGCACAGTATTCGTATGTATAAAAATTAAGGATCTTGAAATCGATTATCAGAAAATCATTCCTTATTACTAATTCGTTTAATCGTGCAATAGATGTCAATAAACATCTAATCTTGTATGTCATAAAGTAAAAAGTTTTTGAACTTTGGAAAATATTAAAAATTAGTCGGACCAAAAAATACACGCCCGAAAAATATTTTTTATAATTCACGTTCACAAAGTTTCTATTTCGACACTAAAAACAGTATCGAAATAGATTCATTGTAACACTGTCTTTGGTAACTTTTTGTTTTACACAATTGGTTGCACTGCACTGATTATCAACGAAAGATGAAAGAGTTCAGGTAGTAAATCAAGAATTATGTTGTATTAACTACATTATCAGCGATATTGCGAAATTCAGAATATTTTATTCAAATTTGACAAACATTCAAATTTAAAATCATTAAAACTGTCAAGTGCCAAAAGTGTCAAGATCGCCAACATAAATAAATATTTCGAAAAACTCTCATTTTATTTATTTTTTTATACTTTTAAAAGTTCATTATAAAAAATAGTATGTAAAACTCGAATTACAATGACGGTTTGTAGTACTCGTTCTTTGCGAAACTCACCGCTTCGCGGTTCGTTTCACAAACTTCACTCGTACTACGAAACCTGTCATTGTAACACTTGTATTACAATATACTATTGCAAGTGCTTGTATTGTTTCGCCTTGGTGCTACGCACCTCGGCTACACAACTTTACTCGCTCTTGCAAAATGTCATTTTTCGTCCTTGTGTCACAAATAACTATTTCAAGATCTTTAAAAAAGATCCTATAAGTTTTCTATGAAAAACTTATCGTTTTCCGGTTATTCAACGTCATATGTTTGGATTTTTGTATTCGATGAATAAACGTCTACTTTCGAACAGTCATAAATATGTTAATATTAAGTTTGGGATAATTATAAAATACCAATCTCTCTTTTTTTTTATAAGCACATAGACTGTACCTACTCACTTTGCCCCATCTATTAACAGATAAATTTTTGTATTTTCCACATCCTCTTTCCACAAAAACAAGTCTCGGTTTTATAAATGTTTTTAATATTAATTACACTGACTATTTATACCCGATTGAATTAAAAACTAAATTTTCCCTTACACCTCAATTAACTGTATTCCACAAAAGCAGGTATGTTCTGCTCTATTTTTTTGTAAATTAATCCGAAGCTATGAACTAAAATGTGTATTTTAATATAAATGTTTCAGAAACAAAAGTTTAAGGATGAAACAAGCTGAATTTGAATAGGTAGGTACGTGTCTGTTGTCCCAAATAAAATATGTCTCAAGCGAACAAATACAACCACTTTTGTTTATTCCCGATTATTCCATCTCGTTTCAAATTAGGAGACGACACTGTTATATTGTCGTAATTTGAAATGTGAAGGATATGTTCGTAAATTTTAAGTGAGCAGGGTTGCTTTGTCGGTTGTCCTCAAAGTTTAGCAAAATTTTATTTAAGTGCTAGAAGTTTATTTACTGAAGGTATGTTTTTCTATTGGTATAAAAAACCCATAATATTAATACATCCATCTAGTTTAATTAACATTTATTATTAGAACACATATTCGCCTGTAGCTGTTAGCTGGCTTCTGTGTATCACGCTAACGCTAAGGGACTAAAGGTCAAAGAGCATGTTTTGGTTGTCAGTAAATATCACACAGTTTTTGTGTTTACTAGATGTACATCTACGTAGTAATTTTCTAAATTGCTTGTAGTACATATAATTATGCAAAAAATACCGACAAAATGAAAAATTGCCACAGACATTTCCATTTTTTTTCCAAAACAAAAATAATAATCTACTTTTTGCGAATTGTAAGGTTTTGACAGGTTACAGAATATTAATCATAATAAATATACATACATTCTTGGACGTATCTATTAATCATACTTGCAACTAATACCTTCAATTGCTTTAAACATTTCAATAAAATATTTATGAACTTTTCTCAGTAATGTACAAAGACCATGTTCTCATTATAAATTAAAACTTGTTATCCATAATGGATTAGTTGATGCTCATAGGTATACAAAACTGACCCGTGCAGTTGGTCCACAGTCGATCACCCCCAAGGGATAATAGTGGACGTGATACCCTTCACTACCCCTCCAGTGTTGTGGGTAGACAAATCGATCGATTGTATGCCACCTGTATAGGTGAATATACTTTCGGCAAGGTATTTATTGAAAATATATTTAATATAGAATATTTAGGTATATTGATTGATTAAAATTAATGTGTTTCGAATAATTTTATAGTCCAAAGTGGCTGTAAAATACCATTATGTAACATTTATTTAAAAGGCATTTTAGGCATTATATTGGTGCAGGGTATATGGTATTATACAATACACTCCTTAAAAAAATAGATATATTTTTATTTAAGAAAAAAAAAACATTTATTTATATTCTTTTTGGCTTGTCAAATCTATTTTCCTACGGAGTACTTCAAACTCTAGCAGAGCTAGAACGAAAGTTGCTAATTCCACTATGAAAATAAGGTATATAAGAAACTGTAACTTAAATAAAAGTTCACTGAATGGTTACTGATCCCAAGGTAACGAGAGAGAGTAAGAAGGAGATATGGATAAATAAATCTTAAAATTATTCAGGCATTGAATGAGTTGAATTTGTGTTCCCGTTTACGAGGCCTTCCTCTTCGGCGGGATATTCCAGATTGGGCCTTTTGTTGATTATTCGTTTCGAGACGTTTACAAGATACGAAACGAAGCAAATTCACTGACGACTGAATTGTTAAGTACGTTATTTGTTGACTTAGAACTTGTACTTTGTCTTTTAATCTTGCTAGAACTAGAGAGAAAACGCCTTTAACACAGTTAACTTGTATCCGATGTTTTATCATTCAAATATCTCGTAAGATGAGTAATAAATCCACACAAGGATTACGGAAATAGAATGATACTAAACACATTAAA
This sequence comes from Altica lythri, assembly GCA_964028335.1. NCBI lineage: Eukaryota > Metazoa > Arthropoda > Insecta > Coleoptera > Chrysomelidae > Altica > Altica lythri. Next base: position 460,470 of record CAXIIO010000685.1, on the reverse strand, counting down.
TCATATTCTAAATAAGTAAAATATTGATGAAAATATGTAGGAGGTTATTATTTTTCTGTGTAAATATGTAAAGTACGACCCTTTTGTACTGATACTAATTAGTCAACCAGCCAGGACGATTTCGTGGCCGATCAAACTCCACGGAGTTTCAAGGTATATTCTTATAGTCCAAGATCCCGATATAGGACGACCTTCACCGAGCTGGTTAATGGATCAAACATATTTTTTATGTAATTTAATATATCAAAAAATATATTGCATATGAGTTGCCTATCGAATTTCAGTCAAGGATATTTTTAATTAATTTTTAAAAAAATTTTGTGCGACTGAGAGGTCCCTACCTACTGTCCCATGCGATAGAAGAGGACACAACATAACAGCGTTTGAATCCCGGCCTTTTAAAGAGAGAGAGCTCTCTGCTCTCTGGTCTTGAAAACAAGAAGGATAGCGATAGACGCGTACAGTATATATCAGTATATATCTATAGATACATTGATTGAAAAAAAATTAAAAACTAATCCTTTATTTTAATATGAAACTACTCCAAAATAATGCTCAGAATGTACGCGTCTATCTCTATCCTTCTTGTCTTCAAGAGCAGAGAGCAGAGAGCTCTCTCTCTTTAAAAGGCCGGGATACAAACGCTGTTATGTTGTGCCCTCTTCTATCGCATGGGATGGTAGGTAGGGACCTCTCAGTCGCACAAAATTTTTTTAAAAATTAATTAAAAATATCGTTGACTGAAATTCGATAGGCAACTCATATGCAATATATTTTTTGATATATTAAATTACATAAAAAATATGTTTGGTCCATTAACCAGCTCGGTGAAGGTCGTCCTATATTGGGATCTTAAACTATTATGTATTTTGACCTACTGAATCCAAATTTCGCACATTACTCACTCGCCCCAAGTAACAGGAATTTCTTATAAACAATTTAATTGGTTAAAACGCTCTAGAAATTATTCGAAATTCTAATAATCCACAATTGGAAAATCAAACTCTAAGTCACTTTTTTGTGCCCTGTCTTCTCGTTTTATGGGGCTAAGGGACGGTAACCATGGATTTTTAGTAAACGATTATTTGAGACTAGGTGTACCCACGACGTCGTTCGCGTGTGGCGTGTTGATTGTTGTATACAAATTTCTCCCCTCACCCCCTTAAATGGGTGGCAGAAAAAATTTTTATACACCAGATATTAAGTTAAAAGAAGACAAATACATCTGTGAAAACCGCATTCTTATCGGATCAGTAGTTTTGATGTGATGCGCACACAAACATATAGATAGACAGACAGACGTACAAAAAAATCTAACCACATTTTTGGGTTCTATATCGATGTACCCGCGACGTCATTAGCGTGGCGTATAGATTATTTTATAAAAATTTCTCCCCCCACACTGTAAAAGGGGTGGAGGGATAAATTTTTATACACCAGATGTTAAGTTGATTGAAGGCAAATACATCTGCGAAAACCGCATTCGGATCAAATCAGTAATTGATGCGCGCACAAACAAAAGAAATCTAACCACATTTTTGGATTCTATATCGATGTAGTAACACCACCCGCTAATTATTTTTTAAATATCTTTAATGTACAGGATTTTTATTTCTACAGTTTTATTATACCTATGTATAGATAAGTATCATATTTGTTATTATTAACGGTAAATATGACACATTCGATTTGATCTGTTTGTGCTATTGTGCATATTGCCTAAAATATCACTTAATTGGTCAGTTATATATGTTTCGTCCTTTTAGGATTAAATTTTAAAAACTACCAAAATAACTAATACCTCTTTTATAAAATACTTTAAATAAAATGCTATAAACTTTTTTAATTAGGGATGACTTAGAGTGGTATAAACGTAAGAGTAGACAAATATAATCAGAAAGCTTCGAACTGCTAAGTTAAATTGTTATTGTGAGTCAACCATAAAAGATAGACATATGCTGTCGTGGGATATTTTTTATATAATTTTAAGGAGAACATTTCCGTCATACATGATTTTTGTATAGCTTTAACCCTGATGGTTGGCCACGCGACGGAAGCTTAAAAAATGGAGTAACTTCTCCCGTTTTCCCAACATTTCCCTTCACTGCTCTGCTTCTATTGATTGTAGCGTGATGAAAAGTATACTATAACCTGCTCAGGAGTATAAAAAATAATTGTACCAAGTTTCGTTAAAATCCGTCGAGTAGTTTTTGTTTCTATAACCGTTATACAGACAGACAGACAGACAGACAGACAGACAGAAGGACAAAAATTTTACTGATTGCATTTTTGGCATCAGTATCGATCCCTAATCACCCCCTGATAGTTATTTTGGAAATATATTTCATGTACAGAATTGACCTCTCTACAGATTTATTATAAGTATAGATATAATTTCTTTATAAGCTTTTTAAGCAACTAAATCCTTAAGGTACAACCAAAAATTTTACATAATCTGTTTCTATAGTTTAAAAAATTTTTGATGTATTATAAGTATGTCCGAATCTATTTTTTAGTGCTATAAAGCAGATGCACGCATCCGGAACTACGTACGCGCGCTATTCCAAGTATGCTTTTTCATTAAAACTAAAGTATTTTGGTTTACATTATAAGCATTATATATTAAATAAAAAAAGGAGACTTTAAGAAATACTTACAATGATTTTTATTTAGAACTTGAAAAAGAAGGAAGTTTTAACGGTGATAAATATAAAATTAATTGTGTAAATGTTCTTAAATAAATAGGAACAGTGCTATTAAATGTAAAATATTAATGTTAATAAATTTAACTTATAATTCCTTATTTTGAACCATAGAAACAAATTATATCCCATTTTCTCACGAGAGAGTCATCTCCAAGTAGTTGTAACCGTTTTTAAACAATTGCTCTTTCTTTTTTAAGGTGTCATTTGAAAGATAATTTTACTTTAATTTAAGCTAAGTTAATAGACCAGGGTCGATAATTTTTGAAACCAAAAAAAATTACAGTAGGATGAAACCCATTAGAATAGGAGGGGAATATGATAAACATGAAAGAAAAAATTAATTACGGTCGATCCGAGTTCGGGAAACGGGAGGGGGTGAGTTTTAAGGTTAAAAAATGGTTTATCTTGATTTCCGGCAAAACTACAGACCCTATCGAAAAAAGTTAAACGGCAAAGTTGTAGGTAATGATTAGATCTACAACTTTTGTATTTACAATTTTTTCACATAACCTCAAAATGAAGGTGAAAAATTCAAACAACCAAGTTTTTGGTTTTTTATTTTTATCTTTTTCAAAAAAAAATTTTTTTCTACGAAATTTAATGAAAACTTACCTTATTATATCTCAAATACACTGTAATTTATTTGATTTAAAATATTTATTTTTTCGCCTTATTTTAACTTAATATCAAAAAACCACCCTTATTTTCAGTCGAAAATTCTCGCGTTAAAATATTAGCTTTTTCCAAAAAGGCTTTTTGTTCGTTAAAATCTCTACTTTCAGATAGTGTAAACAAAATATACATTACTATAGTAAATGTTCTCAGAAAATGCAAAAAATTAAAAAAAAAAATCAAATTCGAATTTTTTTTTAATTGTTATGTGCAATTTTAAACTATTTATTAAAATTTACACTTTAATTACTCAAAAAATGTAAGATTTCATGTTACATTTCATAAACGAAAAAATTGCAAATATACTACTATAATTAAGAAACAAATAAGTTAATAAAGTTATGATTTAATAAGACATCTACAATATTTTGAAAAAGTTGTAGAATTTTCTTTAAATAATATTTGTAGATCCCTATTTATTGCTGTTTTAAGATATTTTATATACCTGAGTGGCCTACGGTAAATTTAAGCCCATTGTAAGGTATTTCATAGGGAAGTGGGGACGGACCTAGGAGGGTCTGAGCCTAACTACATGCCTGCTACTTCACTACATTTGCAATATAATAGGTCCAAATTAATCTTTTTTTTGATAAACCTTGGAATGGATTGTTTTTTTTTTAAGTTTATGATTCGATCGACAGGGTTTAAATATTAAATTAATTTTTACAGCGTTTTAAACAATTAAATTATTAATAACAAATTCACGTCATTTCGGGCCTGTTCGAAATTATCAGTCAGTGGATCAAATTACATAAGAATATACCTTGAAACTTCCTGGACTTTGATAGGCCACGAATTCACCCTGGCTGCTGGACTAAATACACACACTTAGATCAAACGTATACTTGTACTTTTAAGTTCGTTGCTATTATACAGAACATATTAGGTTCAACTAGTGGATTAATTCCAGTCTGTGGATGTATAGATGTATACCTACTTAACTTCTTGTATATTTAATGGTGCTTTAGCTTTCAGTTTTGTTGCATTGGTTAAGAGATATTTCTCCGCTGTATATAGTAATACTGTTAAAATTGTTTACAGATAGAGATTTATTGCTGACTAATAAAAAACTTTGCTTGTGTGTACCGGAAAATGAAAATAGAAGTAACAAATTTTTTACTACGCCATTGGATTTTCTTTTTTAACTATTTCGTCCACGTTTTCAGTTATGATCTTTTTACAATTTGACGAAGATTTTAGTACGTTGTAAATTAAATTTTAAATATGGACCTCTTAAGGACTTCCATTTGCCTGAGTTAATGTCGCATTTTTCAGCTGTTTATTTCCTCGTCTCTTGCCAGGAAAGTTTATGATTATAGAAATTGCTTTTTTCTTCTCGAAAGCTTATTTTTCATCTTCTAAATGCTCGAAAAAATTAATTAAAAAAGAAAATTTAATTACTCTATCGATAGCAATTAAAAAACTGATGGGTGCTAATTTATTATATATAAAATAAACTACTTAGTTAACACTTGTTTATTTAAACTTGGTACTATGACATTTTATTCGTGATTATTCAACGCTTTAACTTGTTTATTCTTATTTACAAAAAATATACTGCACATCTACCAAGCATTAATTAGGAGCAAGTTGGACTACGGATCAATTTGCTACGGAGCCACAAATAAAACTTTATTGTCAAAATTATACTCAATTCAATATACATGCCTAAGAATTATTCTAGGATCGTTTAGAACCAGTCCTGTTCGAAGCCTCCAGTTTCTTTCAAACGAAATGCCACTTGACTTAAGAAGGATGCAACTTTCCTTAAACTATGCAGCTAGAGTATCAGCAAACAAAGATAACCCAGTGTATCCTGTAGCTTTTCCCACTAATACCATCCGCTCTGCAATAAATTATAGCAAGAAAAATCTTCCTTTTCATGAAAGACTAAAACATTCAACCTATGAAATATTGGATTTCCAAAATACCTTACCAATCATAAGAGTTTCTGACCCTTGGGTTATAAAAATCCCTAATATTAAATTATCTTTATCCAAATGGCCAAAAATTTCCACAAATCACATTCTATTAAAAAACAAATACTTAGAAATCATTTCACAATTCAAAAACTTCAAACATATATTCACGGATGCATCTAAATCGGGTTCTGGTATAGGTGCAGCGATCTGGTATGATGGAAACTGCTTCAGCTACCGACTCCAAAATCAGTGCAGCATCTATACTGGAGAAGCATTTGCTATTTTGAAAGCCCTAAAAAAGTGCAGAGAGATACAAGCAAACAAAATACTCATAATCACAGATTCCATAAGCGTTCTCCATGCTTTACAAGAAATCTACCCACAAAACTATCTTCTTCAATGTATTAAAGAAAAATTATTTCAGTTGAAAAACAAACTCATAGAATTTTTGTGGGTGCCATCCCATGTCAGCATCTTTGGAAATGAGAAATTTTACAAAATTGCCAATGCTGCATCCAAAAACCAAGAATCACATATCGTTAATGGAATACCACTTGCTGACCAAAAACTGAAAATCAACCAATTTGTTCGAAACCTCTGGGAGCATCGCTGGACTCAACAAAATTCAAAACTCTCTGAAATCAAACCCACACTGTCAATCAAGTTAAATCTTCCGTCAAAGAGAAGAAACCAAGTCAAAATAAATAGACTTAGAATTGGCCACACTACCTTAACTCATCAATACTTACTAAAGAAGGAACCGCAACCCCAGTGTGAAACTTGTGCAGTGCCCATATCAGTAAAACACTTAATAATCCAGTGTCCACTCTTCTCTGAAGAACGGAAAATAGCGAAGATTGCTAGTGACCTAAAAACTGTTTTAACTACCAATATAGACAGAGTTCTACAATTCTTCAACCTTATTAACAGGTATAGCTTAATTTAATGTATTGTAATGTTTTTTTACGCCGCTTATAACCCTCGAGGTTAATGCGGCTAATGCAAAATAAAAAAATAAAAAATACTGTGTTTTTTCTTTATAAATGACGATAAAGCTCACAGATCTACCCTTATTGTATACCTAATATTTCTTTGAAAATGAATATAAAGTATTGACGTTACTATATGTTTACAGTCGGTAATGAATACATAGAGCACTTTTTTGTCGAGAAGGTCACATATCCCAATATAACTTCTATATCAGTAGCGATCCATCCAACTTTAGGATTTAAGCCCAAAATTTATATTTTTTTCGAAGTCCTTAGAGAAAATCTTGAAAAATAAACTCTAATGATTGGAAAGCTCATGTACAGAGAGAACCTGTAATTTGGAATAAATTCAATAGTTTCATCGATTAGTATATCTAATCGGGATTTTTTTTTAAATAATTATGTATATTTAAATATATGATATTTTTATAGGATGTAAAGTTGTAGATAACTGCTAAATATCAATTTTTCTACTTTACCAGTTAAAAGAGAATTAAAATTGGAAAGTGTCATGTGTTAAGACTTGGACAACTTATATGCATTATCTTTTTGTAGAAAATAAAAACAGCAAAAAGGAAAGAGAATAAAGAAAAAATGGCATGAAAAACACCTGTACCCACTATCATATGTTGAAAAAAATCCAAATGTCTCTACCACAAAGATATCTAATGATACTATTATTAGCTAAACGTCAGTAGCACAACTTTTTAAAGCACATAAATTGCATCTTTAAAAATTTACAATACATTCCAGTATTTCTGATAAAAGGCTGCAGATTTGTAAACAAATTATAGATTAACTAGACAGGGACAACATTCTAGTACGTAAAGAACATTCTGATAAATCTAACTTTATGTTAAATGGTAAGAAAAATTAACAAAATTGTCGATTTATGGTGGATTAGAATTCACGCTAAATAAGGAAAGGCCATACTCAACGACCATAAAACTGAATGTTTGGACAAGAAATGTAAAAAATCTAGTTATAGTATCAATATTTTTTGGTGAAACTCTCAATGAACTGAGATTATTGCAAGAAGAATTAGCAATCCAATTGGCTAATTTGATCCCTAACCCATAACATACTAGTGTCCCGTAAAGAGATATATGTTTTCAACAAATTGGTGCACTTTCTAATTTTTTGTAAAATCTGTTTATGAGTATGTTGGTGCTAGATTATTGGGCAGAAAGATAGAGAAACGCGGACCTGTTGAATAGCCATAGACTTCAATCCTTTGGATTCTCATGATAGAGGTACTTAAAGTGTTGATGAGTTAAAAGCACAAATAAAATTTAATTTAGATTAATTTTGACTTAAAGCATTAGAAATATTCAAAACGAGTTTTGATCATGTTTAGGATATTTTCTTATTTAAAATAATTAAATTCAATTATTCATTGACTTGTTTTTTTATAACCTTGTTACTTATGTAATGGGTAAGGAATAAAAAAATGATTGCTGTTATGTCAACTTTACACACTATGGATAAATAGATATTGATTGGGTTAGCTGTTAGCCTGTATCAGTGCCACCTTTACAGATCTATTGTGAACACACATCATCTCTAAAATAGGATTAGAGCACTTTATCTAGCCCTGTCCTTTTATTGAGACTTAATAGCCTTGACAGTGACCACTCTACGTAATTTAAAGCAGCCGGTTTATCATCTCCCAACAGATACCGTGCTCTTGCAAGGCCTTCACATTGGCATAGGACATGAAATACGGTTTCTCCTTCTTCTGGCAGTATCGACAGGGGTCTTGATCTGCCAAGTTTAGTTGACTCGTTTGTATTCTGAACCAACAATTTTCTGTCAAGATACTGATAATTATTCCGACATCGTTTCGCCTTTGTGATAACAGCTCTGCAGTAAATTCCGCCGAGTGTCCTTTTATAACTGTGGCTTTTCGCTTGGCCGGTGATTTTTCCCACCACTCCTGGGCCTTTTCTAACCTTCGATATCTCAATAGCTGCCTTTTTGAAAGTGTGACCAACCCCGCCGAATGGTACTGGGCCATTCATTGGGATATTAACTCCAGCTCTGACCAATTTATCGGCCTTCTCATTGCCCCGAACCCTGAGTGTCCTGGTCCCCATGCCAGTGTCAGAGAATTCCGACTTGCGTCATGTATCAGGGTCCTAAGCAGTCCTACACCAGCTGTCACCTTATTTTAGCCAGGACTATCGCCTTTAGAGCTACTTGGCTGTCCGAGTGTATGACTACGCTTTTACCCGTTACAATGTCCGTGCACAGTGTTATATGGTTATTACTTTAGCCTGAAATACTGTAGCATCCACACCTTGACTTAATTGAACTTGTATTTTGTGTCTTCCACTATATATACCCTACTTTGTGTCTTTCTCAGTCTTTGGGCAAGATTGACTCCCCTTAAATTGGAGGACCATTGTTCTATGAATTCCTTTTCAGTAATTTAACTCGAAAGTCATAGAGGGGGCTATCCTGTCCTGAGGCATACTCATTATTTGATCCGCCTTAACCCTACCATATTGTTCTTTTCCCCTTAATAAGGTTATGGGAGCTTGGTCTAGTTACCATAGCCTCGCCCTATATATATATATATATATATATATATATATATATATATATATATATATATATATATGTATATATATATATTTAAAGAAGAACTTCAACAAAATTGAAAACAATCACAGGGAGTTCAGCCTATGGGGGGTTGTTTAAAGTAAACTCTGTTTTTACAAAAACCAAGCTTTCGAATTTTAATTAATTCTTTTTCAAGGCTACAAAATGAAAAAGTGAGGTTAACATGTTTACATTGTATAAAATATTACTTACAGTAAAGTTGAGTGTTGTTAAAATAATGAAAATGAAAGAACATGACTTAAATATAAACTAAATTATTGTATATAAACATTAGTTGTTAAATATTATTAATTGACATTGTCACTATTGACAATTGTTGACTACAAAGGTGTGTTGTTACCAACCCAAATACTTAATATAAATTCAAATTTCCAGATGGATTTCAAGACTTTTAAATTTGGTAGTATTATATTAACAATTTAATTTAATTATGTATTGTTGTTTGAAATTAAAGATCTTAATTTTTCAGATATTTAAGATGTCAGTACATTACAAGACAAACGGAGATAGAAAGGCTATGAGTAATTGCCAGTTACTCATTTGTATTGCAATAGTGAATTACAAAAAACAAGTATCTAACCTCTGCAGGTATTAACCTATCACATTAACTCTGCAGGGGATAGTCACTTGTTGCCTATTAAACAGGTGTAATTGAGACTTGTAATGTAATTGCAAGTTTCATTGTGTGTTTCTAATGAAATTCAAGATCTTACTTTTTAGGTATTAAGGATGTCAATGAACATTACAAGAAAAGGCGATATGAGGAAGGCTGTGGGTAGTTGCCAATTACCCACTTGTATACCCTATTGAAATACAAAAACAAATATCTACACTCCGCAAATATTGACCTATCACATCGACTTTGCAGGGTATAGCTACTACTAGACAGTTGTATTAGCCCTTGTAATGTAATTACTTAATTAAATTGTTAATTTATAATGAATTCATAGTAGTGTTTAGGTTATTGGTGTCATTGAAAGTGAGAAGATAACAATAAATGATATTCAGATCCTGGGTTTCACTTCTTTTATTGATAGTGTTTTCTGTCTGGTTAATATGAACCATTTCTAGAAACTTCCTCTTAGCTGTATTGCTTTCAATATGTAAAATTTTTGTTAAGTTGTATATTAAAATGGTGAAATTCGTCAATAACGTGTTCTGCTAGTGCACATTTTCTTTTTTTTCAACCTAGCATCACTGCGATGTTGAGTTATCCGTTGTTTTAAATTTTGCATGGTTTGTATTTGTATTTCACTAGGGTATACAAGTGGGTAATTGGCAACTACCCACAGCCTTCCTCATATCGCCTTTTCTTGTAATGTTCATTGACATCCTTAATACCTAAAAAGTAAGATCTTGAATTTCATTAGAAACATACAATGAAACTTGCAACTACATTACAAGTCTCAATTACACCTGTTTAATAGGCAACAAGTGACTATCCCCTGCAGAGTTAATGTGATAGGTTAATACCTGCAGAGGTTAGATACTTGTTTTTTGTAATTCACTATTGCAATACAAATGAGTAACTGGCAACTACTCATAGCCTTTCTATCTCCGTTTGTCTTGTAATGTACTGACATCTTAAATATCTGAAAAATTAAGATCTTTAATTTCAAACAACAATACATAATTAAATTAAATTAAATTGTTAATATAATACTACCAAATTTAAAAGTCTTTAAATCCATCTGGAAATTTGAATTTATATTAAGTATTTGGGTTGGTAACAACACACCTTTGTAGTCAACAATTGTCAATAGTGACAATGTCAATTAATAATATTTAACAACTAATGTTTATATACAATAATTTAGTTTATATTTAAGTCATGTTCTTTCATTTTCATTATTTTAACAACACTCAACTTTACTGTAAGTAATATTTTATACAATGTAAACATGTTAACCTCACTTTTTCATTTTGTAGCCTTGAAAAAGAATTAATTAAAATTCGAAAGCTTGGTTTTTGTAAAAACAGAGTTTACTTTAAACAACCCCCCATAGGCTGAACTCCCTGTGATTGTTTTCAATTTTGTTGAAGTTCTTCTTTAACTAGTCAGCCGTGACTACTTTCTGCTTTACTTTATATATATTTATATATATATATATATATATATATATATATATATATATATATATATATATATAATTTTTTATAATTTTAAGATAACGATCGGGAAAGCGTCAATCGTAAGAGGGTCAGCAAATGATGTAAAATGCCAACATTGGGAAGAAACTTTATTCCAAAATGCGAAATTTTCGACGGGTTTTTTCCGTCTTCATCAGCGCCTATAGGGATACAAACAATTAAAACTTGTTATCAAATACAAAAATATAACGTACACAGGAAAACGTTCTAGACGCAGAAGCTATAGACTGCCTAGAATCTAGAAAGCTCTGAACAATTTTTCGTTTAATCTAATTGTGATACTTTGAATATTTAGATATATATATATATATATATATATATATATATATACATATCTGCAAATATAAGAAATATTCATATTAACTTTTCGGAACTTAGAGGTGTTGGATTTTCTGGTTCGTAGTTCAACCACTGACTCATGTATTATCAAAACCAAACGCTGAACTCAGAAAGGATATACTAGATGGGAACTTAGATTTCTATACGAGCTATAAATCATTCGTGAAATATTAAGAATGTCTGCAGGCAGTTTATAGGTATATTCCACATTCCCGTGAGAAGTTTTATTTGGTTTGAAAGAGACGATTTTTCAGGCATAAAAAGTGAAAATAATTTATTTCAATCGTCTTTTCATATGTTACCATATGCGAATGGAAATAGGCTATTATCTTAAAAGAAAGAAAAACTTGTAGTAGGTACGTAGTAAGGCTTTTAGATTATGTCATACTGAGATAATTTTTTTAAGTTTAAAATTTTGTGATAACTACAGCTTTAATACAATAAAGATATCTTGTTAGCATAAAAATTTAATTATCTCTTAAACAATCAATCAACGTTTCTTCATTTAATGTATTTTTTACAACCGTGACAAAAAGATGTCATTTTGTAATAAAATACTTTCAGAAGAACTCCGCTCTATAATGCCTCCACTTGCCAGACCAGCCAGAGCAACGCGACGTACCAACTCCATGCACCCTTATACTGTTCAGTGTCAGACAGCGAGAAATCGATTAAATCGATCGTTCCTTCATCCCCAGGGTCTCCAGATTGTGGAGCTCCTTACCTTTCCACAATATACTATTCTCCTGCTACTAAGACTCGTTTCACACTTAAACGGTTCGATTCGGTTCGGTGCGTATTCGATTCGTTTTCGGTAGCGCCTAAAACGAATGAAAACTCTTCACACACACTCGGTTAGTATAAGGTTTCATTGCACGACCGAATTATCGAATACACAGTAAGTACTGAATTTTTTACTCACTTTTCCCACAATGCTTGCTATAGAAAAAACGTGACTGAACCGAAACTAAACCGTATGTGTGTAAACGACCAATTGCTTTTGTGAACTCTAGACCCGAATGGAAACCGAACGAAACCGATTCGTGTCGAGGGGGCTTTCGGTTCTATCAGTTATCTATTAGGTACCAAACACACACCGTATCATCGTTTCACACTTTTCCGGCGGCTACCGAAAACGAATCGAATACGCACCGAACCGAATCGAACCTTATAAGTGTGAAACGAGCCTTAGGCAGTTTCAAGGTTTGGAATGAGTCAATCATTATCTTTGCTGAATATAGTAAATTACCTAGAAAAGCGTGTTGAATTTAACTTTTGTAACATATTTATTTTCGAGATAAAAGTTGGTAAATTGACACAGTTCTTATTAGGCTTCTATAAAATGTTTTTAACCGATTAATAAAATGTATTTTTTACTTCCAATTTTATTTTGATGAAAACTTTTAATTAGAAAGTATTCATTTATTATTCTCTTTGAAGGTAAAAACGAATTCAGATTACAATCTCTAACATCCAGCAATGCCAGTATAGTACAATAAAGCTGCTAAACCAACTTAATACAAAAGCTTGCGTAAAATTGTGTTAAATTTAGAGCTATTAATTATGATTACGACTATACGACAGCTGCGTAGAAAATGAGATAACGAGACTTATAAAAAAATTACCTTTTATGAACACGCAGACATATACGATTCCTGTTTCTATTGAATCCCAAATATTTAAAAATTTTAACACGAACGTGGAAAAATCTCCGACCAGTATTCATCATAAAAAAGTTTCGAAAGCAGAACTGTATGAAAAGGATATTTTGAATAAAAGTGGATTACTTTGTAACAATAGCGTTAACTCATTCCGTTTTCAGAGATTTAATAGCTCTAGAGTCAATTGTACTTAACGTTTGGACGGTATTTCATTTTAGCTAAATAAAATAATAGGCACAATATTAAAACAAATAAGTGCCAATATAAAATATACTAATTTAGTTTAAAAATAATATAAGTATATACACTCCTGGACAAAATTAACGCACCAACAGAAAAATTTCAGATTTTTATGTCATAAATATTTTTTATACGTGCAGAGAGTATGAATAGTAGGCTTTGAACCTTTTTTAACAATTCTGTACACAAACTGAGTTTATTAGGTAATTTTAAATCGACGTTTTTAAGTTAGTGGATACTTTAATCATTTAGTGATACAAAATTTGTTAGCAACCGAGATTAATTTGTTGCTTTTCTCTGCTGTTTATTGTGTAAATTGTTGTTTGGGGAGTTTTGTTCATTAATTTACCATAGTTTAAAGTCTGAAAATGAATCGTCCAAGGAATTTAACAGAACATGAGACAGTACGTGCATTAACATTACATGATGAGGGATATTCTCAACGTTATCTTGCCAATTTGCTGGAAGTAAACCATTCTACAATAAGTAAAATAATTCAACGTTTCAACGAAACTGGAACTTATCGTCGAAGGCCAGGACAAAGGTGAAACCGCTGTACTAGTGCAAGAGATGATCGTTTTCTTAGGCAATCTGCTTTAAGACCTAGGTCAGTCACCAGTTCTTTGTTAAGAAATGATTTCGAAGCTACTCGAAATGTTGCAATTTCTGCTCGAACAGTCAGAAGAAGGTAGAAAGAAGCTGGATCGGTCAGCATAACACCAGCAACTGCACCACTTCTTACCAGAGAGAACAGGGTTGCAAGGTTGCGTTTTACCAGAGATCATCGTAATTGATCTGTAGACGATTGGAAACGTGTTTTATTTACAGATAAAACTAGGGTGAGCCTAAAATCCTTCGATGGGCGCGAACGAGTCTGGCGAAAACCAGGAGAGAGATTTGCGCAATGTAATATCTCTCCAAAGAGTCCATTTGGTGATGGCTCTAAAATGTTTTGGGGCGGTATTTGTTATGAGGCTCGCACAGAGTTAGTCCCTATTCGATCCAGATCTATGAACGCAAATTTTTTTCTCGAGAACATTGTGGTTGAACATGTAATGCCCTTTGGTCCTTTTCTGGGAGATAATTTTTTGTTTATGCAAGACAATGCTCGACCTCACGTGGCTAGAGAAGTATTGGATTACCTCAATAACATTCCGATACCCTTTATTGAGTGGCCACCAAAAAGTCCGGACATGAATCCCATAGAACATGTCTGGGACATGCTTAAAAGAAGGGTTAGAGCCTATTTACCTGCACCTGCCAACTTGAGAGAACTTGAAAATGCAGTTCTTGCAAAGTGGGAAAACATTCCACAGGATGCCATTCAAAATTTAATAAGAAACATGCCTAGGCGTATGAATGCGGTGATTAGAAGTAGAGGAGGCAAGACACGTTATTAACTTTTCTATACTAGCGTCCTTTGAACTGTGTTGTCACTAAATGTTTATTAACTTTTTCGTTGACTTAAAAATGGATTGTTCACTTTGTTGAAATTTAATTCCAATAATGCCATTTGATTGTAATATTGTTCTGAATTGTTAAATTACGCAAAATATAGCTTTCTATTTCGATTCCATCAATTTATTTTTGAAAATAAAATTTTATTGAGAATTTATTGTATTGGTGCGTTAATTTTGTCCAGGAGTGTATATATATGTATATATATATATATATATATATATATATATATATATATATATAGTGTGTGTACTCAAGTTCGCACCATATGGTATATATAAATGATATTTCTTGACTGATCAAATATTATAAACAATTTTTAATTTATTTGAAATTATATAAGAGTTTTTCTTATTTATTGCAATCCCCAATAAATTAAAAATTGTTTATATATATATATATATATATATATATTTCTTCTGTACGTGTGTATGTCACTACACTCCTCCTAAACAGCTCAACTAAATTTCATGAAATTTTTTGTATGTGTTCAAATGGATATATATATATATATATATATTTCTTCTGTACGTGTGTATGTCACTACACTCCTCCTAAACAGCTCAACTAAATTTCATGAAATTTTTTGTATGTGTTCAAATGGATCGAGAACGGTTTAGATTTACTATTTGGTCCACTATAAAATGTTTTTCTAATTATTATTTTACTTGTATTTCGACGGTAAAGTAAGAATATCTCCTAAGTCACATTTATTGTTTAGTTTTACGCCTGACGAATTCATAATAGACTAAAGCTTAGGTAAATTGATGTATCTCTTCTCCTCTTTTTTTTTCTTAAATTTATTTTAGTTATTGGCGTAGCAACGCGCGCCGGGTACAGCTAGTATCTTATATATTTAAACGAGCAATTACTGCTTAATTAAGTACTAATAACGCTATCGTAAGGTAACGCAGGTAATATCACATATATTTAAACAAGGAATTCTTACTTAAGTATTATGACGCCACCAGAAGTTGGCGTAGTTAATATCTCAAATATAAAAACCAGAAATTCTTACTAAATTAGGTACTGTGACGCCACCATAAGGGTGCGCAGTTGATATCTAATATATTTA
The DNA here is from genome assembly GCA_964028335.1 of Altica lythri. Lineage (NCBI taxonomy): Eukaryota > Metazoa > Arthropoda > Insecta > Coleoptera > Chrysomelidae > Altica > Altica lythri. The sequence continues at coordinate 444,633 of CAXIIO010000685.1, read as the reverse complement.
ATCGATAAATTACATAATATAATTAAAAAAATAGTAGGTGATAAATAAGGAAAAAACTATGATGAAAACGATAAAATATAAAATAATCATTGAAAACAATAAAAAAAACGTAATCGTAAAAATTTGAAAAAACGAAAATGGAAAAAACACGTTAGAGTAATGCGGTCCAAACCAAAGTCCGTCGGGTCACCTAGTTGATATATAAATTCCTCGATAAATTCCCTATATGTTCTTTATGGAACCTATTTGCATTTTTTTTTTCTGTCAAGACCAAATATACTTTTTAAAATCGAATTAGAAGTTTGTCCATGTGGTTTTTATTAAACATTCAAAAAAATATATATTGACTGAATTCTTATTTATAGTGTAAAAAAATATTTGAATAAATTCTGATAAAGGAAATGCTTTTTAGAAAAGTCGCGACACGCCATATTTACAAATGAGCTAATGCAACATGCCATATTCTGTGATTTCGTTTTCATGTAACTAATACTTAACCATTCCATGCAATCAGCTAATGGAAAATATTTCAATATTTTAAGTTTCAGTTGAGATTTTTTTCACATATATAATTTCAGTAATTGTTTTGTACAATAATAAAAGTAAGTTTTTATGATTTTTGTTTAAGCTTTTGTATCTATATTTTCTTAAACGGTGTTCGTATTTATTTCTGTACCGTTTGCACCGTATTTAGACAAGAATAGTATGTTCACTCTCGTTAAAACTTATTCCATGTTGACAAAGCTCTCGGTCCGTATTTCGATCTGCATCGCTGTCGCTTACCTACCTAAAATTTCTGAAATCGAGAAATGGGAAGATTTAAAAAAATTACGGCAATTTAAAAAAAGTGTTTATGTAATAAAAGAAAGGTAAGTTCAAATTAAGATGCAAAAAAGTTAAATAATAACGAAAGAAAATTATAACGGTATATCGGTACACAACTTCGTAAATCAGTAGATTTAACGTTGCACAGTAGAGCATCGTTTCTCACAAGTTCTTACAAAACTTCACAATAAACGTCAGCAAACCAGACAAGTTTGGTACAAAGAAATTTGAAGGCGGCGGCGATTCTACGCTGCTCTTAGGAGTATATGCGAATTAAATCCTGTACAGTGAAGAATGTTCTTCTGCCACAAACATTACCAGGTCCTCTGCGACTTTTTATTTTTTCTTTCTTAATGGCTGTTAGCATCTCTCTACCTTTGCCTATTCTTCGTAGAACTTCTTCATTCGTAACGTGATCTACCCAGGATATCCTGAGCATACGTCGAAATCTCCACATTTCAAAAGCCTCAAGGCGATTTATTGTACCCACTTTCATTTTCCAAGCCTCAACTTCATACAACAAAACTGGATATACATAGCAGTTGACGAATTTGAGTCTTGTTGCTATTCCGAGGCATAGCTTAGCAAGTGAACTTTGCTCTTGTCATCGTTATTCTTGTTTTTATTTCTTGATCGAGGTCTAAATTCTCCGTTATCCAACAGCCCAATTATTTGAATTTTGATACTTGTTCAATTGGTTTTCCGTAAATGTTTTTTTTTGCACATTCTGATTTCGGCTAATGACCATAACCTTGGTGTTCGCAGTGTTTAGATCTAGACGAAGCTCATCGCATTCTTTAATTAACCTGTTTAGTAGCATTTTAGGTCTTTTGGAATGTCAGCTAATATCGCAGTGTCCTAACTGTATCTTATATTGCAGAGAGGTTTCCCATTAATTTTTATGCCTTCCTTTGCGTGCTTATACGATTTCTGAAATATGTATTCTGAGTAGACATTGAAAAAATTGGGCGATAGTACACATCCTGGTCTAACTTCGCCGTTAACGGGACTTTCCAGTCTTACCGATGCTACTTAGTGTCTATATATGTAGGTGAAACCGAGTTTGTATGTCGTTCTAAATCCAAATTGTTCTTTACCTATATCGGATTCGCATTTCCTGTATATTCTGCAATGTATAATTTTGAAATATATTTTAAGAGTTTGGCTTATCAGACGTATTGGACGGAACTGTTTACATTTGTTACATTTCTTATAATATACCTACTTAAAATTTCTGTAAACATAATTTTCTAATTTAGAATTTAACGACTGTACTGTAATTATTATTAAGTCTTCCTGTTTTTTTTTAATTTACAGAAGTAGGCGTAGATAACGTATAGTATATAACTCGTTTGAGATAAGATGTAATTTCTCACTGTGTGAAATTGTTCCAATCGTATGTAAACCAGTACTTACAAAACTTGTTACATAAAATTGTTTGTTAGTTTTCTTATTAGGAACTAAACACTAAATCAGCAACCAAAGCACAAAATTGTTCCTTTTCTCTAATATCATTCATAACATTTATAGCTTTTAATTACCATAAAATACCCTGTACACCTAAGAAAACAAAAATTATTTAGCTCGCTATAGTTTTGGCAGAATAACCCAGTCTTCGGGCATTTGCTCAAGCAGAAATTCTCTGTGTAAAGTAATACTAAATAAACGTTTGCGTTATTAGTAAACTACAAGGTTTAATTAATATTATCTTAGTCTGTTTTAAATGTAACAATTTTAATATTTTATTGATCTTGTTATACACTCTGAGAAAAAATTGTGAGTAAAGTAAAATATCAATTTTTTTTTCGGTTATGAGACGGAAAACATAAATTTGTTGTAAGTTATTCATTTTTAAAATTAAATTTTAAACTAACACAAACAATACAATGACATTATTTAAAAAAAATGTTTCTTTCGTCTGAACTCAAATCTTCAACCTTTACCTTTAAGCCTCTAAACACTTCAGCCACAAATGCATTAGTAATTCGACTTTTTGATCGTCTTGATTCAACTTATGTCACATGTGACTTCCACTTCCACATTAAGCACATAATATATGCATGACGTTAATAAGAGAGAGATTATTTAAAAAATCGACAATTAAACCATTAAACTCGTATAGTATATAACTCGTTTGAGATAAGATGTAATTTCTCACTGTGTGAAATTGTTCCAATCGTATGTAAACCGGTACTTACAAAACTTGTTACATAAAATTGTTTGTTAGTTTTCTTGTTAGGAACTAAACACTAAATCAGCAACCAAAGCACAAAATTGTTCCTTTTCTCTAATATCATTCATAACATTTATAGCTTTTAATTACCATAAAATACATTAGTAATTCGACTTTTTGATCGTCTTGATTCAACTTATGTCACATGTGACTTCCACTTCCACATTAAGCACATATATGCATGACGTTAATAAGAGAGAGGTTATTTAAAAAATCGACAATTAAACCATTAAACTCTGTTATTTTTTTGTACTCTGTCTTATATTTTTTTTATTTGGTTAAGGGACCGAGACCCTAAGAGAAACCTTAAAATAATTAGTTTATTAAAAATCCATGGTTACGATGAAAAAGGTAATCAAGAAGAAGTTTTAGGGTCAAATCCACATTCAAATGGTCTATTTTTAATAAAAAAAATAAAAGACAGGGTACAAAAAATTAAGTTTTAGAGTTTAATGTTTGAATTGTTAATTTTCAAATAATCTCACATTAACGTCATACATCACCAGCTGCAGGTAAAGGATGCTGGTTCGAGTCCTGTCGGATGCGATATTGTTTTAATTTTTCATTAATGTCATTTTTCTTCAAACGTCAGAAAAAAATAATATATTGTGTATCTAGTAGGAAAAGCAATCCATTCCCGGACGACAATGTAAATTGTTGGCCGAGGCGTATAGCATTGGAGTCCGGGAATGTGCTTTTACTACGAGATACACACACTATTTTTTCGGAAATCGCATTAAATATAATCGTAAACTGAAAAAGTTTTATATATGCATAACTGTTTTTAATTATTATCGTATTTTCTATGAAACCGTTTCCTTGACATTGTTTGTTAATCATTGTTTATTAGTGTCACAAAAGTGTCAGTTCGGGTAGTTACATATTGCTTAAAATATTTTAATTATATTTAAAATGGATAGTGCGATGATGTCCAGAGGTGCACAACACCTACAGAGTTACTAAACACTGCTACTCATGTGGTTTTAAATTTATTGATAAATAAAATCAAAGCGCAAAATATGAATTTGCTTATATTGCCACGTATTTTAATGAATTTAAAACAAAAATCAAATTTGGAAAAATAAAGAAATTTAACTAAAAGAAATACAACTCCAGCTGAGTTCGGTAGTGGTCTCTCTACTGGCAAATTAGTGCCCAGCTCAGCCGTAGAGGTAAGTAACAAATACTAGTGAGTCGCGCCACCGATTTAGACGGTTAAAATCGGAAACCCCTGTTGTCCCAGGCACTACTTTACCCACTGGAGATAATTAAATAAATTTGAATGTTTAACGGTTCTAATTAAATTTCACAACAACTAGAAACAACGATAAGTGAGCTAAATAAAACCAAATTTCAACTAGACCCTTTCTTTAATAAATAAAAATAAGAAATTGAAAATTTACACAATAGTCAAACCTCGTGCTTGACACGCTATCAATATTTAAAACAACAAATGAGAATATGTGAGAATTATTCCAAAAGAATATTAACAAGTAAGTGTGATCACACGCAATACAAATAAAACAAAAAAAAAATAAATCTTAACTACAATGGTTGCGACTTAATTCTAAAATAGCTTATCTGTTAAACTAATAAGTTTTGCCGCAGTCCTAGGCTTCACCAATACTTGGGTCGGTTCCAAAATCAAGCCTTATCCAAAACCAAAAAGGCTACACCAAACACAAAACGTATGCTCGAACCAAGTATCAGGCCTGCTTACAAAAGAAGCCTGTATCCAAGACTTATGCCTGTTTCTAGGACTTTTAGCCGGTAACTAAAAAACCCTAAAATCGTAATTTAGCATTAACGATAGCTCAAACAATTTTAAATGACTCCTTGAATTAATTTAATACAATAACATTACTCTACTTTACTGACTTTAATACAATTTAAACACATTGACTGATATTTGTATAACAATGAAAGAATAAAGGAGAATTTAAATGAGTATTACAACATTTAGAAGCTGATTTTTCTGAATTTATAATTAATGATCAAAACTAATAATTAAAATGTGCTTAACAAACTTAATTTTGACTGGCTAGTCACTACAAAATTATAACAATAACTTTAAATCAAAATTCACATAAAATTAATTTGTAATAGTACAAAAATATCAATTTTAATAGTAAAAAAAAACTAAAAAGGAGTCTAGTTATACAAAATAAAACCTGCGGACGATACAAAAGAAATACACATATAAAATAGAGATTTTAACCAAGATTGTGATTATATGGCGTTATTAATTTATTAAAAATATAATTACATGACTCACCTATTTAAAATAGGGTTCTTTTACTCCGTTAGACGATATCCCAGCTGATAGTTGGGTAACTTTTAGGAAAAAAACAATTTCCTCGCTGCTAAATGCAATGTCGAACAAATTCCAACCACGATGGTTATCCAAAAAGGTTTCAAAAGTACCAGACTCCGCTACTGTCTGTTTCATAAGGGACAAAAAGGACCATAAAGATCAAATAATTACATGGATAAAGAAGCATGTCTTACTCACCAATAGAAAATCTCACTAAATCCGGACAAGCCGTAGTCTCCACCAAATTTACCAAAATCCAGAAAATACCTTCTACACAGTTTTCGATGGAGACAGATTAAACTTAATTACGCAAATCCAACGTAAGTTGTCCCCGATGTACAAGGATGCAATTAAGTTCTCAAAAATTTTCTTACTAACACGCGTTCACTACGAGAGACAGAAGTCAAAAAGGAAGACGGTCCTCGATTATCAAACTTCACTTAGATTTGACACACTTCAGTAAGAAACATGATGGCCTCTACTACAATACTGACAATAACCATAGTTAATTCAGCCAACAACTTATGAACAAACAGAGGTTATCTGATACATTGAATCCTATTATTTTAATTAGCTAACAATAAATAACCCAACATTACTTAGTTTCCCTATTTATTTTTGATACCAATAATAAAGTTAAAAATATGACCGAACGTTGGCTGCAACACACTACACGTCAGACTATTGACAAAAGAAAGAAGTTGCACTTACAAACAGATGAAAATGAAATGTCAATAATTCAAACCATAATAACAAATAATATCAATTTTAGCAACCACTGAATATATTTATAAATTGATAACTAACTATAATCAATCTAAATCAACTGGAACTTGTCACCATTTACTCCTTAGTAACGGAGAATTCCTAAGGTAAGCGATAAATTACACTGTGAATTTGAACCCGTGACAATATACCTACGTTTTATGGATCATTCCCGTACACAGGTACGAAAAAAATATTCCCGTACAGTACGGAAAAGTTCGTTGCCCAGCAACGGACTAAAATACAAGAATAGTGTATTTTGCGGCTTGAATTTGATCCGAGAAACTAGACGTTTCCAAGCGATTTCAGAAAAATGTCATTGTTTAACCCACTACTTAATACAAATATTTTAATTTTTTTATGGTCCCCCGTTGCTATTGGCAGCGGAAGCAAAAGTAATGATCTTTGTGCAATTATTTAAAGTTGCTCCAGAAAAATTAATTCCACCAGGAAATAATTTATTTTCGCATTTGTATGTTTGGCTTGTACCTGCCCCAATATTTGCTTGAATTGTATTTTCTATATTTTTTTTATTAATTAAACAGTTCAGCATTGTTATGCTGAAGAATTTTATTTGCAATTATTTGCTTATTATTTAATGATTCTTCAATATAACCATCGGCGACGCAGCTGGATTTCCATCCTTCGTGGCGCTTTAAACAAGTAATATCAGCTCCTGTATCTACAAGCCATGTAGCTGAAGTTCTTCTAAGACGGTGTCCCGTAAATAGATGCGCATCTTCTAATTTTAGAAAAGTAGCAACTTCTTTAGGCACATTGCTTATTTTTGTGGATACCCATCACCATACGACAGCACATACCATTAATATATTTCAAAAAAGCGTTTTTTATTAAAATCTTTTGGGCGTAATGCAGCATATTTTTTATAAATATCTAAATACTCATTTCCAAGAATAGTAATCTAATCTTATCTAAGTAAACCTGGCATGGTCACTTCTGTGGAGCCCCATATTTTAAGCACTGCTTCCTATAGGAATAGTAAGTAAACGGGGTTTCTTGGTTTTATTATTTGGAATTTTAATAAGAAATCCACATAATCCTGATAATGTCATCTATTGTTACTTTTTCTAGATCCTCACATCGACATGCACCAGAAACATCAAAAAGAAAAACAATCTAAAATTATTATTTAACAGAACTTTTACATTTTTAATAGTATTGTTACTGACCTTAGTACACAAGAATTTATTGTCTGGAGCTTCAAATAAACACTTTTCAAATTGGTTTCTACTAAAAATTATCGCCTTTTTACAGATATAGCCCTCATTTTTCTTTTTTAAAATAGCGCGAAGCTTGAAAAAATTACTTATATATTAGCGTTCCTTAAAATTTAGCATTGCCCTTAGCATAGAGTAGTGAGATCACATTGTTGAGTATTTCATTTTTTCTTTATTGGCTAGTTGCAAAAAATAAGCTAATAAAACAATTTCTGAGTATTTATTAGCTTTCTTCTCTGTATACCATATTTTAAATCTCGTAAATGCATCTTCATAAACATTAGCTTATTTAGTGGCTAAAATTTTATTTTTTGCGCTTGCTGCAAGCTCCATTATTTCAGGACACTCGCCTTCTGAATCCGACATCTTTTATAATATTATTACAATTATTTACCAACACAAAAAGTACAATAATTAACGACAAATAAATTAAAATTGACAGTGATTGACGTTTATAAAATCAACACTTTGTTAAATATTTAATTATGGAAACACGTGTATTTATACAAATATTTTTTTATTATTATACGTAACTTGCGTTTGAAGAAAAAATAGTATGTTTTATTATGATTACTCACTTTTTTGATTTATCTGTATTTTTTATTCAACCAAAAAGTCACTTTTACTCCTAATAAAACAATCCACTATTTATTGTTTGTGTAATATCTAAATTTTAAACATCCCATTCAATTTCAAAATAATTAGTTTATAAAGCTTAACTAATATTAATGTAAAAAGACAACCACGCCTTCTAACCCCAACACAGTAACCGACATTCGAATCTAGGTTGCCAGATATATTTTCGAAAATTCCTAAGATTATATATTTTGAAAATGTTCTCTCTTCTTTACTATTCAATTGTTCGTCAATGACTCTTAGAAAGATAATATAAAAATATTCTTAAAAAATATATACTTAAATTAATCAACTAGGTTCTTCATATTTAAACAGTTTTCACTTCTAATGATATCAATTTTGTATATATTACTTATACTTAAAGACATTTTGGAGTAAAGGCAACATTGTGTATATAGTTTGAGATTTTAAAGTCGGTGCGAACCCCTTTGATATTAATGTAAAGTAATGCCGACGGCTCTTACTAAGCGCGGCGGTACATGAAACCAAACATCAAAGAGGAAAATTGCGTGAGTTAAATACCGCGCTTGGTCTTGTTCCCCATTACAGTACACAGTAGCGTGATTTTTATTGATTTTTTATATTAGATATATTTTACGGTTGCCTTGATAGTACTTAATATAGTAAGAATTTCTCGTTTAAATATATAAGATAATAACTGCGCCACCTTACGGTGGCGTTATATTATTTGATTTAGAAAGGTATTTCTTTTAGACTTTATTTTTTTCGCATTTTTTCTGTTTTTAATTTTCCACTTTCTTTTAGTTTTTCGTTTATTTATTTATTTATTTATGAATCGAAATTCAACACTATCTATTGGGTTTTCTTACAATTCAGTAATTGTTATGAACAATGCGTCGTATCATTCCCGCATATTAAACAAAATACCTAATAACACAAAAAAAATGAAATTTTAAGATTTATGGCAATCAAAAATACCGATGTTCCTAAAAAGGTTCCAGTAAAGAAGGAATTAATAAGAATGATCAAAAGTCAGAATTTTAAAAATGAATACGTCATTGACACCATTTGCAGCAGACATGGTCATACCCTTTTGCGTTTACCTCCTTACTACTGTATTTTTAATCCAATCGAAATGGTTTGGAGTACTGTACAGAAACGTTTACGAAAATATAATCAGTCACCAACCTTTAGCAAAGAAATATCCTGTTTTACCGCCAATAGCACCATTAGCTATTCAACCTGGAAACGATTCTACTTCAGAAGACTCTGACAATTCTTGTTAGTCATTCCAACCAATTTCCTTTACAACTATTATGATGTATCTTGAAAACTTGTTTTCAAAAACAAACTAATTTTATATTCTTACTAACATACCCAACCTTTTCCTTTCCAGGCAAGGAAGGCTTATACCTCCTCGTGGTCCTTGATGGACAGACAATCTTTTAAAATTGTCTGACAAAATGAGTATTATTTGTAGACAATTGTTATAAAAATATTATGAGTTATGTACTATTTAAATATTGAGTCAAATGTTCTTATTAATAACTAAAATTAACAAGTTTTAATTTGAAAGAATTAATTTTTTATTTGACAATTTTCAAATTAATACAAAATTTACAAATATACAAAAACCGTTTTTCTTTTGAAATTTAAAACAAAAATTAATAAAAATTTATGAACCCTTTTTATTTAATTCCACGCCAATGGTCGGCATAGCCATCAAAGGCATTTAAATTTCGACAAAGAGCAAAAAATTTTACATTTAGATTGGAAAGAGTAATTTATTTTCATTAAATTCGTGAATTAGTTAAGAGTAAAATAAATTTTAGAAATCGACAGGAATTATTGAGAATTTGTATTGCATGGTTGTATAAGTTCTAAACGGTAAACCAAGTTGGACAATACTTATAATAGGAAACCTGTTGTCACTTCCGAACATAGTTTGGTAAAAATGTAATTTATTAAAGTACCAAAACTTTTTTTAAAATAAGATGTACATTTGGTCTAAAGGTGATCCAAGGAGATTGAAGGAGAGCCTTCCCAAACAGATCTGTAAACGATTTCAAGAAAAATTATTTTTTACAAAAAAAATGTGTTTTACACCATTTGTGAAGTAAAACAATGGCATTCAGATCTTGGTTACAAAACAATTACACAGGAATTTCATATTAAAATAATAGATTCTAAATCTTCATTAACTTTTTGGAACCTGTATACTGGATAATACTAATATAGGCTTACTTTAACATATAAAGAGATTTTTTACACAATTAACTTAAATATCTGTTTTCATTAAAAACCAAATTAAGTAAAAAACTAGCAACGTTTTGTGCTTTATAAAACTGCTCTGTTGAAAATAGTATCCAAGCGATAAAAATTAATTAAAAAATTATTATAAATATTCTTTTATTCATAGCATTATATATGCGTAGAGGTTACTTCTTCGAGAATTTTCGAGCTTAAATTTTTATGACTTTGCATGAATACTTGGTGCAAGGGGTCAATACCCTACCTACGTGACTTCTTCTTGAAGTTTTGCTGTTTAATGCTAGTTTAAATATCACTCTCTTTCTTCGGCCTTTCTTAATTGAAGAGGCTCCCTCACCTTGTTTCCAACCTATACGCTAGTCAAAATATTTGATACTGCACACGTTGGTGGCACTGATTAACCTTATACTTTATACAGTTTTTAGTTGATATTACGTACACACGATACATATTTTCGCAATAAATATTTTTAGATTTTGATCGATAAGCGATATTTTGTAATATACTATTGGAAAGATGAAGAGTTGTAATATACGATGTATTTTTTTTGACTGTACCTACATTGCATTTTAACCTATAAAATGGACACGGATTTGTATTATAGTAGGTCTATGCTTCAAGCATATAATGATTTTGCTAAACCATTTCGATACAAATTTCTAAACCCGAGCGCGTGCATAGAAGTTTAACTTCTACCGGCAGTTCCACTGACTGCCACAGCCGTTTTTTTTTTAATTGTGATTTTGTCATAGAGCAGACCTTTGTAGTTCCCGGTAATGAATGCCCAGCTATGTTCTAAGTTTCATCTGGTTGTCTTTTTAATGTATTTTTAAGCTCGGCTCACGGTCTTAAAGTTTTTCGAAAAATATACTTTAAAAACTATAAAATATTCCAAATTAGTTTTGATTTGAAGTTATAGATTTCCAAATCCACAAAGACTTCAAGTCCAGTTACTAAGGACACTTTGCTCCGAATTCCGTCCTAATGCATCAATTTACTTGAAATTTTCACAGTAGTAGGGAATAGAAAACTACCATAAAGGGTAGTTTTAAGGAATGTAAAATTTCAAAAAATAAATTTTTATTGTAAATGCCAAAAAATTATCAATATTATCTAAATACAGAGATGAATAAATGACATGTTTAAAGCTATTTTTATTTTATTTTTATTGGGTATAGAGGTTGTTTTTAAGGGTTGAAAAATTAAAAACAAAAAATATTATAGACCCAAAATTGATGTTAATTAGATATTAAATTAATTAAAAATATTAATAAATCAATTTTTTACATATTTAATTATCAAGGGGGATGTTCATATGAGTGAAATTATTCAGCCAACCAACAATAATGTGTTAAAGTATGAGAAGACCTTTATTAAATTTCACCAAACGTTATTAAAGCATACAAAGTACTTTAATTTACGTTACAACAATGTTTATTCAAGTTTGGCAATAAGGGGAAAAATGATAAACATTTATCGGTATAGGGTAGACATTGAATTAAAAGGTACGTAGAGTCTTTTTTTAAAATTGCATTAAAATCGATGTCTTAGGATAGAAATTAACTGGATGAATTTTGCCTATAAGAAATAAAAAATCATTTCTATAAAGAAAGTTAAAAAAATTAAAGATTTAAAATTCAGTTTTATTCTTTAAATATCAATATGCTCTTGAGATATAAACATAATCAAATATACAAATATGTATTTGCATACTTATATTATTTTTATCATTTCAACAAAATTTACGTTTATATTCATATTTTAAATAAGAAGTGCCTTAAAACACCCTCGTTGTATATACAATTCTAAATATTTACCAAGGTATTCGGTATTTCAGTATGCATGTAATCTCTTTCAACTGGATGAGGATGGCCTATATACTTTATCAATAATAAAGTCAAAGCTAACATCAAAATTCTCAAGTGAATATCGCGGGAATCCATATATTTTTAGCTATTGCGCAACTGGAAATATTTGATTAATTCTTTTATCTACAACTACATTTTTATGTATATAATAAAGTTCGATATGATTTAGCTGTATTGTGACCAATTATGTAATACTTGTCCAATTATTTTCATCCTCTTTAATTCGAAGTGCAAAAAACCTAATGATAAATGAGTCAGTCTTAATACTTTCCCTCCTGTTTTCCCGTTCAGTCAGTCATTCATCCGCTCCTGCGGCAAACGTACACCGCACACAAAAGCGCAAACTGTAATAAATCAGTCGTTTTTATTTCCTTTTAATTATTTTTTACCGCGTCCACTCCTGCGGCTTATTAACCTTCTTTGTGTTTATCTGGAGAATTACTATGAACATTTGTCAAGTCACGCAAAGCAAGACGCATAAAAGTCGGTGCATTAAGGAAGCGAATCATGAGGGTCATTTATGTTTGTTGTGTAAGGGTAGTATAAACATTTTAGTAGTTTTATTTTACCAAAATCCATTGTATGAGTCTACATTACTTTATTGGTTAAATAAAGTAAGAAAAAGGGGATTAACACATATTATAATAAGTAGATTATACCTCAAACCAATTTAAAACAATATTCAATTCTTTCACAAGTTTACTAAATTTAATATAGACTGATTTAAGAAATTAAAGTTTTCGACATTGATAAGAGGAATAAAGATAAGTGCAATGACATTCTAAACACACTTCAATCCGTTAATCTAAATACTCTAATCCTCCCATAATCATTGACAGGATCCATCCATCATGTCTAGATAATCCCGCTGGTCCTGGCATACCGAACGCACCTCTTGAATTGTCCTCAAACCAAATATCGATGAGACGGTCGGTGTTCCCATCTTTCATTGTCCCAACACGTGGTCGGGACAGGAATATCTCAAGGATATTGCCAGATATTGGAAAACCGGCGACAAGCTTCCAGAAGGATATGAATCGCTTAAGGAAAATTAGAAAACAAGTATGCAGTAAATCAAATAAATTCAAAATTAATTTAGCAATGATTTTTTAATTGAGATTATTTTTGTACTCCTGTATGTTTAAGCTATCTTTTAAACATTTTTATTTTCTAGTAGATATTATGTATAATTATTTCATGAATTGAAAGTTTTTGTTTCTAACAGAAGGAATTCTAAGAAATATAATCCTGCATTGTAAAAGTAGAACAAATTCTGGCAGTTCTCCGTCGACCATTCGACCCCTGTTTTATCTAATCATCTTTCAGTACAAGTATCGAATGTTTATTGATAACCCTTCTTACTCCTCTTAAGGAGATAGAAACGAGAAGCCTTTGCAGGTAAAGTATATTCAGTAGGTACCCCTTTGATTCATGAGAAATAATCAGTCACTTTTTTCGGACAGCCAAAGCGAATACTTCGTTAATTTTAGAGCTAAGACTACAGAAAACGTATTCGGGGGAACCACTGTTGATTTTAAATTAAAATACAATAAAATTAACCAATCAATATCAATTTTATTTGAAGTATATTTTTTTGCTTTTTGGAAAACGTAAAGTACCTACAGTAAAATGTGTTTTTGGTCCTCCGTCCAGAAACAATACTATTAACTATGTACTTTAAAATCGTCCGGAAAATGACATTTTCCGGCCTAGGTCGGCAAAGTAGCTTTAAGATTATCTAAAGAGATGGCGCTATGAGTCATCAAAAATACATAATGAATAATACAAATTCTAATTAAATTTATTTAAAAACAGCGTATAATATACTAAACTAATAACTTTTTCTAAAGGTAACCAGGATTCTAATTTACATTTAATTCCTCTCACAACTTTTAATTTAAATTTGACATTTATTAAGTTGTAGAATACTACGTAAAAATTGGTTTGGCCCCTCCCCAAAAAGTAAGAATTATGTAAAGGCTTATTGAACCCTGTCCCCCTCGGGACCCTTACGTAATTAATGAATAACCCCCAAAGAGATACTTCCTAAATCTCAGTTTTTTCCTTGTTTTTACAAAAATAAGGTAACGGGCAGTATAAACATCTTTTTTTATTTTCTTGACAATTTCACTTAATTATATATTTTAATTATCATCATTAATTATCAATTTGAATCCAAGACTCGCTCTCCTTCTACCCCCCAAACCATTGTAATCAACATTTTTGTTTTAAAAGTGCTAAACCTAGCCTGAAATTATTTTTTTGTATTTTTGTAAAGTAGGCGTCGCATTCCCTAAAGGCGGGTTTACATGGTGCCAGTAACTGGCATGCCAGTGCTTATAGTATAGTAATTTGTGACACTGCTTGACTAGGATAGCGCTGAACAGGTACGTTTACACGTATCCAGTAGCTAGCGACAGTCTCACTAGCACGCTAGTTCCTACTTGGTGAAGTCAGTCGTTTGTTGATTGTCAGTGTCGTGTTACTTTTGCAAAAATGGAGTTAAAACAAAAGCAGTTGTTAAAAAGTAAATGTGTAAGGAAATGTGTGATCTATTAAGAGAAGGACTGATTAATATGTTCGAAAAAGAAGTGGTAAAGAAAAACAGAATTGTGGATAAGAAAATGGAGCAGTGATAGATCTATAACAGAAGCTTCGTCTTTGTTTTTGCAACAACTACGAGTAGAGGATCCCACTGAGTATAGTTTTTCTTATAGAAAGTTCTATTCAGTATCAAGATACCGAGGTTTCCCATAAACATTGTTGATCTCTATAAAGTTGCATAAACTTTAACGTATCTGCTTCGCTTAGTTTTCGGGTCATTTTATTTTATTAAAATCCAAACTCTGCCACTGAAACTTAATCTTCACAGGTACGCCAGTTACTGGAACGCTGTGTTTACACGTGTCTACAACCACTGGCGCGGGGTTAGAGGGGACGCGGACGAGGGCCACTGGCATGAAAAGTAGACCAACTTTCTATCCATGGGATGTTTCTGCTCTTATACATAGAGTTATTTGATTCGTTTAACGCGGTGAATCAGTCCGCATTCTTCATGTTTTTTTTTTCACATGTTATTATGCAGCTTGGCTTTGTCTACGATTTTCTTCCAGTTTTTTCTATTTGTGCAAATTTCCCTCCACTTCTTCACTTTTATGGCTTTAATATCTCTATGCACCTAGTTCTCCCATCTTTCTTTCGGTATTTTTCATTCTCTGGTTTCTATCTAATGAATTTTTTGATCAGAAAGTCCGTTTTTCTCCTCTATATGTGTTCTCTTCACCTCTAATTTTATGATTCTTTCTAATTCTCATTTACCCGTTTTCCATTTTCATTGGTCCTGTGATTCTCCTTATGATTTTTCTTTTAAATATTCCTATTCTTTCTTTGTCTTTACTTATGAGGCACATTGTCTCAACTGCGTATGTAGTTACAGGTCTGATTGCCACTTTTTATTCTTTTAGCTTTGTATTTCTAGATAAGTTCTTGTCGTTTATAAGTTATGGTATCTTCAATATGTTCTATTCCTTGCTATTATTTGTTCTTTTATTTCGCCACTTCTCTCATTTTTTCCATTTACTATTGAACCTTTTTAAAAGTGTTTTTTTACGTTTGCATTTTTTTTATTTTTTTTCTAGTGTATATTTGTTTTCCCTTGATTGATTTCTTACCTTCTCTGTCTTGCTTGCTTTGCTGGGGCTCTTAGAGCTATTTACAGCCTTCACTTGTCTCTTCCCATAAGTACAATGTCGTCTGCGTATGCTAATAGTTGTGTCGAAGAGTAGGCTAAAGTTACTTTGATCCCGTTGGCCTTTACTGCTCCCTCTAACACTACGTTAAAGAGAGTTGTTGACAATGCATCTCATTGCCTCATCGCTGTTTCTACTGTGATTGTGTTTGTGGTGTCTTCTTCTGCTAGGAATCCAGCCATAGTCATTTTTGTTAGTCTGATTAGCTTTGCAGGTATATTTAGATTTCCATTACTTTGAATGGAGTCGAAGGTCTGTCTGAAGTCTATGAAGAAAATCTGTAATTCTATGTTATGTTCATGACATTCTTCAAATGTGTCATCGATCTGCCTTCTCTGAATCCTTGTTGATAGTCTCCAATCTTTTCCACTGCATATTGATTAATCTGTTGTCATCGGGCATTTATTCTGTTTTCCATAATCCAGCGATTAGGTTATAAATGTATCTTAATACTTTCTCTACTCCTTTTTAATCAGTTTGTTAGGTATTTCATTTGGCCCAGGTGTTATTTTTAGTTTCATTCATTTAATTATCTGTAGGTATTCTTCATATGTTGGTGTCTTTATTTTATTGTCTCTTTTTTCTTCTGTTACATATTCTTCCTCTTCTGGGTTTTCTTTGCATCTATATAATTCTGTGGAATGCGTTTCCCATGATTTATAGTTACTAAGTTACTGGTCTATTTTTCTTTAATAAATTAGATAGTAAAAATTAAATACTAGATAGTAACATACTTGTAGATATAAAAATTTACTACATACTTAGTCAACAACTTGGTTTTATTCATATTTAATATTTTTGTATTCACAAAATGTTTTTTCCAGGTAATAAAATGTCTCTAACTTTTTCTTTGATTAGAGTTTTTTTATTCCAGTAAACATGGTTCTTAGACACAATCTACAACATATAAAAACTTATGGGTAAAATATGAAAAAAAAGTAATAATTACACCTAGAGGAAACTTATATTATTTAATTTTCATTTATGGTTGTCTCAACTGTATAACTTCTCGTCCAGTGTCGAACATTTTCATTCTTGAAACATTGGTGGTGATTACACCACAAGCGCAATTTCTAAAGTTGACGGTTCTACATAAACTTTTCCTTGATATTCTTTTGTGCTAGAGATTACAATTTTACGGGGGTTGCTGTAGTCACTATTTTTTTTCTCTCGCTATTTAAAGAATATAAATCCAGGATTCAATTTCGCTGTAATGCTTTGATTTAATACAGTAAAATAAATTAAAGTAAGTGTTAAAACTAATATTACATAAACGATAAAAAACTTAAACAGATGTTAAATATATATTAAAATAAATAAATAATCAGTTTATAAGATAAGGTATAAATTAATTATATAAAGCAAAATTTATATTTAAGTCAAGTTTGTAATATTTTAAAATTTAACAGAAAATGATGATGTTTAATTACATTTTGTTTTTGAAACATGAAGACTAATGGCATAATAGGAGTACAATCACTAATAAACGTGTGACTTACCGATCAATGCTCGTGCCAACGTTATGCAATAACGATATAATACCCTGATTCGATTAATGTACATCAAATTAAATGTTTTAATAGCGCAGTACACAGAGCAAAGCAAACCCCTTTATATTGTCAAACGTAGTATGCATCAAATGAATGGATTGCGACTGTTTAGAATAGAAGGTTCATAGACAATATAGAAATTGTCTTTTTAATCAGTGGTATATATTTCGTTTTTAATAGTTGGAAATGCTATTGAACAAAATGTAGAAGTATTTCAACATTTTAAGATGATTTTTTTTTTATGGAGTGAGATTTAACTGTCAATATCGTAAAGCCTATTGAGAGATCAAGTTTTAGATAGGTAAGTTTATTTCTTTTATTTCAGAAAGATATGAAAATCCCTTCGAAACCCAGCTAAACTTTTAAGTTACAAAGCATAAAAGAAATGGAATTGGCCCAAATAAGTTGTCAAATCCATGAACAATAACTAAACAAGTTTAAATTAAAGGTGAATTTGTATGTTTTTAACATTAGTTAACCAGTACAAAGTTTTATATAATAAAAACAAGCGAATGTTTAATTTTTCTATTCGTACATAAAAGAATTTCTAGTTATGAATTATTGTATTCTAAGTGTCTTTCTTCTTTTACCGTTAAATTTCTTCCGTTTTTAAATAGATCAACATTAAATTATCTGTAATCACACTATGATCAAGTTTTATCGTAAAGTATATCGATTTATGAAATGTAAATTGTAAAAGTGTGATAATGGGTGTACAAAGCATTTCACTCTGAATTTGATGAAAACGTACTTTTATATTGGCTAAATAGTTCTTGTTTAGTTCGGTTGTTCGACCCTCTTTTTAACAGCTTCAGGGCGTTCATTCCGTGAGGATTCAGGATGTGTTAAGGGTCCGACGGAAAGGGATAAACCTGTATATAACAAAGTTTGCCAACGTTTGTAAGCCAAAGGTCGAGGGTAGAGATTAAGAGCGTCGTACAAGGAGACTGGAAATTTTTACTCTGGATAGTGTAAAGCGTCGAGAAATAAATGATTTATACAATGCAAAAAAGAATAATTTCAGTATTAACATTATAATAGTATTTCTAATGATGTAATATACATATTTGCATAGTATAATAGCAAAGTTGAATCATTTAATGATTTTTTATACACTACTGAAGATTCGATTCCTATTGAACTGTCAACAACTTACATAAACAAGTTCAAATCTATCAGCTGATGACCATTTACTATAAACACAAAAGATACTTAGTCCGTATTTAATATCGTTAAAAATAGACATTTGCATGGTATTATAGTAATGTTTTATGTATAAAATATACAGGATTGGTTGAAAAGTTATGTTGTTTTGGAAGGTTTATCAGCAACAGAAATTTATACAAAAATGGTAATAGTGTTCAAGGAATCTGCTGCTTCATTTCCAACTGTACATCGATGGGTTTCAAAGTTTAAAAAGTACGTACAAGTCAAGAAGAGAAACCACGTAGTGGACATCCAAAAAGTGCAACAACACCAGAAATCATTGAGCAAGTATAAGATATTGTTTGTTAAGATCCAAGTTTGACTGAGCGTGAATTTGCTGATACCATAGGCATCTCAGATTAACGAGTACTTCATATTTTACACAAAGAATTACACATTCGGAAAGTTAATGCTGCATTCGTTCAATTTACCAAAAATAAATAAAAAACAAAGCGTAATTTGGAGTGTTTTAACCAGAAAAAAAATTTGTGCGTGGTTTTATAAATATGGATAAGACTTACATCTACCTTCATGATCCTAAACTAAAACAAGAACGTTTACAGTGGACTGAAGCTTGTTTTTCAGGTCCAAAACATGTGAAGTCAGAACGATCGACAAAAAAAGTTATGGCATCATGTTTTGGGATGCAGAATGGGTTTTGTTGATTGATTATCCTAAAAAGGGTGAAATAATCAACTCTTAATATTATTGTAACCTTATGGACCAGTTGGGTAAAAAAATCGTGAAAATAGACCCGGTTTATAGAAGAAAACGATTGATTTTTCATCAAGACAATGCACGTTATCACACAAGTTTGTTGACGATGGCTAAATTGATCGAATTAAAGTACGAATTGCTTTAATACCCACCAGATTTTGGTTAAGCGTTTTTCGTCAAATGAAGAAGCTATTGCAGGCGTGAAATAATATTTTAGTGAGTTTTCATTTTTGCTTTCATAACTTTTCAACCAACCAGTACCATACTTAGCTATAGTGGTGGGAAACTATACATCCAAATAGAATGTAACAGACCCCAAGTTTTTAAAACTATTGTTTGAATTCCAAGCTTTTTGTACTTTTATTGTCTCCAAAATAATATTTTCTTTATTTGTTGACAACTTTAGATAACTCTTGTTGTTTTTTCCTTTCTAATTCACCGTTAATCAGCGGTTTATATCCAAATGCTTTAAATCACTATTAGTATATTATTTTATTTTTAAAAATATCCTATTGTTTTTTTGAAACTTGGTAAGAACTAACTTATGGAAAACTGACAATAAAAATTTTAATTTTGGTTAAAAGCCGTTTAGGAAGAAAATGTTTACGATTAAAGAATGGGAAATAATTTGACTTGGGTAGGAAGTATTCTAAAAATTTCATTATCATCATCACTAATTAACTCTGAAATAATTGCTTAGGTAAATCTCACACAGCAGCGCCGTAGAAAATTTAATTAACTGAAAATTTTCTCATTATGGTAGCTACGGAGCCATACCAGAAAAATATCCGTTAACCTATTAAATTTGCACTGTACACGTTTGTAGTAGTTGGGAGCGCAAAGTGTGTATACTTTTTATGTTCCTTTATACTATTAATAAATACCTGTAGACTTTTGGATTTTATTAAAAATGTAATATATCTTATATGCAGCTTAAAGTATTATATAAAATAATATTTTTTCCTGATTATCAATTAATATATTCTAACAAGGGATTTAATAGATAAATATTAGGTAACAGTTTACTACTATACCATTTTTGTTATTTTTTAATACATAAATTAATTAGATTTTAGATTACAAGTAGAATAAATTGGTCCAAGTGACCAAAAAATCTTCAAATCTTTTGTGTACACCGTACATCTAACTATGAGTCCAAAACGTCTAGACTTTTAAGAAAGTCTATGATCCGGTTAGTATGTATGTACGTTTGTAAGCTGTAAGAAGACCTGTCCCCATTATTTATACCGTTACAAATAATATGTTCAGCCGTTTCATCTGCATACTCACAGAATCTGCATGTTCCACTGTCCACTTTGCCTATTTTACATAGATGGTACCTCAATGGACAGTGCCCTGTGAGAATTTCTGCGATTATTTAAATTTAAGTTTCTTAAGCTCTAAGAGTAATTTAGAGTAACGCAGGTAAGGCCGTATTTATCTATTTGGCCTGAAGTGTTTTTCCTACAGTTTGTTTTACCAATTTCGAAATTCATCCATAATGCGGCATTTGAGATGAAACAGAAAAGTATAGGTCCGGTAAAAGGAGTATTAGCTTCATTTTTGCGAGATTATCAGCAAATTCGTTTCTGACAATCCTATTATGCCCTGGTACCCACTGCAAAGTTACGTTTGTGTGATTATGCAGTTGCTTAAAAGGCTGTTTTGGACTCGAACATGGTACCTTCAAGGCAGCTTGGCTATGCAAGGCAATAAATATTCTGAATGAATTATGGCGTTTTTTAATGCATTTTTTCCGTCGACCGTTCATTGATCGTTGATTAATAACCCCTATTAATGAATGATTTTCTATTAATCAACGATTTCAACTAAAACATTTAAAATCGAGTAGCCTGTCTGTCATTGTTTGTCATTATAGGCAAGACAACGTGCATATACCTTTTTATATTCACACTAAAAAATTCAAAGTTTTGTGACGAACTCGTGAATTAAAATGGCGATTAACAATC
The DNA here is from genome assembly GCA_964028335.1 of Altica lythri. Lineage (NCBI taxonomy): Eukaryota > Metazoa > Arthropoda > Insecta > Coleoptera > Chrysomelidae > Altica > Altica lythri. The sequence goes on along the minus strand of CAXIIO010000685.1, from coordinate 423,330 downwards.
TCAAACATTAACGCGCTCGCTATGCTCGCGCGTTAAAATATCTCGATTGTTAATCGCCCTTATTAATACACTTGTTGCTTAAATAACTATTAAGCACAGAACTGCTAAAAGCTCCCCTTGGAAATTTGTAGAAATGCTTCCCAGAACTATTACTGCGACCCTACCTTTTTTTGCGAGACTGTCAGCAATCTCGTTTCCAACAATCCTATTATAGTACAAACACCAAAGTTACGTTTTTGTGTTTATGCAGTTGCTTAAGAGACTGTTTTGGACTCGAACATGGTAGATTAACCTTCAAAGCAGCTTGGCTATGTGATACATTAATTATTTTGAATAAATTATGGCGTCTTTTATGCACCCTTAAGCACAGAAGTTTAATGCTAAAAGTTTCCCTTGGAAAATTGTAGAAGTGTTTTCCAAGGCTATTGCCAGCCTAATGTTAGGACTTAGGACCTCTAACTTTTATACCTGTTTCTTCTGTTGTTTTAAACCCATTACTATAATAAGTGAGAGCTCCTTTTGTAAGCTTAGCAATTTCATTTTGTGTTAACTCATACCGATTAATACCAACAATTATTTACAACAAGTTTAAAATCTCGTTTTGAAGACATAATGTCTATACGTATCTTTATGAATTAGGTTACTCCAACCCTTAGAATCCTGTAAGATCGCCGGGTTTTGGAGACTTAGTACTTAACCTATAGGCACTTTGCAGAGCAATCTTCTTTATATGGAAATGCAAAGAAGGAAGGTTTAGAAGACCGCACTAGGACACGCCAGTGATCCCTATACAAGCGAGTTTTTGCACTTTTTACAACTCTTGTATTACCTTTTGTTGCGTTAATTTGTTTCACCAAACCAGCGCAGCCTAGGTGATTAAGGGTCTAACAACCGTAAGATATGACCAATAGATCATTTCAGGTTTAAGACGCCATGTTATCCCCAATAACCTACAACAGGTCCACATGGCCCTTGAAGCTGTAGAAATAATTTAAAAACAATAGACAAATTTCTTGCATATCAATGCTAGTTTTAGTTTTTTCATATTATTGTGCTCATAAATATGGGTGTAAGAAAATTTAATACAAATAAATAAATTTTAAAATTTTATATTGTTATTTTTTTATAAAAATTATCTAGTTGCCATTCAATATTTTATCCCTTTAACGGAAACAAAATATATAATGTCTACCAGGTATTCAAAAAAGATGATTGATTTAAAGAGTACCAGGTGCAGGAGCGGTATTGATATGGTGACTAAAAGCGAATGGTCCTTCAGGAAGGGGGGCTGTATGTACAGATCCTCTGGTAGCAGCTACGTATCTAAAAAAACATATATTTTTTAGTTAGGATAATAAAATATGAACTTTTGAAAAGGAAAATGTACCACATTTTTAATGGTATTTAAGGTACTGCAAAAAATAAATGTGTAACCTAATTACATTTTTGTCTACTCTTAGTTTCGTTACCCGATTTAAAACATTAAACAAGAAAACTATTAAGAACTGATATGACAAGGACTCAACATTTATTATTACTTTGACGATTACTAAGTCTTAAGCAATGAAATAAAGGATGCAAAATAATAATTAGTTCGTGTAATATTCAAACTTATTTTTGAAATATAAAAATTAGACAATCAATAAATTACAGTAAGGGGTAATTAAAAAACTGTTACATACGGCAGAAATGGAAACTGGGATATTGCTGAGTCACGGATGATCCCGGCGTTTTTATCAAATCTTGATTCAACTCAAGTAGTTTGTAACACTTATTCAATTCCTTTTGCCAAATGTAATATTTTTTCCATGAGAGATGCCTCAAATAATTAAAATCATTTAAAAACATTTCTTACCCTGACTGAACAGCAGCAGGAGCAGTGTAGGTAACAGGAGCACTATAGGCAATTGGGGCAGCAGCATATGCATATGGGGAAGCAACATAGGCGTATGGAGAAGCAGCATATGTCAAAGGATATTCATAAGAACGTCCTAGTGCAGTATATTGACTAGAATATGGTACACTTAAAGTTGAAGGAATGCTTACTACTCCAGCATAAGCTACTGCTACAAGAGCGAAAAATACAACAAAAGTGGCCTAAAATATATTAAAAAATTATATTAAAAACACAAAATGAAAATGTATATTAATATCATACTCACCTTCATGTTTAGATTGTTGAGTTATACCTATTTCGATAACGAAAAACTGTATGCTTGATAATGACTGAATCAGCCTTTATATACTTGTTCGAAAAGCTCCTTTTGTGACATTTAATTTTGGGAGTAACCAGACTAAAAAAATTCAAGATCAGGAAGGAACCTTGATATTTATAAAAAATACCAACATTCTTACATCTTAACAGGTTGTTTTAATGGGTGGAGTACCTTGTACGAGAGCAAGTTTAACGACTTAAAACGTGCCTATGTCTGTAAATGATATTAATATCGAAAATTCAAATTTCTTTATAAACATAAATACATTTTACTCGTATTTATTGAGATTTTGTTAATAATAAATAAAATTAATAATAATATCTGATGATAAGCCAATAAAGGGAAAATAATTATCATTGCAAATCGATCAAAAAACAAAATAAAAGTATTACTATTAAATAAATCGATCTTGATCGATTTTCATTGATAATCTACTGTTAAGCATCAGATCGTGAATTTTCTTCTTTTAGTTAAACATTTTTTTTACATTTTCTTGTATTTTGGAATTTTGTCTCATATTTAAACATTTTCTATAGCTTAAAACTTTTTGATGGAATCAACATTTTTCTAAAACTACGTAATATATTTTATCACGGTCCTTCCGTATTTTGTGGATTTTTTTTCAATATGACAGCCGTATTTTTTTGTAAATCTATATACTTATTAACACCATTTATAACTCAAGAATGGCTGTGAACCGATTTGGCAGAAAATTGTTAAGATACTTTTTATTCGGTTCGACCGTATTCCTGTGAAGTCACGATATAACATGATATATAAAAAACGCATCTGACATAGAATAACCAAACGCAAATGACAACTAATCAAATACTTATTAAATTAAGTACTATGACGCCACCGTAAGATGGCGCAGTTTATATCTTGTATATTAAAACGAGCAATTTTTACTTGATTAAACACTATGACGCCATCGTAATGTGGCGCAGTTGATACTTCATAAATTTAAACGAACAATTTTTTTTTTTTTTTATTAAGGATGTCCTCGTAGGTATAGACCTAAATACAAATGTACCGAGAACATCTATTGGGGCAGAAGAGGTAATTTATTAATTTGGGATTTGAAGGCCTGCAAGTTAGGACGAGTGGTGAAGACGTGGGGAGGTAAGGAGTTCCACAATCTGGAGACCCTGGGGATGAAGGAACGATCGAATCGATCCGTTCTCGATGTCGGGCACTGGACAGTATAAGGGTGCATGGAGTTGGCACGTCGCGTTGCTCTGGCAAGTGGAGGCATTATAGAGCGGAGTTCTTCTGAGCAAAATCCGTTTATGTATCGGTAAAACAAGGAAAGATCAGCCACTGCTCTTCGGTGGGATAATGGGGCTAGGTTTTTGGTGATACTGGTGTCGTTTATTAGTCGAACTGCCCTTCTCTGTATTGCATCAAGAACTCCAAGCCTTGACGAAGCCGCCTATCTTCATACATGCGAGCAGTATTCAAGATTAGGCCGTATTTGGGCTTTGTAAAGAGTAGCCAAGTTGGATGGAGAAAAATATTTCCGTGCTCTAAACAGAAAGCCTAATTTCTTTCCTGCTGCAGTTGCTATGGATGCAATATGTTCGTTCCAGAGTAAGTCTTGAGAGGTCGTGATACCAACCAGCGTAATGGAGTCGCCTGCTACCAGTGTCTGGTCGTTGATTGTAATGGATGAGTTGCATGTTTGCCTCTTGTTGGATAGGCAACATGTCTTTGTCTTGGAAGCGTTGAAATTAACAAGATTCTTTCTTCCCCACTCGTCTACATTTCTCAAATCTTGATTGAGAGAATCCGTTGTGGATCTTCTGTCCTCTTCCAGAATATCTAGAGGTATGGGACGGTTGTGAGCTTTGCTACAGTGTTATTAGTGGCTATTAGTGTTATTAGTGTTATTAGTGGCTTCTAGTAGATCATTAATGTGTAGTAAGAATAGAGTAGGAGCTAGAGCCGATCCTTGGGGAACTCCAGCGTTGATCTTGTAGAGGTTGGAAGAATGTCCATCTACAGCAACTTGGATGTGCCTGTTGGAGAGAAAGTTGGATATCCATCTGCAAAGGTTTTGTGAGAGTCCGTATGAAGGCAGTTTGTTCAGAAGAGCTGCATGCCACACTTGATCAAATGCTTTTGAGATATCTGGTGATACTATTTGAGTCTCCCCATAGCGGTGGATGGCATCACTCCAGACATGAGTTACATATGCTAGCAGATCGGCTGTTAACCTTTGTTGGCGAAAACCATCTAACAAAGTACCTACTATGACACCACCGTAAGGTGGCGCAGTGTTGATAATGCCATTATAAGGTTGCTCAGTTGATATCTTACATATTTAAACGAAGAATATAAACTTAATTAATTATTACGACTCCACCGTATAATGGCTACTATATTTATTTGAAAAAATTTAAAACGTGGAAACTACGGAGAAAATAAGATAACAACATTTGAAACAAAAGAAAAAAAAGGGGACTAATCGTATAAATTTGAAAAAACGGAAAATGAGAAAAAGATATCAGTATAGGCAGTACGAAGTTCATCGGATCAGCTAGTTTTTAATAAAATATTTTTATAACGATATTTTTTTTTGAAATTTGTAATAAATTTTATACCAAATAAATCCCTAAGGGCCATTTCCAAATAAACTAATATATTTTATTTTTAAGTGGCAATAAAGTCCGCAGGTATACTATAACTAGACCCACTTGGATAGGAATTATTTTTACGATTTTACCAGGGGAAACTCAAAAGAACGTCATTGTATGAACGAACCTAGTAAAATATCTATTTAATGTTGCTTTTAACTTCCCGACTCACACATGTACGCCCATAAAGAGAATTCTTGGAAATTCGAAAAGAGCGTTGACCACTCCTATTCAAGTGGTTTTGGATAAACTATAATAGAAGAAACTAATATAGTATTTACAAATTTACATTCTTATTTTATACAAAAAAAAATATCAGAGTATATTTTACTCCATACATATTACCAAAAGAAAATCTATAAAGTTACCTTCAGATGTAAATCCAATTTTGCAAACAGAATATTCCATATCTTATAAAAGAAAACGATAGATAGGAAAATACACTAGATCGGAAGGGAAAACATTCCCGTATGTCATCGAAAACAAGAAACTACAAAAGAATATTCAAACAAGTAGAGTTTCAGATTACTCAGCAGTTTGATCTTATGTACCTACGTAAATCGGTGAACTTCGATAAGGAAAAATATTATGGCTAATTTTACTAGTTTATTAAATTTATTATATATATATATATATATATATATATATATATATATATATATATATATATATATATATACATTCACGGAGTGAAGTGGCATCCGCCCATGTTAAAATCGCGGCAGCTGTGGCGTCCGCGGCACTATGGCATCCGATATACGGACGTCACAGTGCATCGAGCTCAAACATATCGCAAATGGTTCAGTGAATGCTTGGGAATCTATTGATGATGAAATCAGCAGGACGTTACTTTGGTCGTTTTTTGTATAAACCTATACACCAAGGTTCACAGGTTCTCCGTACGCGGCGTTATAGTAGCGCACTTATATATTTATTATACATATGACGTACACTGTGACATCCTTCAGTATACATATCGAAGAACGGTATCGTTTGGCATCCGTATATGTATTTTTCTTGCACAGTGGCATCCTGGCAGTGTTGCCGACTTCACTTCTGTTTATCGAAAGCTTTTAATATTGAAAGTAATGTTTTTTTCTCATTTTTGTAGTTTTAATTTTCTGATACCATTGTTGACAGTGCCCAGGATGTTAGTTATTAAATGAAAAATTATATTTCCATTCTACAATTCAAAATAAAACACTAGCGATATGAAGTAAAACTACTACTCAATGTGAATGTTAATTTTCGAATGGGTATATTTTTCTACTTCACTATACCTGAAGTCAACTTTTTTCTGTAAAACATAAAGCAATCAGATTACTAAATGGGTTGTTGTGGCTGACCTAAAATATTGAATTTATACAAATTTCGGAGACTGTCTCTCAGGCACATATATCAATTATTACTAGAAAAAATGTCTTGAATAAAAGTTGTAAAGATTAATGAAAGCTATGTACACAATATAGTTTATTTTCCCAACGCCATAGCGATTTGATGTTGGGAAAAACTCTAGTCTGTTCATTACTATACCGCCGGTTCCAAACAGTGCAGTGCAAAAATGAAAACTATGTTCTAATATACAGGGTGTCCGATAAATGCAAACTTGAACATGTGCAAATGTTTCTACTGTTGTGATGTCTGTATACAGGGTGTCCCAGAACAACATATAATTAGTCATACAGTGTGAACTAGAGCTCAAAATAGGACGATTGATATCAACTTACCTTTATACTAAGATGCACCGTGGAGCCGTGTGAGGCTGTTTAATGACTTTTTCATTCTCTTGAATAATTCAAAACCCATGAAAGATTAGGCTCTGAATTTTCAAGAAAAACTTTGAAAATGAGTTTCAAAAAGAAAAGTGTGAACATGAAAATTTTCAACAAAGTCTTGAATTCACAAGAATTGCTAGACTTAGGTGTAACGCTAATAAAGATCATATTAAAAGAATGAGGGATCTGAAGAGGTAATTAATGATTTATTTTATGATCTGAAGAGGTAATTAACGAAGTTGATGTCCACTTTCAGTATAACCTGATGGATCACCATCTTGAAAATAGTTCGCTGAGTAGTCAGGAATCCATCATGACTCTGTACAATTTTTCAGATCAGTATCATCATTATAGCTCTTCTCTATTATGCGTTTTAGATAGAACATTAGACAGAATAGACAAAAAAAATATTTAATGAAACATAAAAATCTTCATACAAAAAATAAATAAACATATTTTCTCTTTATATATAAGTAGTTTGTTCACGGAATTAATAGACAGCTCGCTATTTTCTTATTAAATGAGCGGTCGATTTGAAATTTGGGTGATCTGTTTGGGTACATGGGATAAACATTACATGTATTTAAACAGCCCTCTGTTTCTGGTTCAAGCAGAAGCTTAACGAAGTTCGTTAGTACAAAAGGCACTCCATAAATCCATGTATCAAGTTTTCAAGTATCTAAATATTGAGGAATATTTAGGGTATTTCATTTGAAAAAAAAAACGAACTTCATTGAATTTACCTTTGAACCGTAAATCATAGTCAGATGTTTGAATACCTGAAATCTCTATCCCAACTACTCATACAGTTCACCCAAATTTCAAATCGATAGCTCAATCAATAACAAAATGACTGGCTAGCTAATAATTCCGCGGAAACCCGGTATTTAAGAAGAATACTGTAAAACTTATAAAAATGCGATATTTCGAATGAATCTGCTCCGGAATAATAATTCACTTCTTTCTGTTGTACTTATTACAAACATAGATCTTAATGACAGGCCAAGTTTTGTTTTCGAATATCCTGGGATATCTATCGATCAGTGTCATCACTTCGGCTTTTTTAGGTGGAATCTTGTTTTTTATATTTCTTTTGAAAAAATCTTCTGTTATTTGTTTTTGTTGAGTGGTCCATGGAACCAAAGTTCTTTTTGATCCCTTTTTTATCTTATATGGAACAGAATTTTCCCCTGCGGTGCTTGTTGATGGTATGTCAGTGAAATCTTTCACTGAGATTTCTTCCTCCTGATTTAATTCTTCATTTTCATTATCGCCATCAGCATATTCTAGCTCCTCATTCTCACCTTCCTCCACTAGATAGTCGTCTACCTCTATCTCATCCAAACTTCTCCCTTTGAATCTTTCCAGTCCAGTTTGCTTAGACAGCATCAACAATTTACTCACTTTGGCAGTTTGGTATACATCGTCTGGCAGACGATACCATTCGGCGTGAGTTTTATCGGTATGTCCCATAAATCCCGCTAACTGTTCCAAGTCATTCTTATCCATCCTGAATATTTGAGCCATAGTTCCCAAATGTTTGCGTAATTTGGTGGACGTTAGAAGGGAAGCCTTATTCTGATCACCCAGTGCAAGTTTTGAATGTTTGCGCATAACTATATACCCAGTAATCGTCGTGTCAGTTTCTGGTAAACCAAAAAGGTATATGTTATTGTGAAGTCCAAAATTGTCTCGATGAGTTATGAGGAAGTCAATAGAATGTGCTGTGTTCTTGTCGATAAGTACAGGTACTCCTCTCCCTCGCTTGCCTCTTATAACAACTCTTTTCAACCGCGAAAATAAGATTTTTTCGGTTTCAGATAGCACTTTCTCAAATTCACTCGATGGAATAGAATCATAGTTTTTTTGATATACTGCCAGCGTCATTCGTTGCAGTTCGCCAACTCGTCTTTTGTTGAAAACCATAATACTGCAAAATAGTCCGTCCACAAGCTGGCGATAGGCTTTGGCATTATTCGGATTGTCTAATAGTTGGGCTTTTGATCTTGATATCAAGTTCTTCAGATATTCTTCAAATTTCTGAAAATCAAATTGATATCAGTATAGTTAATCATATCAACATTTTTATTCCATGATTTCCATGTCACGAGATAGAAATAGAGAGATAGAGAGAAATAGAAGCATGAAGAGTGACGGATAGAGAGAGGAGATGATTTCTTTATATTACTGAAAATCAAATTATGATGTTATTCGTTCAGTTCTACCTGAGACGAAGGATACTGAATCTCATTCGAATTATATTTCATGATTGGAACAAATTCTAGCTATTTTATTTATGGAAATATATTCAATATTGATTATCGTCCCATATTTACCTTGATATCTGCAGCAGCGGGAATTAAAGATGGCTTGTTGAACCTATTTATTGTTAAATTTTGGACAGCCTCACTCGAGATTTCCTGTGCCCAGTCTGTTTCTATAAGTGTATTCAGAGTTTTGAGCCCATCTACGGTATCTTTTTTACAGTCCACTTTTTGGATTTCCAAGGAAATTGCAGCATTCACTGCATTTTTTATAAGGGTGCCCATCTGAAGTGCCAACGTTGGTGATTTGAATGTCCTATTGACTTGGTCGTATTCCGCAATAGATTTGGTTGCCCTTACTAGTACTTGGAATTTACTTGGAACCAAAATATCGATCAACTGCAGTTTTTCATTGGACAATATTTTTCTAGCACTGATCAGAAGTCGAGACAAACGCCTCATACATCTTTTTGCCACAGCTAATAAATGTTTTTCTTTGTGGCTTTTGATGTAACGTCTAGCAACTTCACAAATAATACGATCTTTTTTTGCTGTGAAGGAAACATTATCCGCTGCGAGCATTTTTATAAGGCCACTAACTCTCAATGGATCATTGGGTCCAAATTGACCCACCATCATTGATTGTCCTTCGATTTGAGCATTAAATCTTTTGGAAGGATCAGTGTTGAAAAAACACTTTTTCACATGTCTTCTCAGGCTTTTCCGCGTGTAATATCCACGGCAAAATGTGCAGATGATATAGTCTGTGGAATTTTCTCTTACATTTCGTACCGGAACTACTTTAGATGATGTGAAGTCACCCTCTCGACGTAATTTATCTATCAACTTTTTTCTCTTTTTTGAATTTTTCTCTAGCGAAAAAATTTCTTGGACTTGAAATTCGTCAGAGTGATTTCTTTCCAAATGACGTGCGAAATTACTAATTTGTATACTACAGAATACACAGTAGTGCTTTCTTCTGATACGGCCAGGTTTTGGACTAGTGATTTTCGATGTCGATGATTGTGGAGGAACTGCCTCTTCTATATTGTTCAAGGAACTATGATGTAAATCCATGCTGTTATCGAAACCTTCAGAGTACATTTCTATTGAAGAATTATCTGGGAGAAATTCCAGATTTTTCTCTATATCATTGCCAAGAAGTATATTGAAAGATTGATCGGACATTAGTTTCGAAATATCATTATTATTTCCATGATTTATTTCATATTCGGTAAAATTTTCACATGCTAAGTTAGTTGGTTGTAGAGGCAAATTATCTTCAGATTTCAATAACGGTTTATCAATCGATTTCTCTAGCGAGAATGAATCATCAGTACTTCCAGTTTCATCTGTCATTGGAAAATAGTCGGATCCCGAAGTAACCTCCAGCGAAGATAGCGAGTCTGAAATACAAAATGAATACTAGAGACAATTCATAGTAATTTTCACATGATTATTTCAATAAATGAAATTTAGAATCGTCTCGCTCATTACGTCTTGATGAAACTTCGTGATAATTGACTTCACATGGATAAAGCTACAAGAGATTATCCCTATATTCCTTGACTGATATACAGGGTGTACCAACGATGCGTGGGTGGACAATAGCTGCCTGCTTCCATATACGAGAGTGTGCGTTGAGTGTAAAAAAGATTAAAATTCCTATTTTACTCAGAAGATATAAAAGCGAAACTGTTTGAGAGAACAAATGGCCGACTCACCCGATCAAAGTATTCTTTCTTCTTCTTGGGCCTAGATTTCCGCCGTTTCTTGTGGCGGTGGAAAGTTCATAGACAATAACGAATCGAGCGTAGATTGTTAAGAAAAATAAACGGTATTAAGGATCAAAGCTAACTCTTCCCCATCTGTGGGACGCCCTGAATAAAATGCTATCATAAATTGTCACTTGTATTCACTTCGGAGGCTGAATCGTGCTAACAAACCGAAATTTATAGGACTCGTTGTACATGCTCTAATGAGCTGAAAATCAATAAGATTCATCTGTGACACAAAGATATTTTGAGTGCTCTGGAACAAATTCTTCTTTAACAGCTTTTTTTGTCGGTGATCTGAATATTAATCTACTGAACGAAAATGATGATACCATAGAATATCTAAACGTCTTGAATGAATTCGGATACTTATCAACCATAAACGAGCCTACAAGAAATGATTCTTGTCTCGATCATATTTTTATTAAATCAAAAAGAGACATAACAAATTCGGTAATACCAATTGTGATAAAAAATAACATAACAGATCATTTTACCACCGTATTACAATACGTAACAGAAAGAGAAAGTAACACAAAAGATACAAAGCATAATCAAAAAAAGTTCACAGATTTCAAAAAACTTGAAAAAAAACTCCAAAAAATCAACTGGAAGAATATATATTCAGCCTCAAACCCAAATTCATCAATGAACAATTTTGTCGATATACTTATGAACTCTATAGAAGAATGTACACAAGTAAAAAGAATCTATAGAAAAACTTCAAAACTAGCACCATGGATAACGAAGGAATTATTGAAATCTATAAATACTAAAAACAATATGTTCAGAATTTTACTAAAAAATCCTAACAATATAATTATGAGAAATCATTACAAAGTCTATAAAAATAAACTGACAAACTTAATCAACGCAACAAAGTATAAATATTACAAAAATAAATTAGAACAAAACCCAAATGATAGTAATAAACTCTGGACCATAGTACAAGAATTGAGTGGAGGACAAAAAAATGAACAAATCATCAAGTCGGTTAAGAATGACCAAGGTGAAATAATAAAAAATACTAAGGATATAGCAAATTACTTTAATGATAAATTCATTGAAATCGGAAAATTACTTGCAGGAAAAATAAAAACAGACCCTCAGTATAATACATGCAGAACATTTTTACAAAATTCCTTAGTAATATTGCAAAGTGATCCAATAGAAATCAGTTTTTTCATACAAGAACTCAAAAACAAAAAAACTGCGGGATATGATGACATCACAGCCGAAATGATCAAAACAATTTCACACCTAATAGCGGAACCGTTGTCGTTTATAATTAACCAATGCATTGAAAATGGAGTATGGCCAGATGCATTTAAAAATGCTGTAGTGGTACCTGTTTACAAAAAAGGAGATAGAAATCTAGTCTACAACTATAGGCCAATCTCTTTGATAACGCACCTATCTAAGATTTTCGAAAAATTTTTGAAAAGTAGGTTACTATCTTTCATAAATAAATACAACCTTCTTTCTCGTAACCAATTTGGTTTCAGAGAAAAAATCTCCACTGAAGATGCAGTTTTAACCCTTACTGAAATCATACATAACTCTTTAGAAAAGGGGAAACCATGCCTCTGTCTGTTTATTGATCTCACAAAGGCATTTGATACGGTCTGTCATCAGCGACTTTTACATACCTTAGAAGAGATAGGAATACGGGGAAGTTGTTTGAAAATATTTCAAAGTTACTTAGAGAAAAGAACACAAATGGTTAGAATAAATGGAGTGTTGAGTAACCAAAAAAAAATCGAATATGGTGTACCCCAAGGTACTGTTTTGGGACCCCTATTATTTAACCTTTATATCAATAGTATGTTCTCACTGAAATGTAGGGGAAAAATTCTTGGCTACGCTGACGACACAGCAATATTTTATGAAGGAGACACATGGGAAGAACTAAAAAATGCTGTTGAACAAGACTTTCGAAATATAAAGACACATTTGGACAATAGACTACTAACTGTCAATTTCGATAAAACTCATTTTCTGCCCTTCAGCTGTAACAAAACAGGGAACCCCAACTTTCAACAACTTGAAATTGAAACCAATCAGGGTCCACTTATTATAGACTCCGTAACAAATATAAAATACCTAGGAATAATCATAGACAAACATCTTAAGTGGGATATTCACATCAAATACGTAATAAAGAAGCTGCAATCAATATCTCATAAATTCAGAAACCTTAAGAACTGTTTGACTTTCAAACAGCTAAAAATACTTTATTTAGCTATAGTAGAAAGCCACTTGCGCTATGGAATATTAGCTTGGGGAGCAGCATTGAGAACACATATAAGGCCTTTAGAAATTCTTCAGAAAAGAATACTGAAACTAATTGCATCCAAAAACATCAGATATTCTTCTGATCAAATATACAAAGACTGTCAAATCATGGATATCAGACAATTGCTCTACTTTTGTGTTAATGTAAAATACCACTTCAATAACAGCCATCCACAATTATCAGAACACAGATATAACACACGCCAAAAAAGAAAATGCACTCTTCCACTCGTTAAAAAAGCATTATCGCAAAGAGCGTATACTTACATTGCAACTAAAATATACAATAGTGTACCTGAAGAAATTAAAACTATAAATCGTAAAACAAAATTCAAAAACAGACTCAGGGAGTTTATTCTGGAGAATGATAGAAAAACAATAACATCGATAATAGAAAAAATTGAAAACTAACAATGATGCTTGCAATCGATTACCTTCTTTATCACGTTATACATAAATTTTCTTAGAATTATGATTAATATAGAAATGTTTTGGTTGATTGAATTTATTTCCGACCTTTATTTCTTTCTTTTTTTATTTTTTTAACTTATTTAAGCAACAGAAAAATTGTGATATGAAACTTCTATGCTGTTTTTTTTTTAAAAATTTTTTTTTATAAATACACTGCTTTACATTTTACAAATTTTACCCCAATTAAAAAATTACAATTTTTCTGTATTTTAATTTAGCTATATATTAATGTTTTTATCTATTAAAATTGAAATAAGTTTTATGTTTTAATTATTAGAATATGTGCAGAACGAAACAAGTGATTTATCACTTATCGTTCTTAGATTATACTTTATTCATTTCTATTTTGATGTAATTTTATATGTTACTGTCTGAATAAAGTACATATTATTATTATTATTATTATTATTATTACTTACCATCCACTAGTTTTTTCAATGCCATTTCTATTAGTTGGCGGGAACGGGAAATATTCCGTGTCATCTTAAAGCTCACCTCAACACCACTTTTTAGATTAAACTGTTTTCATTAAATATCTACAATTATTCACTTTTACCGCTTTCAGTCCAGACCACTGTAGGTATTACTCTTGACTAGGCGATGAGAAATAAGTCAACTTATTTGTGCAGTGACGTCAAGACGAATGAAGAAGTTTTTAAAATGTTATTTTAGGTATCTAAAAATTGTCTTTTATGTATAAAATATTGCTTCACATGAATTTCTAACAACTGTCAATATCCCTATTACTAGAATATGTGTTTCATTCTCGTCTCCCAAAAGAAAAATTAATACGTATTTAAAATTACTGGAAGTCATTTTGAACGCGATCTATACACAATATACACGTCGCACAGATTCTGAAAGAAATTCAAATATACCTACTATTAATCTATCAAGGTCCCAGTGTTGCCAAATAATAGGAAGCCACAGTGTGCTTAATCTCGATGCATTGGGGTTGCTCTATATACATACTGTGTATATCGGGGGATGCCAGAGCGCTACAAATCTATACGGATGCCACTTTAACCGCTATCGCGATATATATATATATATATAACGTGAAGTCAATAGTGGAGTTGCAGTCAATGTTATGGCCAATGTAAATGAAGAAAACTCTTTTATTTTTGTCAAGCTTTCGAATTTATTTAATTCTTTTTCAGGACATCTATAGTGAAGAAAAAATTTTTTTATATAATAAAAATTTTTTTATAATGTTTTATATGTGATAACTTACTAATACGTGAGGTTATGAAAAAAGCTGCGAATTCAGTTTGATAAAATTAAAGTAAATCATATTATTAAAATACATAAAAACATATACGTTTAAAACTTATTATTATGTTTTTATGTATTTTAATAATATGATTTACTTTAATTTTATCAAACTGAATTCGCAGCTTTTTTCATAACCTCACGTATTAGTAAGTTATCACATATAAAACATTATAAAAAAATTTTTTCTTCACTATAGATGTCCTGAAAAAGAATTAAATAAATTCGAAAGCTTGACAAAAATAAAAGAGTTTTCTTCATTTACATTGGCCATAACATTGACTGCAACTCCACTATTGACTTCACGTTATATTGAACCAGTCACTATACCATTATTCATATATATATATATATATATACAATATGTAAGAGATGATACAAAAGTATCTAGTGGGATATATAAATATATATATATATATATATATATATATATATATATATATATATATATATATATATATATATATTTACTTAAATTTTTCCATACTGAAAGATGTTTTTTATATAAGATCAGAAGGTTCAACCTCAACAAGTGATGTAAGTTTCTATAATTATTAAGCTTTTATATTATTATCCATCTGATACTCACCCTACTTTTGTAGTTTCCCCGATGATGGAAATAAGTTAATAAATTTTCGAGAGCTTGGAACATCTTTTAAAGAGTTTTCTTTATACCTTTGCTGCGATCCCCAATACGTCAAAGTTTTGCCTTAACTAGTCAGCAATAGACTACCCGTTTTATATATATATATATATATATACAAAGTGTGCCAAGTATATATATAAATATAATATTCTGTACCAAATAACATCTCCTAGCCGCTATATAGAATTCCAAACTTTTCTGTTATCCCACTCTGAGGCGGAATAATAGACACGGCGCAAAACAATACGCAAATAACTCCAGAGTCTCAAGTTCCAGAGTATCCTCGTTTCATGCAATGTAAGTGAACTTTAAATTTATTTCCTTTGCTGCAATAAAACCTAGTGAAAGTTTTATTTGTAGAATGCAATTCTGTTGGAGAAAAGAGGCGAGGACTGTGGAAATGTGAAGATCAGTTTGGGTAATTAATAGCAGGATTTTGGAAGAGAATCTAATTAATTGATGATATTACGGTTGGTTTATAAATTACATTAAATTTACGTTGAAGTTGAAGTTTACTGAAATAGCAGACGTTTAAAACATTTTGTTTTCTTATATATGTATCCAATTGGTAAATAATCCATAAAGAGTCATTTTACTAAGGTACTTTATGTTTTGTTTACAAATAGTGCAAAATAAAATTGTATATGACTAACAACAGTTCCACTATGCAAGATATACATATTACTCCATACTTGTAAATTTGTTCACCCAAACAAACGCTTTATATAGTTCTGTTACAATAACTTTCCCATTAAATTAAAAGTTTTTTGCTACGTTTTTGTACACCACAAAAATTTTAAAGTTTAACTGCAATATTTTTTAAGAGAAGAACAGAAAGTCATGAATCAATTACAATTGTCAGTTGATCATTGAGCTTACGGATACGCCGAAATGGATTTCTTGCAAGTGCCTTTTCTGAAATTTTGAGTCGAGCTTCTTTTGGAATTAAATGGCAAACGGAAATGGAGGAAAATCGAATGATGAATGGCAGTTTCCGTTTCAGTCAGTAAGATTCTTTAAAAAACGATAGCACCAACATGTTTTCTATTGAAACAAAATTTTTACAACAAAACACGTAATGCCTTTGATAAATAAAATAAATTTTTCGATTAGTAAAAAAAATTAAACGATTTTCCCTGCTTAAAAATAATTCAATGTGAATCTTATTGCACTTAGAACTAAAGTGCAGTCTATAATAAAAAATCCAGACTGGACCTATTTAATCAGCCAACGAAAACTTGTTTGATTTAAATAAAAAAAAAAACTTAACTATTATATACTGCAGGAGCGAGCAAGGAAACTTAACTTTTGCAAAACTTTACAAGCGCCGGCTAATTTCCCGTTCATAGATCACGGTCGGCAATACAATACGGCAACGCAGGCTAAAGTTTCCCTTCAAGATTCTACATAGCAAAGGTCTGACAACTTCCCATCGCTTGCATAGGGTGTCTCGGGGTAAAGGCAGGAAATATAATGATGCTACACTAATTATCGACACAACATAGGCCCGCTTGAAGTTTTCTGCAGGACGTTGTTGAAAAAGTGGAAATCAAAAGGCAGACACTTTAATGAGAGCACTTCTATCATTGTTTTTATATTTCACGAGTACCTACTTTTTGTACTACGGAAGTAAAGGTTAGGGTTTGAATCACTAATTCACAAAGACATACTCCAAATTATCAAGTATAGTAGAGTAAAATTATTAGCTTACAAAATCAATGATATTACTGGTGTAGTGTAAAAATAAATAGTATTGTTCCGATTAGACCTCTAAATAAATTTCAGTAAAAAACATTGACAACAGATTTTTTAACTTTTTACAAATTAAGAACTGACAATATGGAGACATAGAAGAAATGTCACATCCGACAGGAATCATACCTTCGATCTCTATCTATAACCGATATCGTCTTAAAGTATTCGACCCAGGATTTCTAACTTTTAGTTGGCGTATTTTGATCATATCTTGAGTTAACTCATGTCGACTGGGACACGTACTTAATTTCTCTTTAGGAACATACCGATATGACGTAAATGGGAGGTAGATTATTTATAAATTCAATACACATATCAAATTCTTTTCACTTTTTTTTATACCCCGTGTTATATTTTTATTTGGCTAGAGGACCACCATAGATTTTGAGTAGGTTGATTAATTAAAACATTTCTCATGAGTTTGAAATTTAGTAAACAAACAAGAATTAACATTAGGGAGAAATTGAAAAAATTTAACATTCGGAACGACTCAAACCTGCGATCTCTATCTGTAGCATATACTGCTTTAACTAAATATTTTATGTCTCAAATAATTAATTTACTACAGGAGTTGAAGCAAGATATGATCATAATTCATAACCAACGACTAACCGCTAGGTATCTATGGTCGAGTCGTGCCAGATGTGACATTTTTTTCAATTTCTCTTTAATGTTACTTTTTGTTTGTTTCATTTCTAAAAATTTCAACAATACCTCATATAAAAAATTTTTGACAACTGATATTTGTGATACCACGTATGGGAAGCAAAATGTTTTCACATTTGGTTAAATTATTACTTGTAGCACAAGTAGACAAACGATTAGTTGCTGCAACATTTTATAAATTCAAAGAAATTAACATATAACGATATTTTCTTAACAAAAACCAATTTAATTAAAGAAATATTAAAATAGCGAAGTTACTGACAAAAATGTTGACTACGAATTATTATTCTAACTATTATTCTTATGTTTATTTCTATAAACAAAATTGAGTTTTTGTTATAGGCATAAAAAAAACATTTAACATTGGATAAAGCTGTAACGCAATATTGTTAGATCAGAGATCAGATGCAGTATTGTTAAATAGTAGAAAAAAGTGAACTATTTTACTTTTTTGTAAGCTCCATTAAGCTGGCAGTAAACAGTCAGCAAAAATTAATTTCATGTGAATGTATAGCTAAATATTTGCTAATTAGTTGCTGAATGACCGATTTTGTAGCTACAACCGATTGCCCAGAAATCGAGTTACTGCTATCTTCACAATAAGCTAGCAGTAAAATCTCGAAACCGAGGTTAAATAAAACGAGTAATCGGTCGGAATTTGTAGCAGAAAAACAGAATCAGAAGGATATGAAAAAGATTAAAATCGGCAAAACCTAGCCAACGGTAACTAATAATCACTATCCCAGTAACCTGAATACACAATTCTCATTGACCGATCGTAATTAATTTAATTACCGGCTAGTAATAGCTTCAGGAGCTTCAGGTGACCGACCACTGGACACCAGAATCCCTGCTGTACTGTTATGTGGTTTTTGTTGAATTTTAGGGGTTGTGAATTTTGTGGCTGGCTGCTAATCGCTTCAGCACACCCAGAAAGATAGCAACAAAATAAACACAAAAAAACTATTGACCGGAAACGAGACACCACAGTCCTTGCCGTCTTGTCATGTGATTTTTGGTAAATTTAAATGGTTGTGAATTTTGTTACTAGCTACAAATAGCTTTAGCAATCCCCAGAGACCCAGCAATAAAATAAAAACAAAAATCGGCCGAATCTTGTGATCGGAAACAGGACATTAGAGTTCCTACTGTCTTGACACGGGGGTCTTATTGTCCTTAAAATTGTTGTGAATTTTGTTGCTGGCTGCCAATAGTCTCAGCGATGCCCAGACAGCCGGCTTCAAGTTAGCTAAAAATTTCGGTTTGGCAATTTTACTGCTAGCTTATTGTGAAGATAGCAGTAACTCGATTTTTGGGTAATCGGTGGGAGCTACAAAATCGGTCATTCAGAAACTAATTAGCAACTATTTAGCTTTAAATTCACATGAATCGATTAGTCATTTTGCTGACTGCTCACTGCCAGCTTAATGTAAGTCTTATAAAATCATTACTTTACATTAAGACAAGGATTCACGATCGAATCTTAGCAAATTGATGAAAAATATCAGTTGCAATAATATATGTTACCCATTACAATGTATCTATTTAAGAAAACATCATTTTTAAATAAAGCATTTTGAGATTTAATTTTCAAAGTCAAAACTTGATAGATATATTCAATTCTGATTTTTAAATCAAATTTTCCAGTTCAATTTCCTTTAAGTTGTTGATTGGTTTAAAAATCCTTTGTCTCCATTTTAAGAGGCGACAATTATTTGAACATCATTTATTTTCGTATAATTTAGTTGGCAGCAGAACGGCAATTTCAGTGTTAATAATAGGTAATTGATAATGCTCAATAAGGTTACGCTTTGTTGTCGATTTTGTTACTTAGCTAAACGTGTTTTTTAAATATTGTGTCCTTTAAATATTTTACGATTTAATATCACAAAATATGAAACCACTTCGATTAATTGAGAATATTTTGTATTGTTTGTATAAATAGTTTAGATCTAATGTCTCTCTCTCTCTCTCCTCTCTCTCTCTCTCTCTCTCTCTCTCTCTCTCTCTCTATATATATATATATATATATATATATATATATATATATATATATATATATATATATATATTGAAACACTTATGGGGGCTTTTTACACAATTTATTTACAAAATTGTTAAGATACACTGAACTCTGCTGGATAACGTCTAACTACTTGACAATACAATGAACTCTTGTGAACACTTGACTCGAACTGACGTTAACTGCCTGTGCATCTCCTTATATACAACATTATTTAATCTAGTTAGTGTGTTTAGAAGTTTCTAGAATTTTCTAGAAACATTATTTAAAATGGTCAGTTGATTTTTTTACAAACTTCTAAAAATCAACTGTCAACAACAATCTTTCAAATTAAGGTCCCTTCCTTTACGGTTATCCCGTTACACTGCCCCCTCCTTAGATTCATTCCTCCTGGAATGTTATTTCCTACATCGGAATCCCGCACACTCCCTGAGCCAGCCAAACCATTTTCTTGGAGTTGCTGCGCATCTCCACTGTGGTTTCCCTGGTAAGGCGCCAAACGATCATGATGGACCACGACGGGTTTCCCTCTGGGAATTTTCACGATCCTATAAATGACATCGTTAATCTTCTTCTTGATGGTGTAAGGACCTTCCCAGTTCTTTTGTAATTTGGGACAAATACCTCGACGCCGTCGGGGGTTATAGAGCCAGACTAAATCTCCAACTTGGTAACTCTTTTCCATTGTCCGTGTGTCATAGTACCTCTTCATCCGATCACTAGATAATTGTAGTTTTCCACGCACCAGGTTGTGTATATTTTCCATTCGATTCTGAAGGTTGGTGACATATTGTTCTCGTGCCATTTCTTCACCAGGTTTACAACCAAACACCAAGTCACATGGTAGCCTCATTTCTCTACCGAACAGGACTTTCGCAGGCGTTTGGCCAGTTGATTCGTTGATGGCCGATCGAATTGCCATTAGAAATAGTGGAATATGTCGATCCCAATCCCTCTGACAATCTGACACCACTTTTGACAGATAGTTGGTTATAGTCCGGTTCATTCGTTCCACCATTCCATCAGACTGAGGGTGCATCGCTGTGGTTCTCGTTTTGTGGATGCCTAATCTTTGGCAAACTTCTTGAAACAGCTTGCTCTCAAAATTTCTTCCTTGGTCTGAATGTAATTCTAATGGTACCCCAAATCGGCTTACGAATTCTTCAACCAATATATCTGCTAAAGTGGTAGCTTCCTGATTGGGAACTGCATATGCTTCAACCCATTTAGTGAAGTAGTCCATTACAACAAAGATGTACTTGTTTCCTACATCGGTCTGTGGAAGTGGCCCCAATACATCTACTGCGATTCTTTCAAAAGGACTTCCAACCAGGTATTGCTGCATTTCCGCCTTCGGTTTTCGGTGCGGACCCTTACTGGCAGCACATGTAGTGCATTTACGACACCAATCTTTAACATCATTAGTGCAATTTACCCAGTAAAATCTATCTCGGATCTTTTGCAGCGTTTTCGTGATACCCAGATGTCCTCCAGAACTATCATTATGCATCTGTTTTAAAATTTCCGGTACAGCATTTCTTGGGACCACTATTTGTTTCCTTGTTTCTGTGCCCTCGGAATTTTCTACAAGTCTTTTAACGAGCCCTCCGTCCAAAATTAAAGAGTTCCATTGGGACCAGTATGCTTTTAAAGCAGGAGAGGATGAGGATATCTCTCTCCACAACGGACGACGGTCCATTCTCTTCCACTCCCTAATCTTTCTCAGAACGGGATCGTTTTCTTGTTGCTCCTCCAGCATAGAGCTCTCGTCTTCTGGCACAACCTTAACTAAGGCAAGTTTTTCCTCGTTCTGCTCCATACGGGTACAATGGGGGCAATCAGGTCGACATGGTCTTCTGGAAAGTGCATCAGCATTACGATGTCTGGTTCCAGGTCTGTGCTCGATTTTAACATCATATTCCTGCAGTTTTTCGAGCCATCTTGCTATCTGAGGCATCCTTCGGGGTATCTGTCGAATCGGACGTGCATCACCAGTGTCAATTCTATGTTGTACAACATCAGTTCTTCCCAGTTTACTTTTAGAACCAAATACAGGTTTATAACGGTAAAGTAGATCTCTTACCTGTTTCTTTTCTAATTTTGACAAAGAGGGGTCTAATTTTGTCATTAATTGTTCAATTTCGTTGGTCTCATCTGTTTCCGTAACATTTATCTTGTGAATTATGGCCATTACTGGTTCTAAACTTCCCATTTCCGTGTCCTTTCGGAGAAGAACTGGATGATCGTTCAAGTTGATAACTCGGATGGGTACCTCTTTGGCGGATCTAACAAGAGTCTTACCCACAAGGAGTCCTTTTCCCAATTCATGGTCATGGTTCTTCGGCTCTATCATGGCTGGGGCACCATCTGGCTCCAGTCCATCCAACCGCGCTGTGACGACACATTCGCAGCTTGCCGGAAGTTCGATATCATCGATTAGCTTAATCGAGGCGTTGTCAACTTGTTTTCGGTGCAGGAATATTCCTTCATTACCAGTACGAAGGATACGTTGGCGAAGATCCAAATGAAAACCACAGTGGAGCATAACATCCATGCCCAGAACAACATCTTCATCAACGTCAGCCACCAGAACTGAGTGAACAAGAGAAGTTGAACCAAACTGTAGCGTCACCTGTATCTCACCGTAGACTCTAGCAGAATCTCCGGTAGCGGTACGCAGTCTCCAACTGGTAGGCAACATCTTATTTCGCATAATGATGGTTGGTCGGACGATAGTTTTTGTAGCTCCAGTGTCTACCAGCATGCTAATATTCTTCCCATCAAGGAGGCCATCTACATATAAGCTGTCCACGTGATGTCGCAGAGTTGCCAATTTAATGGTGTGAGGGGCTTCGGGAATGTTTGGGGTCGATTTCGCCCTCCAGGAGTCGACCCGTTCTAGTTTTCCTGCTGCTGGGGTACTTCAGCAGAAGATCTTTCTTTTTGGGGGCAAGTATTTCTTATATGGCCTAGTTCTCCGCAGTTCCAGCATCTTACTTGGCGCCTTCTTTTTGGAGATAACTTCATTAATCTCTCTACTACCGCTTCAACGTCGCTAACGGAATGAACGGCATGGTCGTAGTTACCGGTGATTTCCCTTACTCGAGCAACTCCACGTGAGGCCTCCGTCGCCGCCTCAAACTCCAGGGCAATGGTCAAGGCGTCCACAAGAGTCTTCGGCCGCGCCAACCGTACAGCGCGCTGCAACTCGACGTCTCGAAGACCATCGGTGAAGGTTTGGACTGCTAGGCACTCCAGGAAATCTTCCGCTGCATTTGAATACGCAAGTCGTACCATTCTTGCTACATCCGCTTCAAATTCCTGGATAGTTTCTCCATTTTTCTGTTTTCGGCTCTTTAACTGCATTCGGTACACCGGTTGTAGATGAGTTTGACCATAACGCATCTCTAGACGATTCACCAATAACTCGAAGTTGTCAGCTTCATCCGGTGTCAATGATTGTAAGACGTCTAAAGCTTCGCCTCGCAGAGCTACGGTTAGGGACAATGCTTTCTCCTGGGATGACCATCCATTAGCTCTGGCCGCTGCGTCGAATTGTTTCAGGTAATTTGGCCAGGAAGTCTTCCCGTCGAAGGTCGGGGGTTTTATCGTCGTTCGTACATGGGTCGTCTCCTCGCTTCTTTGTCGTTCGACGTCTGCGTGGCAGGTTTCCATCCTTCTTGCATCTCCGTCGCCGTTGTGGATGGTTTGGTTTCGGCGGCTAGCTTCCTGTTCTCGTTGAAGCTTTCTTATTTCGGACTGCACTTGCTGGTTGATCTGGTTTTGCTCGTCTCGCAAGTTGGCGACTTGTTGATTTTGTTCGTCTCGCAAGCTGGACACTTGCTGATTTTGTTCGTCTCGCAAGCTGGACACTTGCTGATTTTGTTCTTCACGAAGATGTGATATTTGCTGGGAGAACGAACTGGATAACTCATCTGATATGGTAGACATCCGTTGTGATAGCTCTTCTTGCTGGCTCTTTATCTGACTGGATAGCTCCTCTTGCTGGCTCGGCATTCGTCCTGATAGCTCCTCTTTCAGCTGGGACATATCTTTGCGCTGGCTCTTCATCTGACTGGATAGCTCCTCATGTTGCCGGGAAAGTTGTTGAGCTTGTTCTTCTTGTTGGCTCGTCATTCGTTGGGACAGCTGGGACATATCTTCGCGCTGGCTGCGTATCTGACTGGACAACTGGGACAGTTGTTGAGCTTGTTCTTCTTGCAGCCGGGAAAGTTGTTGAGTTTGTTCTTCTTGCAGCCGGGAAAGTTGTTGAGTTTGTTCTTCTTGTAGCCGGGAAATTGCTTTTTGAACTGGGTCTTCAAACTCAACAGCGTCAGGGTCCAAATTATTATTTACGTAGTATTCACGGAGCCTTCTCAACAATATGGATTTGCTCCCAGTAGTTTCCAATTCTAATTCCTCGAGCTCTCTTCTGAGCTCAGCCACCAATAAATCAGTTTTTTTTTCCAGGCATTCTTGTATCTTCACCCCACACCTGACACCAATTTGAAACACTTATGGGGGCTTTTTACACAATTTATTTACAAAATTGTTAAGATACACTGAACTCTGCTGGATAACGTCTAACTACTTGACAATACAATGAACTCTTGTGAACACTTGACTCGAACTGACGTTAACTGCCCGTGCATCTCCTTATATACAACATTATTTAATCTAGTTAGTGTGTTTAGAAGTTTCTAGAATTTTCTAGAAACATTATTTAAAATGGTCAGTTGATTTTTTTACAAACTTCTAAAAATCAACTGTCAACAACAATCTTTCAAATTAAGGTCCCTTCCTTTACGGTTATCCCGTTACAATATATATGTATATGTATAGTATGACATTAGATACGTTATGTATCATCTTTGGATATATATAATAATATATATATATATATATATATATATATATATATATATATATATATATATATAATAAACAAAGTGCCAAGAAAATGCGTATTAATATAAACAAAAGGGGAAAATTATTGGGCATGTACGCACTGATGACGGCTAATGAGCCAGAAACATGCATGTCTGCGGTTACCATTCCTACTCGTGGCCTTATTAATCCTTTTTGCGTACATGCCCAATAATTTTCCCCTTTTGTATATATATATATATATATATATATATATATATATATATATATATATATATATATATATATATATACATATATATATGTATATAAATATATATGTAAAGTCTTGTTAGTTACACTATTTATAACTTAAGAACATCAGAACCAATTTGGCTCAAAAGTGATAGGGAGGTGGCTTAGAACCAGGAGACTGATATTGGATAATTTTGATCCCGTCCGACCGCCTTTCTTTAATATTCCTATACCAATTATGTTTTTACTATATAGTTCAATAAATTCCTAATAGATGTCGATGTAAGTTAATTTAATTATTTTCATTAAAGTAAATAGTCGCAAAAAAAATAACAAAAAAATAAAGCGGGAAAAGGGAAATTACTGTGACGTCACCGTAAGGTGATTAAGGATGGCCGCCGTGGAACATACCTGAAGATAGAGGCATCTTTGTGCATTTTAAAGACCTTGATCCAAAAGATCCTACATAAAGAACTGGGAGTTACGAAGTTGGTTTCCTGTTAGATCCCTCATTGGCTCACAAAAGAGCAAAAAGCTGTTCGCTTTAACTGGTGCTGCAAAACACGGTTCAAAAAACTTGGGTGAGGATGAGGATGAATATTGTATTTACTCCTACGAAAATAAACGCCAATCCGCTGTGTGGGTGTTTCATGATGAGACATTGAGGATGAGGATGAGGATGAATATTGGATTTACTCCTACGAAAATAAATGCCAATCCGCTGTGTGGGTGTTTCATGATGAGAAAAAACCAACAAAAGTGGTCCGTTCTCGAAGTGTGTCACAAAAATGGTCGCAACTTTTATTTCAAAATTTGGTCATGTGAAGATCGAAGAACAGTTACTTCCCATTGGTATGTAAAATTTTGTTTACCAGAAGTTATTGCGATACTCCGACAAAGTAACACACAGTTTCCTGATGACTGTATATTGCACACAGCAACAGGACAATGCAAGTGCTTACACTGCCCAAAAGACAATAGAGTTTTAAAACTTTAAAATATCGAATTTTAGACCATCCACCGTATAGTCCTGACCTAAGTCCCAACGACTTCTTCACGTTCCCAAAGATCAAGAATTCAATGCGTGGGTAGCGATTCCCGTGTCCAGAAGAAGCCATCGATGCGTTTAAAACAGCGATTTTGCAGGTGTCAACTGAAGACTGGAATAAATGTTTTACTAATTGGTTTGAACGTAAACAAAAGTGTATTGATCTTGGCGGGACATATTTTAAAAAGCAATAAATCACTTTAAGTCTATTTATGCAAAATTAAAAAGACAACTCTCGTAGTAATGACCGGAAAATGCAATAAATAAAAATAGGATATGATATTCAACTTCTTTACTTAACAAGCTACGGTAACAGTACTAGATTTAAAAAAATATTCAGTAATACAGTTAATATTTCATTTGTTATAGCAACGAACGCAGTGTTTTATGTTTCTTTCGTATCAAAATTTAAAACTGCACATTTCCCACAATGAACGTTTTGAATTTTTATTTGTCTGTATCTGAAAGAATAAATTTCACATATTTGTATAGAAGCGCATATAAAATTTATGTTTTCATTTCAGTGTCTCTCTCAATAAAACTAGTGCCATAGGCCATATTGGTGTAACACTCCTGAGAATTCTGGCCGCTTTCAATATAAGCAACAGCCATTTTGGTCTAGCTATATTAGACAAGAACTACAAATGCATAAAGAGTATACAAATGTTACCTGTTCCATAACAGGATGACCAACTTTAAGTCGCAAATATTTGAATAAACCTACACTATCTTTATTATTATGTTAAATGTTTTAAACGTTTTGAAATCCTAGTGTTAAATTTCAGTAAAAAGCTTGCACAAAAATGAAATAAATGAATTTAATGTGTGCATAGATAACAAATTTAAATTCTTCTCCTTCTTCTTCCTACTTCATTTTCAGTCAATTTTTACCTGTTTCTTCTTCGTCATAATTCAACCTTACCTGGATTCAAATTGTCACAAAATCTTTTTCTAAATCATCCGACGCTTCTGCGGCCCGAAGGAGATTTGTCGCGAGCAGTTCTAAACTCTTCCTTTCTATTTAGTACCCAATTGTTTATATTCTTCACCACACATGTTCTTCTAATATCCTCGCTCCTCGATCTGTCCAACAGTGTTTTTCCAACGATCTTCCTAAGTATCTTTATTTGCGTTTTTCTAAGAGCCGTCTAGTTGTTGAGGTTGTAGTGCGTTATTCTTTGAATTTCTTACTTATTTGCGTACACCCCGTAGATTATTCATTTATTACATTTACTAATAACTAGGTCACTATGTTTTTGTTAACGGTGCAATTAAAGCTAAATCGGTAAACATTATTGTTGATAATTGTTATGTTCGAAATGCAAGTTGTAATAATTCCTTTCTGTAAAAATCATTATTAATAATTAGACAATAGACGAAAGTGAAACTCTGATTGACTTTAATTTCTTCCCCGCATAAAGAATAAACATTACATGGCGATCCTGCCAAAGCCTCTAAAGTTCTAAACTAAAGTGGTCATAGTACTCAGTAGAAAGTTAAATGTAGATTAAGTAAATGTTTCTTCTTAATTTGAGATGGGTACTACTAACTCAAAACAAAGTGAAGTTGCGAGCAGTGGTGTAGTTAACTCCAATTTTATCGTGGAAGAAGATGTTATAAAAATTCCGATCGACATAAGGGTAATCATGTATGTTATTACGATCCTGTTACTAGTCTTAGTAGGAGTACAGCTTAGAAGGAGCTACAGGAGAGGTTTAAAACGAGATCTTTCCCGAAGTATGGTTCTGAGGTCGCAAGCTAATGTCGCCGAAGCTTGACCTGAGCTAGAACGGTAGGAAAGAAGACGCTACTACTCTACGTTGGATCGGGTATGTGATTTTGTATTCATCGTACATAATGTAAATTGTAGTGATATGCGAAAAATTAGTTACCGCACTTGTCGTAATTTTCACAATAATTTAAACTTAATAGTATAGTTAGGACATTTTATTAGGTTAAAAAAAATCAGATTACTTTTAATGTATGTCTTCCGATTGGGAATCGGTCTTTACAAGGTTAACTGACATAAAAACAGTTATAACAAATGAATCTAAAAGGGTTTTAAAGAAATTAGTACCAAAATCAAGTAAAACGAGAGAAGAAGTTTTACAAAACTTAATTTATAACTATAATACATTTATTGGGATAGTTTAATATTCCCGTCTTTAGATGATAAACAACGTCAGATAGTAATAAAATTATTTACAAACGTTAGAGATAGGGTAGTTGGATCATTTACAGTTTTACGTATAAATTATAAAATCCCTACTTCCTGTCTTGAACCTATAAACCCCCCGATAAAAGACGAAGCTATCGAAATTGACTCGGAAGATAGTGACGACGTTGTACAAGACTGTAATTCAGATCAAGGCTTGACACCTGACAAAGACTTAAAAATGACTACTTCGGCTACCGACTTCTTTAATTTAGCTAGTAAATTAGTATCCAGTGAATTCGACGGAAACGCAGACAAATTACAAACGGTTTTAGACGCACTGTCACTACTCAATGTAAATTCCACAGGTCACGAGGCAAATGCAGTAGCCTACGTAAAAACTAAGCTTACCGGTAGAGCTAGAGACTTGATTACTGACAATGACACGACTTTACTCCAAATTATACAAAAACTTAAAGATGGCATAAAACCTGAAAATTCTAAATCAGTTACCTCTAAACTTCTTAGCCTAAAGCAGTCAAACAGAGACAACTCCACATACGCTAACGACATTGAACTTTTGGTAGACAAGCTTAAAAGAGCTTATATCAGTAATCAGTGAGGGAGTACCCGCGGATACAGCCGAAAAATATTGCACGGATACCGTTGTTACAGCTATTAAAAACAACTCTAATTCTGAAAAAGTTAGACTAATAATGGAAGCAGGCACTTTTTCTAACACTCGTGAAGCATTAACTAAATTTGTCGGAATCGATGTCTCATATAACGCTAGTGTTCTATATACGGAACGTCAAAATTACAGGGGTAACTTTTCAGGACGCTATAACAATAATCGACGAGCATATAGGGCTCATAATAACCATTTTCGCGGCAATCGAAATAAACAATTTCAAGATCAGACAGAAACTACTAACAACGGATACCAATATAACAAGAATAATAATAGTTATAGGGGAAACAGATTTAACCATAGATGTTCTAGGGCAAGAGGCAGAGGCAGTAGTTATGTTAGGGCATATGAAGGAGAAACTGACAACACCAGTTGGCAGCAGGAAAACATAGAGTTTCCCCAACAAGGTCCCTTGGGGAATCAGTAAATATTTTCAACGTGGACCTTTCACTTTCTAATTTTGTAATTATTAAAACTCAAATGACGGGTAATCAAGATGTTACCTTGCTTATTGACACTGGGGCAGACATATCTCTCTTCAAAAGAGACAAAATTAAACCTGAGCAAATAGTCAACAGGTCAAATAGCATCCGAATAAAAGGGGTCACAGAAGGTTGTACAAATTCAATTGCATCTACCACGACAAAAGTTTTTCTTAACAACTTCTATGTATATCATGCCTTCCATATAGTGCAGAGTGATTTTCCGATCCCTGTAGATGGTATATTAGGAAGGGACTTCATTATTAAATATAAATGTAAATTAGACTACGATGATTGGACTATTTCTATGCGCATTGGTAGTAATGAAGTAATTTTACCAATTTTTAATAGCCCGTACGACGATATTCTTATCATACGAAGTCATAAGAAAAGTAGAACAATTACGTAATATAAAGTCGGATGTAGTTATCTCAAACCAAGAATTGCCCCCCGGAGTTTTTATAGCCAGTAGCATTGCATCTATGAACAGCCCATTTATTAAAGTCCTAAATACGACATTGGAAAGTGTGACAATTAAAAACTTTAAAATCAAAACAGAAAACCTAGAAAATTTCAATATATTGCATATATCAGAAAAGTGTGCCCACGACCAACGTAAAACATTATTATTGAAAGAATTAAATTGCGAAATCCCTGAGTTTGCAAAAGCAGATACAATAAATCTATGTCAAAACTATAACGATATTTTTTGTTTAGAAAACGATAGTTTAACAATTAATAATTTTTATAAACAGCAATTTAAAGTAACCGATCAAAATCCAGTCTTTATTAAAAATTACAGAATGCCTCATTCGCAAATTTCGGTAGTAAATAAACAAGTATCAAAAATGTTAAAAGACTCAATTATCGAACCATTCATTTCAAATTACAATAGCCCCATATTACTTGTTCCTAAAAAGTCTGATAACGGAGATAAAAAATGGAGATTAGTTGTCGATTACAGGTTGCTTAATAAAAAACTAGTCGCAGATAAATTTCCGCTACCCAGGATAGATGATATTTTAGACCAATTAGGAAGAGCCAAATACTTTAGTACTTTAGACCTAAAAGCAGGTTTTCATCAAATACCTATTGAGGAAAATTCTCGAAATATCACTTCATTCAGTACAAACTCTGGATCATTTAGATTTACCAGATTACCTTTTGGCCTCAAAGTATCACCAAATTCGTTCGCTCGTATGATGAGTATAGCATTTTCGGGAATAACCCCAGAAAAAGCTTTCCTGTACATGGACGATCTAATCGTCATCGGTTGTTCTAAAAATCATCACTTGGCTAATTTAAAAAATGTTTTTGATCTATGTAGAAAATTTTCCCTTAAACTTAACCCACATAAATGTAAATTTTTTCAAAATAACGTTACGTATCTGGGTCATACTATTACAAGCGAAGGAATTTTACCTGACAAATCAAAGTATGAGATTATAAACAAATACCCTGTACCTACAAATGCCGACGAAGTAAAAAGGTTTATTGCTTTTGTTAATTACTATCGGCGCTTCATTAAAAATTTTGCTGAATTAGCAGTCTCACTTAATAAATTAACAAGAAAGAAATCAAAATTTATTTGGAGTGAAGAGTGCCAAAATTTCTTTTTAAAGTTAAAGCAATACCTTTTAGATCCTCAATTACTAAAATATCCCGATTTTGAAAAACAGTTCATTTTAACTACAGATGCCTCTAAACTAGCCTGTGGAGCAATCCTTTCACAAAATTTTAGTGGTGTCGAATTACCAATTGCCTATGCGTCGAGGTCCTTTACGAAAGGCGAAATTAACAAGGCCACAATCGAAAAAGAATTAGCTGCCATACACTGGGCAATCAAGTATTTTAGGCCATATCTTTTTGGATATAAATTTTTAGTAAAATCAGACCATAAACCACTTGTCTATTTATTTACGATGAAAGACCCCTCTTCCAAATTAACACGCATGCGTTTAGATCTAGAGGAATATGACTTTGAGATAGAATACATTAAAGGTAAAGATAATGTCGGTGCAGATGCCTTATCTCGTATTCACATAGAAGACCTTAAAAACATTCCTACGACATCTTCAAAAATTTTTGCTATAACACGTTCAATGACTAAACATTGTCCAAATACTAAGACGACCATAGCGACAAATTCTAAGCTAGAAATTAAGAAACCAAAAATTTTCCAAACCACTGACAACATATCAACTATAAATATCCCTTATTTAAAATTTGAGATTAAGCCAGATTATCTTAGGGTAATCCTGGGACAAAAAGACAAAATCAACGTTGTAGAAACAATATATTTTGCTATTGACAACTTTTCTTTAGAGAAATTGTTGTCTCAGCTTGAAACTTTAGCTAGCAAAAATAATATTTATAAATTAAAATTAAAAATTAAGGATCCTATATTTACCATGTGCACATTAAATGAGTTTAAAGAAAAGGGAATAAGTATGTTAAAAAATTTAAATATAGTACTATATGATGAACCTACGGTTGTTACAAACAGACACGATAAAGACAGAATTATCACAGAATATCACGACCATCCACTTCTTGGTGGTCACTGCGGACAAAAGAGACTCTTAAAGAAAATTAGAACTAAGTTTCGTTGAAAAAATATGTGTAAGGACGTAGCCAACTATGTAAAATCTTGTCAAAAATGTCAAATAAATAAAATCAAAATTGGCCATAAGGGACCATTGGTAGTCACACCAACGCCTCAACGGCCTTTTGATATTACATGTATAGATACCATAGGGCCATTTCCTGCAACCCCTGATGGAAATTGTTACGCGGTTACAGCTCAATGCGAATTGACAAAATATGTCATTATATCGCCGGTACCTAATAAAGATGCCTTAACTGTCGCAAGGGCCATAGTTGATAACTTAATTTTAATTTATGGTCCTATGCGCGAGATAAGAACCGATATGGGAACCGAATATAAAAACGAAGTGTTAGAACAAGTGTGCAAACTTCTAAATATTCAACAAAAATTCTCCACCGCATATCATCACCAGAGTACCTATAGGTGGCTGTGAGAGAAATCATCGCGTACTTAACGAGTATATTAGAATGTATGTTAATGACGCACACACAGACTGGGACAAATGGATAAAATTTTATAGTTTTTGTTACAATACCACCCCCAGTATATACCACGACTATACACCATTCGAACTCGTTTTTGGAAAAAGACCGGAACTGACGAACGCACTGACCGACAAAATAGACCCACTATACAACCCTGACGCCCATTACTTAGAGCTTAAATATCGCTTACAAGTTTCTCACCAAAGGGCTAGAGATTTTTTAATTAAAGCAAAAGAAAAACGTAAAACTGAATATGACCAAAACTCCAAACCCCTCAATTTAAATCCTGGAGATTTAGTAACAATAACAAATGAAAATAGAGCAAAATTCGATTCTTGGTATAAAGGCCCATTCACAATCATTAGCTGTGACAATGTAAACTGTAAAGTGAAAAATCTTAAAGACAATAAAATTACGACAGTGCATAAAAACAGAGTGCAACTATACAGTGAAAAAAAAAACAACATCAATAGTGCGTGATTCGTAAAATAAAAAATAGTGCGTCGTGCGGACTACTATAACTTAATAAAATGTAAACAAATTTGTATAATTTAAGTTTAGACGTCATTAATTAAGTAGGTATATAATAATAATTAAGGATAGTAACTATTATCGGGATTTAATATGTATAGTTAGGATAAAAAGGGATCCCTATATAACAAAAAATAATAGAGTTTTCATTTTCATTGTATTCTTTAATATTGTAAAATATAGTCAGTTATAAAATTTTAAATTGTAATTTCGGCATCACATGTCCCCTATTTTCTGTTGTATTCGAATGAATAAATGATCTTCATTTTTCGGCCGAAATGAAGTTCATTCTTTCAAAAGGGGGAGATGTAGTGCGTTATTCTTTAAATTTCTTACTTATTTGCGTACACCCCGTAGATTATTCATTTATTACATTTACTAATAACTAGGTCACTATGTTTTTGTTAACGGTGCAATTAAAGCTAAATCGGTAAACATTATTGTTGATAATTGTTATGTTCGAAATGCAAGTTGTAATAATTCCTTTCTGTAAAAATCATTATTAATTAGACAATAGACGAAAGTGAAACTCTGATTGACTTTAATTTCTTCCCCGCATAAAGAATAAACATTACAAGGTGTCAGGTTTCGTTTCGGCTGTACTGGTCATTATTGGCCTGATTGTTGCCTTGTAGATTCTGGACTTTGTTTCTGTTCGGATGTTTTTATTCTGCCAGATCGTGTTATTGAGGCATGCTGCTACTCTAGCTGCTTTATTAGTTTGACTTTGCACTTCATCTTCAACATCTTCGTATGTGGATATTTCAATACTGAGATGATTAAACTTCATCTCTTAATGGATAATTTTGTAGTCCACTGCTAACTTGCATCGTAATGGTGTTTTTGAAGTTGTCATACTTTTTGTTTTTGATTTTGATATAATCATATTAAGTGATTTGGCTGTGCAGTAGAACATGTGGAGAAGTCTTTATAGATCGTCTTCGTTTTCTGCAGCCAGAAAATTAATATTCAGTATTTGCGCCTCTTCTCCATACCAATAAATTAACACGTCTAGGCATACCAATAATTCAATTGTTGATTATTTCTAAATGAATATTCTTCCATTCCTCGGAAGCAGCAACAATTAATTCTTACGCATTTCAAGAGCACATCGTGGGCATACTAATCTGGTAACGTGTTAGTTTTCCAGGGATGCTTGAACAGCTTTAATCCTATGTTTTCCACAAAGATGAACTGATCACCTAATTGATTACGTAGGGGTACAATTAGAAGATTGATGAAGTTTTGAAAGTTATTGACCCCGGTATATAAATAAGTGGAGTTATTCTATTAAACATTATACCTCCCCAAAACATTTATGTTCCACCTTAGTAAGGAGCAACTCCAACGGCTGTTTCGAGTCCTGCTTCCCTCCAAACTCTAACTCGGTAATCATCACTCACTAGGTCAAATCGTGACTCGTCTGTAAAATTCACTTTTCTTCATTCTGCTAAATACCAGTCTCAATGGTTTCTTGCCCACTGCAATCGAGAGGTTTGATAACGAGGAGTTAACAATGATACCCTTAAAGGTCTTCTAGACCGCAATCCTGATGTTAAGACGCGCCTACAGATTGTAGTACTTGAAATCAGACGGTGGTACATTTTCGGGAAGTGCGATCTTAGTGTCGGTACAAAGACTACACGGTTTCTGCGGGCTGATTGGGCAATACAACGATCTTCCCGTCCTATGGTAATACCAGGGCGACCACTTCGAGATCGTCTTCGCACTTCACCAGTCTCTACATAGCGTGTAATTGTCCTGCTAACAGTACTAAGAAAATTTAATCTACTAGCAATCTGGTAACGAGATATCCCTTGTTGCCACAGAGCAATAATTATACAATTCATACAACTCGTTTCTAGAAGTATTACTCGTTTCTTGCACTAATTCAGTAAAACCCAATAAATACTAAATAGCATAAAAATGCATTTTTCACAATATTTATCGGTATTTTAACCACTAAAAACATTTTTGTTTTGATGTAACCATGGGATACAAACACAAACTGGAGAATTACATTAAAAAGAAATTCAATAAATGTCGATATGGCTGAAGTGGTTAGAGACCCCGTATACAGTTGAGTCCGTGGTTCTTTACCCGTGCGTCATCATTTAAAACATACGAAGTAAGTCGGAAATTGCAACTTAATAACATGCGGTAGCTGTTTTGTCTGACGTTTCATGCGTGGAAGACAATGACGCTAGATTAAAAGTATGTGTTTTATCTCGCCAGGTATTCAGTGACGCACGGGTAAAGAACCACGGACTCAACTGTAGGTAAAGATTGCAGGTTCGAGTACTGCCGGATGCGACATTTTTTCGATTTCTCTTTAAGGTCATTTTCTTTATATACTTTCTAAATAAAAAAAAACTGTTTCGATATTTTTGCTTATCACCAATATAAATTTATTACATTTTATTAGATCTAATACTATTTTTTTATTTTCAGGTGAGTTCAACCAGGTCTTTTATATCTACATGTAAGTATGTAGTTTCAGATAGTACCTTCAAAGCGTTATATATATATATATATATATATATATATATATATATATATATATATATATACCGCCAGGTAAATCTTTTCAAAGGAGTTTTTAGTTTATTAGTTCAGTTCTGTTAGAAGAATTTATAAAAGGATCAACAGATCAGCAGTAAACAAAATTTTTATTTAAGATCTCAACACTTAACAGCTAGTAAATTTCTTTCAAAAAAATTCAATGTATTGAAACACTTATGGGGACTTTTACACAATTTATTTACAAAATTGTTTAGATACACAGAACTCTGCTGGATAGCGTCTAAACTGCTTGACAATACAATGAACTCTTGTGAATATTTGAACTTGAACTGAAGTTAACTGCCCATACATCCCCTTATATACAACATTATTTAATCTAGTCAGTGTGTTTAGAACTTTCTAGAATTTTCTAGAAACATTATTTAATCTAGTCAGTGTGTTAAGAAGTTTCTAGAATAACCGAAAAACAATCTTTCAAATTAAGGTCCCTTCCTTTACGGCCATCCCGTTACAGTATAAAAATTTGCTGATTTAATTTTTTTCTTTGGTTTGGTTAAATCAAAATCTTCTATCGATTACGGTTTAAAAATAAATTACATCGGAATGTGATAAGGTTATAAATTTATTTGATTCCGTCAAGATATTTTTATTATACGTCCTTCGCCAAAAGTGGAAATATCCTATCCCATTATTTTTTGATGACTGTTCGTCCAACAACAGTTGGTTATCAAATAAAATGACAAAAAGGCGCTTTTCTTATGGCGATACGTGAAAGTGTGGGATGGCACGCGACATCGAAAACACCGGATACCCATATTCTCCATTGTCAACTGAATTGCTTTCCGTTGGAGTAAGGAATTCCAAAGATCTTCTTGTTTTTCTAA
The DNA here is from genome assembly GCA_964028335.1 of Altica lythri. Lineage (NCBI taxonomy): Eukaryota > Metazoa > Arthropoda > Insecta > Coleoptera > Chrysomelidae > Altica > Altica lythri. The sequence continues at coordinate 387,008 of CAXIIO010000685.1, read as the reverse complement.
GGGTCAACCTAAGAGGGATCAGTGGCGGCAGTGATTCTTGTCATCGTAAAGAAAAGGTAGAAAACACGTAGCTAGATAAAAATTTATGAATCTACCTATAAATGGTAAATTATTTTCCATATTCGCTATTTATTTATCGCAGTTTCTGGTATAAAATTATTTCTAAACTCTATTGTCAATAAAAACCTTATTTTTATTTACAAACTCACCTTTAACATTTAAATTAACTGAAATGCAAATTGTGTTTTTATTCTACGTGAAACTAATTCTACCTAAAATATATAATTCACGGCAAATAAATAAAAATTCGGAGGTTATTTCTCACACTTTCATAATGTGATTTGTAATATTATATTGTTCAAAATTGTTGGTTTAATTGAAAGTGACATAATATGAATTAGATTTGCACTAGAAAAATACCCGCCTATGAATAAACAACTAAAACATAATAATCTGCCACCGACCTCTAGAAAAAAGAACCTCACTTCTATCCGTTCATGCGGAGAGTTATAGACCAATGAAAATAAATTACAAATATTCTGCCCGACGACTGAATCGGTCGGTAGTCGCATGCAATGCAACAATACGTTTCCACTTTGGTACAGAAGGAAATTTTCATTTTAGTAAAGATGATGCTTCTATCCTTTCTTTTCTGTTCGGATTAGTTTTAATTGCAACAGCTTTTTAATCGGTTTTAACACTAATCTGCACAAAGCTTCTACAGCTTTTCTAACATCTACCGTTTTTTCCAGACACCCGGATTTTAGACAAGTGATATTATAGTCGGTTTTCTGCTAGCAATTTTTTTATAGGCCTGGATTTTTTTAAAATTTTGACAGTGGTAGATAATAGCTCCAAAAATCAAAATCTTTACATTTTATCGGGAAAACTGTTATAATATAATCTATACATATAATAAAACTGTAGGAATGTATATGTTTGTGCGCGCATCACATGAAAACTACTGATCCTATTCGAATGCGGTTTTCAAAGACGTATTTGTCTTCTCTCAACTTAACATCTGGTGTATAAAACTTTCTCCCCCCCCCCCTTCCTTTAACGGGGTGAGGAAAGAAATGATTATACAAAAATCAACACGCCACACGAACGACGTCGCGGGTACATCGAAATAGAACCCAAAAATGCGGTTAGATTTTTTTGTCTGTCTATCTGTATGTTTGTGCGCGCATCACATGAAAACTACTGATCCGATTCGAATGCGGTTTTCACAGATGTATTTGTCTTCTTTCAACTTAACATCTGGTGTATAAAAATTTCTGAGTTATTTCCGAAAAATCGTTTAAAAACATGCTTGATTGCCGTTTAATTTGTGAACTTTCAGTTACCAATAACTCCAAAAGTATTGACTTTTAGAAAAAAGTCTAAAGAACATTTTTGTCTTTAAATTCACTATTCTAGCAATTACCACGTTTTTTTTATAAATATTTTCACCCCCGAGTTGGGTTGGTAACAAACCCCAGAGGAAAAGCACATAATATATTGGCATAGGTTAGATTTTGAAGTGAAGGGTATATTGAGCTTACCTACAAATTTTTATTCAAATCGATGAATATAAAAAGAATTGCAAAGTTTCCTATAGTCCATTTCACCGATTTTGGCCGATGACAAAAATCATACTCGAAGTAAATTTAGAGTTACATCTCTCTCAGATACAGGCAAGTTAGAAATTTAAATGAAGACGTTTGTTTTTTAATACAACACTTATGTAACTGCATCTTGTTTCACCGGTAGATAAAAAGTATTCAATACGGAAGTCTTTACTTAATTCACATTCCTAGTAACCGTCATGTACGGCTCGTTGTTGAAGGGTTAAATTTAATAATTATTAATGTCATATTTTTGTAGATGTGAAACCACACTGATAGTTTCAGAAACTTACGACCTAATTTAGAAAAAAAAACTCTCCATTGGTAACTTGGATGACAGTTTAATCTTATTTCAGTGGTTTCTAATATCAAATCGGCCAAAAACGATGAAATGGACTATACTAATTTTACCGTCATATCTTGGACTATTAGTGTACATCCGTATCCTACAATCAAGTATTTTTTGAATGTAACATAATCAAAATCTTTATTGGAAATAAATTTTATTTCTAATGGAGATTACTTTAAATTTATAGTTTTTAACGAGTTCTTAGTTTGTTTCTGACTCTTAATATTGTTCAATTGCTGTCTTGTACTATCTCTTCCTATGTTTTCTTAAGTATCAAGTTAATCGAAAATCTAAATATCTTGTTATATACATCGATAGACAGTTGTTTGTCTGTGCATAATATGATGTTTTTCACCAGTTGGGCATATATCAACTTAACAAACCGAACTCATGTACAACAACGAGCAGCCGTAGTATGTTTTTTTATACTTTGTGATGAACGTTTGCTATGCCATAGCAGTCCGTGTCAGTCTTTTGTGTGTACATGGCGCAGTTTTACTATAAATTAATCATTTTCGTCCGTTGTGCGGACTCTCGCGTTCAAAATAACAGACCTGTCATCTGCGGTGAGGGCTATATTTTCGAAAACGAGACCGAGGATTTGTTCCCGGTTTTGTGCCCTATTGATGTTGGCAAAAAAGGAGGAAAAGTTACGGACATTTAAATCTATTTCGAGAAGGGTAATTTATCATGTCTGGCAGGGATTGTTTTGGGAATTTCTGCTGTCATTTGACATCGTTCTCAATACTTCTTCACTTGAAATTAGCTAATAAGGCAAATGACTGGATAGTTTGAAAACAAATTATTTTCTGTGTATCAAAGGTGAAAATCACTAAATGATTAAGTTCTTTAAAAATTCCTTTATAGTACAAACTGTTACTAACTGTTTGTGTAACAGATTAGGTTTAATGGGAACCTGATTACATTTTAATACGAGTAATCACATTCAGTTTGTAGAATACTTAAAACTGGGATAATATGAGAATGACAATATTTATTTCTAATATAAATTTTGTTTCTCCCTTGGTTATTTAACGATTTGATTATCTATACATATAATAAAACTGTAGAAATGAAAATTCTGTACATTAAAAGTATTTAAAAAAAAAAAGTGTGAGGTGTCAAGGGACACCCGAATGGAACGAAGTTCCTTTCGATTAATTAGTGAAGGAATTAGTAATTTGTAAACACAACAGAGTGTTTATACATACATAAGCATTTATTATTGTCTGTATAAAATCTCTATTTACCTAAGAGTTCGTTTCTTTTAACAAAAGTGTCCATTTATACAATACCAGAGCTTTAGAGAACACATCTTTTTAGAATTACTTTTTATAATTTAAAACAGGAATTAACAATTCAATACAAAATTTTAAAATTAAAATATTTGACAGTAACTGACAGTTAAGGTAATTTGACGTAGGTACCTAAATAGTCAAGTTACGAACTATTTTTAAAATGTTTATGAATTTATTAATTTATAAAAACAGGATGAAATAAAATGTAATACTATTATAGTTAATTATTATTTTTTCTACAGTATTTTCTTTTTAATGTAAATTTTCTTTTAATTTAAAATAGTGTCTTTTTAATTGTAATATATCTATCTATGAGAGAGAGGGAGAGAGAGTTATTTATTTTTTTGTCTGTGAGAGAGAGAAACATGCGTGTGTCGTGTCATAGTGTCGTGACAACTTTTGGTATGAATTTTTTTTGGCTATCTCCTAGCGTCTGTCGTAACTGTTCGTAACGCGCGAAAGGGAACTTCGTTCCAATAATTAGCGGGGAGGGGGGGAAGGTGTCACTACATCGATATAGAACCCAAAAATGTGGTTAAATTTTTGTTTGTCTGCCTATATGTTTGTGCGCGCATCACATGAAAACTACTGATCCGATTCGAATACAGTTTTCACAGACGTATTTGCCTTCTTTCAGCTTAACAACTGGTGTATAAAACTTTCTCCCACCACCCCTTTAACGGGGCGAGGAAAGAAATTTTGATGGAAAAATCAACACGCCACGCGAACGACGTTTAGGGTACATCCAAATAGAACCCAAAAATGTGTTTAGATTTTTTTGTCTGTTTGTTTGTATGTTTGTGCGCGCATCACATGAAAACTACTGATCCAGTTCGAATGCGGTTTTTACAGATGTATTTGTCTTCTTTCAACTTAACATCTGGTGTATAAAAATTTCTTTCCCATTCCTTTAAGGGAGTGGGAGGAGAAATTTTTATACAACAATTACACAATTCTAACCTTGTTACAGAATATACTATTCTGTAACAAGGTTAGAATAAAAATTCGATACGAGTGGAGAATTCCGAACGCGAGCGTAGCGAGCGAGAGGAACCACGAGTTATCGAATTTTGATTCTAATCGTGTAACAGACTGTATTTTCTCCACGACCATGTAATAATTCTGTTTATTTAAATTGAAATATGTAGCAAAACAATTAGAACGTCGCACTGACAAACTGAGTGACAGTTTTAAAATTCGCAGGGCAATCTATGTTTTTTGTTGAGCAATTACAGAATGTTATTCCGTCACTAGTTATAGAATGGAAATACATGCAAAACACATAAGAAGCAAGTGTTTCAGAATGAATATTCTATCTCAAGAGTGAGAATGAACACTTTCTATTATTAAAAACGAAGTCGGAATTATTACATTCATTAATGGTCGTGGAGAAATGTTTCTGATGTTTAATTCTAGTGGTTTCTTTGTAAAAATGTCAGTAGTATACCTCCACAAAACGCAATGAATCGACTTACGCTTAAACAACGTTGGGAAATAAAGGAAACTTATTTCCAAAATAATGTGTAGCCCAAAGAGTGCGAATTTTCGACCGAAATAAGGCACTTATCGTGCCTGGTTTATACAAATTTCTAATTGAAGTTCGTTATACAGGTACTCTAGTGCCCAAAAATCACGATCCGCGTGGTCCTACGGTGCACACAGGAGAGAATGTGAAAGCTGTAGCCGAAAGTGTGCGAGTAAAACTCGCCATCGATCGCAACAACTCAACATTTGTCGTACTAACCTGAGGAGAATCTTACACAAAGGTTTCGAATTATTCACTTACAAGGTTCAATTGACTCAGGAATTAAAACGGATACGCCATCCACATCGTTATTTTTTCTCAGCTCAAAACCGATGAACTTTTTTATATTCATCTCTGATAATTATCCTGATTATCGAGAAGTCAGGGCATTGACGGAGACTGACAGTTGGGTGCGGATTGGGAATTGTCAGCATCATTGAGCCTTTTTTCTTCGAAAATAAGGTTGAAACCGCCTTTTTGATTAATGACAACGTACAACCTGACACAATCAACTTCCAAAAGCGACCCATAATTACTCTCAGCAATAGGTACACAAATCTAACACTACCTAAAGCGGCCCACTCCGGTAAACTTAGGTTTAAATTAAATTAAAATCATTTTTAAAGAGAAATTTACCATTCCTGATGTCAAGGGATTTACTGGGAGAGATTAACATCTTTTAATTTTTTATTCGTTTGATAGATAGAGTTAAAAAAATCATAATTTAAAATTGTAGATTATTATCCGCAACATTATTGATAATTATAGAGAGATAAATCGAATAAAAACTTAGTATAAAACCTATATTTAATTTTATTCCAAATTAAGAAAATCTCTTATATACCATTCAATCGGTTAGCTCTTTTCCATAAATTAGAATTGCGATAGCTGTCTCAATCGCAGTTTTTCTATTCTTTTTTTTTTCGTAAAAAATTGTTTTATTTTGGTTTTCGTTGTTACGTCGCTCCTTTAGATTTCAAAATAATAGATCAATTTCAGCAATATTTATGTTACTAAAAATAATATTTGGCAACAGAGCTGGAAATCAATGCAAGAAAACAAAATGGTTATGGTACGGTCACGAGACGCTTTTGTATGGTAATTAAAAGATTCGACACGACACACACCTTTATAGATAATGTGACCATGAGCTACTTTTTACTGTATGGCAATCAACAACTTAAAAATTAATTTGATTATATATATATATATATATATATATATATATATATATATATATATATATAACAGCTTCTTCGTATAACCCTTAATTGCTTTAAACCATATTTTCTTAGCTATGGTTGTTATGTGAAGACTTATCCAATTTTTTAGGTCCTAAACTATCTAAATCTCAACATGGGTTCATGGCAGATAGATCAACCTTGACAAATCTTTCTATCATATCAGAAGCTGCTGCCGAAGCAATATTAAAGAAAACTCAGTTAGATGTTGTTTATACTGATTGTGAAAAGGCATTTGACAAGGTCAATCATGATTTTCTTCTGAAAGACTGGTTGAGTTGGGTATTACACAGGATGTTTATTTTTTCATTAAATCATATCTTTCGAACAGAACCCAGTGGGTCAAGGTTGGCATGTTCACATTAGAACACTTTATTGCTACCTCTGGTGTTCCACAGGGAAGCAATTTGGGGCCACTACTCTTTCTATGCTTTATAAACTCACTGCCCGATTGCCTCTCTGGCTCCACTGGGTTACTCTTTGCAGATGATTTTAAGGTTTTCAGGGTTATTGAAACACAAGCAGACTGCAATTTACTTCAGGCTGACATTAACAATATAAGCAAATGGTTTAAAGATAATAAAATGTTTCTCAATGTTAAAAAGTGCTCTGTAGTAACATTTACAAGAAAAACCAGTCCAATTGTAAATAAATACAAAATCTGTGATACCACTCTAAATTGTGAAAATGAAATAAAGGATTTAGGGTTTTTTTTTCAGTCCAATTTGAAGTTTAATAGCCATTTCTTATACATGACAAAAAAAGCTTTTAAAGCTATAGGATTTGTGATCAGAAACTCAAAAAACTTTAATATTTCAACCCTAGTCAAATTATATAATACAATAGTGCGACCCTACCTGGAGTATGCTTCTCAAATATGGATGCCGTTGGAGGCTGTACACATTGATCATATTGAAAGGGTACAAAAAAGATTCCTTAGATACCTTTATGTTGTTAAAAACAATACATACCCATACAAGATCTCGTACAACTCCATGCTTGAAACCTTTAATTTTAAATCTCTCTTACAAAGAAGAAAACAGCAAACTGTGATTTATTTATTTTGTATTATAAATAGTAAATAAAAAGTACAAAGATAGCCATCTTATAAATTATATTAATTTTAATGTACCGAACGAAGGTTAATTTAAGGAACTTAACCAAACAAAAAATATTTCATGTTGATCCCTGTAGTATAGGTCCCATCAACAGAATGATGACTGTTGTCAATGAGGTTTTTACTGAGGTCCAAACAGACATATTTAATATTAATATAAAACACTTAAAGGCTGTACTTAGTGCTGTTATTACCTTCTAGGGTTAGGTTTGTGTGTTTATGTAAGTGTGTAGGTATATATGTGTATGTATGTAGTTGATTCAAATAGAAGTGTCATCAAGTAGTCTCTGGAAAATTCAAATTTGTAGTGGCAGTACCCACGTTTAGTGAAATTTGATTCGCAATATTAGCCAGCTTGTGATCAGATTGCTAACTATAAACATTTTGACACATCGCGATGACATATAATTCCCTAACTAAAGTTCTGTTTCCATTGAAACTAGTAATAAAGTTAAAGATGATCTCACACGTACCCAGCCCACTTGATGACACTTCTATTTGAATCAACTATATATGTGTATATTTTCCTTCATGTTGTTCTTATTTTTATTTTTATTCTTTGTTATTAGGCTAGTTAAAAATTTTTTAAGCTCCTTGTTTTACACTTTACTTGTAATTACCTAGCATTGGTGTTTGTAAAGTATGCAATAAATAAATAAATAAATAAATAAATAAATAAATAAATAAATAAATAAATAAATAAATAAATAAATAAATAAATAAATAAATAAATAAATAAATAAATAAATAAATAAATAAATAAATAAATAAATAAATAAATAAATAAATAAATAAATAAATAAATAAATAAATAAATAAATAAATAAATAAATAAATAAATAAATAAATAAATAAATAAATAAATAAATAAATAAATAAATAAATAAATAAATAAATAAATAAATAAATAAATAAATAAATAAATAAATAAATAAATAAATAAATAAATAAATAAATAAATAAATAAATAAATAAATAAATAAAAACGTCGATTCTTTCCGTACGCCAATGAAAAATAACTTCATAGAATTTTTTTCATTTTTGTATTTATCCTCCCTGTGCTCACCAATAATAGCTGATCTGGCGATAATCTTGAGTCTCAACTTTTCGCGTAAACCCTGTCATCGCGGTACAGACAGAAATTGAATTGATCAGTCGACAGAAATCGGACGCGGCTTGCTTTTTTTCTTTTACTCAATGTTTGTAGAACATGCCTTCACCACCGCAGACACTCTTAATATTTATTGAGGCTTTGCTTTTGTCAGTTTATTCAGGAATAGTGTGATTTTTAGACGAAGGGTCATTTAAAGCATGAGAAAACGGAAAAAGTTTTAATTAGCTTAAGTTTTATTAATGATTAATGATTACAAGTAATTAATATTTAAGAATTACAGTAATAGAAATGTAAAACTCAAACAATCTAAGTAAAGTTCAGTATGACGTATTTAATGTAAAAGTTGTAGTCACAATAAGATTTTCTTTTCGTCTTCAAATAAAACTGCACTTAAAAGGATAAATTCTTAATAGAAATATTTTAAGTCCTGTTCTGTAAAAGTTGAAAAAGTTTCTAAGGACTTATTTTAGAAATTGTCTCAGGTGGAAAGAAGCCATTACCAAAGAATTTTAGGTTTACAGCTTTCTGACATTTAAATTGATACCTGTAAACGTGACGACCTGTCAGTGATCCATTGGTGGATTATTTTATGATCAATTGACACTCTCGGTTCCGTTCCACTCTTTCTAACAGTATTAGTTACAGGAAATCAAAGCAAGGTGAAAATTTATCAATAAATATCTATTAATGGTTATTTTTTAAATCAGTTTTTTTATTCCATATGTTGAAGAGTCGGGAGGAATTTCAAATATGGATAAGTAACAAATTTGTAATAAAATTGCCCTTTGTATCAGATAATTTTATCAATAATTTAGTTACGGGAAAAATACGTACCTACCTATATTTTTGAACTTGCAGATATGTATACATGATAGAAATACACATTGTTTTCAATATATCCAAATCAATACACACAACCTAATTGGATCATCATAGTTTCAATAAAAACTATGTTACTTTTACCACACAGCAAAATCTAGATGATTGAAAATAATAATAGGTACATTTTTAAAATGTGTCATACATTTTAATAAAGCAAACATGAAAATTTCATTGCACAAAAATCAACAAACTGAAAAAACAATTTCTATTATATAATAAAATTCGAATAGTCTGTTAATACTGTGTATTTTTCATGTTTTCATTGATACCACATTCGTACTTGATTGCAATTTGTTTCAATACATAAAATTCTTTTTATATTAAATCCAAAAATAATACAGTTATACATCCAATATAACATGTCTGGTTTGAAGCGACACGGTTTGCCGTAAGTACGTTTGGCTTACCACTTATATGTTAGTACTACAAGGGTTTGGAGGATTTGTGCCTCCCAAGTTTTTTCTGATGGTAAATGTTACTGCTTTACACTTCAAAGAATTTATGTTATGTTCTGCAGTTAAGGCCCATTCTATGATCATATTTAGACCTTGTTGCATTTTATCTCCAGTTGCAGTACAAAATTTGTCATGAGCCAGGATGAGCCAAGCAGTTTCCAAAAAAAAAAGATAAAACTTACTCCTGAGGATATCTTCTCGCTACCTGTACTGACAATATGTGTCTCAGCAATGTTAAATGTATCACACATTGGCATACAGTTTATCTAACAGCAGGTTCTTTTGTCTTTTAGACGAGTGTTTGCTTCAAAAAAAGTGTTGTCAAAAGCTCCTTTAATGTCTAGAAAAAAGCCCAAAATTACCGATTGTTTTCCAGAACGTACTTTACCATTTGTACAAGGTAATGTAGAGCTATTTCTGTAGGTGTTTCTGCTTTCTAGGCATACTGGTCTTGGTGAATTGAATTCTTCGCCAATAGAACATTCTTAATGTGCTTATCGAGCCGTTTTTCTTAGGTCTTTAATATATACATGAAATAAAGTAGTCTAATTGTTCTTTTTTTGATGTTAGAACCAGTAGCTTAACTAACCAAGTGGTTCATACCAATTTGATAGATTTATGTAGTTACCGAAAACTACCATAGAGAAGTACCTAGGATTTTAAAATAACAGAAAAACACTAAATGAAATTGACTTAAAAATAATGCACAGGCAACCATTGCTTGTAATTGAATTGAAATGTGTTATGCGATTAAAATTGTGTTGAATTCTGTGCGATTTTGTTTAATAATGCTAATAAATTTATTAATTTATGGCAATCAATTTGAAATAAATATCGGTAGGTAATTTGCTGTAGCAAATTTTAAAAAATGTGTATTGACAAACATGTCCCTAAAAAGAGATACTAAAAGTTCGAACAAATGGAAATTAATGCAATACCATTATCTTTTAAGTACTGCATGTTGATGCTAAAAATACAAAATAACGATAAAATCTCTCTATATATTCAATACCGAATTCATTATATATTTTTGAAACAAAAACTTGTTACCTTTTGCAGCTTTTCTGTTGATTTAATTCAATTATAGTATTTTTAATTCATATTTGTAATACCTCTTGAATGCTTTTATTGTTTTATTTCCGCTTTAAGTCTAAGGTAAAACAATTTTAAAGCTGGAATACAATCACTATTTAGACATTTCTGTTTAAAGCTTAAACACTTTCTTATACCTTCAAGATTTTCTCAATCTAAAGATGGAAAACAAAATCAATATCATCCATTCAATAAAAGTTGGCAGAGTAAATGGCAAAAGAGCTAAGACGGCTTTACTATAAAAACCAAACAAACGAAAGTCTTTAAAGTTGATGTCTTGATATTTTCTGCTCTATTGAAGAAATCGCGTATTGTTAAGTTATAAATGCAAGTAGATTTTTTGATTATGTATCTACTACACTTTACTGGTTTACTATAAAACGTGTTTAATAATAAAATTAATTACATTACTACCAACAACATTACTCGTTTATTTCATGTCGCGTCTCTCGAAAGTTCCAAAGTCGTCAAAGTCAAGTCATTAGTAATGAAACTAGAATTGATTAAATTGCTCTGTGATTAATAAGTTACAATAGAGATTTAAACTTGATCTCGTCCTATTAGCAAAATGCCCCTAGATTACGAATTATTTGGAATATCAATGAAAGGGTTTGTGGTTAAAGTAATCGTCACTCCATTGCATCACAAGTCAAAATATTCACCCCAGAAATGCCTGTACGACCGAAAGGGTCGCTCCAGAAGTCAAATAACTATTTGCGGTGCGTTAACAGATTAATTTTATTTGAAGTGGCTTATTTTCGAGGTTCCGTATTAGCTGTAATCTTTCAACTATATGTAGGATTTTATTACAAACCAATATAATGAAATACAGTTTAATAATTTAAACTCAATAAACAACTTCTTTAAACCATAAACTTGATGCTCAGATGCGGTAAAAGCAATAGCGTCGTTTCGTCGTTCGTCTTAACGTCATTCGTGAAATTGACTTTATATAATACCTAACAAAACAAAAACAAAATACATTCTAATACATAGTAACACGAATATAAATAAAAATATAATCAACTTCCTACATATATTTAACTTAGTTACACAAGAAACACGTTTAATTAACGGGTGTAACGTCATAATACTTGACATTTATTTTATTTCATCCGGTCCAGTAAATAAACTTCCCTATAATCAATTTGGCGCCGGTAAGTAGAACATTACGGTATCATGTACTGTAATGTGATGTGTTGCCCAGGAACTCTGCTCTGATTGCTTTAGGGAAGACAATTACTTTTAATTTTGGCATTTAAAAACACTATAATAACTATAAAATCAAAATTTGACAGTAACTGACGCTTAAGGTAAGTTGACGTAACTAGTCAAGTCACGAACTATTTTTAAAATTTTTATAAATTTATTAATTTATAAAAACAGGATGAAATAAGGTGTTAGGTGTTATTACAGGTGTTATTACAGTCCTCGTTTTCATTTCCAAACTCGGCTCCTACGTCGCCTCGTCCGTAAACTAACTCGTACTGTAATAAGTCACCTACCGACCTTGTAACGTATAATACTATTATGACATACGAAACATATAAATAACTAGCTGTTCCGGCGGACTTTGTACCGTATAACACTGTCGTGTCTTTTTTTCCATTTTTCATTTTTTAAAATTTTTACCATTTTGCTTTTTTTTTTTGTTTTAACCGTACAGTGGCTTTATAGTACTTAATTTAGTAAGAAATTCTCGTTTAAATATATGAGATAATAACTGCGCCACCTTATGGTGGCGTCCTAGTTATTTTAAAATTGTAATATCTTCTAAGATGTTCATTGAAATTAAGTGATGTCAAGACAATTTTGCTCACAATTAAATACTCTTAATCAACAACACATTTATTTGGATAAAGATTAATATTATTACGTTGATACAACTCTTAACAAATAATGCATTAATTTCGACCAAATTTGATTAGGTACCATAAAAACGGTTCTAGTGAGTTAATCTTAAAAGATAGACATATACTCTCCCGGACATTTTTTTAGATCATTTCAAGAGGAATAATTCTTTCATACATATATTTTTGGTATCTAGAACCATTTTTGCAGCGCACGCAATGGAAGCCCTCAAGGATCAATAATTTTCCCCGTTTTTTTCACATTTTCCATTACTTCTTCGCTCCTAATAGTTGCATCCTGATGTTATATAGTCTAAAGCCTTCCTCGGTAAATGGTCTATTCAACACAAAAAGAATTTTTCAATTCGAACCAGCAGTTCCTGAGATTAACGCGTTCAAACAAACCAACAAACAAACTCTTCAGCTTTATAATATTAGTATAGATTAAAAATAATTTAATTGTAGTGTTTAGATTTTCTGCTTCAAATAAAAATATAATATAAATATAAACTTCACAAATCAGAAGCTAATCTGGATGTAATTAATGAGTAACAATTAAGTGAATTAAGTATAGTAAAAAAAGGTATACAACAAACTCTAAAATGCTTTAAGTAACTCTAAACAGATTAAGGAAAATATAAGGACTTCCTCAAACAGATGTGAAAATTTCCTACTGACAGAAACAAAACAAATCAACAAAACTGATAATTATAGACACTTCCTGTGTAGTTGTATAACCAAAAACCAATCTCCGAAAAAGAATTCAAGAGAAATTATTCTTTAAACAAAACACGTGTTTACAATTTGTTAAGTGAAAAATCGCATTCAGATTTTGGTTAAAATCAACTACTTACAAATCTTAGGTATATTTTATATTAAATTCTAAATATTTACCAACTTTCTTAGGACTTGCAACCTACAAAAGTTAATTATACTAGATAATACTAGTAAAAACATATATCAGGAAGGCTTTTCACAAAACTCACTTAAACGACTGCTTCCATCGAAAGACAAATTAAAAAGGAACGAACCACGTTTGACTACATAAAACAGGCTTTCTGAGTTGAATGTAGGGTAGAATGGGGGAATGGCGGTCACTTAAGCAGGTATCGGAATAATAACTTTCTTACATGACTAAAGACCAAAGTAATTGAGTTACTGAATAGCTCATTAACTTCACTTTGTGTATAAGAAATACAAACGCAAAGGTTCTTATAGTTTGGCATATTTTGATACATTTCAGTAAAGCTTACATTGACCGCCATTACCCGAACTTTCGGGTAATGGCGGTCACCAATAGGGGTAATGACAGTCAGTTAAAAATTGTAAGGTTTATTGTACCTAAGGTTTATTCATATCAAGATTATATTAAGGATTGATTCTAAACTAAAATAAAAAAAATAAGTAGGTGCTAATGTATTACAAAGTATGCAATTTAAAGTTTGCAAAAGTTATAAACGTTCGCATTATAAACAATTATAAATCAAGACGCTTGACAACCTTTCACTTCTTTTCACAATAATCACATTCATAATGATTAGGGGAATCGCAACCGCTACAATTTTTGTGAGCCCACTGCCCACAACTTCTGCATCTGTATCAAACCTCATTCTTTCCAAACTCTTTACAAATGCAACATATATCTTGTTCATTTCCTGGAGAAATACCGTCATCACTATTGTCGTCACAAATGTTTGCATAACGTTTTTTCCTTTTAGAAGACAAAAGTTCCTCATCCGAAGAAGAAAATTCTGGACTGGTCTTTGATGTCTTGATATTCTTGGCTTCTTTAGTATTTTTTTAGTGATCTTTCTTTTCTTTTGGTCCAATTTATTGTCAGTCTTCTTATTCTCCTTCATCAGTTTTTCTTGTCGTTTTTTTCCTTTTTTTCCAATTCTTCTTTTATTGGTGTTGCTGTCAGTATGGCAGTGTTGCTTGGTTTTCATACGTTTTGTAGTTTTGGTTCCGGTTTGAAGTGGCAAGGGAGACAATATAGTTTTACTTGGCGTCAAAATATTACTAGGTCCTGGAAGTGAATTATCCAATACAGAAGAAGATGTGGTATTCTGTGCTTGGCTACTGGTTCCTGGTAAATTACGAGTCTCAGAAGTATCTTCACCTGTTTCTCTATATTCATGAAAAGTGTTAGGAATGGTATCATTAATAAGAAGGTCGGAATTATTATTACTTAATAGATAGTCTGAAGCGAAAAAGTCTTCTTCTCCAAAAATAGTAGGATTAATTGGCACGATACCTGACGCTTTGAAACCTGAAACTCCTTTCTGAATCGTGTTTATATTCTCAGCCATAGACTTTTCCACCTCTGACGAGAAAGTGGAATGTCTTCCTAGACGAGGTTCAGAAGCAGGTAGATTTTTCTTGATCCGTTCTTGTAATGTATGGTATGTTATAGGTTTTCGAAGCTTTTCGAATAGATAGTCCTTCATCTACTGCTTCTATAGCCTTTACTAACGCCTCTTTACTCCACGACGCCTTTGTTGTTCTAGGTCTCTTCCTCGGCATCTGTGCATAAAAGGCAATTATGAGATACTATTTTTGCATCATTATATGCGATAAAGATATCTGAAAATTAGTCAAAAATTTTACCTATATTTTCATATGGGGTAATACCGGTCAGCGACCGCCATTACCCGCTTCGAATGACTGGCATAACCCCAAAAGAACAAACGTTTGTTTCAGTCGACAAAATAAATAATAAAATACTCTTTCCAAATCAATATTGGGATATTATATTACTCAATACGTATGCAATAGTTTGTAGTTACCTCTTTTTTTTCGTATAATGTATTAAATGACTCACCTTTAGTTAAAAATTCCAAAATTTAACAAGAAAACACGTCTTCACACATTAATGGCGGGCACGATCACTACATGTGTGCTAACATGATAGCATCTTGTATATAAGCCTACTTGCAAGTATACTAGATGGCAGCACTGATATTTTAAATAAAATGTTTTGGAAAGATGGATATCTTATGATGACCGGCATTTCCCACTGACCGCCATTCCCCCACTCTACCCTAATATCCATGTATGTATGTATGAGCAGTTAGGGGTAACAGATACATCTGCGACCTATAAGATCTATTGTGTCCCCCTTTTCTTGCTATATTTCTGATGATTTCTCAGACTTATAACAGCTCTTCTTGTCCTATCTTCCTTAGAAAGTTTAGGATATCATTGGGTTTCAAGTTGTGTAGATCTTCCTTTTCTATTTTGTATGACCCTAGAATTACTTAATGCGATGCATTCTGAGAGTATGTGTATTGAGGTTTCATCCTCTACCTCACAGAATCTACAGAATCTAGTTCATTTAATTAGCCTAGGCATTCCCAGACCATCTTTGAACTGATTGTATCTGAGTTCAGAGCTTTGATGGCTGTAATATCCATGCATAGTAAGTATAAATGACCGAATCACTAATTATCCAAAAATGTCGTTAAGAAATATAACCGACCGGAAAGGTATTAACATATAGGACCTTATTAGTTCTCTATTAATATTTTGATTACATAATGGATTTTAAATCTTTGGACAAATTTAACAAAAACAAAAAGATAACTGTGTTTACATCGTTGCATCAGGCATATATGCTAAAAGTATTTAGTTACTAATATAGTCTAAGATCCCGATATAGGACGACCTTTACCGAGCTGGTTAATGGACCAAACATATTTTTTATGTAATTTAATATATCAAAAAATATATTGCATATGAGTTGCCTATCGAATTTCAGTCAAGGATATTTTTAATTAATTTTTAAAATTTTTTTGTGCGACTGAGAGGTCCCTACCTACCGTCCCATGCGATAGAAGAGGACACAACATAACAGCGTTTGTATCCCGGCCTTTTAAAGAGAGAGAGCTCT
Source organism: Altica lythri (assembly GCA_964028335.1). Lineage (NCBI taxonomy): Eukaryota > Metazoa > Arthropoda > Insecta > Coleoptera > Chrysomelidae > Altica > Altica lythri. The sequence goes on along the minus strand of CAXIIO010000685.1, from coordinate 370,589 downwards.
CTGCTTTCTGCTCTTGAAGACAAGAAGGATAGCGATAGACGCGTACATTCTGAGCATTATTTTGGAGTAGTTTCATATTAAAATAAAGGATTAGTTTCTAATTTTTTTTCAATTAATTAAATATATATGTGTATATATTTTGTTACATTAAAGTATATATAAATCTTTAGTTAATAAGAAGGTTATAGCAATACATATATAATTCTTATCTTACAAATTTTAATTCTTTTTTTTTCCTATTTAAAAATATTAACTGAAATAAATTAAAGCAATTTGCTCCATATAATTAATGTATCTATAGATATATACTGATAAATACTGTACGCGTCTATCGCTATCCTTCTTGTTTTCAAGACCAGAGAGCAGATAGCACTCTCTCTCTTAAAAAGGCCGGGATTCAAACCATATATGTAATTACATATATGATTCAAACGCTGTTATGTTGTGTCCTCTTCTATCGCATGGGACGGTAGGTAGGGACCTCTCAGTCGCACAAAAACTTTTTTAAAATTAATTAAAAATATCCTTGACTGAAATTCGATAGGCAACTCATATGCAATATATTTTTTGATATATTAAATTACATAAAAAATATGTTTGTTCCATTAACCAGCTCGGTGAAGGTCGTCCTATATCGGGATCTTGGACTAATAGGTTTATAGTAACCTGTAAGGTTAAAAAGTCCTAAAGGGCATTATTTTCCTAGCTAGCTCACTAAGTCGCGGGTTACCTTTTAAGAGTATTACTAGTGTCGCCCAAACATGTAATTAAGGGTGCCAAAATATAAACTCCACAAATTTTACTTAAACACCCGTTTTAAATGATTTATTACAAATTTAATGATTTCAAAAAAAATAAATTAATTAAATAAATAAAAATATTGGAAACTAAATATCATATCAAATAATATTAATTATATTAATTAAAAATTTAATTATACTCTTATCTTATTAATGGAAGTCTTCGGAAACACTTAAATTGACTCATATGTATCAGTATCTATTGTATAGGAATGATTTTTTTTCCAATTTCCAAAAGTCGGGACGAAATTCGGGATTAAAATTTCTTCCACAAAATGGTTGCAACTTATCCAATCTAGATATAGTTTGTTAACTCGGGTGTCTCTATTTTTCCACTTTATTAAGAGTAAATTAATCCTTAATGCACGTGTAAAAACCGGCGGTGATTTTGATGAATAATAAAAAAACGGGTGTGGCAGTCAGTGGGAATGCCGGAAAAAGTTATACTTCTATGCACGCGCCCGAATTCATAAATGTGTATGCAAATAATTTAGCAAAATCATTATATGATATTCGTGTTCAGCGACCTTAAAAACTTCCTAGTACCAAGTGCACACTCATTTTGTATCGAATTTGCATAAAATTCCTGGAGACGAGGTTCGTCTTAAGCACCAGGTGTTTCGGACACCATCGCCATTATCATATTCGTATTCAGCGACCCAAAAAAACGCCGAGTTCCAAGTGTGCACTGATTTTGTACATAATTTACATTAAACCCCAGGAGAAGAGGTAAATACCCTAGGCACCAAGTGCCGCTGAGAATTTCGACATCATGATATTCGTGTTCAGCGACCCCAAAAACCCCGAGTACATAAATTGAACCCATTTAAAATACTTACCGAGTTGTAATTTTTCTATCTACTGTCTGTTCGGAATGCACTTTTCGACTTTTCTTAAAAACTCTGTTTATGTAGCCAACAACTTTATATGTTTACTTACATGACAGAATTATAAAATAATCTGTCAAACACAATGTGATACGTCACTATGATATTCAATTAGTTCAGACTGTTTTTCGTATATCTATCTCTTTTCAATGTACTGAATGTTTAAACGGTATTCAAAGGACCTATAGCTATGACTAAACATGTGGTAAATAATTTATCTTTGTTTTTACCGACCAATATAACTTATATGAGTTTCTGTCTCTCTCTTACTTACACCATTACATATGTAATGATTTTTCCGATTTAACCCCACACAAATTTTATCCGCCGAGTGCCCGAATAAAAGTATAACTTCAAAAAATGATGTTTGGCTACATTGAAACTACTTGACTTTGGTTAGGTAGTATCAATAAAATAATACCCTTTTATAGGCACCCATAATAATTAAAATAATCAAAGGAAACATCAAAATTGACTTACTTGTATTTCGAAGAGGAACGAACACAAAGACCAAATTGTTTGACGTACCAACTCATATTGAGCCAAGAATTAGTTAGTATCAATAAAATAATACCCTTTTATAGGCACCTTTAATAAATAAAATAATCAAAGGAAACATAAAAATTGACTTACTTGTATTTCGAAGAGGAACACAAAGACCAAATTGTTTGACGTACCAACTCGTATTTTTACTAATCACAACAAGAAAGATTCCATCATTTTACTGTAACACCACTCACGGCACATCTTTGAACTACAAGTATAAAAATAATTAATTCTCACCGATATAGGTACGTTAACAGTAGTCTCATAAAATCATTCTTAATACAAAACGATCAGATAGATCGTTCTTTAAATATACTACCTAGTTAGTCAGTTTTTGGAAAAAAAATGATACAATTACTAAATGAAGGTATTCCGTTTGTCTTTAGACTCTTATCAACTTCGGTAGATACCTACTCAAAAGTTTTATTTTAGTACCACTGGATACCTCAAGAGTACAGATCAGAATTACCAAGACAATGTTAATTCTATGTTACTTGTTACAAAATAGACCATTTCTTAAGACTGATTATTATTAACTGATTTCTTCATGAGTAATTTTTAATGCTATTTTGATTATAAATTATTTTCCATCAGACAATGCAATTCCTGTTTTACAACGGCAAACCATTCTGATTCATGTATTTTGTACACTGGATTAAAATATATTATTCCAGAGTGAATGAAGAACATGTTCAATGCCTCTGGATATACGCATTTCATCTGGTTTGATACCTGTCTGAAAAATGCAGTAGCACCACATAACAAAGCATACATATGAACGTGGCTGGATAGACACGTGATTAACCCTAAAAGTTTTTGAAAAGCATTATTATATAGAGTTTGCTAAATGTTTAAATAAATCGGTGTATGATCTACTTTTACTTATAATAAACCAAAAACTAATTATTTGAAAAAAAATATTATTTCATTATTCAAAACAACTTACGTGGTAAGTGTTTTTTTTCTGCATGAAGAGACCGTTGAAGCTTTTAAAAGCATTTTTCTCCAATATCCACTTTAGACTAGAAAAAACTGGTTTCTTCAAACAGGAACGTGTAAAATGTTAAAACTGGATATTTTGAAACAAAACAAATTTCGTTTATTTGAAAATTTTTAGGTCAACATAAATATAGTGAAGTTAGCAAGTGGTTTATATTTCTTATAGTTTTAATCTAACATCTAATACCCGTGGTAAAAATTTTGTTTACCGACGAAAAACAAAGGAGGTTCTCAAATCCACGAGTATATTTATTTTTTTAACAATGACCACACATTACTTTTTACAGAGTAGTCTTATTTTGATCATTATTTTTTATTGGAAAGTAGTAGTAAAGTAGGTTCCATATAAACTTGAAAAAAAAGCAAACTAGAAGTGGGTAAACAGGGGTTGATTGATTGCTCACTTACTGATTATAATGAATTGTAATGAACTTTTTACATAGTTGTTTGATTTTAATAATACTTTTTTATATAGGGTATATCTCAAAGTTGGTTCAATCCGAACTTAGATTCTTCTACATATTTTTGTCTGGTTCGAGCAGTATTTTTAGTATGCCTACCCATGTTATATATACCAAAACCTATTTTCTAAGCATTTATAATACGAAAAGTAATACAGTTAAAGTAGGATTATACAACAGTTAACACCTACATTAAGGTAGTAATTAAGTAAAGTAAGCCACAAAAATATAAAATAACAATTAATAAACAAATATTACTAAAGTACCCTAAATTTAAAGCAATCAAATTAACAGCGCAACGCAAAATCTCTTTAAATTGAATTGAATACTTTTGTTATATTTTTTACCGACTTTAAAAAGGGAGGAGGAAGAAATATGGTCAAATTGAGAACCATTCTACCATATTTCTTTTATGTATGTTACGGCATTTATAATGCGATTTAAAAAATTCTTTTTGCATTCAAAAGAGTAAAGTGTCCGTGTGGTCCCATAGAATTTTGGTTAAGGTCTGATCAGCAATGTGCAGTTAACTTAATATGTTAATAATGGTTAATATCATAATAAACAGCCCGTTACTGTATGAGCAAAGGCCTCTTCCCACAAGGAGAAATGATCATTTAATCACCACGCTTGCTCACTGCGAGTTGGTGATTTCAGGCAATTAAGTCCACGTTTCATCAGGATGTACGTGCGCGGTGTCTCTATATAGGTAATTGAGAATTTACTTATGTCTCCTTATGTTGAAAACCACTTCTGCTACAAAGTACTAACATTGATGAAATTCTACAATATGTTATTATCCCTTATGTTAATATTGTTAAAAACCACCTTTGATGCATGATAATGCCAGACATGCCATCACAAGAAGTACCCATCAGTACTTATACGATGTAAGATTCCTGTTATGGAGTGGCCAGTGATAAGATCGGATTCAATTCTATGACTAAACATGTTTAGTACATGGCTGGAAGAAGGATTCGAAGTCCTGTTTCTACTTCTTCAACTTTTAATCAGTTTCAACAAGCTCCTGTACAGGAATGGGAACGCATTTACCATGATGATATTCGCCAGTTGATTTTAAAATTGCCAAAAGGGATAAATTAATTCGAACAAAGGAAGATAACATCACTTATTAAAAAAGCGCCTCTTTAGCTTTAGCTAGCAAATCGTTTCCGTTTTTATTAATTTTAAAGTCTTCACAGTTTACAGTTAGCGTTTTTTCGTCCTTGTTTTTTATATTGTTATAAAACACTTTTTTCTTTAACTAAACTTTCAATTGTGGTCAGAAAATACTTAAAACATGTTTTTTTGTTTTATGTATATTACTAAAACATCAAAAAGTAATCAAATTTTAAGTTTGTTTAACAAAATTTAACTGCTTCGTTTTCATGCCGCTGATTATAGTTAACTCATCAGCAAACATTGCTCAATTCAACATTTACCAATTAAATGCAATTTGTAATATATGCAAAAACTATAGCATGTGAACCCTAAACCCAATTAATCAATAGATATTCGCGTATCTACTTTAATAACATGGTGAAAATTATATTTCAGCACAACCGGTAAATGGTTCTATGCACAATTTGCTAAAAATCAATATTAGTCAGGTTGCTCTTATATCTTGATCTGATATTTTCAAACAGACTAAAATTCATTCCCCCAAACTAATAATTTGCTGTCAAAGGTAACTCCTACTTTTTCGCTGTCTCTCCTTCGTTGTAACGTTGACTGTTACTTATATTTATAAATGATACAATAACGTCGGAGACAGGCAACTGTTATTTCACATCAAATTTCAGAGGTAGGTACGTAGTAAACCAACAATAAGCTGCAATAAATTAAGTCTATTCTGTATAGATCCATTATTCATCGAAATTAAGATAAAAGCGACCTTAATGAAGAAAAAGGATGGATTTTCTCAAGCGCCCATTTTAAATTTATAAAAAAATTAATCTCTTCTTTTCTTTGTAATTCTCACTCTAGAACAGCATTTTTTAAGTAATATTTGATGCGGTCTTTGCCATTAAAGTAAACTGATTCGAGTTTATTTTAATTTTGATATAATTCTTTGCTACATATCTTTAAAACTAAGTAAATAAATTTTTAGTTCTTTAGTACTTTTGTAAGTCATTTCACTTACTTGTTTTGTCTAACTTTTGTTTATTTTTTGAAATTTTTAGATGTTAGTTATTAAAATCTTTTATATTTTTTTATTTACTCATACGTGTTTCTTTTGATTTCTAACTTTTATGTTTTTCAAAGTTTTGAATAGTTTTTATTAACAATATTCTATACTTAAATAATTACAATAACTAATTACTTAAAATTGTAGAAAGTATACAAACAAGAATATATTAAATGACATTCAGGAGAACTTAAAAAAATGTCGCATCTAGCAGGACTCTAACCCGCAACATTTGCCTCAACGTGGCAACGCGCTAACCACTAAGCTAATGTTTAGTAATTATTTAGCTTTTTTGTCGTTAAATTCAACTCATATCACATGTGACACTTACTCACTTTCTCCTTAAGCTCATATAGTATGAGGTTAATGAGAGAAAGATTATGCTCATATTTTATTTGGTTGGTAGTAATGAGTGTCGAGTTGAGTGTTGTTGTCATATATAACGTTGACGTTATTTTCACTGATTTATATAGATCAGACTTTGTAAAAGTTTTATTATAAATACAAAGATTAAATAAAAAATGGATAGCGCCCCAAAACGTGAGCCAAATTTCACGGCGGCCGAATAAGAAGCGTTGCTAAAATGGTTACTAACATTCGATTCATTTCTACATGTATTTTGTATTTACTGAAAACAGGTACAACTTGTTAAGAAGTTCAAAAAAATAATTGAAGAGGAAACTTAGTACTGCATTCAGCATGTCGTCGGCAACTTTGAGGATGCCACTACATTACGAAGAAAATACGAAAGTTAAAAAAATTGCAGATACCAGGGTTCACGTAAAGGGTACTGGAGGTGGAGGTGCGATAACCACAAAATTTACTGCCTAAGATGAAGGCATAAAATCCATGCTAAATGAGCAAATCACTGACCTAAAATCATCTTATGATAATGACCCAGAAGAACAAATTATGGATTTGGATGATATTCCAATCACTTTTGAAGACAATAAAGTTGACAAAGAGACGGTCAAGGCGAATAAAGAAAACATTGACATCCCAGATTGAGGAGAATATAAACCTATGTTACGTGCGCCCAAGTCAACGAAATTGAAGGTTACCAACACGTTGAAAAAAAGAATAGACGGAAGTAGGTAAGAAGAAAATTAAGCTAATATATTTTCGAAAAGAATGCCTGAAATCTGAACATGAAGAACATCTTAAAAAAATGGAACATGCTGACGAGCTTCACAATTTAATCCTTGCACATAAAAGAGAAAAATAGATATTTTAAAAACAGTTACAAAAAAAGAAAAATACTTTATTTTCACATGTATAAGTGGTGAATGTATATTTGAGTTAGATTAACCTAATTGTAATTTGACAATTGCGTTTTGCTGAAATCTATAGAAATACATTAACACATTTATAAAAGAATGTTTGTTGTTTGGTAGTTGCAAAAAAACAGGTAAAGTACAAAACGCCTGGTTGAATTATTATTTACCTCGAAGGTGTTTCTAGGAGGGTTGTGCGTTTGATTAATAAACCTGATGGCAGCCTCTGCTTCATCATTGACTGGTGAAAGGTATTTAAAGTAAAGTAAGTAAAGTAAAGTAAAGTTTATTCTGCAGTAAAGTGTACAAAATTTTACAAATATTTAATAGATTTTTTAGTATATGTACATCTAACGTAAAACAACAAAAATTACATATTATTGCCGCAAATAGATCACATAGTATGCTACGTAGAAGTACACCACAAAAAGCGCCCTCCTCAAGAAAATGTAACTATTAAAGAGGCAAAGAAGTCGAAAGACTTGTGCATGACTGCCTATGTACCAGAATTGTATATAGTAAGGTATACTACAATATTAATCAAAAAGTAATAAGAAAAAAAATAATAATAATATTAAAAGGTAAAAATATCAAAAAAAAAATAAAGCAAAACAGTACTGGTATTATTGTTATAAATTAGCAAATAATTAAATGACATTTAGCTCCACACTCACCGCAGTAATACATTAGTGAAAGAATTTGGTTTCTCACTTATATATTTTTCAGTTTCCACAGCAAACCGTTTTAAATTTTTAATTTCCCTGATTGAAATCGGTAGGAGGTTATACCACTTAGGCCCAAGGTATCTGTAAGTCCTCATGGAGAGTGACGTTCTGTAAGCAGGCACAACCAAGTGCGTATTAGCCCTTTGTCTAGGCCCATATGAATGCTCAATAACATCAAGGTTGCTCCTATTCAGATGAACCCAAATCAGAGAAGATAGAATAAAGAGTTGTTCAATATTAAGTAATTTAGTTTTAGTAAAAAGTTTATCGCTGGGATATCTGTATGGCAGATTATGCATCACCTTAACAAGACACTTATGGCTTATAGTAAGCTGGTATTTGTTCGAATTATACGTCCCACCCCAGAATAAAATTCCATAATTTATAACAGATTTTACCAAATCGCAGTAAACTAAATTTAAAGTACCTACGTTCATCAGAAATACTTCGCAGCAAATAAAATTTAGACGTTAATTTTCTTATCCGGGCTGACAGTAAAAAACAATGTTCATTCCATTTAAGACTCTAGTCAACCATTACACCCAAGTATTTTATCTCATTAGCCTGAACTATTTACGGACATACACATGTATTATTCCTAAAGCAAGATTCTTTGTGAATAACAATATCATCAAAGATTGGCAACCCATTAACATTCATTGAGAAAGGGATATATTTTGTCTTTGTAAGATTTAAGGAAAGCGCATTATATTCAAGCCAAGACATGATGACCGAAAAGTCCGCACCTGCAGCAGAATAACCATACTCCCAGGTTCTTTCAGTTATAAACAGAGCTGTATCATCAGCATATGTTATCAGCCCACCACTCAATCTAAGAGAAAAAATGTCATTGATATATAAGATAAAAAGTAGCGGACCTAAAACAGTACCGTGGAGAACGCCAACCCTTACTACCTTTCTCATATTGTTATGCCGGCCAGCTGTTGCTACAATAACTGCTTCAACTTTGTCTAGCATTAATCGAATCCTTAAAGCTAAAACCAGAAATCTTCTTTTCTCTAATTTCTCTCTATTGGATTTCTAGTTATTATTTGAGCTTTATTACTCTGCACGTGTACTTGGAGATGAAAGAGAGGTTATCATATATTTATTAATTGGATATCTACTATCACCAAGAAGGAGATTATTTTTTATTTCACCTCTTTCAAATCGATGTCTTATAGAACTCTTGTTGTATTTTGTGCATCATAAGCTGATCCTGACCAGCGGGCCACAGTGACTAATATTTTTAATTTGTAATCGCATATGGTCTGTACATTCAAAGAAAAGTAGTCTTTCTACTTCTGTATATTTCGGTATTGTCGCCACCAATACTTTGAATTCGAATGTGTGTGCAATCTAAGGCACCAACACATCAAGGAAATCTTGCAATATCATAAAATCCCTGGCATATCTGATTAATTTCTTGCAATGTACCTATCTGGGTACTTCATATATTGAGGATAAAGTTCAGCAATGGCAAATGATACGTTATGAATGATTTTGCTGCAAAATCGCTGATTGTTATTACAAATGAACCCGTATCATAATATCTCAATAAGAACATTGTTGATGGTGGGACAGCCTCGTTCTTAAAATTTAAACTAATGTCATTACAGTGAACTATGTTTAGTATCCCCTAAGGGCCAGATGGGTGATGTTTTATCCAGAACTTTGCTATAAAATGTGTAAAAACATTTTTTATTGATGGTGATAAAAATGTGCAAATACATTCTAAGCAAAGTCTTGTTATATACGGAATACAATAATTATATTATGTGGTTATAATCATACAAGACAAATACGTATAAAGAAAATTTGTTCAAATATTGCCTTTTTTTGTATTTCTACAGAAATACAAAATACAGTACTTACCTTTCCTAGGCGAAGCCATACTATTCTGAATTGGTGCAAGGAAAACACGTACAGTTTGCTTTGATAAGCAAAGAATTCTTCCTCGTTCCAAATTTAAAAGTGATCTGCTCTATTCTTGATGAGTCTTTCCTTTCTACCATTTAGGTGTGTGATTTATCTTATGACATATTTGACTTTTGATGTTAGAATTGTGATAAACGCAGTTTAAACGAGGAAATTCGATGTTTTAACTTTAACCAAGTTTGAACTAAGTTTAATGGTTAACCGGCAATTGAAAAACAGGTGAGACAACCATAATGAAGTTTAAACTCTAAACGTAGTTTAAACCCCTATTGAAAAACTGGCCCTTAGTATATTTTTGCTTTTAGAATTTCTAAAATCTTAAAATAATTTTTTACTAAAAATCTATGGTTACGTCCTCCTAACCGAATAAAAATATACGACAGGACACAAAAAAGTGACTTAGAGTTTGATTTTTCAATTATTGATTTGACAAAGAACAAAGTGAGTAAGTGTATAACATGAGTCGAATTTAACGACCAAAAATCTTATTAATTACTAAGCACTTATAGCTTAGTGGTTAGATGGTTGCCGCGTAGACACAAAGGATGCGGGTTCAAGTCCTTCTGGATGCGACATTTTTTTAAATTTATTTTTAATGTAATTTAATATATTCGTGTTTGTATTCTTTCTACAAATTTAAAAATCCTATATGAGATATTTTAAAATAATCGTTTACTAACTATTTATACTTAACTACCACTTTGATTAAACCGCAATAAAATAAATTATTCGTGAAAACTTGTTAGCAACGGAAAAATTATAATTATAACGACAGTTCATATCTAATTTAAGACAAAAAGAACTAAATTATTTCATAATACGATATACGTTTACAGGTTCACATTCTCTAGTTGAAATGTCGAATTTTAATTTGATTTGTAGTAATTCAGATTTAGTGCTTCAAAGATATAGAGAGCCCACTTTTACAACCTCATAAATTAAACGACAATCTAGATGCAACTGATTCAGTGATAAGGTAACAATTTAAATATACTGCGTATAGTTAAATACGTCAAGATTTTATTTTGAAAAATTCGTAAAGTTATGTTTTTACATGCATTAATTTGCTACTTGTTCAGGGACAACGAAGGTAAGCCCAAGGTAGCTTCCAATTAGAGCAGCTACTAAATTTCAATCCGAACTGGCCCGATATTCTAACCTCTAACCGATGTTTGGAGGGTTCCAAAATGTGATCCATAATTGAGGTATAACTTTCACGAGGTCTAAAGGTGGTTTAACAAGATCTAATGTTTTCTAAGCAGATCTAAGAGTCTTCTCAAACAAATCTGGAATTTTCTTTTTATAAAAATGAATAAAATTAGCAGAATTGAATACTTTTGGCAATTTCCATGTAGGTGTGTAACCAAAAACCACACACTGAGAGAGTTTTTAATCTTTATGTGAAACACGTGTTTAACACAACTTGGGAAGTACACAACAATCACATTCAGAGTATGGTGAAACCAAGTACGTAGGAATTTCATATTAAAATTATATTCTAAACTCTAATAATATCTCCATACTAGTTAATACTAATAAACACTTCCATTATATCAGAAGGCTATCATAAGATTCACTTAAACAATTGTTTCATCAAAAGACAAATTTAAACAAGAGCAAACCACGTTTAACTGTATAAAACTATTTTTCTGGTTAAAAATAATATATCTACATGCACAATACACTTCTTATAAACGATCAAATATAGAATTACTAAAAAGAATAAATAAAACGAACCGAAAATGCGTTGACATATAGATGACCTTAGTTGTTGTATTTGCTAGTTATATTTAAAATCGATAATAAATATTTAAACAAAGTTAACTAAAACAAAAGATAACGATATATAAATCAATCATATTAAGGCGGCGCCACACTTGCGGTATTCGTCAAATACTGAGGTCGTGCTCGCCATTATACGAATATTTGGAATTTGGATGCTCGTGTAGTGTTCGTTAAATGGTAAGCACCTTACGCCACATATTCGCGTTTTGTCTTGTATCCAGTCAATGTGGGAACAACAAATATCAATTCACGAACACAGATACATACCGATCGTAGCGATGGATGGTGATGCAGAGCTATGTTTATCTGCTTTTGTTGTAATATCCAGTGGTTTATTATTATTAAAAAAAAACACGTTGGTTTGTATATTTCTTCAGTCCCAGCACCACTTTTCAAGCTTTGTTTCGCTTTTTACGAACGGGATCTATACGATGCCATTAACGAATCCTTCTTGTTCTTTAACTCATTTATGGTGTATTTTTCACCCATCAATGCCGCTGTACGTTTCCATGCATCGTAAATATGATTGCGATTTTCAAGATTTGCATTCCATATTACAGGCTCATTTTAATAGGCATCCAAAAACTCCAAAACGGTTTCATTAGTCCACTCCATTTTGCAGCAATATAGTTCATACACAACGACTACCTTCGCCGAATGTGTGGATGGAACTAAAAATCTCAAACGACGAATATTCGTTTCCTTTGAAGTGGGGTAAAAAACCGACAACGATCGGTAACACCAAATACATTTGACGAATACAGAAATTGGTCATTGTCATTACCGAATAGCGAGCGTCCCACTCACACTAATAGGCGAATAGCGAGCACGTGCTCAGTATTTGACGAATACCGCATGTCTGGCGCCGCCTTTATGTTAAAGTAATATAGATCTATAGAGTTCTAAATACCTATATATGATTTTTTCTGTAGATAAGTGGATATTAGGAAAAATGACTTTTAATAAAAACAGCAATTTTTTTTAATATGCCATCGTTTCGTCAATATATTTTGATTTCTTCAGGGCAATTAAAACTATTGCAATATATAAGATGTTAAAAATATTCTTAAAAGTATTGGACTAACAAAACACTGATACATTGTTAAAAAAATCCTTAAAAACATATATAGTAAAAGTAAAATTATAAATAAGGAGGAACCAGACAGACCAACGTTTTTCTATCATTCTGGTTGACTGGAAATATAAATATTAAATAGTATTAATTTAATTTAGCTGTTTGGTTGAGAAAAATTTAATTGCAATTATCGTTATTTCCATATCGTCTGTTACTTAAAGGTATGTATGCATTTGCAAATTATTCTAGAATTCTTCCACTTCTCTTCCATAATGTAATTGACTCTTAGAACCGCCGTTCCAGCATGAAGAGAACGACTCATACGTTAAAAAGTAAGTAGATACGTGGTTGGTAAGCGATCGTTTCCCGAATGCGACTTTTAGAGCTCAAGTTTTCTCCGGGAAACGTGCCTTGCATCCGGAAAGGCTACGAGAAGGAAAATCTAAAAGCTCTAACGCTAACCTAGTTAAATCGCGGACTAAAACCTACAAATGGCTTTATAATTGGAGATTTTTCAGAGGAAACATTCAAGACTACCACCGTACTGAGATATCAAAAGAAGTTTGATAGCAATATTATAAAAACCATTCAAATTTAAACTTGATTAAGTCGATTAAACTTTATTTTAATGAGACTTTTACGAATTAATTAACAATGATATTTGCTTGTAAGTTGTAACTTCTTGCTTCAATGTGATTAATTAACAAAAGTTTTATGATTTAATTATTTTTTAGTTAGGTTTTCTTATAATATCTACATTTTAACTAAATATACTTTCATAATAGGCACGGAAATTTTTACATAAATATTGTTTATTACCCAAATAAAATATATATTGGAGACTTAAAATAATTTTGGGGAAATATCTAACAGATAAGTAAGGAAAATTAAAAAAAAAAGTGCTTTAATATAAGTATCTGGATAACTCATTTAGTAGGCAAATACCAAAATTACAGATATTTATGCAAAAAATTAAATAGAAGAAATGAGGCATGTTTTAATATTTTCTGAATTGTTTTATAAACCATAATAGGTATATTTCTTAATATTATTGAATTTGATGCTTTATTGTATAAAACAGAATTTATGATAAAAAGAAATGCGTGTTTCTTTGAAAGGTAAAAATATCTTTTTCTCTTTAAGCATATCAAATCGTTAGCAAAGAGCAAAATGGAAAAAATGTCACTGGCGTTGTCAACCAAAATTTTTCAATGATCCTGTTCCTTAGCCGTCGCTTCCAATATATACGTTTTTGTAGCGACGAGCGCCGGGCGGAGACCATGTTTGTGAGGAAACTTGGTGGAAAATTGGAAAAACATGCTTTTCCTCTACCCGCTGCTGCCGTCGGTTCATAACGTACGCATATGAATCTACGCCCAACCGAACATGTAACTCAATTATGTTAACAGACATTTTCCAATATACCGACCTATACCTTGGTTCATATAGAATATATAACTACAGGAATATATCCAAAAAAATAAATATTTTGATGCATTAGCTTTCCTAAACTTTCAATTTTTCAACTTTATTTGATCTGACTCAAATATATGGGATTCATACAAGCTACAATCTGAAATTTTGAATACACACGTCAAAACATTAGAATGGAATATAATTTAACAGGGTTTTACTTCATTTTTAGTAGATTTATATCTACTATTCAGCTGGTTCGCAGGTCACGACTTCGAGAAAATTTCACTACAGTTTTTCGTTTTGTATATATATATATATATATATATATATATATATATATATATATATATATATATATATATATATATATATATATATATATATATTATGAATAATGGTATAGTGACTGGTTCAATATAACGTGAAGTCAATAGTGGAGTTGCAGTCAATGTTATGGCCAATGTAAATAAAGAAAACTCTTTTATTTTTGTCAAGCTTTCGAATTTATTTAATTCTTTTTCAGGACATCTATAGTGAAGAAAAAATTTTTTATATAATAAAATTTTTTTTATAATGTTTTATATGTGATAACTTACTAATACGTGAGGTTATGAAAGAAGCTGCGAATTCTGTTTGATAAAATTAAAGTAAATCATACTATTAAAATACATAAAAACATATACGTTTAAAACTTATTATTTGATTGACTTTTAATATGTCTTCAATTTCTTTTTTATATATGTATGTTTTTTTTATGTATCTATGGTATTTATTTTAACACAGTAGGAAAGCAAAACATTGTAATGATTAATTTATTTAGATTTTATTATTATATCAAGTAAGTTACTATATTCGTGAAATACAGAACTTTAATTTCAAAAATTTTTATAAAAAAATTTTTATATGTTAAATTTAATGAAAGTTGTTATTTTTTATGTTTTTATTTTTGTTTATTTTAATATTATATTAATCTTTATGTTTGTAATCCTGTTTTAATTTATTAAAAGTTTTATTTATATTTATAAGTTAAATTTATATGTTAAATTTATTTATATTAATTTTTGAAATGATAGAATGTAACAATAAATATTACTCAGCCCTTCTATATCTGATTATTCTTAGAAATGACACACATTGATAAAAGGCAAACATGTATTAATAGAAAATCAGATATAGAAGGGCTGAGTAATATTTATTGTTACATTCTATCATTTCAAAAATTAATATAAATTAATATAAATAAATTTAACATATTAAATTTTTGTTAAAGAACTTGAAAATTCTGTGTTTCAATAGTATTATACGTTACAAGGTCGGTAGGTGACTTATTACAGTACGAGTTAGTTTACGGACGAGGCGACGTAGGAGCCGAGTCTGGAAAGAAAAACGAGTTTTGTTTTATAATTACTGTTATTTTATATTATTATAATTTTTGATCAATATGTGGCAGCCGTGGCTTACACCAGAAACTGAAAAACAGGATAATAATTTTTTGAATGCGAATGATAATGATCTAATAATAGAAGTTGATGACAGTCAGAAAGGTGAAAAAAGGTAGTCTTTTATTGGGTTTAGGAAAAAAAAACATCTTTGCTTTTATGCCTCGGTACAGTAAAATAATTAAAAAAAACATTCGATACCTGTTGGTATAATACAGATCCTATTATTTCCCTGAGTTTTAATGTATCGGCTTAGGGAGCTGTTAAAATTAGTCAGTCCGCACGAACTTGAAACGAATTATACTAATGATCCAAAAACGGTCATTAAAATAATCAACCCTCTGTAATTATTTTGTCCTTATGTAACCAAATTCAACTCTCTTGTAATAAATAATTCAAGATCCTGTTATTCATAATATTTATTAAACTACTAAAACCATCAATTATCCTATTCTGTGAAGTTCGAGTTTGAAACAAACTTCCGAAACGCTGGTGAATAAGAAAATTGCCTCGTCTGCTCGGCACATTTGAGAGAAATATATTTTAACATTGTTCATAAATAAAAAAATATATTTTTTAATGAGTAAAGAAAATTTACCGAATGGAAAATTAGTTATAAACTGGAAAGTCAACATTATTTAATAAATAAATGTTTTTATTAATTTAAAGTATGTCCACATTATTGTTATATAATAAAGTACTTCTTATCATGGAATAAGTAGACCAAATTGTCGATGGTTTTTGTTGTTGGGCTAGTTTAGAAAAATAGGCCAATAGTACCGTCTCTGACAGAGAATTGCATGTTTGTTTAACCTCCCATTCCATAAATTTTGCATATGCGTTTTCATAATGTTTTTGCGATTTAGCCGGTAATAAAATTTTAGTGATGCATTTTTGGCTGCTTCCACTAATTCTGGTGGAGTAAGAGAAAACTCTGATTTAGAAATTTCCATTTTAATCAACCATTACAATATTTAACCCTCACTAAATTAGATTGACATGATATAGATGATTCTCATAGTCTTCTTAGGAACGATAGTTTCATAAATAAGTACAAACAATTCAAATTTGACGTCGTTTCAATATATATTTTAATAAATTGTAATAAGATTTTTTTTAATTAATTTTTGGATTTTGTCGTTACAGAAAAAAATATTGTATTATACACGGGAAACAGATTTTAGCCCTCGGTTTTTTGTCTTCCTCCGCTTCGCGTCGGGAAACAAACAACCTCGAGCTAAACTCTAATACTTTTTTTCCTTGTATTATAAATAAATATTTTAAAACAATTTTCTTCCATAGTATTTGTAATACACTTTTTTGTATGGCCCTGTATAAATTATACCGTCTGGTCGAATCTTTTACCTCTCTAAAATCCATTGGTTTATTTGGTCTTTTTATTACGGAACTCTGCTGGTAGATATTGAAATTGCTATCAGCTACCGGATTTTTATGTATACAAATATGTAGACCTTAAACGATTGCAACCCTACCTTCATCCTATATAGATGAAATATAAGTTTACCCATACAAATTTACTAGATCCGTCTTAACATAATTGTAGTTTGTAGACGGCATGATTTATTTCGACACTCTTTCATTAATTAAAATTTAGAAGTTATACAAATGAGAAATTTCATAATAAACAGGGGATAAACAGAAAAAATAACATGTGGTAAATATTTCATCTTTGTTTTTACCGACCAATGTACCTATTAAGTGTTTCTGTCTCTCTCCTACTCACACCATTACATATGTAATGATTTTTCACATTTAACTATACACAAATCTTTTCCGCCGAGTGCATGAATAGAAGTATAACTTCAAAAACTAGTGTGGCAGTCAGTGGGACTGCCGGCAGAAGTTATACTTCTATGCGCGCGCATGGTTTCATAAATTTGTATGCGAATGACTTAGCAAACTCATTATATGATATTCGTGGTAAGCGACTCCAAAAACCTCCTAGTACCGTGTGCACACTCTTTTTGTATCAAATTTGCATAAAATTCCTGGAGACGAGGTCCGTCTTAAGCACCAGGTGTTTCGAACACCATCGTCATTATTATAATCATATTTAGCGACTCAAAAAACCACCGAGTACCAAGTGTGCACTAATTTCGTACAGAATTTACATAAAACCCCAGGAAAAGAGGTAAATACCCTAGACACCAAGTGCCGCGGAGACTTTCGGAATCCTGATATTCGTGTTCAGCGACTTCAAAAACCCAGAGTATATAAATTGAACCCATTTTCAGCAATACTTACCAAGTTTTCTCTCTATTGTCTGTTCGGAATGTACTTTTCGAATGCAGAAATGCAATTTCCATTTTTACATTATAAAATATAGCGACAAATTTCCTGATACTTTAACGAATGCAATGCAAAAAAACGCATTCCGATCCATCTTACGTTACAAAATTCAGAGGTTTTGGTGCTTTTATTTCCTCGACTACTCGTAAAAGCTCTGTTTATGTAGCCAACAACCTCAAAAGCATAGTGCAGGATATACTGCTACCATGTGACGGTATTTTAGACTACAATACAATACTCATTACTGTATATTATTATTAATATAAAATACTAAACTTAATATGTTAACTTACGTGACAGAATTATAAAATAATCTGTCAAATAATCATGTGGTCCGTCACTATGATATTCATACATTAGTTCAGACTGTTTTTTGTATATCTATCCCTTTTCAATGTACTGAATGTTGAAACGGTATTCAAAAAACTTATAGTTATGACTAATAACATGTGATAAATATTTCATCTTTGTTTTTACCGACCAATATAAGTATGATGGTCTCTCTCTTACTCACACCATTACATATGTAATGATTTTTCCCATTTAACTGTACACAAATCTTTTCCACCGAGTGTATGAATAGAAGTAACCAAAATAATTAAATTACTAAAACTTTTTTCTTTTATTAAAATATTCTCTAGATCTTCTTTTTAGCATTAATTTCTATTTTCATTTATTGATTGGAAGCCTTCTTGTGACCAAAAATAAAAATTATAAAATATATTTGAAAATCGCCCTTGCGTATTTTATTGATGTTGATTTTGACAGTTGTAAAGTTAAAACGTCCTAAAAGGGCGTTATTTTCCTAGCTATGGATTACGTTTTAAGAGTATCACCAGTCTCCCCCAATCATGTATTTAAGGGCGCCAAAGTACAAACAAATTATAGTGAAACACCCGTTTTTAAATGATTTATTACAAATTTAACAAATTTAAAAAATAATTAATTAATTAAATAAATAAAAATCTTGAAAACTGAATCTTATATCAATGTTAATTATTTTCTTATCTCGTTAATTGAAGTCTTCGGAAACCCTTGTATTGTCTCATATGTATCGGTGTCGTTTGTACAGGGATAATTTTCCTTTTAATTTCCAAAATTCTGAATTATTTTCCTTTTCCTCCACAAAATGGCTGGAACTTATCCAATGTTGTTATAGTTTCATATCTCGGTTGAATCTCTTCGAATAAATATTGATGAACCTTGTATTTCACATAGGTATAACAATGAAAGAAACGAAATTGTTTGACTTACTGGGCCGAAAATTACTAATCACAACCAGAAAGAGTCGAAAATTTTACTGTAACACCGCTCACGGCACATTTTTGAACTACAACTATTAAACTTAGTAATTCTCACCGATATAGGCATGGTAACAATAGTCTGGTGAAATTATTCTTCATACAAAACGATCAGTTAGATCGTTACACAGTTTTGTCAAGGGTCGGATATACGGACATATTGTTTTGTACTGGAAAAAATTTCGTTTGAAAGAGGATGTAAAAAATAAATGTAAAGCATCTTAAAACCGGCTTCATTTTAAATATTGAATATAATTAGATTATTAATACCAATGTATATTTGAATATATTGAATTAAAAATGTTTTTATATATTAAACATTATAATAATTCTTTTTTACGATAATAAATACGATATAGTCTATTAGCTATTATAAGGTACGAAGTTAATTGTGTTAAATCAACGAAAAGGGAAAAAGATATCAAGATAGGTTATAGCAATTTGTTTATAATTAGCAATGATTTATGTTTAAAAATTTTTTGATGAAGACAAAGGTTGAAAAGACGAGTCTTGAAAAATTTGATAAACCTGTTAAAATAAACATCAAGAAAACACTCTTCTGTTAATATTTATATTATCCTCGCGATTTCATATAAATTGCTTGAATTAAAGTAACATTAAGTTAAAGTATAAAAGAATGTTTATCTACATCCATTTTCGTGTTAACAAACCTAGCAATCCAAATTAATAAGAAACAGATAAGGAAAGTTGACATATTAGAGTTTATTATCAGTGAAACAAAACTGTAGGAATTTCTCCACCAATCCGAGATAAACTTGAAACGTCACGAACGGCAGATTTCCACAATTTTCCCGCGCGACGTTTTATTGTTTTTCCTTCCAGTTGACGTTTCGGATGAACATCTGTCACGACAAAGTGACTTGGACATTTTCTTGCTTCGAAATTGTATCACAGATGCGAAATATAGTAAAGCACTTGAGAGAGCAAACAAGAAGGGCAAACTCTTTGCTCTCGCCCTTCGTGCTTGAGACATTGAATTGACCTAAGCGCCTCAATCCTTTTTTAGATGACAGATTTTTCATCCCATGAAATATTTAAACTCTTTTAGCAAATACTTTATATCTTATTTATTAAACTTTCTAGTGTTGTATTGTAATTATAATTTATTGTCAAGTATATTTTAAAATAAAATAAATGTAGTCTTGTTCTTATTAATGTTAAGGCACAAACGAAACATTATTTTTGATTAAAGTTTGTACAATTAATTAGGCATCAGTCTGTCGAAAAAATCAAAAAGTCAGTTTGGATTTCTTACGTTTCTTCAATTCATTACAGTTTACAATTACCGTTTCTTATATATCCATCACTTATTTTGTGATTAAACAAGAGTCAGGTGAAATTTCCTAAAAGATTTTAATCTTTTTCCATCAATATAATTATATTTACTTCTCCCTCGTTTGGATCAATCGAATGCTTTCGTTGAAAAATTATTTTCCATGCCCAAACAGAGTCGATTCTTTTTTCTCTCAGACATCCTAAATCGATCAAGTTCATTAAAATTCGAAAAGAATCATTCTCTCCTACAAATCCGGGTTATAAATTTAATTTTGCAGCTACAGCATTTTTTAACCGAACACGTTGGAGAAGATTCTGTAAATAAGGTGACACTCTACGTGCTACGCTCCACTGCATCACCATGATTACTTCATTTTTCATTCTGAGTACGCAGACTACACTCCACTGGACACTTAGACACTCTTATAGCCGAGATATTGAAGTTTTATCCAACAAAAAGGATGGGATTATTAAAATTTTGTATGTAAAGGATTGCACTACTGTATAATTGATGAAATGTGATTATATTTAAAAATAGAACTCTGATTTTTTTCCTACATAATAATCTTTGATAAAATGGATGGTATTGCATATTTTTAAGACACATTTTTTATTTATCAATGGTTCTTGTTTTTGTTTAATATAAGTTGGATTCCACATTGGAGTTCTTTGTCTAGTTAAAGTTTATTTCGATATTTAGATTTTAACAAAGCAATTTCTGTTTTACAAAGATAGGACGTAGAGAAAACTAACAAAATTCGTATCGCTTTGGCTTACATTACTGTAGTTTGATCCAGAAATTTTTTAAAGATTTGTTACTGAAATCTATTTTCAGTGAAGTGCTGGAAAACAGGTCTATTAGTTGTTTTTCTTATTCCACTGATAGGCCATTAGGTTTACTGGCAAATAGACTACAAATCCAATTTCCATTGAAAAAATTGATATCTTCTTCTGCAAAATAGTATCGTCAGAAATTCGGACTTAGGTTTTTCTTCCTCACTAATTTCAATGCTTGTAAAGCCCAAATTTATGTAAGTTTGGTCATGTTTTCGGTTTTTAGACTTATATCCTTGTAAATCACTTGAAGTACAAAGTTCTTTCTTGTTTAGTTATTGTTTGACTTTAATTAGAAATATATCTATATTTACATCGTAGAAAATATGCAGCGTTAGAGCACTTAACTTGAAAATTTCTTGTTTTACTTTAACTAATTGCAATGCAACAACGGTCTTAAAACAAACGCACTTTTCTATTTATCGCTGCGCATCGTCCGCCGCGCCAAGCACATACGACTATACTAGCTGGATATACAGTGTTAGGTAACTAATTTAATTTTAATTCCCCGGGTTGACTATTTAATTCTCACACTTCAAAGCGGGGCGTAACATTGTTTGCAGAAAATGGGAAGGCGTTAAGTATGTCTAAAAACAGGTGGGGTATATACATAGTATGTTTCTGACGCAAACCCTACAAAAATCGCCTAACGCACCTATAAAACTTTTTACTTCAAAACTTAATAATTTTTTCACACAATGCAAAAAAGTAGGTACCAAAGCCACCAATCAAAAAAAAACAGTTCATCAGTTTTTTGGCGTTATGGCTATACAACTTTCTGAAAGCTCCCTTTCGATATAATCGTTGCTTTACTAAATCTTAGTTATGTTAGGTAATAACTAAAAGCAAATGAAACTTGTATTTTGGAAATGCAAATAGCTACTAGTTTCAAAAACATAAAATGTCTCTGCAATAATGGTGTCGATATGTAGCAAACTATACCGACTTGTTAGTTAATCTCATGAGAATAATATTTCCTGTTAGGTTTTGTTTTTGTTTCCAATAACCACCGAAACTAAAGCTATGGCAGCATTTCAGAAAGTTCTAATTATAAACGATCAGATTTCAGGGCTCAGAGTTTTCGTGGTTTTTGTGAATTGCAGGAATCAGTCGATTCGAATTACCCCACAAAACTTTTATATTGAATTGCTTTGTTGGAAGTTTATTACATGGCAGGATTTTTAGTATATTAAAGAATTTATTAAATTACGATTCCTGGAATGATATATGACAGGTGAACCAATCATTCTTATATATTTTTTTGGTTATTCGTTTTAACTTAATTGTGTAGTAACATGACCCCGGATATCAGGTTACGTTTTTAGGTTTTTTAGTAGGTTTTACCCAGTGTGGTATAAAAAACATATGGAAGGTACTTGGAACTAGAAACTAGCCTAGACAAAAACGTCTTATTGATGCAGCATTAGGAGAATGGTAAACCATACCTTAATACGATGTAATCAATTTAATAAGAAGTATGCCATTGCGAATAAAAGCTTCTATAAGGTCTAAAGACTATATGTATAAATATATAAATTGAAATTATTTTTTCCTCAGGGACACAGTCTTTCGTAACTTTCCGGGAGTGTAAATCCTCCTTGAGGGAATCAGTTGCTAGTTTTAGTTTTGAGTTAGAATTTTTTCTTTTTTTTTTGTTCGGATTGTCATCGGAAGTTTTGTTATTAGAGTAATTTAATTAATTGACTGCAATGTCACATAAATATAAAAAAAATAATGATGATTAAAATACATGAAATGAAATATTTTTTTTATTTTAAAATTTAATAAAAAGAAAAGCAGACAAAAATAAATCAAAAGAAATAACTAAAATACTAAAAAAAAAACAAGGAGTAAATAGAAAAAGAAGCCAGAGCTAGAAATAAGACGATCAGAAAGAAGGAGACAGCAAGTAGAGCAGCAGAAAAAACGAGCTAACAAATAGAGGACCAGATCGAAGACCGGCCATAGGAAGAAAAAAATAAATTTTAACATGATAGAGATCAATTTCCTTGCACAATCCACAACCTCGAAGATTTTATTGATTGGAAGGTTCACAAAAATTGTTTAATAATAATATAGTAACAAACTTTGTATTTACCAGCTTGGATAAGCCAGTATAAATAAATAGTGCCTGCCTTATGGTAATTAAGTCGTATTTGAATTTTCTGAATAAAACGTTATAGCGAAAAGTCAATTGAAGTTGGTTAAAGAGCTAATAGAAACATTTATTTAACTGTCTGTCATTATAAAACTTAACAAAGAAAAAAGAAAATAAAAATCAATAACAGAGTTTAACGAAAAATAAGCTAATAATTGAAACCATTTATTCTAAAGCAGTTTGTATTCGGAAATCGAACACACAAGTCGCGACAAGAAGAGAATGAAATAAGGAACCCAACAATAGGTTTATCAGGTATCAGTCGAACAATAACTTTGGAATTCCTGAGAATTTCCCTTCGCCTAATTAGCACTAGACCGGAGACTTTTAAAAGAAAACTGTTTTGTAAAAGCCAACAAAAAGACATCTGGATAAATTTCCGAGAGACAATCGGAATCTTTCCTTTACAGGGAGTTATTGTTAGGCAACGGTATTGGCTGTTTTCCGGACCAGAATATCATTAGGAATGTTTGTCTTTTTTAGCATAATAATTATCTATACAAAATAATTATTTTTATAGATAACGTTATAAAGTAATTAATTATTATAGAAATCAATTCTTTTCTCTTTTCTTTTTACTCTCTCGGTCTCTTTCTCTCTCTCTCTCTCTCTCTCTCTCTCTCTCTCTCTATCTCCTTTTTCTCTCTCTCTCTCTGTCTCTTTGTAATAATTTGAATTGTATAAAATTTTCTCTAACAGGTAGTTCTCATGTTTCACAAAAGCTCTATGTAGAATTAATGAGGCAGCTTAAATTATTCCTAACTCATCCGGAAAAGTTCCCTTTTATACTCTAAGCAAGATAATCATTTACCAGAATTTTGTCTCTTTTTAGTAATTACTTAGAAAGTGTAAAATTTTGATAAATTACATATAAATGACAGGTTTAAGTCATAAACAGTGGTTGTAATGAATTGTGTATAAAGCAACTTCCCTTAATTAATGTGGTATATATCAAGCCTGACTCCTCGGCGTGTTTCAAAGCCCTCTGTGTGTTTACAGTCTTATTATAAGTAATTATTATTGGTCTCTTTGTAACTTCCTAGAAAGCAAACTGTACGTTCACAGGGAATCGAAAATCATTTCCCACGATATTAGAAATGATAGCATATGCAATAAATTAGATACTACTGTTTGCAATTGATCCAACAAAGATTAAAGGAGAAAATTCATGTGCTTGCTCTAAAGAAGACCTTCATATTTGCTATACAAATATATTCTTACAAACTTAAGAATTATAATTGTTTTATTACCTCACAGCGTAATAGAATAATTGCTCTTGTGGGACAAGGGGTGAATTAAAGAAAGGTAGCTGGAATCTTATGCTTAAAAAATTTATTGGGGTTAATAAAAATTAAGTATATTAAAATATTGTTTAAAATAACCTACTGTTAATAAGCATCGTTTTCTAGCTCACTTAGTTGAAGAATTAAATCAATTCCGCCTCAATAGATTAAAATGTATTTTAATAAGAAATTAATGATTTAAAAACAAAATTAGTTCTTTGTCTTATATCAACGGAGCAGAGGCTATACCTTAATAATTATAATACTTATATAAAAGCAGTATATGGAAACGCATGTCTTGCATATCCAATCATAAAGGAATTAAATCAAAAATTTAAGAGAGGATAACAATCCAGAACAAGGTTTGTCGAATTTCTGTATCAACAAATAGAAACGTGGCAAGTGGGAATAGCTTGATCAGAGAAAATCATCGACTTTGAATCACAGCCCCTTTAGAAATTTTTGGTGTGGATATAGCATCTATATAGTATTGTACACAAACTGAGTTACAGCAAAATTTGTGCAGTTTGAGTTTTTCAGAGGCCAAAAAAGCTTGCAGATAAATAAATAAATAAATAAATAAATAAATAAATAAATAAATAAATAAATAAATAAATAAATAAATAAATAAATAAATAAATAAATAAATAAATAAATAAATAAATAAATAAATAAATAAATAAATAAATAAATAAATAAATAAATAAATAAATAAATAAATAAATAAATAAATAAATAAATAAATAAATAAATAAATAAATAAATAAATAAATAAATAAATAAATAAATAAATAAATAAATAAATAAATAAATAAATAAATAAATAAATAAATAAATAAATAAATAAATAAATAAATAAATAAATAAATAAGGCCCTTATTCAATAAGGTAAATATACAAACATTACAAGATTCACACCATGCAAAAACATTTTAGGTGTAAACCTGGCGAAGTCTAGCAAATAAATGCTATTCTACTTAACCAGATGGTCTTATATCTGCAATATCGGACGGTAGGCAGGCAAATTGGTAGTAACTTTTTCTGGTCATTAATTGCTGGCAAGAAATCTTAGTGTCATTATTTATTTTAAACTAACCAGTAAACTGTCATGGGTGCAATGAAAACACGTAAATTTTCTGGGATCAAAGAAGTTTAAAGTTTAACATTTAACATTTTTTCCCGGCCATAATAAAACCTAGATCAAACAATTTACAGAACATAAAGCAAATCTGTATTATAAAACCATAAGCATGCTCCATCAAGTAATAAGACGAACACTTCTAGAGAAACTCTTACTTGGCGTAGTTTTGCTACACGAGAATGCTAGACCTCAACGAAAGAAATTTGGAATATTTGAGCATCCATCCCATAGACATTATATTAGAACAGAAGTCCTGGAGCAGGTCCCACTGCACCCTCGTCAACATGCATATCAAGCGGGCAAATCTACGGAGACGGCGTTGATACAATTGACTGACGAAATCCAAGACTCTCTAAACAAAAAAGAAACCGTGGTATGTGCCTTTCTAGACATAGAGGGGGCTGACAATACTCCACACGAGGCTGTCAAAAGAGCACTCAATGATAGAGGAGTAGATAGAATGACTTCCACCTGGTTGTCGAAATTACTGTCAACAAGAACTGCAGAAATTAAGGTAGGCCATCAATACGACCAGAGGTTGTCCGCAGGGGGGAGTTGCATCTCCATTCATGTGGAGTCATACAGTAGACAGGTTACTCTGGCAATTGACCGAACTAGGTATACCTTACCAAGGTTACTCCGATGACGTAGTTATCCTCGCAGAAGAGAAATATGAAAACGTCCTTTGTGACATAGTACAAAGACGACTGAACAAAGCAAAGCAATGGTATGATTCAGTGGGACTCAATATCAACTCCACCAAGACCACCTTAGTAGGCTTTACAAGGAAACAGAAACATAACTTAAAAACCGTTAAAATAGGTTGAAATATGGTTGAATGGAAGACAGATGTCAAATATCTAGGGCTAACCCTAGAAAACAAGTTACTCTGGAACAAACACAAAAACGAAATAATGCACAAAGCTATAAAAGCCCTTATAATGTGCAGAAACATTGCTGGGAAAAATTGGGGTGTAACCCAAAGACATTGAAATGGATGTAAACTGCAATATTGAGACTTATCATCAAATATGGGGCATCAGCTTGGGGCACGAGAGCTAATCTGATCAGTACGAGGACAAACCCCTCGAAGATTCAAAGAATAGCCTGTGCACTGTAGCAATAAGTACATGCTCCACCGCTGCAATGGAAGTAATCCTAAATCTCTCGCCACTGCATATCCAAGTAGAAAATGCTAGGAAGAAAACAATATATAGAATGATTAAAGAAGGAATAATCAAGGAAAGACCTTGATCACTTCAACTTGATCAAACTTGGGAAATACCCCAAGACGCCATGCCAAAGGAATTTAACTTTGTAAGAAAATTTACCACAAAACTGGGAAGTATACCTATCTAAATGGGACAAGAACACCAAATTGGGGCTTAGCCAAAACGCCTTAAAATGGTATACGGACGGCTCCAAGACAGATAAAGGAACAGTAGCAGAGGTTTTTGGGCCTATAACCAAATACCCAGAAAGCCTGGGTGCGTATCCAAACATCTTTCAAGCAGAAATTCGTGCCATTGAAAGATGTATAGAATTTAACATTCAAAGGAACTATCGTAGACAGAAGATTGGGATCATGTCAGATAGTCAAGCAGCCATCAAAGCTCTGAACAGATTCAGAATACAATCAGTTCAAAGATGGTCTGGGAATCTCTAAACGAACTAGGACAGAATAACACTGTTACCCTTCTATGTGTTCCAGGACACATAGGAATAGAAGGAAACAAAACAGCAGACAAGCTGGCAAAAGAAGGAGCTGAAACCCCATACCTGGGACCAGAACCATCTTGTGGAATCAGCAGAAGTATAATCTTAGAAAAACTAAGGAAAAAAATGGATAGCGAAAACTCCAAGTACTGGAATGATCTAGAAGGACTAAGACAATCGAAGACGCTCCTGGGAAACTATAACCAGAAGAGATCTAACAGCTGTCTTAACCTTAGTAAGAAGAACCTCCGAATTATAACAGGAATACTAACCAGGCACTGCCTATTCAGAGGACACATGAAGAAACTAGGATTGGTAGATGAAGCAAACTGAAGATTCTGTGAGGTAGAGGATGAAACCTCAATACACATACCCTCAGAATGCATCGCATTAAGTAATTCTAGGGTCAAATGCCCAGGGTCGTACAAAATAGAAAAGGAAGATCTACCTAACTTGAAACCCAGTGATATCCTAAACTTTCTAAGAAAGATAGGACTAGAAGAGCTGCTATAAGTCTGAGAAGTCATTAGAATTATAGCAAGAAAAGGGGGACACAATAGATCTTATAGGTCGCAGGTGTATCTGTTACCCCTAACTTGCTCATACATACATACATACATACATACATACATACATATATACATACATATATACATACATACATACATACATACATACATACATACATACATATGTACATACATACATACATACATACATACATACATACATACATACATACATACATACATACATACATACATACATACATACATACATACATACATACATACATACATACATACATACATACATACATAGACACAATATGTGAGACATCTCTTATGATTTTTTTTTTATTTAAAAAATTTACAAACAAGAAATGAGATTAAGAAGAAATTTAAAAAATGTCACATCCGGAGAGATTTGAATCTACGATCTTTATCCGATAGCGCCGTAAACCTTTTGGCTCCGGATAACCTAACGGTTAGTCACGTTTTTATATATATCTTAATTAAATGTGTTTTCTTGAATACCTAATCGATTTAAGAAAATATATAACGTTAATAAGAGAGAGATTACTTTTCAAACAGTTGAAACA
Source organism: Altica lythri (assembly GCA_964028335.1). Lineage (NCBI taxonomy): Eukaryota > Metazoa > Arthropoda > Insecta > Coleoptera > Chrysomelidae > Altica > Altica lythri. Next base: position 341,915 of record CAXIIO010000685.1, on the reverse strand, counting down.
TCAACATTTTTGCTCTGCCTTTTTTATTTTGTTGGGGACAGAAATCATAAATTCTTAGTAAATTAATTATTTAAGACATCTCATGGAAATTTTGAAATCTGGAAAACAAATAACTGTATATAACAGATCTTCTGTAGTGAATACTATGTCTTCAAAGTATTGGTGAAATTATTGAGCAGGAGCTTTTGATTATTGTATATTACGCTGACATGTACGTAATAATAAATAATAATTAGTATCTAGTCTTCAAATAATTGACATAATTATAATTGAAATCTTAGTTATTTATTCTAATTACTTACTCAATCGCACAGGAAGTCACGTGGGAAATAAGTTTCTGAATCTATTGCAATGGAACTTAATTAGTGCATTCATGGCTGTTGATCCAGTCTCAGCTAGTCAAACTGAAATCTAATAAACATGAGATTCAAATTATACAGTACAGTGCTATAAACCAGGAATTCGACAATTTTCTTAATAAAATATTTAAATAAGTTATTTTATATTAACAACCTAAAATCAAGATTACAACGTTCAACAGAAAACTAGGTGAAACCTTTGAAAGCAAAAGTGTGGACGATATGTACATATAAAACAGTTAAAGTAGAATTTACAAAAATGGTAACATATATCCGTAAAGTATAAATAAATAAAAAAAATTAAAATAAATGTACAAGAAATGCAGCGAATAGTGAAATGGTATTGTATCCATCAGCAGCGTCTATTAAAACTATGCAGCATTTACTTCAGAATTTAAAAAATTTTAGCTGAAACAGTGATATAAATTCTTTCCACAATGCTGATGGTCATTAGGTATAAATTAAAAACCTTGTGCATCAGTTTCTAGCTTTGAGGCAATTATTTACGTATTATACTAATGTTTACTTCCATTAGGTATAAAAATTGATCTAATTATAAAGGTAACTAAAAGGTCTGTATCATTATAGTAGAGTTTTATACTGATCTTCATGACAAATGTTTTGTCTATTATTAAAGCAGGTAAGAAAATACGTTAACATATTACTAAATATAACGGATATATAAAATTAAATACTCATTGTACAATATACTAGGCTGCGGTTTTTTGTTGTTGTTCTTGACCCAAGTTCAACATTTCTTAATCTTGAAACAAATAGTTTCGGAAAGAACTGCTCAATGATGTTACTCAAACAAAACAAAGATAAGTCCTATAAGCAATCTAGGAAAACATTATTTTGTAGACTACCTTAAAAATTTAAAAACCAAAAAAACTTAAACAGCTCTAATAACATGAGGAGAAGAATACAAATAGCAAAGAACGACTGGTTAACCAAACAATTATGTAGAGATAGAAAAACTACAAAAGCGCCACGATGAATTCAATATACATAGTAAAATTAAAGAGGAGTTTATAAGATACGTCACTTTTTTAAAATGGAGGATGAACAAGGTGAAATAGCTCAAGACGGTCAAGAGAGGAAAAGAATTTGGGACAAATACATTATTAACCTTTTCGATGATAATAGGTCGGAGATAAAGGAGATAGATGACGAAAATCTGTCGAGACTCCCTATCACGAAAGAAAAAATTATAATAGCAATAAAGACTTTAAAAGACAGAAAAGAAGTTGGACCAGATTACGTACCAGTCGAGCTACTCAAAATACTTGATGATAAACGAACCACCGTTCTGCAAAAAATATTTAACAAACGGGCCTAGAAAGTAGAGAGGCTATAGTAACAACTCAAATATGAATTCAGAATTGCTCAGATCTGAAGAAAGATGTCATATTCTGCTTTATCGACTACGAGAAAGCATTTGATAGAGTTCAACATCATAAACCCATTCAAATCCTAAGGAAGATGTATATAGTCCAAAAAGATATCCGTTGTATAGAAACTCTATACTGGAATCAAACGGCAAAAGTAAAGGTCGGTAACCAATATACGAAGCAAATAAAAATACTTAGAGAGGCCAGAAAAGGATGCGTTCTCTCCCTGCTCCTTTTTAATTTATAATCTGAAAGCATCTTTCAAGACGCGATGGCTGAACTCAATAGGTATTAAAATAAATAAAATATGGGTCACTAATATATGGTATGCGGACGACATAGTCCTAATTGCGGACAAAATGAAAGACTTTCAGGAGCTTCTTAATGCCATGGGTAGCAGCAGCCAAAACTTAGGCCTCAATATTAACACCAAGAAGACCAAATTTATTATAGTCTTTCGCAATACGGAAGAACATCAAGATGCAAGTTTAAGTCATAAAGGTAGCCCAATAGAACGAGTACGTGAATTTAAATATTTAGGCACGTGACTGTGTAAAGAGTGGACGTCCGATTTGGAAATCAAATGTCAAATGGAGATGGCCTGACAGGAAAGAGTGGACCCATGTGATCACTAATATGCATTAATGGAAAAGCAAAAAAATAAGAACACCTTAAAAGCACCGTCATACAGCAGAGTACCCGAAATGATCGTTATATTTTGTTTTGGTTAAAGTTGTCCATATAGTTAAATTTCATTAACTATTTTAAAGATTACTAGCGATTAGAATCCCTAAAACCATTTACAGTTGGTTTTATAACGAAATCTTGAAGTAGTTGCCTTGTCCATAATTAACGCATGAATGCCGCTTCCAAAAAAGAAAAAGAAATGTAACTTTAACTTTAACCTACTTTAAGACCAAGCGAAAAACTAAACCATTATGCTTCAGGAAATATGGGTGCCAAGTTTAAACTTCACAACCGAAATAGATGGAATTATAGGAATTATAGACGGAGAAACTAGAATTCCGTTAATATACAACCGATAGGCAAGGTATTGACATAAATAAACTTAGTCGAATTAAATGTACTATTTAATAGTATATTACGCTACAAGGGACGAAAGTTGAATTTTCGGCCCTGCACGTCATGATGCCCGAGGCGAAGCAGCCGAAGGCATCATGACGCGCAGGACAGAGATTTCAACTTTTGGCCCGTGTAGTGTATACTATTTTTCTTCATACCTCGATCGAAGGTACTTGCGGAACGAGCGAAGCGAGTGCAGCTGGTCGTGGGACAGGCATACTTTAATATTCAATTAACAGATGACAAATAAACAACATTGATGATTATTTTTGAGGTTATAGATAGAAATAGAAATGACACGAGAATAAACAGTCCCTAGTTACACGCATGAGAAATTTTTCCTCCCGCCGTAAACAGGGAGTAAATGTTAAAGACGACAAAACATCATGACGCGCAGGGCCGAAAATTCAACTTTCGTCCCGCCGTAAACAGGGAGTAAATGTTAAACTTTCTTCCCTGCAATTAGGGACGAAAGAACGTACTTTCGACCGAGGTATGAAGAAAAAACTTTTTAATAAAAAGCTTAAACCGCCAAAAAAACTGAAAAGCGTAAAATAAAAGAATTTTTTTTTAACCTTAATAAATAAGTTCTTAAAATATTCTAATTAATTTTAAAATAGCTCAACAAGTATAGCGCGGGGAACGATGCTCCCCTTTGCGACCGTTATTTTTTCTTTAAATTTAAGCAGATTTTGGTTGCAATGTTAATTTTATTCAGTTATTTTTTTTTAATTTAAGGTAATTTAGTTATCTTTGTTCATGGATTGTGTGGCATCGATCCAAAATTAAGTAGGATATTTTGATTATTTTAAGAACTTATAGTCAAGGAAATAAAGCACTACCCCTACCGTTTTTTTAAAGTAATGAAAAACGATCTTTAATAATTTTTGGTATAAATTATGCAAATTTTATAAATTAGACATCAGCAATTTTATTGAAAAACATTAGGTATAACCTTACGGTTTGTTAATAAGTTCATGGCGGATGGATAGTATTAGATATCTGACAATAGTTTTCAATTATGATCAACTTTTCTTAATACAGACACTATATATTGTTATGGTATTCAATAGTTGGTCTTTATATGTAATATAAGTGTAATTAAGACTAACTAGATATTAGAATTGAATAATCAATTTATGCAAATTATCAAGGAATCATAAATAAAAAAAAAATTTGGGTTGCGAGGTTTCTAGGGGGATAAAAAAAAAAAAAAAAAAGATTATTGATAGAATGTCATAGAATTTTGGAGAGTAAAGTCAGAGAAAAAGTTTAGGGAATTATATAGAATTTTAAAAATTTAAAAACCATTATAAAGTAAATATAATAATAATAGAAATTGAAAATGAAGATAAATACTGAATGTTAATGAATATAAATATAAAAATTATAAAAGAAGATTAATGTATGAATAGAATGTTATAATAACTATATGGTAGAGTTTAATATTATCGAAGAACCCAACCTTGAAGAGTCACAAGAATACAATTATATGAGTATAGAGATCATAACAATTATGGCGAGCCAACGTGTGGCGTGAATAAAACAAGAATCCAGTTTAAAATAGAACAGTATATTGAAATTGAGAGGGTGATATAGACAATTGAAGTGATTAGAAAATTAGAACAGTGAAGAATTGAAATAAAACATAAATACATTATAATAGAAATAAGAGGATTAGGTGAGAGTTTTAAGTATATTTATATTTATATATAAAGACCATAAAATTTTGAAAATTTTAAAACTAAATACAAATCGAATAAATATAATAAAGTAATATAATAAGTTAACATTATAAATTAAATAAATATATAAAATAATTAAAAGATTTGAATAAAATGAATACAAGACAAAATAGAAGAAATAGAAGGAGAGAAGATGGAATACAGGAATCTAATGAAAATATGCATGAAACAGAAAGTAATGATGGATCGTCGGAAGGAGAAGAAAAAACAATGTTTCAAGTGGTACAAGCTGATGTGATAGGAGATGCGACTAGTTCAAAACCACATCAAGAAACAGAGATGGAGAAAATGTTTAAATTTTTGGAAAATAAATTTGATGAAAATAATAGAAAAATGGATTCTATGAAAAAAGAAATAAGAGAAGATATAAAAAAAGAAATAAAAGATATGAACAAGAATATGGAAACATTTAAAGATGAAATGAAAAATATTATTAAAGAAGAAAATATCAAAATACAAAAAGAAGTCGATCAATTGAAAGATGGAATTAAGGCGATGGAGGAAATGGGTAATATACACCAGGAGAAGATTAATAATATAGAAAAAATTGTGAAGGAGCAGAAAAATGAAAATAAGAAAGAAAATGAAAGAATACTACAAACTATGGAAAGGAATGTAATGGAAGTAGCAAAGAAATTTGAAGATGAAACAAAAAAATTACAAAAAATGCAAAATGAAAGAACTGAGGATGGTTCCTATATGATAATACATGGAGGAGAAGGAGCAGTAAAATTTACAGGGAATATCAGTATATTACATCCATGCACGTATATGAATATGATTAAAACTAAGACTAGGAACAAAAGAGATTGGAAAGAAATTATAAGAAGTTCTTTGAAAGATAATGCTGCATTATGGTATGCAACACAGGAAAATGAAATATTAACCTTTAATGATTTTGAAAGGGAATTTCTTAAATATTTCTGGGGTGAATCAAAACAAGGGGTGAGTAGGGAAAAATTATATTTCGGAAAATTCAATTATAGATTAGGGAATAATTTAACTAATTATGCGTTACAATTATATAATGTTGCACAATATTTGGAACCTCCTATGAGAGAAGAGGAAATAATTTTATATATTTCTAGACATTATGATATAACAGTTTCTGAAACAATAGTTATACAAAATATTAAAAAAAAAGAACAATTGATTGAGTATTTAAATCGAGTTGAAAGAAATTTAAAGATTAATGAAAATAGATCACAAAATTATGAAAATGATAGATTTAGAAATTATCAAAACAGAAATGGATATAATAGAGTAAGAGAAGAAATGCGTAATAGAAACAATGGAAATTATAATTATGGATATAATGGGAGAGAAAATGGAAATCGTATAAACGGAAATACATATAGAAATGGAAATAATATGGATAATAATAATAATATAAGAAATGGAAATAACAGAAATGAAAATGGTTTTCAAAATGTAAATAATGGAAGATATGAAAGATCAAGATATAGAAATATAAATGAAATTCATAATAATAATAATAATAATCGAGAAGATAGAAATGGAAACAATAATGTACCTAGAAGAATAAATCAAATTAATATGCAAAGTAGAGAAATAGAAGAAAATGTAGAAAATGTTAGGGTATAGAACCAGAACAAGAAAATTTTTAAATAAGCACCTACAAAATTTTAATGTTAAATGTTGTTATATACATCCTAGTGAATTTATAAAATTAGAAGAAAATAATAATGAATTAGAAGATAAAATTGGATTAGTAGTTGTTGAAGGAAATTTAGAAAATAAGAAAATTAGAATTTTAATAGATACCGGATCAGAAGCAACATTGATAAATGAAAAAATTATTGAGGATAATAAATTAGAAGAAATGATTAAAATTCCAAGAATTAAGTTAATAGGTGCTAATGGAAAAAAATTAGGGGAAATTAATAAGACTATAAATATTAGTATTAAAATTGGAAATAGTATATATAAAATACAAGGTTTGATTATAGGAAATATGGAGTATGATATAATATTAGGTACTGATGAATTAGAAAGAATGAATGTTATTATTAATTATGAAGAAGGTTGGATAAAATTGAAAGAAGAACAAATCAAATTAAATAAAATAAACAATAATGAGGAGATAATACATATAAATGAACTAAGAATTAATGGGGAAATGATGAAAGAAGGAGAAGATATAAAAAGTGATGATAAATATAAAGATGAAATTAATTTGTTATTTAAAAAATATCAAAATTTAATTACATTAGAGAATAATACTGCCAAAGAATATACTCACAGATTTGAAGTAAAGAATATAGAAAATTTTCGAGTTAAAACTTATCCAATTCCATATCAATATAGAAAACAAGTAGCTATAGAAATAGATAAAATGCTAGAAAATAATATAATTGAGAGAAGTGATACATCTTTCATTAATCCAATTGTAGTTGTGAAAAAAGGGAATGGAGAGTTAAGGTTATGTCTAGATGCTAGAAATATTAACAAATTTTCAATACCACAATATGAGAAACCTATGCATATTGAAGCAATATTTGGTAGAATAACAGGAATTGAAATTTTTAGTAAAATAGATTTAAAACATAGTTTTTGGTTAATACCTCTACATAAAAGTAGTAGGAAATATACTGGTTTTAGTATTGATGGTGTAGTATATCAATTTAAAGTAGTACCATTCGGTATACAAAGTGCATGTGCAGCTTTGGTTAAAGCATTACATAAAATTTTAAACAAATATGAAAATTTTGTTGTTCATTATGTAGATGATATATTAATTTATTCAAAAAGTGAAGAAGAACATAAAAAACACTTAAATATTGTGTTAAAAGAATTGGATTTAGCGGGTTTGAAAGTAAATAAAGAAAAATGTCAATTTTTCTTAAAAGAAGTGATATATTTAGGATTTAAAATTAATAAAAATGGAGTAGAGATGGATACGGAAAGAGTAGATAAAATTTTAAAATTTGAGAAACCAAAAAGTTTAAAGCAAATAAGGGGATTTTTGGGAATGATGAATTATTATAAAAAGTTAATACCAAATCTATCAGAAAAACAGATTCCATTAGTAGAATTATTAAAGAAAAATGTAAAATGGAACTGGAATGAAGAAAGAGAACAAGCATTCAATGATTTAAAAAAAATGTTTACTAATAATTTGAAGGTATATCATCCAAATTATGAATTAGATTTTATATTAAGAACAGATGCATCAATTAATAAGTTAGCAGGGGTTTTAATACAAGTACAAAATGGAATAGAAGTACCAATATGTTTTATGTCTAGAGTCACAAAAATGTATGAAAGAAATTATAGTGTATCAGAATTGGAATTTGCGAGTATAGTTTTTTGTGTGCAAAAATGTCGATTTTATTTAATTGGAAAAAAATTTATAATTGAAACCGATCACATGGCTTTGAAGAATGTAATGGTCAATCGATTTAATAATAATAGGATATATCGATGGAGTTTATTATTACAAGAATATGATTTTGAAATTAGATATTTATCAGGAAAGGAAAATATTATTGCAGATACATTATCAAGAGAAAGTAGTGAAAATAAGGATAAAGGAAGAATAATACAAATTGGAATGAACAAATTAATAGAAGATGAAGGTATGTTTTCGGAAGAAGAAATAATAAGAAGTCAACAAAATTTAACAGAAAAAGAAAAACAGAATACTTTAATTAAAGATGGATATTATATAAAGGAAATAGGAAATGAAGAAGTTTATGTAATTGAGAGTTATTTAGGAAAACAAATATTAAAAAATTTACATGTAACATATGGACATATAGGTTCAAGAAAATTATGGTTATTATTTAGAGAAAATTTTATCATGAAAAAAGATCAAAAGATAGCAAAAGGAATAACAAGAACATGTAAGATATGTCAATTGAATAAAAATAAGAATAAAGTGAATAAAAATATTGGGAAAAGTGTTACAGCAATGGAAAAATTGGAAATAATAGCAATAGATTTCATTAGTAATCTAATAAGAAGTAAAAATAATAATAAACATATATTGGTAATTGTTGATGTTTTTACAAAATTTATAAAATTATACCCATGTAGAAGGACAAATTATAAAAGTATTAAAAATTGTTTACAAAAATTTATAGAAGAAATAGGTAAACCAAGGACATGTGTAATGGATAATGCAACGTATTTTCAAGGACAGAATTTAGAAAAATTTTTAAAAAGGAAAGGAATCAAAAAGAATTGTATTAGTATAAGACATCCTGCAGCAAATCCTGCAGAAAGATATATTAAAGAAGTGATAAAATTTTTACGAATAAGTTTAAATGGAAAGAAACATAAAGAATGGGAAAATTATATTAATAAAGTAGAAATGTATATAAATGATATTCCAAATGTAATAACAGAAGAAACACCAACATATTTAATGTTAGGTCAAAAACCAAAACGAAATTGGGAAGAAGAAGAAGAAAGAAAAAAATATGATGAAATTATAGAAAAAGTAAGAAAAAGGTTAATGGATGCGTGGGAAAAATATTATAAAAAAATTAAGAAAAAAGTGAAATATCCTGTAAGGTTTAAGAAAGGAGATTTGGTAATAATAAAAGCATATATAAGTGGAAATTTAAAGAAAAATGAATCAGGGAAATTAAAAGCTATATTTGAAGGACCATATAGAATAGTAAATGAGGAAGGTGTTAATAGTTATATTGTTGAAGATCCGATAACAAGAAATGTTAGAGGAGTATTTAATATTGAAAGCCTATATAGGTATTTTGAAGAAACTTAGAGTATTCAGAATTTGTGTTAATATGTTAATTGTTATATACTTTAAATTTTAAATTATTAAAATTTTTTTTCTAAAATTTATAAAATTTTAAATTTGGGAAATTGTTATGGTATTCAATAGTTGGTCTTTATATGTAATATAAGTGTAATTAAGACTAACTAGATATTAGAATTGAATAATCAATTTATGCAAATTATCAAGGAATCATAAATAAAAAAAAAATTTGGGTTGCGAGGTTTCTAGGGGGATAAAAAAAAAAAAAAAAAAGATTATTGATAGAATGTCATAGAATTTTGGAGAGTAAAGTCAGAGAAAAAGTTTAGGGAATTATATAGAATTTTAAAAATTTAAAAACCATTATAAAGTAAATATAATAATAATAGAAATTGAAAATGAAGATAAATACTGAATGTTAATGAATATAAATATAAAAATTATAAAAGAAGATTAATGTATGAATAGAATGTTATAATAACTATATGGTAGAGTTTAATATTATCGAAGAACCCAACCTTGAAGAGTCACAAGAATACAATTATATGAGTATAGAGATCATAACAATATATATTCCAAGTTGTGAACTTTGTCTTAACACTTTGAGATGCACTTTGGAAAATGTATTTTTCACCTGCAACAATGCAATTTTCATTTGCCCCTCATTATATGGGGCCAACAAGTTTCCTGAAGCTCTCCCAAATCGAATGCACAGTTTCATAAAGATTCGTCTTATTTAAAAAAAACCGTAGGTTTATGCCATTTTAGTGCTTTATTTCCTCGCCTAATACTTATTAATGTTAATGAAAAAGGTTTGTTATTTTACCCTTTTCATTTTTTTCGGTAGTTCAATTTATTTGTTTAAAAGTTTTATTTTATATTTTTTGTGGCTTACTTTACTTTATTTCTAACTTAATTACTACCTACCTTACTTTAGCTATTGACTCTTTTATAATCCTACTTTAACTATATTGTTTGTTGTATAATAAATACTTAAAAACACAAGCTTTTGGTATATCCAATTGGGCAAGCCTACTAGAAATGCTGCTTGAATAAAAAAATATATACAGAAGAATTTATCTTGAGAAAAAAAAAGGTTGGAAGCAAATTTGGGACCAACTTTGAGATATATCCTATCTAATTGAAAAAGGATTATTAAAATCGGACTACTCTGTAAAAAATGTATGTGTAGTTATACATTACAATCAGTAAGTAAACAATCAATCATCCCCTGTTTACCCATCACTAGGGTTAGATTTTTTAGGATACCAACTTTTAAGTATACCCTTCTAATACAATTTTTTTTAAATCGGACTACTTTGTAGATATGCGTGGTCGTACATAAAAAAATATACTCGTCGACTTGAGAATCTCCTCCGTGTATCGTTGGTTAAAATTTTTTTTCTAATAAACATGTTAAAATTACTAATAAAAATTAAACACTTTGAAGTGTAATCCAATATCCGTTGGGGCATATAGCCCAGGAAGTAGTTGTTTTTTCTTAGTTGAACGGTCATTGTCTTTGAAAATGTTTTTCAAAACTTGTAAAGCGTTAGAATAATTTTATTATTTCTTTGATATCTATTGATAACACGCTTTATTAAATACGACAATGTTACAGTTTTCTGTAATAATACTTTAAACAATACAGTTTATAACTCTCAAAAAACCAGCTAACTATAATCTTATAGAAGTTTTATTATAAGAAAATGTATTTGATAACAGTTTATCAACTTAGTTAGCTAAAATTAAATATGATTTGTCAGTCTGTTTCTGTTTTCTGACAAAAACGACATACCTAACTAACAAGCTATCTAATAATTTCTAACCGCAGGCAGCATCATCGTAGTTTTTGCTTGTTAAGTGTAATTAGCCAAAATTACGAACGGCGTCCATGTCCAGTATGTCGAGGCGCCTCATCGTCGTCCTTTTAAATCCTTTGAAAGGGAAGCAATTCGCCTCCTATGAATGCGATGCTAGAGATAACACACGCCACGGCGAATTTAGACCGCAGGATGAGAGAAATAATAATTGCCGGATCACTATTGTTTTACCATCTGCCTTGATTGCACTGCGGATGGCCCGAAAGTGTCGAGCTGACTAATCATTTTGTTCCATATTCTCGTAGTGTTAGACTGCACATTCCCTCTGTTGGCTGTTTACGCCAGATTCCATTTTGTCATATTGTTATTATAGACATAAAAGAACGTTAAGCTACATTTTAGAATATAGATAAAACTTTTTCAACTTGGTTTTTATAGAGAAGTGATATTCTGAATAAATTTTTAGTTCTAAAATATTACACTTAATTATTAGATTTGTTTGGCTTTAGAAGTTAACTTTATTATAACAAGATCGATAGTCTGCGAGTTTGTAAATACAGTTAGCTCAACTTTTCATTCAAAGCATGAATGCATTCAGAAAAATTCTTCCAGGAAAATATAAAGTATAGTATAGGAATTAACCTTTTGCAAAGTTTTATACGCTCTAACCTTCAGAGGGTTATACAGTGAATTCTTTATTTTTTATTTTTAACAAACAAAAGTTTTATATTAAAAAAATTGTTTTTAATGAGAGAGTTGTTGATCCTTGGAAGCCTACTAATTATAACTTTGAATTAACTTTCTTTTGTATGGAAATTTATTTAATAAAGCATTGTATTCGAAAAATATTTAAAGCAATTATTCCATATCATATCTAAAAAATATATTTTTCCGACGTAAAAAGAATTGCGGAACTTCTTATGATATAAATATTCTTAATAAAAGCGCTAATGATATACGAACATATATATTTCAGTGTGACAAATTCAATTTGGTCCTTCGAGAAAAGAAATGGAGTGGACAAGCTGCACGCATGTCGTGCAAAACGCGATTTTTACGTTGTAGATGTCAAAAAGCGGCGCCATAGACTGTCCTGCAATAGGGAAACCCATATTGTATTATTGTATGAGTACAAGGGCGTGGAATTTGGTAGCGGTTTATATATATTTGAGGCAATGACATGTTATCACAAATAATTTTATACATATCTATTTCAGTTGTTCTCACTTTTATTTGGTTGTATGTATGTATGTGGTGTTAGGGGTAACAGATACACCTGCGACCTATAAGATCTATTGTGTCCCTCTTTTCTTGCTATATTTCTGATGATTCCTCAGACTTATAGCAGCTCTTCTAGTCCTATCTTCCTTAGAAGGTTAAACTTATTATTTATTTATTTATACACACTGTTTTTTTTAATACAGTAGAAGTCCGATAATCCGGCTTGTCCGAAACCGACTCGGTGCCGAACTACCGAATATTCCGGTCTATCGGGCGGTGCCCCTTCTTTTTTCTTAAAACAAATGTGTGTACATAGTATGTACACACATTTGTTTGTACTACATACATACATAAATCGTAATTATAAGAACAATTATGTTAATAATTAAACTACAAATACAACAAAGTTTATTTTACATTTCATATAATGTATGTAGGTACACGTACTGTAAAACATATTTCACTTATATTTAAAAGAGTCACGAATGTCTTTTGGTTTTCTTGTCTTTTGGCGTTTAGTATAAAATTCATTTCTAATGATCTGGAAATCAATAATTTCTGATTTTTTCCTTTTCTTCCGTTTCGGCATCTCAGCCACTTATGTCTAGAATAGGCTGAAGGTTTATTACACTGTTGATAATGTCCTTATCGGTTAGTTCTTGTTCAACAAGCTCATTCTTGTCGATTATAAGCCACTCAAATACCTCATCTTTAGGCAGGTTTTTCAAGGGATTGTCAGCACTTCTAACGACATCCAAAACGTCTTGATGGTTTCATTCTGATCAGTCTGTAGAGTTAGTTAGTTAGGCCGGTTTCCGAACAATACAAAGCGTTTCCGCCTGATCCCGAACTACCCCGAAAACTTCAGAATAGCTCCTGAGCGTTTTTATTTGCTTTAAAGACACACTTTTCGAGAAAACCAAAATTTTTACAATTTCCCGGAGCGATGCTGGACTCTCGGGCATTCCCGACTATATATTGATATAATAGTATATATAGTAAGGTCATACTTCCTTCGGGTTGAAGCAACAAACTGTAACATTGGTGTATCGGAAATAAGCTAGCAATCATATTTTTACAATGTTAGGTCTACTTTGTATAATTCTACAGCACCTAAATTTTTAAAATCATACAAACAAGAATATATTTAATGACATTAAGAAGAATATATAATCTTGTTTGTATACCTCCAAAATTTCAAAAATTCCATGAGAGATATGTCAAAATTAATCCTCTACTATAAATGCATGGTTCCGGTCTCCTAACCAAATAAAAATAGAAGACAAGCCACAAAAAAGTGACAAAATCTCTCTTTCATTAACGTCATGCTATATGTGCTTAAGGAGAAAGTGAGTAAGTGTTACATGTGTTATAAGTTGAATTTAACGACCAAAAAAGTTAAATAATTTCTAAGCATTCATAGATTGAAGGTTAGAGCAGTACCGCGTAGAGGCAAAGCTTGTCTGTACACTTTCTAAAATTTCAATGAATCTCATGAGAATATATCTCAAAATAATCGTTTACTGAAACTAACTCCATAACAGATTTGTATAATATTAGCTTATATGACAGTTTATAAAAAGTACCTGGATGACCCAGTTTTACTCGTAAAACACCTTTATCATAAGACATTTCCCTAACAACTATCTGGGAAAATAAATTTATATATATATATACAGGGTGTTTCAGGATTATATGGTCAAATTAAAAATTTGAGTTCAGGAGCCAAAAATAAGAAAAAAGTTTCCTATTAAAATCAAGAAATCCTTTTTTGGCTATTAGCAAACAATATCGAACATTTCTCAGTAGATGAAGATTGGAAACGAATCTGGTTAAGTGAGAACGTTTTTAACCAAGGTTTAGTAGCAGATCCAACAAAACCACTACCTGGATTCAAACATCCTAGAAATATCTGGTGTAAATTGAACCGTCTACGCACTAGTCATGGACGCTGTAATTCCACTCTCTTTAAATGGGGTGTTGTAGAAAGCCCATTATGCTCTTGCAATATAGCCGAAGAAACTATTGAACATTTAGTCAATGAATGTCATCTTACAAGATTTACTGGCGGTTTCAAGATTTATATGAATTGACACAAAATGCCATTGAATGGCTCACACAAATCAACAGTCTTTGAATATACAGCAAGTAGTTCTGATTAAGGTTTTTTTTCTGCGGTTTTTCCCTTAATCTCCAACACGAATGAGAGAACTGCGCACACCCTTTAAAAAAACTTTCCGCAGATACAATATTTAGAAGAGTGTTTTCTCAAGTTTAATGACTATATTATTGTTAATAATATATATTGTACTACTACTATTTTTATACGAATATATATATATATATATATGGAATAATATCCGGAAACGCTTCGTTAAATAGTTATGCCCCTCCAAATAGGAGGGTTGAAATTTAGGTTTTTAATTTTTTACTTAAAGATAGGAAAAGTTTAAAAAATGAACTTTGGTAAATATTTTGTACTGGTAGAAACACTTCAAAAGAATTTTTTTTAATCATCTCCTATTATCAAAAAGGGTAAGATTAGCAACCCTTAATTCGTTTTTTACTACAACTTTTATACTTGTTATAATTTTATCATAAAAAAATACACCCTGTATAAACTAATATATTTAGAATATTTTTTTAATAAAACAAAATATGTATGTTCTTCTTTTCTATCCTTTTAGGTCTCAGGTATCAGGACTATTTGGAAACTTTGCTGTGTGTGTTTGTGGTGTTACCAAATATAGCATGTCGTTTTTACAGAAAAGAAGATTTTCGATTTCTAATGTATGCTAATTAAACAGACTATTATTTTCGGTGAAATCAAAATTAAATCAAAATGAAAGATAGTTTATTCAGGTTGTTGCTTATGATACATAATATGCTGTATTTTAACACCTATAATAAAGAGTATTGAACACTTTCCTGTGTAAGTATAAAAAAAAGAACTTAATCTGATTTCTGTATATTTCCATTAGGCGCTGATGAAAGCATTGTAGGAATAAAGTTTCTCACAAATTTATAGCTCTTTATTTTAACAACTTTTCCGAAAGTTTCCAAAATTGTTTTGTTTATATATATTATACTAGGTGTACCCGGCGCGCGTTGCTACGCCAACAACTAAAATAAATTTAAGAAAAATAAAAGAGAAGAAGAGATAGAGAAGGAAAGAAAGTTTATAGTTTTCGAACTTATATTTATACGAATTCGTATGGATATCTATTAATCAGTATTAAATTTGATACATGGAAGCGCCATCTGGTGGTAAGTGCCATTAATACGAATATCATATTCATCTTACCCATTAAAAAACATCATCATACTGATTTTCATGACAATCGGTTGGACGGGGCAGAAGTTACTACTCTGCAGCGCCACCTGGTGGCAAGTGGCATCAATGAACATATCATATAAACTTTCTCCGTATAAAAATACATATGAATACCAATTTTCATGTAAATCGGTTGAACAGGGCAGAAGTTGCTATTCTGCAGCGCTACCTGGTGGCGAGTGGCATCAATGAGCATATAATACAAACCTTCTCCGTGGAAAAATACATATACATACCAATTTTCATGACAATCGGTTGAACGGGACATATTTTGCTACTCTGCAGCGCCACCTGGTGGCGAGTGGCATCAATAAGCGTATCATACAAACCTTCTGCGTGAAAAAATACATATACATACCAATTTTCATGACAATCGGTTAAACGGGACAGAAGTTGCTACTCTGTAGCGCCACCTGGTGGCGAGTGGCATCAATGAGCATATCATACAAACCTTCTCCGTAGAAAATTACATATACATACCAATTTTCATAATAATCGGTCCAGTAGTTTTTAAGTTCATTGAGTACATACAGACATACAGACATACAGACAAACATTCATTTTTATATATATAGATATATAGATAGGTATATATCCGCGAGCAGGGTTTTGAACCCTGGACCCTTGGATTTGAAGTCCAATGCAATAAATATATATATATATATATATATATATATATATATATATATATATATATATATATATATATATATATAGGAATTTCATTCATCTATATGACAGTTTGTTGTACCATCTTGTATGGTTAAAAAAAAAAATGGAAAAAAAAATTTCCTATACGTGGTACACAGCTAGATCGATTATTTTGCCTTCGTGTGCAACGTGTGTAACGAATCGTTAGAGCCGTTTTCGAGAACCTATGGAAATATAAGCAGACAGTTGCTTAGTTAATATCTATTATAAGATAAGATAAGCATATCTAATATTGCTTAAACAGTAACTACAACATTTTCTTTTATTAGCTGAGGAGCTTCTTGCCACTAAAAATAAAAAATAATTGCTTATTGTATTAATATATTTGTCAAATTTAGCGCAGTCTTTTAAATCTTGACAAATTTAAGAAATCTTATCAAATCAATATTAATGAAATAAGCAAGAGCTATTTTAAAATGTAATTAGATATTTGTTTTAAAAGACAAGAAGGTCCCCAAAGAATAGAAGAAAGCATAAATTGATTCTATAAAGAAGATAAGAGATTATTTAAATGATCACAGCAATGTTTGGATATAAAGGATCTAAAAAATTACAAAGCATTAAATATACATAACATTAACGGTAAATTTGTCATATCATATACACATAAATATATATTAAAAAGTTTTTGAATACAAGTACAACAAATAAATTATGTAGATTTATACATTCAAACTGTTTTTGAATAACGTTAGTCTACTTACGTTGTACTGTCTAAGTACTAAGATGTTTTGGATCTGTAATCTTTCGCTGTACTGACTTATATACACGTCAAATTTATGCAAGCGATAATAAAAACAGAATTAAAATATGCAAACTTTACAGACTGCATTCATTTTCTCAACATTAATGCTGCTAGAGACAATTGTTTAGAAGTTGCAACAATTTTATTTTGAAATGCAGAGGACTTTATAAATATTCATAGCACAGCCCAATAATTTTTACGGATGTAATGTTACATGCATTGTTAATAAATTATTTACGGTACTTGGACTTGCCGAAAATGTCTCTTAGTTTTATCGTATAATATGTCACTATATAATAAAAAACCGGAGACAGTCATGAGGACAACCAACAAAAGTGAAAACTTAAAACTCTATTTTGAAATTTGATTTTGATTGTATATAATATTAAAAATTACAATTTCATAATTTTTAGATTAAAATTAAATTTTCATTTTTATATCTATCAGCACGCCGAGCAAGTATATAAATACAGTTAATTGTTGTAATTTTAGTGATTGATGGTAAGTGAATTACTTACCTTCGACTTGGAGTACTTACCGTCGAGTTGGATTACTTACCGTCGAGTTGCTAGTAAATGTCACCTACTGACGTAAAATCTGTCACGGTAAACAGTCAAAAATGATCAATCGTGCAAAAATATATCTTAATTAGTTTAAACTTACTGGTCGTGAGATTAATATAGAAGATGTTTGAAATTTACGTTCACTGAACATATTTAAGATCAACACATAATTAATATTAAGAAACAAAATCTTTATAGTTTTACATTACGCTGTGAAAGTAAAAAAGGTAAAAATATTTTTTCCTACGACCACATTGGAAAGTAACACTTATCACATTCTCTACCCCCATGAAAAGTGCAACTTTTTCGCACATGCACGGAAAACTTACTTTCCGCATGGAAGGATACCTAAGCATTTAACTACAAATATAAAACAAAATACAAACGGACAAACATTATACAGGGTAATTTTTACCGAATGGCACAATAGACAATTACACGGAATAAATATCTGACAATTTGTAATAATAGGTTTTCAACATATTACTATTTACAAATATTCAGTTCTTTTTATCAGAGTAGTTTTGCCATAACGTTTAATGGGCCACAGAAAAAAATTGTCATTAAAAAAAAATTAACGCCTGGAATGAACCAGGGTAAACATTTATTTACACTCGCTTTAACCACTGAACTAACACGGCACATATGGTTAGTTCCATATTTGAAGTATTTACCTTTTGGAAATTTTTACAATATAATATTCTTATATGTCTTGTGTTCATCTATACTAATATTATAAAGAGGAAAGGTTTGATTTTTTGTTTGTTTGTTTGTTTGTTTGTATGTTTGTTTGTTTGTTTGTTTGTTTGTTTGAAATGAATAGGCTCCGAAACTACTGGACCGATTTCAAAAATTCTTTTACCGTTGGCAAGCTACACTATTCCCGAGTGACATAGGCTATGTTTTATTTTAAAAAAAAATAGGGATCCTTACTAAAATGCCATTAATGTAACCAAAAATGACCTTAAAACCCTTACATCGCGTGCGCTGCGAATACTAGCCTCAAGGTCAAACCTTCCAATTAGTAGGGATCGGTTTTTCTCATGGCCAACCGCCTAAGGCGGGCCGAGCACCTGAAAATCAATTTATTTTGTTGCCAGAAAATAAAACAACATGTAATATTGTTTACAGGGAAGCGTTGACCCAATATATTTAGTGGCGAGGAAAGGTTCGTTTGTTTGTTTGTTTGAAATGAATAGGCTCCGAAACTACTGGACCGATTTTAAAAATTCTTTTACCGTTGGCAAGCAACACTATTCCCGAGTGACATAGGCTATGTTTTATTTTCAAAAAAGATAGGGATCCGTACTAAAATGCCATTAATGTAACCAAAAATGACCTTAAAACCCTTACATCGCGTGAGCTGAGAATACTAGCCTCAAGGTCAAACCTTCCAATTAGTAGGGATCGGTTTTTCTCATGGCCAACCGCCTAAGGCGGGTCAAGCACCTGAATATCAATTTATTTTGTTGCCAGAAAATAAAACAACATGTAATATTGTTTACAGGGAAGCGTTGACCCAATATATTTAGTGGCTTTTGTTATTTTTCTTTAATCTCCGTGCAAAGCCGGGGCGGGCTGCTAGTCGTTTATAATTACTGTTTTGTTTTTCAATAAATGATAATATATTGTTATATTTGTCCTTCGTGGATTCGGGATGAGTGATAAACAGCAGATAACTTAACAATTTATTGATAAACAAAAATAAATAACAATTTCTTAAAATAATCTACACAACAGTCACAATTACTGAATAACATCTTTAAAATACCTCGTACAACAATTCGCACTTCAATCACTGTCTATCACCAACTATTACAATTACAATTATCATTTTCCGTCCAAAGCGGTCCCTTATATATGAAATTAATTCCTTCTAGAAGCATCTCCAACGTTACATTCAGAACATACAACACTCTCGAATCTTCCGAACGTTTGAAAAGCCACTAGAATATTCGAAGAATCTGAGAACGGCCTGTCGCGACTCAGTCACCTTGTGGGCGACAGGTCCGGACTGGCTCGTAGGTAATTTATTATACTACTTAAGTATCGTAAATAGAACAGCAATATTTTTAATATAAACTAAATACATCGAACTAAAATAGTAGAACCTTTCACAAATAAAACAATCGCATAACAGAATATTTGGTAAAGTTATCTTGTGGTTGTAGGAAAAATAGTGTGCATTAGTTGTCCGGAAAATGCCTTTTCACACTGGTGTGAGAAGTGTCACTTTCCGCACTTGTTATGTAATATATAATATTGCTTAATGTTTTTGTTCAATTTGTTATTTACGTTACTGGTTCATTTCATAATAAAAATTTGTTGTGCGAAAAAATTATATATTAGACCTTGAATTTTATTTGAATATTTTTTCCTGTTATTTTATGACCTATTTTACTATTGTATGTATGCTATTATTCTGTTATACTATTTATGATGAGATAATCGTATAACAATAAATAATAAATTATGATTTCTTTATGTGCGTCATTTTAAAAAATTATCTTTTATGCTCATTTCTTCCGTTTTTAAATACTGGTTTCAGTAAAACTAAATTTAGGTTTAAATTTTATAACATGATCTGCAAGTGCATAAGAGGTAAATTGATGAGTGTTAATGTCACTTGTGTGTGATTTATTTCAGGATGTTAATTTGATCATAGCTTAAGCAAGAATTTTTTAAAATTTTAAAATTCTTGTTTTGTAGAACAAATTTATATTTTAAAATTAACAAGTAACGTAGATTATAATAATAAGTGGAAAAAATTGAACGATTTTGATATCATTGGTAGCAAGACAGAAGTTACTTTCTCCACGACCATTAATGAATGTAATAATTCCGACTTCATTTTTAATAATAGAAAGTGTTCTTGAGATAGAATATTCATTCTGAAACACTTGCTTCTTATGTGTTTTGCATGTATTTTCATTCTATAACTAGTGACGGAATAACATTCTGTAATTGCTCAACAAAAAACATAGATTGCCATGCGAATTTCAAAACTGTCACTCAGTTTGTCAGTGCGAAGATCTAATTGTTTCGCTACATATTTCAATTTAAATAAACAGAATTATTACATGGTCGTGGAGAAAATACAGTCTGTTACACGGTTAGAATATACTATTCAGTTCTTGCTTGTACATTAAAATGTGTAAATTCCAACAACATTTTTCGTTTTCATCATATTTTCTCGTTAGTTATTAGGTTTATACTAATAGTTTCGTTGTATTTTGTAATTCATGGATTAAATATATGATATCAACTGCGCCGCCTTACAGTAGCGTCATAGTACTTAGTTAAGTAAGAATTGCTCGATTAAATATATAAGATATTAATTGCGCCAACCTCCGGTGGCATTATGGTTCTTAAGTAAGAATTGCTCTCTTAAGTATAGGTGATGATATTAACTGCGCCACCTTAGGGTGGCGTCATAGTACTTACTTAACACGGGTATTTACTTGGCTTTCTTTTCCTCGCATTTTTTCTGTTTATAGAGTTTACATCAGTTAACTTAAACTGCCATCAATTATGAATTCGTAGAACTAAACCATAAATTTCATATCCGTATTGTCACTTTACCGTCAAAATACAAAAATAATTTAAAAAGTTATTAAAAAAACACTAAATTCATTAAAAAGGAATAAAAAATGCGCGTTAAGATGTTTTATTTTTTTGCATAAAAAACGACGCACCATACGACAAAAAGATAAGAGGGATATTTTGGCACAAATTAAACGAGGATTTCCAAAATGATTTTTAGTTTAAAATATCTTAGTGGCGTACCATTTTTTCTTTCAAAAACATTGAGAACATTACCCGTATGCGCGCCAATGATGAACATAAAATTTTTAATTGCATGTCAACCAATTCGCAATAACTACTTTTTAACAACCACCAAATTTCATTTGAATATCTTTACTGGTTTCAGAGCAATACATAAATAGTTAGTTTTTAAGAAAAACTTTAACTATATTCAGATAAAAAGTCATACAATCAATCTACGAAAATAACGCAAAAGTTTGTGAACCAAAAGTTTCGAAAAGAAAACTAGAACCGAAGAGCTAAAAAAAATATTGACAGAAATATCAAACTCTCAGAAAAAATATTTGTCGACGGCGGACAAGCAATAAGTGTTAAGAAGGAAATATATATATATATATCTATATGTGTTTATATGCCAGATACTTAGAAAGCTATTTAATAAAATCGCAGTCTATAAATAACAACTGTTATATTAAAAACGAAGACAAATGGAAACAATAACGAAGCTCCTGTGATATTCTAAAATAAGTTACAATATGATACACATATCAATACTATGTAGAGCATATGTAGAACGAGGCAAATAATGCTGAACTTTAAATTGGAACACAATAAACATAAACTGTTGATCAAAATACATAAAGTGTCTTTCTGTACTGTAAATATAAAAACTTTTTGATGGATTTAAAAAAAATATATCAATCGATGTAATTCTACAAAAAAGTCACCTAATTATGGTGCTAGTCTTCGTTAATAAAATATTTAAGAAAAAGATATATATAATTATATTTTAAATTGGTATGTCAAAATTTTAGTCGGATTTACAGTTTCCTACTCGGTTGTAGTTTCCGCCGACCATGGAAGTAAGTGCCGTGAAAGGTTGGCAGCTCTTTCATATTTAATGGAAACTTGGCCCTCGAGTCATTGGATGAATATTTTAGTAGCTATAGCAAGAAATGGGTCTCCCTTGACAGCCTCTATATTATGGTACGTTTCTATTTCAAATGAGTTTGTATACACACATACACCTAAGGTAAAGTGGATATTCATTCGACTCAAAGACTATATAAACTTTAGTATTTAATAGAAGTAGATTACTAGGCTTAAAAAAAATGCTGTATACAAAAAATTCGTCATTTTATTATTACATGTTGTAAAGCTAATCTCTTAAACAGCTTTATAACTATTTTTATTAATAGTTGACAAGACCAAATAAAAAATGTAGAAGTTTTTAATAAAATTTACTATTTAAAAACAAATGATTTTTTAGTTTCTTGTTCACTCTTCTCCACCTTTTCATATTAACTATATAAAGAAGCTGCAAGAGCTAACTATAAATTTATTGTGTTGTTAAAGCGCTTTTAGTAACTATAACTACATTGATTTTCACGAAACCATTAGGATTAATAAATTTATAGTTCTAGTGAAATCAATACTACTCTGTAGGTATGTTTATGAAATAAAAAATGCAGAGAAACAATTTCCACCTGCTCTTAAAAATATAATTCCGTTCATGCTTCTGCATAATACAGAAAACAGACTAAACAAACTACAATCAACAATAGAATATCAAACATTAATAGCATTACGAGTACCATGATGATATTGTATTAGTAGCCAACAAATAATATAAAATAAGAAATTTATAGCCATTATGTTGGAACATAAAATAACTATAAAATAACTATATACAAGCTGCGAAAGTTAGAACTAAACACTTCAGTATAATATTTCTCACGTTAATTCTTTCCCTTTATTTTTCTCCTTGAAATATTAATAAAATAGAACAAGTACAATCCACTAGGATAATGTTACTATAAACACACAGTTATTAAAATCAAAAGCCATTAAGAATTTAAAATTTTTTGTTATTAAATATATATTAAGTTGTAACTGTAGAAATTCCCACTAAAGGGATTATATCCCTTAGCTAGCTCAATTGAGTCGTGGCTTCTTTTCTAAGTTTTACCAGTCCTTCCCAAACATAAAATATAAGGGCGCCAGAGTACAAACAAGGAAATAACACTCTAACACCCGTTTAAATGATTTATTTAAAAAAAATAACAGTAATAATAAAAAAATAAATTTGCAAGTAACATTTTAGTTAGTTCGTAAATTAATTTAATCTCTTATCTTTGTTGTTGTTTTATCGGAAAGGATTCCCTTGGACAAAATTTCTTCCTGGGATGAACTGTTGCTTTTATGAACGGAATTGAATATTCTTCGAATCATATGTACTACTGCGAAAAGTAAAAGTAACAATAAACTGTCATGGTAGGTTTCCACGCTTGGCAATTCTCCGCAAGCATCCACAAGTTCCAAGCATTTACAAACGCTTGAATTACACGCTTGTAAGTGCGC
The DNA here is from genome assembly GCA_964028335.1 of Altica lythri. NCBI lineage: Eukaryota > Metazoa > Arthropoda > Insecta > Coleoptera > Chrysomelidae > Altica > Altica lythri. Next base: position 318,067 of record CAXIIO010000685.1, on the reverse strand, counting down.
TAGTGTGTTAGGGACAGGTGAATTTATTTCAGCACACAACCGTACAGCCCGAACTCGTGAGTGGCATCTATGGCCAAAAAACTAGAGACGGAGATCGCAGGTTCAAGTCCTGTCATTCTTTTTCAATTTCTCCTTAATATCATTTCTTTTTTGTCCAATTTTAAATTTCAAAAATCCATGGTACTCAAGATAATTACTTTAATCAAAATCAAACCGAATAAAAATATACAAGCGGGCATAAAATTGTGATTTAGAGTTTGATGCTTTAATTGTGGATTTGATAATTAAGATCTCTCTTATTAAAGTCATATATATGTGTTTAAGGAGGAATTGAGGAAGTGTTCTATGCGACATAAGTTAAATCAAGATAATAGGAGGGTTGTCTTTTTAGTTTTACATATAAACAAAAAATATATAGACTTAAAAAGCACTGTTATTATAATTTTTCCTTCCTGGATTCGGGATAAGTGCTAAAAGCAGACAAACTTAACAATTTATTGGTAAACACAACTAAATAACAATTTTTTAAACTAATTTACACAACTTTACTACAGTCACAATTTATAAATAACGCCTTTAAAATATCTCGTACAATAATCGCACTATCGCCAGCTATTACAAATACAATTCCTTATTTATCGCCAACTAACACAATCACACTATTATTTATCGCCAACTACTACCATAACAACTCTGTCTTTCTCTCCGTCCAACGCGGTCCTTATATACCGAATTAATTCCTTTCATCTACACATCTACACAGATCCCACAAAAATCCTTCTAGAACGTCACTAACCTTAGGTTTCTAGAACGTCGCTAACATTACATTTCTAGCATCGAAGATTCCGGCAGCCAATCGAACATTCTCGGGTTCCAAGAACTGTCCGTCTCTCTCGTTTACTTCCTGCACGGCAGGTCCGGACTGGTTCGTAAAAGTACTTTCTTGTTTTTCAAAATGTGTACCACTAAGATCGACATACTTTTGCATACGTTCAAACCAATGGTTTAAGTCTTCAATTGACACCTGCAAAGTCGCTGTTTTGGCATTGATTCCGTATTCTGGTGACTGGAATCGCTGCCCTCGCATTGAATTCTTGATCTTTGGGTATGTGAAGAAGTCGTTAGGACTTAGATCGGAACTATCCTGTGGACGGTCTAACAATTCGATGTTTTGAAGTTCCAAAAACTCGATTGTCTTTTGAGCAGTTTGAGCACTTGCATTGTCTTCATTGTCCTCATTCGCCGTTTTGTTTTGCTTTTTTGGAGTTTCGCGATAGTTTCTGGCAAACAAATGTTTATACACCAATCGGAAGTAACCATTCTTCGATCTTCTAAAGCAATTGTTGCCACATGAACAGATACCTCTATCTTCCGGTATGTTACACGGCGGTCATCCTTAATTAGCTGATAAACCGCACCAATGTTTTGCTGTGTGACTGCTGTTTTGGGTGGACGTTGAAATTCGCAATACAGCGCAAAATAGTTGACTCGTGTGGTGCTTCATTCCCAAACACAGAAACCATTTAATTTCTCTCCGAAAATTGTAAAAAATTATTGCTCGAAAACGTTTTTGGCTAAGATCCATTTTTCGACCGACTTGCTGATTTAAAAAAATTACTGTACCTACACGATCGCAATGAAACTTTGGAATTATGTTTACAAAATATTGAGGTTAGATTTGTGTCTAAAGGTTCATTTGGTAGCGCCTTCTAAGAGACTATATGCAAAACTAAAAAGACAACCCTCGTATCAAAAGCGCCTCTAACCACTAAAAGGCCATTGTGGTCAAATAATTAAAGGTTCTGCCGGCTATAGATAAAAATCAGATGTAACATTTTTTCGATATTAACTTTATGTAATCTCTTGTTTGCATAATATCTTAATTTCAAAAATTATTAGTATATTAATGTTTTTATATTTGTTTCAGGTAAGCGTGGCAATGTAAATTTAGCGACAATTTTGAGTAAGTAAATAGAATTAGGTAAATGACTCGCCCCCACACATTTTTAATCTTAAAACATAGTCGAGGCAATAAAGCATCAAAATCGGTATTACCTCCAAAATTTAAACGGCAAGACGGATTTGAATGATTCTTTGAGAGCGTCAGGAAACTTTGTGACCTTATGGGGTCATGTAATATTGGAAAACTGCATTTGTGCAAATGAAACGCATTTTTAAAGTGCTTCTCTAACAGAAATCGTTATTTATCTGCGGAAATAAGTTCAATTTTAATTACTCGTAGGTTTTTGAGGGCGCTGAAAACAAATTGACATTAAAAGTGATCTCTGGAAAAACTAGTTTCCAGGATACCTACCGTTTACGTCGTCTTGTGAAGTTTTCGGTAATATCGTTAAACAATTAGTCAAAATTCAATTGTTGGGAGTTTTGGGCTTGCTGAAAACGAAGATGACATTAGTAGTGCCCTTCAGATTACCTGGTGCCCAGGATACTTACAGTTTACCTTGTCTCCAGGAGTTTTGGTAATATTATTATACAATCAGTCAAAACTCATAACTCGATGGTTTTGACGTGAAAGTCGCTGTGCTGGGCACTCCGTAGACCGCTAATAATGATAAATAATTGTTTAATGCATTTACCGAAAACTTCAGGAGACGAAGTAAACAGTAATATTCTAAAATATTTAATTAAATTAAAAAATAATTAAATTTTATGCAATTTAAAAAAATAAAAACCTCCTAAACCAAGGCTGAAAGTATTCTTACCACAAGTTTGTCGTAATAGTCTGCTTACTGTAAGTAAATTAATATCTTTTATAGCAGCATTTTTTTTCTATGGTTTTCATTAATGTTCTTCTTTGTTTTAATTTAATCTTGATGACATTATGTCACATAACCCCTGTTATGGATGCCTATGATAAAACCATACCGTTCCTATACCAAAAAACATGCTTATACAGCACGAGTTGATCTCTTCCTGCTAACGTAATCAAAATATGCGCTAATTCCCTCATGTAGCCTATATTAATATTCACCTCTTCTGCTCCTAACATCCCTTACTCCCTTTTCCACCCTCTAGGCACGACTAAAAATCAATTTAAATAACGATGCTCATGCGAGATGGAGTATATATCGTGAAATAATGTTTTCAGAAAAGTAGAAAATTACCAATAGGTATGTTGACAAAATATCGATATGTATTTGTATCAGTTAAATTGCTTTTCTGAAATAGTTAAGATATATCAAATTGAATTCCATCAAACATTATAATTGGCTGAGAATAGTAAAATTAATCAAGAGAAACTGATGAAAATTAAACACACCGGATGAATAAGATTTATCAATTTTATACGGCAGATTGATCCAATTATTTCATATCAAACCAAAAAAAGTTTCGTATGAATGTAGGTAGATAGATAGATAGAACCGACTTTATTTTTCACTCGGCGAAAGTCGCTGTAGCTGTTGTTTTAACCGGGATTATAAAGAACCAATTTCTTATATAAATTTTAGATTGTGATTTCATTCACGTTTTATGTCAAATCGGAATATTCCAGAAAATATATTTCGATTAAAACTTTTTTAAAATATTAAAAATAAATAAATAAACTTACCTGATCACTTAGAAAATGCATTTCGTCCATTACCTAAATGAGAAACTGACGGACGACATCGTTTAGAGACCTTTCTTGCTGTTCAGGTGAAAACCTAAAAAAGAACGAATATAAAATTTCTTAGAAAATTCAGCAAGGGTCGCAAAGTTAGGTGGTATACAGCTGGTAATTTAGAATAATCATTAGTTCTAACTTTTAAGTTTAAATAAATTGACTACATAAATTTTTAACTATCTTATTTATTTGTTTATTTAAGTTATTTATTTATTTATGTATTTAGAAGGAGAAAGTAGTACTTACTGAAGTTCTTGAGTTTTTTAATAGTTAAGATTTTGATACCGTTTCATTTGTTCTCTCGCTGTCTGACTTTTCGTCATTTTAATTGCTCTAAGTTTGCCATAATCGACAGATCAAAGATTACATAAATATCCTTAATTACCATTTAAAACCCCTTATTGAGAATTCTTCGGTTTTGAATTTCACTTACTAAGAATAATAAACGTAATACACAACACAGACTTCTCTTATAAGTAAGATCTGAGGTGTTAATTTGTGCAATTAATTTCACGCTTTTGATTGTATAAATGTGCTATTATGTCTAATTCTTGCGGAGTTATGGTTTGAAAACAGTATTTCACAAAAGAGAAATAAAAATGAAACCAAAATTATATGAGAACTACATATTGCGTTGAGTACTATTCTATTCAGCTTTTGAAAATTCGCATTTTATCAAAGTGAATGAATGACCTCATTAATATAAACGAGCCCGAATAAGGTAGGGCTTTATAGTAAGGCCCTCTGGGCCCTATCCCTTTCAGATTATGAGATACAACATTTAAAATATGCATTGCAGACGTAGTGGTATGTACATATACTTTGGACGTATCAAAAGATCTTGTGTTGTTTGACAGGTAGCGTATGTAACCTCAGTTACAGAAAACTTTCTTAGGAGCGAGCCACTACTAATGTTGATTTTATACATTTTTCACAGGTTTCAGAAGAACAGATATTCGAGATATTCCTTTTGTAAATACACATAGTATGATAAAAACACTTGCTTAAAATATACATAAAAAGAAATAATATTCAATAAGCAAGTTATTCTTTCCCAGTTGGTTTTAAAGCGGGACCGTGTGGGTGTGGTGAAGATTCGTAACGACAAAATTCCATAGATCTATCATATTTTACTTACAATTGTTTTTTTATTATTTATTAAACTTACCAAATTTACTCATGAAGTCAGTGATATTGTGACAAATATAAAAGATTAAATTTGAAAATTTGTCACTACCCGGCAAAAATGAAATGTAGAATTACTGAGCAGCGATACCAACTTTACCGATTGTTCGGTAGGTCTACTAATTTACCGATATACCGTTATAATTTTCTTTCATAATTATTTAACTTTTTATAACTTAATTTAAACTTATCTTTTTTTATTAAATAAACGGTTTTTTAAATTTTTGTCAATTTTTTAAAACTACCGATTACTACTTATTTTTTGTATCAATCTACGGATTAAAGAAAGTTTAGGTTGGCAACGCTGCCGGTGAGCTACAACAATGCAGACCGAAATGCGGATCGAGAGCTTCGGCAGCATGGAACAATACTGTTTTTATTCTCTAACACGGTGTGTTTGAACACATCTAAATATACTATATTTCTGCTGAACGTGCTATGTTTTTAGTCGAAATTGTCGTTTTTGGTGTGAAAATATAGTTATACTAGTAGAGCTCTTCCACAAAATCTATCAAGCAAGAGAATTACAAAAAGACTAGCTAAAATCGATTTTCATACCTATACCTAAAAACCTAAAGACAACAAATGTGAACAGTTACGTCTAATAAGTCTGATGAAAATTATAGGTACATCGCAAAATATACCGGAAATGCGAAACCGATATAGGTATAGAACAATTTTGATTTAGAACGAGACTAGAGTAGCGCTGCTTAGCTCATCGGTACTCCTGCAAAAATGCAGAGATCAGCGTAAGAAAGTATATATTTGCTTTATAGATTACGCAAAAGCTTTTGATTGTGTTAAACATTCTGAGTTAATGGCAATATGAAATGCACAGGAATTGGATGGCAATGACATACAAACTCGGTTTCACCTATATAGACACCAAGTAGCAACCGTGAGACCGGAAAGCGGACTAACAAGTCAAACAACCATTAACCGCGGAGTTAGAAAAGGATATTTACTATCGGCCACTTTATTCAGTATCTACTCAGAATCCATCTTTTTGAAAGCGTAAAACCTCTCTGTAATATAAGATACGCTGATGACACAGCGGTATTAGCTGAGTGTTCAGAAGACCTAAAAATGCTACTAAATATAAACACTGTGAAGACCTAGGTTATGGTCATAACTCGTAACCCGAATGTACAAACAAACATAACCAATTGAACAATTATCAATATTTAAATACTTGGGCTGTTGAATATCGGACAATTTAGACACAGACCAAAAAATATGAAAAAGAATAGAGATGACAAGAGCAACTATCCTCAAGATGAGGAAGTTGTTAAGCGAGCTTAGCCTCAGAATAGCATCAACTGCTATGTGTATCAAGCTTTGTTATGGAGTTAAGGAATTTACAATGAGAGTAGGTAAAATGAATCGCCTTGAGACTTTTGAAATGTGGATATTTCGACGTATGCTCAGGATATCCTGGGTAGATCACGTCACGAATAAAGAAGTTTTATGAAGAATGGGAAAAGACAACAAATAAGATGAGGAAACATATCTCGGCACGAGCTACAAAACTCATCAGGGAAGGAAAAATAGAGGACCTGGTCGAAGACAATGTTCGTGGGTTAAGAACATCCGCGACTAGACATGACTTGATTCTCATACACTGAGAGCAGCGCAGAATCGCACACAATTCGCCGAAACTTTTACCAACCTCCACGATGGAGATGGCATTTAAAGAAGAAGAAGGTGTAAAATGACGGTTTTGTGAGGAAAGATGACAGTTTCTGATGGGTGAAAATGATAAATTTTTATGCAAAATAGGTTTTTTGGGGAAAAATGAAGATTTTAGTAAAAAAAAACTGTGATTACAGAAAAATTGATAGGTTTATTAAATAATAAGTGTTTTAGTAAACATTACGTTTTTAGTGGAAGATTAACTGCTTTTGCAAAGAAAATGATGTATTTCATTGTAAAATGACTGTTTAGAAGGAAATAAAGTTGGTTTCTGGGGATAAAATGATAGATAACCCACAAAAATATTAGTGTAATATTAGTCTAATAATCGCACATGCTACTGTCAAACTGGTTTAAGTCACGTAACGCATAATCAAAAACCTAGCAAATAATTTTCCAACTAATCCGCTGTTGCCATTTTTATGGGGATTGGGTCAAAATTCTAAGACATCAATTGTTTTACTATATGTACTTACACAATTGATGGTTGAGAATTGTGTTTTGGTCAGTTACACAATAATGATTTACATGTCAACTAATATTGGAAAACTTTACTAATAAGTTTACGCGATCTTTTGATTTGAATATCACAAATATCTATTGTTTAAAGTAAATATTATCTCCTGTTACACATATTTTTCCTGGCTTTTGGGTATTTTTCTTTGAACGTATGTAGCTTCTGTGATCGCATCTGAAGCTAAACGGAAATAACGTCTGTGTGTCGTTATGAAAAGGAAAGACGGAAAGTGGAAAGACCTGAAGTGCATATGTATGTAAAAGTGGAAGGAAAATGCGAAGTTAAGGATTCAGCATAAACTCAAGAGTTATACCACATCCATAAAGAAATAACATATTCTGAAAATTTCTAGGCCTGTTTCAAATATTTGATAAAAATAAGTATTATAAACGAGAAAAAATATATGTAGGTACATTCTACAGTGATCTATTCCACCTATCAGATTTAAAAGAAAATAACTGATCGTCGTGTTAGTAATAAATTATATTATAATAATATTCTTCTTCTTCTTTTTCTTCTTTTCCATTAATGGATATTAGCAATGACATAAGTCCACTCTTCCCTGGTTTTGATGGCGCTGAACAAATCCCCTAATGTTCTTAGCCCTGTTTATTTTCTCTCATTTCTGAGCCATTACATTTTCTTCCTACCAACTCCTCTCTTCCCCTTGATTACCAGTTGTAATATTTGGTATCTTTTATTTCTTATTACGTGGTCTAAATATGCTGTTTTCTTGCGCTTAATATTGTTTAGTAATTCGCGATCTCTGTTAACTGTTTGCAGGATTTTCTGGTTTGTTTTTCAGCTGTCCACAGAATTTTTAGTATCCGCCTATATATACACATTTCGAATGCTTGGAGTCTGTTCATGGAGTTTCATTTTAGTGTCCAGCCCTCCATTCTATAGAGCAAGACTGATCACACGTAACATTTTGCGAATCTGATTTGTAGGTTGAGGTCAAATTTGGTATTGGTAAGGTAAGAACCCTTTTGAATTTCATGAAAGTACTTCTGGCCATCTCTATTCGAAATTTGATTTCCAAATCGGACGTCCACTCTTCATACAGTCACGTGTCCAAATATTTAAATTTTCGTACTCGTAATATTATATGATAATACTAGTTGTACTCGCAACGTCGTTCGCGTGGCGTGTGATTGTTGTATAAAAATTTCTTACCCCACCCCATTTAAGGAATGGGAGAGAAATTTTTATACACCAGATGTTAAGTTGAAAGAAGACAAATACATCTGTGAAAACCGCATTCGAATCGGATCAGTAGTTTTCATGTGATGCGCGCACAAACATACAGACAGACAAAAAAATCTAACCACATTTTTGGGTTCTATTTCAATGTATCCGCGACGTCGTTCGCGTGGCGTGTTGATTTTTGTATAAAAATTTCTTTCCTCACCCCGTTAAAGGGGTGGGGGGAGAAAGTTTTATACACCAGATGTTAAGTTGAAAGAAGACAAATACGTCTTTGCAAACCGCATTCGAATAGGATCAGTAATTTTCATGTGATGCGCGCACAAACATATACATTCCTACAGTTTTATTATATGTATAGATAATAGATATAGTAATTTAAATTTTCTATAACGTTAATTTCTACGGTGATCTATTGTATTTTCTTCTGAACTCCGGTTGTTTGTGTTTGTTATTTTAAAATGTTATTGAATTTATAATATTATGTATTATATTAATTTCTGTATGTAAAACCTAATATGGATTTAATTACTTAAAAACAATTTACAATTAGTTTATATACCGTTTTTCCTTATCTTTAAATAAACTTTTCTGTTTTGTTGGTGATTTCTATACATTTTATTATTTTAAACAAATTATACATCAGTTCATATCTGTCAGTTGTAATAAAATATTAAATTTGTTTTTTATAACTTTCATAATTCTCTCTTTATTTCCCTATTTTGAATTCCACCTGCAGAATTGAAACCAGTTTAGGATATAGCCATCATCGACAACCGCCAGCCCTTTCTAAACTTCCCTTTTTTTCACAAAATATAGCTTTCCGCGCATTTAAGAATATACATAAAACGATTGTTAGAAGTTCGAAAGGCGTGTACAAGCAGCTTCCAATAAGTGATTATTTTGATCATATGAACTCACGATTTATTATAAAATATATCTTTTATATGTACAGTATAAAATTGTACGAGATAATAATAGTAAAATTATATACCTGTTTTATACAGGCTGAATGATTAAGAACCTCCAATCTTTGAATTGTAGATTTTAGACCTCAATATATGATATGATTCTACCTATCAAAGTTAAGCCGAAAACATAAATACTTTGATATACTTAACACAACCAAATATTTCTAGCGCCCTCTATTGGCATTGCTAATATTGCATATTGGCAATCTTCATGCCACAAAATCTAAAAATATTACTTTACAATTAAAAATTGTATAAACATAAAAAATTATTGCAAAAATTAAAATCCTAGTAATATTTGTGTAGAGCATGTTGGTCAGAATCATCATATTTTGAGGTCTAGAATCTATTATTCAAAGATTGTGCATTCTTAATGAATTATTCTGTGAAAAAAGGCAGGAACGATCATGTATAATATAAAATAGTATACCACATAGGTATAGACAACAATAGTAGGATCATTCTCACAAAAACTCCATACCGCCGATTGGCGCCGATGCTTTCGGTCCGTATCGTTGACGCTCACCAGCAGTGTTGCTAACCTAAAATTTCTGAAACCGGTAGATAGATACAATAGAAAAATTGGTAGAAATCGGTATATATGTATAATGCGTTACAAAAACAAAAATTAAAGTACTATAACCTAATGAAAAAGTTAAGAAAAATCTAAAATTCAGTAGATGAGGGAGCAAAAATGGTATATCGGTAGATTACTTCCTAAAGCGGTAGATCTACCGAAAAATTGGTAGAGTTGGCATTACGGCTCACCAGTTTTCACAAAACTGCACAAAACCGGAGCGAAATATGGTCCAAAGAACTTTAAAGACGGCGCGCAGACTATTTTTGTCTATAGTAGATTTCGTGATGACATATTATTCTAATTTAACATTTTTATATTTTGTTTTTAAAGAAATCTTTACTGTTATAAGAGCCACTTTCTACTCTTAACCTTTACTCGGATGTAATTAAGAATATGCAGTAACCTGCAAATTTACCACAATTTGGTATTAAAACATAGTTATCAATTAAGTATTTTTTTAACAAAACAGGTACTCGTAGATATCAAATACTACAATATATTTCACATATGAACTTTTTTAAATAATGTCGCTCTTGCAAAATGTCACTTTCCGTCCTTGTGTCACAAATAACCATTTTTCATAAAATTTTAGATATGGTAGTTTACATAAGGGTAATTTATTGAAAAGTTCTGCTATTTTCGAACATCCTTAAGTCTTGGATCATTGCATTCTTTTTTCGACTCCATTCACAAATAAATTTAGAAAAAAACAAAAATAAACTTAACCTTAAGAAAATATTACCCATTTATTAACTTATAACTACATATTCATGTAAACAGTTACCAAAACTTATAACTTTAAATAAAAATAAATACTCCTAATGGGTATTCTGAAAATTCTGTCCTATTTTTCTGTGAATAATTAGATCTTACCGTATGACAATAACTTAATTTATGAAATCAAAATTTGCACTAAACAGCAACTAAAATGTCGAATCTTTCCTCAATTCTATTATAAATGTTGATTAGAGTTAACTTATTTTATCACACAATATTTCTAGTTCAATTAAAGAAGTGGTGGTAAGTTCATCGACTCTCGTACTACTAACAGCTGCTCATAAAAAATAATGGTTGATAATGATTTATCTATTTCCTATCTGCCCTTATGGTCTTCTTCCGCTTTTCCATCTAAAACACATGTTAGGCTGGTGTTTTCGATTCGATTGAACCTGGAAATCGCAGTACGCCGGTGTTTGGATGAAATGCCTGAATAAGCACATGCCTTCATGTAAAACCACAACCACGTTGCCGTATTTACTATAGAAAAATATTAAAAAATAAACCATGTCGACTATATTAACATTAACGTAATATTATCATACTAGTTGTACTCGCAACGTCGTTCGCGTGGTGTGATTGTTGTATAAAAATTTCTTACCCCACCCCATTTAAGGAATGGGAGGAAATTTTTTATACACCAGATGTTAAGTTGAAAGAAGACAAATACATCTGTGAAAACTGCATTCGAATCGGATCAGTAGTTTTCATGTGATGCGCGCACAAACATATACATTCCTATAGTTTTATTATATGTATAAATTAGTACTATATGTTTAATTTTTATTCCTTTTATTAGTTGCAAACTTTCTTGCTGTAAGAAACATATTTTTTACGCGTAAGACTTAATACAAGATTTGTGATGATCTTTTGGAATCTAAAGTTTATTTTTAACCTACTTCAAAAAATAAGGGGGTTCTCAATTCGACCATATTTTTTTTATATGTTACCGAATATCTCCTGTATTTATAATCCGATTTAAAAAATTCTTTGTGCATTCAAAAGAGTAGTGTTTCCGTGTGGTTCCATAGAAATTTGGTTTAAGGTCTGGTTATCAATGTTGAAAATATTCAAGGAAATACCACGAAAATCTACAGACTAAGCTCTGCAGTTAACTTAATAATGATGTATAACCTTAAAACATAATAATTAGCCCGTTATTGTCCCACTGTAAAGCCAAAGGCCTCTTCCCACGAGGTGAAGGAATGAGCATTTAATCAATTCACTTGCTCACTGCGGGTTGGTGATTTCAGACAATTAATTCCACGTTTTATCACGATGTTTTCCTTTACCGTACGTGCATGGTGTTTCTAGGTATTAGACTATGTCTCTAAAATGTCACATTGGTACATTTCGGAAGTGTTGGGGATTGAACTCAGTACCTCTTGCACCGTATTCGGAAGGTTTTAAAAATAGTTCATCATGAATTTACGCACACATCTGACAAAGCCAAGTAGCAACTAAAAATGATAAAATAAAAACATTTTTAAAAAAATTGAACCGCCTTTAAAAAATGCACTAAAAAGCCAGAAATAAATTCTGTATTTCTTAAAAAAATTGGAACCAACTAGGCATCTGATTTCAATTTCCTTGAAGTCGGCTCCAATGGCAAGATACCCTCTATTTTAATCTTAGCTATTAAATCTATTTTAATTTGGGAATTTCGTATAGTTAAATGGTTATAATTCTAAAAAAAAAATACTTAGCTCTTAATTTGCTTCTTTTATTGGACCGACTAACGTTCGTCCAATGTAGCTTCAAACAAGAGCGATCTGCGAACACTTATTCGAAAGGTTGTTTGTGGATTCCAGGAAGATGATTCGAAAATGAGAAAAAGCCGCTATGTGGTCTTAAGATATCTAATAAGATCTAAACTGCGCTAAGCAGATTTAAGAAGTTCTTAGGAGAACCAAGAAGATGTAAGGGTGTTTCAGAACAAGATCTGGAATTTCCAATTATATCAGGAAGGCTTTTTACAAGACTAGCTTAAACGACTTTATTCATCAAAAGACAAATGTAAAAAAAAAAATTCTTATAACTACACAAAATGGTTAGTTGGTGAAGTTATATTAAATACGTTAATTATAAAAGTCAGGTTAGAAACTAGAATTACCTTAACATATCGTTGGTAAATGAAACCGAATATGTATTTACATATAGATGACCTTACTGGTTCTAATCGACGACAATATTTGAAATATATAATGAACTTTAAATTTTTAAATAACTTTAAAAAAACAGAACGATGTTAAATCGCTACAATTTGACAATTTTGGAATAAACCTTACCCCAGGTGGCTGTAGAATAAATGACACGAAATAAGAATTTTATTTAAGGAGGTATATTTTTATAAACGGGTTTAATATCGCAAATTTATTACTTCACGAGTATTTCCTTTGTATCGAATTCATAGAAATCAAACTGTTTATGCTTATTTCCCACAGTGATTAATTTCAATTACACTTTAAATCAATGACCGATTTATTTTGTTTTATAAGGTGAATATCCGTGATTTAGAATATAGTCGTTGCGTTTATTTATTTCTTTTCTAATAAAACAAATCAGTTTGATAACATACAATTTCTATAGATATTTTAAACTTCATTTAACTATGAACTAACTATTATCACTATTATATAATTTTTACACACACAGATTTATATTAACGTTATTTTACACAAAATGAGGAAAGAATATTTTATAAAAACTTAAACAAAAAATTGAACCGCCTTTAAAAAAACAAAAGAAAAATGCACTAAAAAGCAAAAAAAAATATTTTTAAATTTTCTTCTGATTTCGATTTCCTTGAAGAAATTTTAGTTCTGGCTTTTTAGTGCATTTTTCTTTTGTTTTTTTGGAGTCGGTTCAATTTTATAAAAAAGCTTTTATTTTATCCTTTTCCAACTTGGCTTTGTCAGAAGTGGGCGCAAATTCATGATATACTATCTTTGAAACCTTCCGAATACCGTGCAAGAGATACTGAGTTCAATCCCCAACACTTCCGACATGTACCAATGTGACTTTTTAGAGACATAGTCTAATACATACCGAAAAACACCATACACGTACGTTGAAAGAAAACGTGATGAAATGTGGACCTAATTTCCTAAATCACCAACCCGCAGTTAGCAAGCGTGTTGATTAAATGCTCATTCCTTCTCCTTGTGAGAAAAGGCCTTTGATTTTAGAGTGGGATAGTAACGGGCTAATTAGTTTTTATATTATACATCATTATTATTAACATATTAACTTAACAGCAGAGCTTATTCCACTGATTTTGGTGGTATTTCCTGGAATATCTTCCACATTGATTACCAGACCTTAACCAAATCTATGGGACCACACGGACACTCTACTCTTTTGAATGCAAAATGAATTATTCAAATCGGATTATAAATACCGGAGATATTCGATAACATACATAAAAAAATATGGTCGAATTGAGAACCTCCTCCTTTTTTGAAGTCGTTTAAAATAGACTATTCTAGATTATATACGTGAAACTTTTTATACAAAAAAATAGTATTAAATAATGAATTTTTATACCAAAATTATACTAAAACACATATTTTTTTCTTGTTCTATTTTTCCAATCATCAGGTGCTTTGTCTTCTTATTAGATAAGTATATGTTTTAATCGAGTTTTTTTAAATACTAACTACATATTTTAATATTTTCTATATGTTCTATGTGACATCAAATGCATATTTTTTCATTTTTTTTAGGAAATATTTGCCACTAAGATATAAAATAAACCAATCTGTTTGAAAGTGACCCTTGCTTACTTTATTAATCTGGATGTTTATGTCAAATTTGTCAAGGCCAGTCTTTATTAATTTATTTTTTATTTTAGTAGCAAAAAATTCCCCAAATAATAGAAGAAAATAACTACATAGTTTATGAAATTAAAAAATTAAAAAGAAAAAAAATTGGACAAAAATTTTTATATCCAGCAGGATTCGAATCTGCTATCTATAGCCAATAGCGCGCGGATAATCCTTGGGGTTAATTGGCTATTTTGTTCATATATTGATTCAACTCATGGGATACTTACACATTATTATTATGGGTTTATCAATAGTAAGCGGAAAATTCCGATGAAACTATTAAATAGTGTATCACAGTGTCACTAAACATAAATAAAGTTCTTCTAAAGTTTTTTTTATCACAGTTTTTGTTATGTTCACCATTTTTACAATTTATCACAGTTTAGTAATGAATGAGTATTTTATTCCAAGTCTGCATTTCCAAATTAAGCCTGTTCTTGAACGGGTTTGTGCATGTAGAGTTAACTGTATCCTCACTTAGCCTATTCCAGCTGTATATGACCCTATTTGTAAGGAAGTTTCTTCTTAGCAGTTTGCTGGTTTTCTCTTTAGCAAGCTTTTTACTATGACCTCTAAGAATGACCAATTGAGGAGAGTGAAAGAGATCCAAGTTGCACCCATAATATCCACTAGTGATCTTAAAGGTTTCACTGAGTGTTGTCAGGTTCAATCTAACTAGCCTATCGCTGTAAGGTAAGTTTCTCAGTTCCAATGGAATTTTTGTTATTTTTCGCTTCACTCTCTCAAGTGCCTCAATATCTTTAACATAGTATGGATTCCAAATACACTGTCCATATTCGATTTTTGGTCTTAAAAAGGATTTGTAGAGTCTCAAAATCATTTGAATTGTTTGATCCTTAAATGAGACTTGCACTAGATAGATTAAGGTGTTTATTTTCTTTATTATGTGACTGATATGTTGTTCCCATTTTAGATCTTCGGTGATAATTATCCCAAGGTCTTTTTGTTTTTGTATACTTACCACCTCAGTTTGTCCCAGAATGTAATTGTTTTTTGGATTTGTTCGTCCTATGTGGAGAACCGGGCATTTAGAATCATTCATGGGCATATTCCAGGTCGTTGTCCAGGTTTTAATTTTGTCCAGGTCCTCCTGAAGGTAGTGACTTTGCTTCAACGGGTTGTAGTATATGTTTGTGTCGTCAGCAAAGGATCTGTAGTTGGTTTTTAGTCCTGAATATAGATCACTTAGGTTCACAATGAAAAGAAGGGGACCCAAAACAGACCCCTGTGGAACACCACTGTAAATATCATATTTACTAGACAATACCTGTCCCACACGAACCCGAAATTTTCTTTCCTGGAGAAATCCTCTTATAAAGTGCATAATGCTCCATAATGCTTAAGCTTGTAGAGGAGATAGTCAATGGGTATCTTGTCAAATGCTTTTTTTATGAGACAAAGGTTATTTATTTAATCGACAATTGAAACATCAAACTCTAATCCAATTTTTTTTGTATCACGTCTCATATTCTTATTTGGTTTAGTAATTTAATGATTTTTTGTACAACTGTCATTAAAAGTGACACTTTTAATGATAGCAAACAATGTTAAAAACGATTGTTTACATAGCAGCGTGTTAAAAATACTTTTAACACGTTGCCATGTAAACAAGTTTACTTTTAACACGGTTTAGTTTACTTTTAACACGGTTTGGTTCATTGTCATTGAAAATTCGCTCGTTTCATTATCAAAATAGGGAAGTTGTACAAAAAACATTGTATGGTATTTGTGTTAAAAGTGATTTTATTTTGTTCGTGAAATTGTTCAATTCGCTCCGCTCATTTCACAAACGTTTTCACTCACAAAATAAAACCTCACTTTTAACACTCATATCATAAATAACTATTAGACATTTCTTATTATATTCTCAAAAAGTAAAAATTAAACAAAAAAACTGTCACATCAATTTCTCCTTAATGTCATTTCTTATTTTTAGGGTTCCGTAGCCAAATGGTAAAAAACGGAACCCATGTCTGTCTGTCTGTCCGTCTGTATATCACAACCACTTTTTACCCAAACTTTAAGAACTAAACTGTTAAAACTTGGTAAGTAGATTTATTTGAACCGCCTTAAGATAAACAATAAATTTTGGGGGTTCCCCATGTTTAAAACTGATACTTAAACTTTTTTTCATCAGACTCATACGTGTGGATAGGTCTTCAAAAATGATATTTAGTTTTCTAATATCATTTTTTTATAAACTGAATAGTTTGCGCGAGTGATACTTCCAAATTGGTAAAATGTGTGCCTCACCCCAGTATCTTCTGAAATATATATATATATATATATAAACAAAAGGGAAAAATTATTGGGCATGTACGCAAAAAGGATCAATAAGGCCACGAGTAGGAATGGTAACCGCAGACATGTTTCCCCTTTTTTTTTTTTTTTTTTTTTTTTTTTTTTTTTTTTTTTTTTTTTTTTTTTTTTTTTTTTTTTTTTATATATATATATATATATATAGTTCTACAGGCCTGAAAGGCCCAAGGCTTTAATTGTCATTTCTCTCCATTTCTTCTTATTTTGCACATGCGTTTCCAGTTTTGTACACCTAAGGTTCTCAAATCCGCCTCCACTTCGCTCTTCCATCTTTCCTTTAGTCTTCCTCTTCTCTTTTTTTCTCCTATGCTTCTGCACAAGATCATTTTTGGAATCCTATTTGCTGCCATCCTTTCGACGTGTCCTAACCACTTCAACCTTTGTGCCCTAGCATATCCTGTGATACTTGGTTCTTTGTTTATATCCGCAAGCTCTTGGTTTGTTCTTCTTTCTCGTACCCCATTGTTCCTTTTTCCTCCAAAAATTCTCCTTAGTACCTTTCTTTCCCATATTTCTAGAGAACTTATATCTGCTTTCCTTAATATCCACGTTTCACAAGCAAATGTAACTGTTGGTTTTATTACCGTTTTGTACAATCTAATTTTTAGCTTATTAGTTATCAACTTACTTTTTAGGAGATGGTTTAAACCATACAAACATCTATTCCCCTTCTCCAGTCTTGCTTTGATTTCTTCCTTTGTATCCGGTTTTCTTGTGAATGTTGCTCCCAAATGGACAAATTGGTTGACCTCTTCAAAATTATATACTTTACCTCCATCCATTTTTACTTTTATGTTCACTCCTGCCATAAAGTCGTCATCTGTCCATCTCATATATTTAGTTTTTTCTTGATTTATTAGTAGACCCTTTTCCTTTGCTTTCTTTTCAAGTGTTTCTAATACTTGTATTAATTCGCTTTTGCTTCTAGCAACAATTGCAATGTCATCTGCGAATGCCAAACATTGGTGCTTTCTATTGTACAGTAAACCATTCCTATTCAAATTTGCTTCCCTGATTATATTTTCTAGTACATAGTTAAATAAAACTGTTGACAACGGGTCCCCTTGCCGCAGCCCGGTTTTTACCTTAAACTTTTCGGAATATTTTCTTTTTCCTTTTATTCTATTTTCTGTGTCCTGAAAAGTCAACTTTACTAGCATTATAATTTTTGCATCCACTCCTAATTCTCCTAGTGCTTGGTATACTGCCGATCTTCTGATTGTATCATATGCAGTTTTAAAATCTATAAATAACACATATGTCTCTTTTTGATGCTGGTAACTCTCAGCCTGAACTGAATCTCTCTAAGTGTCAACTACTCCTCTTCCTGCCCTAAACCCACATTGGTATTCTCCTATTCTTCTATCCATTTTCGCTGAAAGTCTACTCTTTATACAGGTCGCTAACACCTTATATACAACATTCAATAAGGCTATTCCTCTATAGTTCTTGCAATTTGTTTTATCGCCTTTTTTAAACATTGGGCTTATTAACGCCTCATTCCATTCACAAAAAAATATATATAATGTACATTACCATGTAAAATTCCACCGAAAATTCGTTTGACCGAGATCTAGTAAGTAGTTTCATTTAAACATCCATCAAGTTACAACGAACTACAAGAACTTTTATATTGTTACTTTCTGATACGGAACCCTTCATGAGTCCGACTCGCACTTGGTCGCTTTTATTTTACTTTTTAAATTTCAAAAATCATTAAAATTTGTCACAAATAATTAAATTACAAACTACATAAATGTTATTTATCAGAACTTAGACCAAATGGCGGAGGAGTTTATTAAAAAAACACTATTTACAATAATGTTCTGTTTTATTGCTAGAGAAGACTTCTTAAATTTTAACTACTTCTTTTTTGTGGCCATTTTTTTTATACAAAACTTTGAAGTTAGGAATAATTAAACAGCGACACTTAAATTCAGCGCCTTTAATGCCTACTTAAAATCATAGAAAGCTGTTTTCAGCGTAACAGAAAATAAATTAAGTATATATTTGAATATCTTAATGCAGAAAACTTTAAAATGATAAAAAATTAAATAGTTATCAGTGTACCAAAAAAGTGCTATACACACCGATTTCTTACTATTTTTTGTTATACTTTGTGCAACAAAAAATAAATCCATTTAAAAAGTAAAAAAAAATATTACCGGTACAGTAATTATTTTGTATTCAAATAAAAAATTTCTACTTTTTTAGAAAATAATAAAAGTCCGGCAACGAGGAATTGTGACCACCCTTAAAACAATACGGTGTTTTTTTAAAGGTGTAGAGCAGCGAGTGCATCGGGTATTGGGTGCGTTTGACGTTCTACCACCGATAAAGCAATTTTGGTTGTTTCGCGCACCCCCGTGTTTCTTGGACTCATCGCGACGGCGACGATCGCGGTAGGTTTACCCGAATAGGTTTCATCCGCCACAAACCGTGACAGTGGTATCAGTTGGTATCGGATCTCTTTCAAAGAATAGTGTGACACGCTCCTAGTCTCTATTCTCAGCGATCTCTATCGCGATCTTGCATCCTCGTGTTTTTCGAGTTAGTGATTGTGCGTATTTTTCCTCTAAAAAGCGGTTTAGGAATTTTAATTGAAAAATGGATTGCCTCGAGATATGTCCCGAGAACGAAGTAATTTCCTTTTTTATTTAAGTAGTATATTAGAAAAAAATAGATTATACCTAAAAATTTATTCACTTAATGCACTCAATTTTTAAATTATTAATAAAAATTGTATTCGTTAATATTTCAAAAATATGGTTTAGATATGTAAAAATTATTATAAGCACATTTTATGAACCAACTAAATAACTATTTTTTTATTCTTACATTTAATAAAAAAGATTTTAAAATAAGCCTTATAATATAATACAAGAAAATAACTGTTATTAGAATTCCAATAAAACATGTTTAAATGTTTTTTTTAATAATTAGTATATGGTAAAAATCGATTATATTACATAAAAGCGAAACAGTTTTTATTACCTTATTGTTGTACCTATAAAATGAATTTTATAATAAAAATTTTCAATTCAGTGTTATTATATTACAAATCTGATGAAATGAGTTAAATGAATGGGGTAGATCCGGTTTAAAATATCGTGGTCCGGTAACTACTCTTGAACTATTTTTTACAAATAAGATTGGCATAGTGCGAACTGCGAAGTGAATTTTATACTGTATCAGAAAATATTTAATTATTTTGTCAAAGTACATTTTAATGTTATCAGCATGAAGAAAGTAAAATTTGTAATCTTTTAGTTTGAATTTAAAAATCTTGTCAAGGATAAATTGAACTAAAAAATGTATTTAATCTAATAATATTCAGTTATCAAAAAATAACAAGCTTTTTATACTCACATTGCTTTAATTATTGCTGTATAAAAGCTTATAGGAACAATAGTGTAAATGATAGATTGTTTAGGTATTTATACCATGTTTATTTTTAACATACTTGATATTAAAAATTAATCAAACAAAAATAGAATTGAAATCGTCAACTAGATAAGTAGATACATTCGTGTTGCTATAGTCAAGTATCGCTCAATAATCTAATTACATGTGTGCGAAAAATATTTCAACTCAAACTTTCTCCGGAAATATTTTCTATAAAATAACATTCTCGTACTCAATTTAGAAGATCAAACATTTTTTAGGTAAATAAAAATACAGATTATTTTTTCTAGAGCACCTAATAGAAATAATCACAATTTATAAAAAGAACTTTTTATACCAGAAAGTCTTTTTTACTGGGATATAGGTCACATTACGATTATATAAATTATTTTGTTACTTGAATTTGTATATTATGTGGGATTTTTGTAATCGATTTAAAACTCATATTAACTTGAAATTGTGTCAAAATCTCTAAACACATTTGAAACATGCATTGTCATCCAGTTCTTAGCTATCCAGAAAATTTCAGAGCTCTAGGTGGTAGGGAAATAGGTTTAAATTCGATTACAAAATTCCACCAGGAATGACAAACAGAAAGACAAAGATCACGACGAAAACTTTCTAAAATAGACGCGTTGATATTTATTACTTTTTTTTCATTATTATTTATTGTACCATTTTACTTATTTCAAGACTAAATATTTAAACAAAAACATTCTAGATCAAATCAGTTTGTACACTATATAGCTCTAGAATGGATTTTTTCGAAATTTGTCGAAAAGGAGTTTTATAAATTAAACAAACAAAATTACGGATTGGTGAAATGGAAAATTAAAATTAATGTTCTACTATTTATATACGTTCGTTTATATATTCTAGTCACAATATAAAATATAAAGATCCTTTTGGATTATAAATTCTAGTTGTTGAATTAATTGTTCTCAAAGTAATATAATAAGTGTATTAAATTATGCAATTAATTCTTTAATAACCACTTAAAAATCATCAACAGTATATATAGATAATTAAAATTCTTTATCCTTACTAACTGTACAAAATGAAACAGTAGCTAGGTAGTTATATCATATATTTGGCCCTAATGAGTTTTCACATCAAATATGGATAGTTAGGTCACATATTCTAAACAAAGGTACTAATTTACTGACAAACTCATACTTAAACTAAACTGATTATTATTATGATGACTAGTAGGTCAGCGGTCAATGATCAATTAACCACTGCCTTTGGCTAGGTCTATATAAAAGAATAAAGAATTATTTTCATAGCATCGGTTATGTAAGATCTTTAATATGTAATTTTATATTCTACCACCTATGATCTAGATTCGATACAAGAATGCTCTGATCGTTATACAGCTGTGATTTACCTAGATATTTATTTTGATATACCTACACAAAAATATGAGATTTAAATTGGCAACTTTAATCTCCTAATAGTTTTTTTAATTTTATCAACTTCACTTCAGTATATCTGACAAACCGATACGTAAAATTTGTTCTGATGACATCGTGTTATATTGTTTAATGAAAGTTATTCGAAATGGAATTTATAACTACTTGTGTGATTCTATATTTGACTGGAATACCACAACCAACTATTGCTCGTGAGCTAAAACATCTCAAAAGAAATAAAATGTTCGTGTATCGTGACAGACTTAAAAAAAGGCACTGGTAGCATTGCCAAACATGAAGGCGAAGAAAAACAACGCGACGTAACCTGAATGGTTTTGAAAATAAAGAAGCGACTGATTTAAGCGAAATTCCCGTCACAGTGGTAATCCAATGACCAAAGAGTTAAAAACTTCACAACCGAAGATTATTACACAATGAATTCCATGTTAAGCAATACAAGTTCCAAAAAGCGCACGATCTTACGGCAAAACAAAAAAAAGTTTGACTCCATAAAAAAAAATTAGTACACCGGGCCAAACTGAGCGAATTTCCGAACATTATATCCTGTGATTAAAAACATTTTCATATTAGGCAGTTTAAAAACTTTCAAAATGAGTTCCATGTTAAGCAATACAAGTTCCAAAAAGCGCACGAACGCACGATCTTACAGCACAGCAAAAAAAGTTCGGCTTGATAAAGCAAAACAGTAAGCTTGGACAAACTAAGCGAATTTCCGAACATTATGTTCTCTGATGAAAAACATTTCCCTTTTTGCCAGTTTATAAACTCTCAAAATCAATTTCGTGTCCAGCAATACAAGTTCCAAAAAGCGTACGATCTTACAGCACAGCAAAAAAAGTTCATCTCGATAAAGCTAAAGAGTTGTCAAGCTTGGCTGAACTGATCGAATTTTCGAATATTTAAACATTGAAAAACATTTTCTCATTGGGCAGTTTATAAACTCTCAAATTGGTCTTGTTTACTTGACCAAACGCCCCTACCAACATTTGAGTAAACGGAAATTCTTCTAGAGGACGTTTTAACAAGAGTCGACATCAGCAGAAATTAACAATTAAAAATTATATTTGTTGACACCACAGCTTTCGAATTTTCCAGAAGAACATCCGATGAAATTTTCTATCTGGAAAGCAGGGTGTCAACTAAGAAATATGTTTGCTCTGAACAAAACGATTCTACGTGCATAGGCTAAACTACCACAAGATAACATTCGAGCAGCTTTCAACTTGTTTATTGGACTTTTAAAGGCGACAGTCAAAGCAAAAATTAGTTATAATAAGTTAGAGTGACTGGATTTTTAAATTTCGATTATTCTCACATATTTTTTTAATTGAATTTATAACAAAATTTTAAACTTTAACAGTTTAACCGTCTTACCCTGTATACACAAAATATTATTATGTATTTGTAATATTGTTAAATCTTATGTTACATTATAATAGTATTTTCTATTTCCTATAATTGAAATAAATTGCCGAAATTGTATTTGAAACTCGAACAAAAACATTTGAAGCATAAACTTTTAAAATAAATATACAATTCAAAGATTATCCAATATTTTCGATACGATGCGTTTTTTGTTTTAAATATAAGCTAATAATAGAAAATTATGAGTAATCAAATTGATCCGGTTACGAAATAAACTCAGTTTAGATTATATCGGTTGCTGCTGCTGAAATGGTTTATTTGTTTCTTTTTTCGTAGTTGTTAACAAACTTATGACTCAACATCTCTTGCAATAATCTGTTTCTTAATTGTTTCTTTTGTTCTTTGTTGTTATTTTAACCAAGGTAAAAGAACTCTTAATGGGAGCTGGACGTAAAAGTAAACGGTGGTTACATGTAAAAAATTGTGTTTACAAATTTATTGTACAACTTTAAATAAAGACAAAGTGTATCTAAACAATTATACGAAAATTTGTTACACTAATTTGTTCTAGCTTAAGATTTTTTTTAATTTTTTTCTATAAAAAAAGGAATCATTTAGATTTAACAATATTCTGTAGTCTCTATCAACATTTTTAATTTCGTAATGCTGGTTCATAAAATTGTTTCCAAAGATTAAATTTCAACACTTTTCTTGAAACTTTAGCTTTAGTTGTACTAGTCTAAACCCTTAATTGTTTTTCTGTACCTTTCATTAAGCTCATCTCTTCCTTCGTCGCTGTTTTGTGTTAAAGTGGAAGATTAACGTTTAATAAATAATTGCGTTAGGTTCTATTGTTGAAGGGTACAATTATTAAAAATTTATTCCAGAAAATTAGTTTCCAAAAAAGTTTAATATGTTTACTGAGATTAAACGCACCAATTTCTTGTATTATTTATTAATTGAATTTATATAATCTACTTGAAACAATATGAGAACTGAAACACTTCAACCATTGTTAATTTTGTTCTGTCATCAATTTAATATTAGTTGTTTTATTAAAGAAAAAAAATTAAATAATGACAAGAAAACTACAATAATGAGGTTTAATAAAGTATCATTAAAAAGAAAATGGTTATTGTTTACTTATGATACATGCCATACTTCTACAAAAGCACGAAACTTTTATCTTTAGTAAAGTAATAAAGTATTACCTGTTATGACTTTACGAAATTAATAAAAAAACTATTTAACTTTATAAGGGTTGTCTTTGTAGTTTTGCATATAGCCATAAAGACAATAAATATATAAACTTAAAGTACTTAACTGTTTGTTTTCCAAAATATGTCTCACCAAGATTGATATACTTTTGCATACGTTCAAACCAATTGGAAAAACAGTTATTCCAGTCTTCAGTGGACACTTCAAAAGCGCTGTTTAAAGGCATCGATGGCTTCTTCTGGCGACTGCAACCGCTGCCCACGCATTGAATTCTTAATCTTTGGGAACGTGAAGCAGTTCTTGGGACTTAAGTCGGGACTGTATGGTGAATGGTCTAACAATTCGACCTTTTGAAGCTCCAAAAACTCGACCATTGTCCTGATGTACGAGTAGGATGATTCGCCGTTGTGTGTTGTTTGGCGGAGTTTCGCGATAACTTCTGATAAACAAACGTTTATATACCAATCGGAAGTAACCTTTCTTCAAACTTCTAAAGCAATTGTTGCCACATGATCAAATGTTTGAGACCAAAGGTGCAACCGCTTTCTTTGACACACTTCGAGAACAGATTACTTTTGTTGGTTTTCCTCTTTGTAAAACACCCACACAGCGGATTGGCGTTTATTTTTTCGTTCTTAGAAGTAAATCTAAGATTTATTGCCAATAACAATACTATAAACGTTTTTAAGATTTCTCTGTTGAACCGTTCCAATGATTTTTGTTCTTCTGTGAGCAAATGAGGGATCCAACTTCGTAACACTCATTTCTTCATGTAGGATCTTTTGGATCGAAGTCTTTGAAATGCCCAAAGATGTCTTTATCATCCGGTATGTTACACGGTGGTCATCCTTAATTAGCTGACGAACCGCATCAATGTTTTGCTGTGTAACTGCTGTTTTGGGTGGACCTTGCCAGGATTCGTCGCTGAAGCGACAACGTTCCCGCAATACCAGCGGTAAATAGTTGACTGGTGTGTTGCTTCATTCCCAATCACAGCGAGACAATGCTGTTGGGATAATCCTCTTTGAAAATTGTGAAAAATTATTGCACGAAAATGTTCTCGGCTAAGATCCGTTTTTCGAGCGACTTGCTTATTTCAAAAATTCACTGTACCTACACGTCTTGTTGTATCACAATGAAACTCTGGATTTATGTCAACAATAGATTGCGGTTAGATTTGTGTCTGAGAGCCTGTTGGTGGTGGTTTTTAATCGTCTATATGCAAAATAAAAAATACAACCGTCGGCGTCGGTTACATTTACTGACGTATATAAGTCTGTAATAACAGACTATACCAAAAATACTGTATGAACTAAAAGATATTATATATTTTTATAAAATGAGATAGAAGAGATACATATTTTAAAGGCAAAAACTTTTAAAACCAAATGAGAAAACAAATATTTTATCGAGCACAAAACTTAGTTTTCAAACAGTAGTTTTACATCTACAATTTATTCGTGAATAAGTTTGATAAATAAAATCAAGTTCATCCTCCCGATACCATTCGTTATACCACTTTTTAGAATTCTGTTAAATTATAAAGGGTACGTATCTAATCTACGTAATTTTATATGCATTTAGTAAAATTTAGAAGAACGTTGTTTATTAAACTAAATGCGGAAATGTATTCTAGTTTAGCAGCACACAAAACTATAATTAATATATGTGAAATTTTAAATTACCAAATTAATGGTTTGACGTAATTGTCATGTTAAAAAATTAATTCTTTAAATTGCAGAAACAAATTAGAGTAAAACACACGTAATTTTATAAACTTATAATTTTAATTCAATCATAATTTTATACACAGAGCGAATCATGTCTAACCTTCATAATATGTAAATGTTCTGTTTTGACAGTTTTCCCAACATGATATAGGTATAATTAATTCAAGTGAAATTCGGTTACTGTGTAAATTAATTAGATTAAGTTACCTTCTGTGTATTAGATTCTTCTCTACAAGATTCCTATCGTATTCTAAACTAGCAAAGTTGCTTTACCGTACGCATCATTAACTAAAACGTTATATCAAAATTATCCAACTCCTACACAGAGTTGACATATTTTTACTTGAAAATTGGTTGTAACAACACCAGCTGATCGTTGGAGCATATGTTTTAAACACACCTGCCTCTCCACTAATCATTCTATCCTCTACGTTTTCAGTTCTGGCTAATGATTCTTGTCAATTTGTTTGTATGGATTTCTCATTGCATCATTAGCTAAGGGTTATTTCATGGCTTTCCAGCTTTTAACGTTTAGCTATCAATAATTTGTAGATGTGTACAAATATCAGTCTATCATGAATATTAATTTTAAACATATATTACATATGTATGTTAATATGTATTTTAGTGTTGTTATAAATAAAATCCCTATTACTATTTTTAGATTTTATCCATGGCTTCCCTAACTATTTGTAAATATTGGTAGCCCCACTATTTTTTGAGATTTTTTAAATATTTTTTTAAGTGATTTTCTACAAACTTCTAAGTTTTAAATTATTTCTATATTTTTATTTAAAAATAACTCTTTATATTATTATTACAACATAAAGTTATCTTTTTCATTAAATATTTAACCAGAAAAGCATTGAAAAAAAAACGTGTGCGTCTCAGGACGCGCGACAGAAGTGATAATTTCAACTAATCCAAGTTGAACTATTTAATATTGAAATTTTTTAACTTGAGAAAAACTTTGTCTATTACTTAAATTTTATGCACATTAATATGATAATGTGTATAAATTTAAAAATTTAAATATTTTGAAAATTTTGAAAATTCTGAAATTTGTTTTATCACTATAACTTTCACCAATTACGATACAATAATTTTTTACTATGACAGTTCGAAATTTCCAATCAGTCGCGTAGTAATTCGCAATACAGCCACCCTTTACGTGGAACGGCCTGATTATTTCAGCAGAATCGGATTTCACCTAATCTTCCATTTTTTTGTTCAACATGTATTGACGTTAATATTAAGCACTAGAAATTTTGGCGGGCTTATCACAATTATCATTTTGTAATCTAAGTTTTTGATCAATTTTTTACTGAATAACACAATTCGTACCGTAATTTCGTTAATTAGACTTACACAACTTTATTTAATGTTTACCACAAATAAACCGGCTTTTGAAGTCATAACGTCTTATGGGAGGGAAACTGATTTTTAGCGTAACGCGTTGAAAAAAGCCTTTATCATAACGCGTTGTTTATCGTTGTTACACGCAGGCGCAGTGAAACATAATAATATCATTTCTCTCTCTCTCTCTCTCTCTCTCTCTCTCTCTCTCTCTCTCTCTCTCTCTATGCTTTCCCCAATGTAAGTTTTAAGTATATTTGAATTTACCGTGTTATACCTACGGTATTAATCTGTCGCTAAATACAATTCATTACTTTTTGGAACTAAACTGAACTGAAAAAAATGTAATAGTAAAAACCGTAACGAAAAACCCGTCAAATGAGACGTGCATCAAATACATTCTGGAAGTTATTATAGGTATGTAGGTGGTTCTGTGGTCCGTTGGTAGAATGCTCGCCTGCCACGCGGGCGGCCCGAGTTCGATTCCCGGCCGATGCAAACTTTTTTGTATATATCTCTTAACTTTTACCTTTTCTTTTATTTATTTACTCATTTATTTAAATAACAGGTTGTCTAAGAAGAAATGACAGTCTGATTAGCCTAATTTTAGCATAAAAAAGACGTGTTTTGGTGGTTTCATTTGTGATAAATCTTATTAAAATTGATTATAAAGTGTGTTATTAATGTTATTATTGATAATATGGATAAGAATTTAAGTTTTAAGTGTGTATTAAATAGCAATCATGCCGTTCCACGTAAAGGGTTGTTGTATTGCGAATTACTACGTGACTGATTAGAAATTTTGAACTGTCATAGTAAAAAAATTTTGTATCGTAATTAGTGAAAATTATAGGGATAAAAAAAATTTCAGAATTTTCAAAATATTTAAATTTTTAAATGTATACACATTATCATATTAAGGTACCTACATAAAATTTAAGTAATAGACAAAGTTTTTCTCAAGTTAAGAAATTTCAATATTAAATAGTTCAACTTGGATTAGTTGAAGTTATCACTTCTGCCGCGCGTCCTAAGACGCACACGTTTTTTTTTATTACTATAACTTTTACTAATTACAATACAAAAATTTTTTACTATGACAGTTCAAAATTTCTAATAAACCGCGTAGTAATTCGCAATACAACCATCCTTTACGTGGAACGGACTGATTGCTATTTAATACACACTTAAAACGTAAATTCTTATCCTTATTATCAATAATAACATTAATAACACACTTTATAATCAACCTGTTACGAGAATTCCCGAGGATGACCGAACATTTTAAGAATGAATTTAAATTATAATTAAAAGGGATTAAATTAGTTTTATATACGAAAATATAAAATAACCTAATTTTTATGATATTTAATGGATATAAATATTTAATAATTAATAAAAAGTAATGAATTGTATTTAGTGACAGATTAAAACCGTATAACACGGTAAATTCAAATATACTTAAAACTTACATTGGGAAAAGCATAGAGAGGGAGCAAGAGAGAGAGATGATATTATTATGTTTCACTGCGCTTGCGTGTAACAACGATAAACAACGCGTTATGATAAACGCTTTTTTCAACGCGTTACGCTAAAATCAGTTTACCCTCCCATAAGAAGTTATCACTTCAATAAATAAATAAATAAAGATATTTGTATTAATATTAATATTAATATTTACCTATTTCTATTATTATTATGTTTCACTGCGCCTGCGTGTAACAACGATAAACAACGCGTTATGATAAACGCTTTTTTCAACGCGTTACGCTAAAATCAGTTTACCCTCCCATAAGAAGTTATCACTTTAATAAATAAATAAATAATGATATTTGTATTAATATTAATATTAATATTTACCCACTTATTTCTATTTTTATTATGTTTCAGTGAGCCTGCGTGTAACAAAGATAAACAACGCGTTATGATAAACGCTTTTTTCAACGCGTTACGCTAAAAATCAGTTACCCTCCCATAAGAAGTTATCACTTCAATAAAAACAGAAAAACCAAATTGTGAAAGATTTTATATAATTAAAATAAAAATAGTACAAGAATAAAAAACAAGCAATTTAAATAAAAGAGTAATTTTTAATGGCATAAAAGTTTCTCAATTTTCCAGTTTTTTTGTTTTTTCATTTTTTTCTCTTTTTTTAAGATTATTTTTACCTTTTGTTTTTACGATTTTTCCCATTTTATTAATCAACAGTTTTTTTTATGATTCAATCATGATCTAATGTTTTTTTTACAGTTTTGAAAATGAAATTTTAAAATTAGTTAAAATTGAAAAAAATCATAAAAAAATGGAAAAAAAAATTAAAACCATGTTGAAAAAAAAATCGTTAGAAAATTGTGAAAATGGTAAAGAATTGTCGGAAACCCTAAAATCTGCAAAAAATTATTAAAAATTAAAGTAAAGGATAAAAAAGTGAAAATAATCCTACAAAAATTGAAACTGTTTGAAAATATTAATAATGTATAATAAATGTACCTTCTTTTTTTATGTGCCGTCTCCATCGTGGAGGTTGGCAAAAATTTCGGCGAATTGTGTGCGATTCTGCGCTGCTCTCAGGAGTTTATGAGAATCAAGTCCTGTCCAGTCGCGGATGTTATTCAGCCACGAACATTGCATTCGGTCAGGTCCTTTGCGATGTTCTATTTTTCCTTCCATTATGAGTTTTGGTAGCTCGTATCTCTGATGCCAAGATATGTTTCTTAGATATACGGTATTTCCCTTCTTAAATGCTTTTAGCAACTCTTGTCTTTTCTTATTCTCATTCGCCCCAAGGCGATTCATTGTACCTATTTTCATTGTCCAAGCCCTCCATATTACAAACCTGGATACACGTAGCAGTTGTCGAATCTGAGTTTGTTGCTGTTCTGAGGCTACGAACACTTAACAAGTTCTTCATCTAGAGAAAAGTTGCTCTTGTCATCTCTATTTTTGTTCCTATTTCTTGGTCTGGGTCTAAATTGTCCGTTATCCAACAGCTCAAGTATTTGAATCTTGATACTTATTCAATTGGTTTCCCGTAAATCGTTATGTTTGTTCGTACATTCGAACTTTGGCTTATGACCATACCCTTAGTCTTCGCAGTGTATATATTTAGGCCA
Source organism: Altica lythri (assembly GCA_964028335.1). NCBI lineage: Eukaryota > Metazoa > Arthropoda > Insecta > Coleoptera > Chrysomelidae > Altica > Altica lythri. The sequence continues at coordinate 287,727 of CAXIIO010000685.1, read as the reverse complement.
AGCATTCTTTTATTAGCCTGTTTAGTAGCATTTGTAGTTCTTCTGCATTGTCAGTTGCTGTTTTATCAACGTATCTTATAATACATATATCTTTCCATGTCTTCCTTTGCGCGCTCATTTGCTTTTTGAAAGATGAAATCTGAGTAGACATTGAATAAAGTGGGCGATAGTACACATCCTTGTCTAACTATGCGGTTAATGGGTGTTTCACTTGTAAGTCTGCTTTCCAGTCTTGCGGTTGCTGCTTCGAGTCTATGTAGGTGAAACAGAGTCAAAACACAATCAAAAGCTTTTGCGTAATCCATGAAGCAAATATATACTTCCTTACGCTGATCTCTGCATTTTTGCAGCAGTACCGATAAGCTGAAGAACGCTTCTTTAGTCCCGAGTCCCGTTCTAAATCCAAATTGTTCTATGCCTATATCGGTTTCGTATTTCCGGTATTGCATTGGTCTGAAATTATCTTGTTTCGACTGACAAAACAGGGATCAAAACAAGCTGTTTCAATGCATGTGATATGAAAAAAATTAAAAAATCTTTTTTTTAAGCAATAAAATATCGTAAAACCTTTAAAGAGAAAAAAATAAAACAGTACCAAATACCATCGGTAAATTAGAAAATATTTAAATATTTTCCGTAGCGGACGAAATATAACCTTTATATTTTCTTGTGTTTATTATTCAAAGGATAGTATATATACTATTTATGTTTTAATAGATTTATTAAATTTATCCGTTTGTGATATTTAAATTGGTCAATTAGGGGAATTAAGCCGCCATTAATATTAACAAGGACGAAGGCTAGTAGTTAATCCTTATACTTCGAGTTATCTCCCTCAGGTGAGCCCCACATAATTTTACATCAATTTCAAATTAGCCTCTTGTGTTTTCCAAAGGATTTAGTTTGCCAGCGACCTCGTCGTTAAAAACTTTTTAATGCATTTGCACGTGGTTTCGAAGTAGATGAAAAACCTTTTTTAACTTTGTTCCTGAAAATGCATAAAGTTTGTATAATCCTTATTGATATTATACATTTACATTATGAAATGTTTTCACGCTAAAGTATAAAAAGTTACGTATTAAAAACAGAAATACGAGGTCTGTCACAAAGTAAACAGGACTTTTAAGAAATATCCGATACTAGTAGCGCTATCTGTTATTGGGGCTAGCGTTCTATAACTACATCTGTCATTGATGGTCTGTCAAAATTTAATGACATTCGAATCACTTATCGCGCTTAAAGTGACAGTACCTTTTTAACATCGGTCGAAAAATGAGCATCGAACAACAAAGAGCCAATATTAAGTTCTATTTTAAACTTTGTAAAACATTTACCGAAATGCATCGATCGTTGAAAAAAGTTTACGGTAGCCGAGTCCACGAGTGTTTTACACGGTTTAAAGAGGGTCGTGAGTCACTGGAAGACGACGAACAGGTTGGCCAGCCGAAATTTGTGATTACGCCAGAACTGTCGAAAAAGTGAGTCTTTTTATTAAAAATGAGTCAAAATCTTTATTGAGATACATGCAAATGGAATTTAATATTCGATCCATCGCATTTTGACCGGAAATTTGGGCATGAGAAAGGTGTGTTCACGGTTTTGTTCCGCACAAGCTTACGGATGACCAAAAATTGCTTCGAATTCAACAATCAAGAAAATCATTAAAGAGGCCAAGAAAAATAAAAACTTTCTGTACAACATCGTGACTGGTGACCAAACGCGGTGTTTTCAATACTATCCCGAAACCCAGCGTCAAAGTTCCGCATGGAAGCACCAAAGCGAGTCGAATCCGAAAAAAAAGCCGTTTGGAAATGTCAAAAGTGAAAACAATGTTGATTTCTTTCTACGATCAACCACTCCGGATAAAGCAACGTTTGGTAGACTACATTTGCCTATAAAGGGGTATGCCGAAGTAGAGACCAGCTAAAAAGCGTCACGACCATTTTGAAGAACATCCCGGTCCATGAGCTGATATCCTCATTCAAAAAACTTGTGGACCATACAAATCTCGGTATTAACTCTGAAGGTGACTATTTTAAATAAAATAAATTTTATTTGCGAAAAAAAAAAGATATTTGTTATTTTTTTTCTTTGTCCTCTTTACTTTGCGAGAGACCTCGTATTTATCACATACTGGTTAGGTTCCCATTCATAATACCTGATGGATAGTCCAATGATTTTCAGTGAATCAAAGGTAGGAATTTCTAACGAACTATTAATTTGTAATGTTTAAAACAAAGTGAAAGTAAACTAGATCTATTAGAGATCATATGCTGTTATCTGTCTCTTTCCAATTCTCCGATTTCAGGAAATTACTGTATTTCCTAGATTGTATATCTTAAAATGTATTAAGATTTATACATTTATCAGTAAAATAATTATTTTTTATGTACTGATTTATTGATAAGAGACTTATATTTCAGGTGAGGACATTATTCGTGAGTGGCCTACCAATGGATGCCAAGCCTCGAGAACTATATTTATTGTTTAGAGCCTATGAGGTAAGTTTTCTGCACTACTTTTAGTTGTTAACAGTTATTTCACCCTCGAAATAAAAACGGTACTGTTTTAAAATGATACCAACAAAGAAAGGATGTACTAAAATAGAGAAGTCGAGAAGTCATGAACACACTAAAAATTTATAAATAAGCACAAATGGAAGTCGAAATCGAAAAATAAACTTTAGATTTGTCTAGCTTTTTACATTTATCTTTTATTAACGTATGTCTATCTTTTATAAAAGCAACAATAAAGATATTTGGCCACCCTGATATTTTAAATTTTGTCTCGTGTCATATTGCAGTTTGTCCAAAGTAGCTTATATACGTTTCTCTATTAACTTTCAAAGTATTCGTTCGTATGTTTTCATCTAGTTACCGGTTTTGTTTCCAAAGTTATCCAAACCGATTAGTTAAGCAAGTATTTAATGAATGATTTATCGATTTTCAAGATCTTTTTATCCTGTATGCCTTATCTAATTAACTTATAAGAATTATCCATATGTAGGAAATAAAATCGAGCAATAAAATAATTTGTTTAAAATTAACTTCCAAATAAAGAAGTAAACAACTTTGTATATGTCTTTGTTGCGGGTGACTCCACCCTAAATCTTAATTAATGAATGAAAAAGAAAAACAACAAGGTAATTATTCCGAATATTAATTCTCGTTATCGTTAACACCAATAGGTATCTATTTTCCTTCTATATTAGACTTTCAATAACTAATAGATTGCTGTTTGTGTATTTAAGCCGTAGAGTGGAATTAAAAGGCTTCTATCCATCAATACCAATCCATATCTCATTCAAGTTCTCTTTGTTGGTAAGTACATCTAGAAACTAAGCTACTTGACTTGAGTACTAATAATTTTGCATCGATTGTTAGTGAATGGTTAAATTCTCGAGTTCGTTTTCACTATCTTCTTTGAAAGAAGCATTGTTCATCGTGTTTACCGAATAATTATTATGACACAGTATAGAAAATAGTATTTTTTGAAAAGTCCAAGATACTACAGAACTTTTTTAGGATTTTAAGGTCGTCTATATTCAAATGCTATAACACATACTAATATATATATATATATATATAATAAAACGAACAGAGCGTTTTGTCACAGTCTAAAAATGTCCAAAGATGATACATAACGTATCTAATGCCATACTGTCAAAAATAATTATTTCAGTTTTGAACTGAAATGGTGTCGGTTAGAAATTTCTAACACTTTAAAAGACACCTTGAATGCTGCGATATAAATAGATATATATATATAAAAGGGAGGATAACGGGAATAACGGGAATGCAACGCAACAAGGATCATGGTTACAAGTAGTAATGGTAACCGCAGACATGCATGTTTCTGGCTCATTAGCCGTCATCAGTGCGGCATAACCAAGAAGAGTATTGCAATAGGCTAGCAAAAGTGTTGAGTACTTGGGAGCAAAGGATGTTGGGGAAACATGTGTCAAGAAACACAAAAACAACGAACGCTCACACAGGAGTCCTATCGCCATTTTGTGCTTTCAGCCAGCTGTGCCAATGGGTTTTCGGCTAGCAACCAGCGTCGCCACGTTGGCGAAACGGACTCATTGTTTTTGAGTCGTTCTAGCCCAGGAAATGAAATAAATATAAATATAAATATATATATATATTGTGACAGTCTAATATAACAAAATGTCAAAGATGATACATACGTACATACGTATCTAGTGCCATACTGTCAAAAATAATAATTCATTTTACCTTGCATAAGGTTATATACAAGATGCAAAGCGACCACTGAAGTACCATTTTTGGAGTGAAGATGGAGCCACTTGCGACTGTTTATCAGTTTCGCAATTTGAAATCTATAGATATCGTTCAATTTATAGCAGGGATGTCTCTTCATTAGTGACTGAAGAGACATAGCCTATACTACACTGACGAGCTCAAATGAGAGCGAAACACGTGTCTGTAGTTTCGTTTTGCCCTGATATGAGTTGAATGATATTTATATCTAATTATATCGCAGCATCCCAGGTGTCTTAAAGTGTTAGAAATTCTAACCGACACCATTCCAGTTCAAAACTGGAATTATTATTTTTGACAGTATGGCACTAGATACGTTATGTATCATCTTTGACATTTATATATATATATATATATATATATATATATATATATATATATATCTATTAATTTCATTCTTATTATTCTTTAACTGTATCAATTTATTTAAAAAGTATGATACTTTTTCTAATAAAAATTTACATTTTTTGTTTCAGGGTTATGAAGGATCATTATTGAAGGTTACGAGTAAAAACGGTAAAACAGCATCGGTAAGTGTATTTTTCCATAAAATTTAATAAGAATAGTCAATATAAAATTATTGACCGTGTAAAATACTAATTTAATATTTAATTGTATACTATATTTCAACAATATAATACAGTTTTTTTATCTGAACCAATTATAGTAATGACTCATAAATTAAATGGAAGAAAAACCTAGATTATTTAATGACCTTTTTATAGCTAACACTAAAGATAATACATAGATCATATCAGAATTTTATAAAAAAACATCCCCGTGAATGTGTTATTACGAGGGTTGTCTTTTTACGTTTGCATATAGCCATTAACAAAAAATATACAGGGTGTCCCAGAATTAACTACGGAAACTTCGTATACGTATTCCTTGATGAAAAATAAGTAGGGTCTTTCCTATAAAAAAAATTTTTTTAGAGACTCCTGTCAGAGTTATAACCCTTTAAAGAGGGGTGGTAAAATACTGTTTTAATTTAATATCTTCTGATTGGTCCAAGATAAAAAATTAAAAATTTGGGTGAACATCATTTTTATAAAGACGCATTTCTCCTGCCACTTTTCACCTGCCCTACCCCATTCTAAGGGTGCAAATCAAGGAACCCCTCTTAATATTTTTTTTGTAACTTTCTTAGCAATAAATATTTGCAATAACAAAAAATTATTTTAGGAAGTTTTGATTATTTAGAAACTTTTTTGTTCCTTGTCGTTTTTTGCGAAATCGTTTCGGTTTGGAGTAAAAAAATAAAATGTAGGACCATGTCAATTGAGTATTGTGTATCGCGATCAAGTAGCGCACATTTTACCATTTAAAGAGTTAAAGGGTTATAACTCTGACAGGAGTCTCTAAAAAAATTTTTTTTATAGGAAAGACCCTACTTATTTGTCATCAAGGAATACGTATACGAAGTTTCCGTAGTTAATTCTGGGACACCCTGTATAGAGTTAGAGTACTTAATTTCATTTCAAAATATATCTCACCAAGATCGATACACTATTGCATGCGTTCAAACCAGTTGGTAAAACAGTTATTCCAGTCTTCAGTAGACACCTGCAAAATTGCTGTTTAAAAGGAATCGATGGTTTCTTCTGGCGACTGGAATGTGTAGGACATTGAATTCCTGATCTTTGAGAACGTGAAAAAGTCGTTGGGATCTAGGTCGGGATTATACGATGGATGGTCAACAGTTCGATGTTTTGATGCTCCAAAAACTCGATCGTCTTTTGGGCAGTGTTAACACTTGCATTATTCTGAAGTACGAGTAGAATAATTCGCCGGTATGTGTTGCTTTGTCGGAGTTTTGCGATAACTTTTGGTAAACAAACCAATCGGAAGTAACCGTTCTTTGATCTTCTAAAGCAATTGTTGCCACATGTCCAGCTTTTAACACACTTCAAGAATGGATTATTTTTGTTGGTTTTCCTCATCGTGAAACACCCGCATAGCGGAATGACGTTTATTTTCCGGTTCGTAGGAGTAAATCCAAGATTCATCAACAATAACAATAATTTAAACGTTTTTTGAGCTTCCTTTTTTGAACCGTTTTTTGACACCAATTTGCACGAACCGCTTTTTGCTTTTCTGTGAGCAAATGAGGGATCCAACGGGAAACCAACTTTGTATCCCCTAGTTTTTCGTGTAGGATCTTTTGGATCGAGGTCTTTGAAATGCCCAAAGATGACTCTATCTTCCGTTATGTTACACGTCGATCATCTTTAATTAGCTGACGAACCGCATTGATGTTTTGTTGTGTGACTGTTGTTTCGTTGCTGAGACTGGAGCGAACACGTTAAAATTCCCAATACCAGCGGGAAATAGTTGACTGGTGTGATGCTGTATTCCCAAACACAGAAACCGTTTAGCAAAACATTGCTGGTGGGATAATTGTAAAAAATTTTGGTTCGAAAATGTTTTCGACTAAGATCCATTTTTCGATCGACTTGCTAATTTCAAAAATTCACTGTACCTACACGAATTGATATATTGCAATAAAACTCTGGATTTATGTCAACAAAAGATTGAGGTTAGATTTGTGTTTGAAGGTTCTATTAGTGGCACCTTTAATCGACTGTATGCAAAACTAAAAAGACAACCATCATATATACTCTGTCATCGACAGGAAAAACGGTGAAATTATTTTTGAACAAACTTAAAATTTGAATCATTTATGATGTTTTTACCAAAGAAAAAACTTTAATTCTCCTTCCACAAAAATATTTTATTTAAAGTCAGATGTTGATAGACAATGACGACTAGTTTCGACCTACATAGGTCATCTTCAGGTCTGTAAATAAATATGAAACTAGGGTAGAAAGTAGTTCTTACAATAGTTAAGTTAAAAAACTTACCAAATGCAAAAAATGTTATTTATACAACGGTAGATAAAATTCTATAGAATGCAGCTTAGGTGGTAAACATGCTTAAGGTCTTCTACATAAATGTCCTGTGGTATTGGAAAATTGTAGTGGAAAAATTAAGAAAAGGTAGTAACCACTAGTGGTAGTCAAAAAGAAAGGCAGAATTCAGGAAAGATAACAAATTAAAACTAAAATTGTTAGAGTAATGAGCTACGGCGTCAGATTCCGTTGGCGATAAGTGAGCCAAACAAAGAAAGGGGTTGTTGCCCTGGAGGTGCAACAAGATAAAAAATTAACCACTTCAGGTCAAGTAGAAGTTATGACTTTTAATCTCAAAACAGCAGTTGCTTCAAAAAGGAAGAAGAAGAAACTCAAAAGTAGTATCACACTAGACAACCTAGAATTGGTTCCCAACAAAGAAAGCTCTTTCATGATGATCACTTTATCAACTCCGAAATAATCACGCTAAACCTGTTGAAATCAATAATCGACTTCATCATGTAAAGCAACTCAACGCAAATGAACGGATAGCTTGACGAAATCTCGCAGAAGCTAATCTTACTAGTCGTAGACCTGCAACAGGTCCACAGCTTCTTAGGCGTCATCATATTGGGCGATTTCAGTTTACCAGAAATCATGAGTGGTGGGCAGATAATGAATGGAGGCGCGTTTTGTTTACCGATAAGTCTACATTTGCAGATGATTGTGAGAGAGTATGGCGAAAGTTACTTTAGTCCAGGAGAGATCAGTTATAATATGAGTCAAAATTACTCTGGAAGGTCACACTGATTTGTACATCTTTCTGTAACAGCTGCCAAGTACATTGATAAAATTCTCCAAGATTTTGTTGTCCGTTGGTTTTATTTGAAATAACAATCCTTTACTGCATGATAATGTCAGTCTTCTCACTATGACAATTATTCAATGTTCAATAAAAAAAAATTCCTGTTATAGAGTGGCCAGCGTTAATTTCGTATGTAAACCCCATTGAACACATTTTGGACATAATTATGTACCTGTTTATAGAACTTTAATTAGTTGCAACGGGAACGGGAATGGATTTTAGGTATGCAAAGAAAGTATTATTTTGGGCCAGTTATTAAAAATGTGGCCCCTTAGTTTTTGCTAGCAAATCGTTTTTGTTTTATTAATTTAAAGTCATTTTATTCCCAAATCAATTAGCCCTTCTTTATCCTCGATTTTTAAATTGTTATAAAACACTTTTTTTCTTTAACAAGTTGTTTTGTGTGTGTTTGAAATGTTATAATAATAAATTATCACAAAGTATTAAAATATTAAGTTTGTTTAAAAAAATTTAACTGCTGTTTTCGTGCCGGTGAGTATATTTTTTATTATTATAAATAAATTAACTTTATATTTATGCCATGCTTGTGTCAGACTCATTGATTTTCTATTTAAAATCAAATTATGAATCATGTGTTTTGGATAAATTGTTTTATAGCAGGTGTTTACTAAATGCTCATAATTTATATCACGTATATTAATTTATAATGGTAAAATATATTATATACATAAAAAATTTATAGAATTATGACAGAAAACAATATCATCACTACAAATTGCGTCTAATCTAAAATAAAGTATAAAATTCAATACTTTTTCTTGAAACAAGCATAAATCTTACAGTTAAAGTAAAAATTTAATCAAACATAGACATACTATAAAACGAATATTTTCTGCCTTTTGCAGCCTGTGGGCTTCGTGACTTTTAACACTAGGGCAGGAGCGGAAGCAGCTAAACAGGACTTGCAGGTGAGTCCCTCTTATTTGATTTCTGTTTTGCTATATATACCAGGGTAACTCAAAAAATTAGTATTTAGCTTATATTGATCTAATCTTGTGATATATGTTTAATACTATTTAACTTGGAAAACGTATATCATTTTTAAATTGTTGTAATAACATTGTTTGCATTTTTTTTAAGTTATCTTGGAAAAGTTTGTTTACAGGATATGTGATTTTTTTAATATCTCATGTTTAATATATAATAATAACATACATTTTTATACAATTAGAATACAACCAGATTACACAACCTATTTACACCTTTTTATAACCTCTCTCTCCATCAAAAGTGTTTGCAAAGCAATTAATTTAATAGTAACAAAAATAATTGATTAAATGAGTACTTATACAAAATATATCCTGTGCTTTGTTTGCTTAACAAATAACTATACTTCCTATGAGATTATTTCGATTAATTTAACAAAAATACAATTTGTAACCTACACGTCCATTAATTGAAGAATATAGAAGATGTAAAATATTATATCTACGAGTTCTGTCGCAAAGTAAACAGACCTTTCGCAGAAATATCCGGTACTAGTAGCGCCATCTGTTATTGGTAGCGTTCGATAGGTACATCTTTCATTGATGTTCTGTCAAAATTTCATGGCAATCGAACCAAGATCTTCATTGAGATGCATGCAAATGGAATTAAATATCTGCAAAGATTCGATCTATCGCATTTTGACCGGGAATTTGACCATGAGAAACGTGTGTTTGCGGTTTGTTTCGCACAAGCTCACGGATGACCAAAAAATGCTTCGAATTCAACATTCGAGAGACATCTTTTAAGAGGCCAAGAATGAACTTTTCGTATAGCATTGTGACTGGTGACGAAACTTGGTGTTTTTAATACGATCCCGAAACTAAGCGTCAAAGTTCCGCATGGAAGCACCCAAGCGAACCAAATCCGAAAAAAAGCCGCTTGGAAAAGTCAAAAGTGAAGATAATGTTGATTTGTTTCTACGATTCAAAGGGAATTATTTAGAAACAATTCGGTCCAGAGGGCCAAACGGTTAATACTGTGTATTATCTTGGTGTTATTAGGCGTTTACTCTCGCACATTCGTTGTGTTTGGCCAGAATATCGCGAAGAAGGAAGCTGGTGCTTGTTGCACGATAATGCACCATCACATCGATCGATACTTGTGTCCTATGTTTGACCATCAACCACACCCCTTATTCTCCGGATATGGCATCGCGCGACTGTTTTCTGTTCGGTAGACTACATTTGCCCATGAAGGAACAGCGGTATGCCAACGTAGAAGTCAACCAAAAGTTTAATTAGCTGAAACCTCATTTGAATAACTTGTAGACCGTACAAATCGCTGTATTAACTCTAAAGGGACTGTTTGGAGTAAAAGAAATTCCATTTTCCAAAAAAAATTCGATAATTTTTTTCTTTGCCCTGTTTACTTTGCGACAGACCTCGTACATTCTATTCCAAATAAAACTTAAAATCTTATAAATTTTAAATTAAGGAAAAAGAAGAAGAATATAGAATATGTAAAATGTATATCTACATTCTATACAAAATAAAACTTGAAATGTTATAAATTTTAAATTAAGGAAAAGAAGAAAATAACATTTCGGCAACATTGGCTAATTCTAATTTAAAAAATAGAAACAAACATGAATCCAAAAATCAATATCAGCTATTACAAATTACAAAAAATACATATATTTTGGAAAACTTTTCTGTTATTTAAATAACAAAGGTATTGAACATCTCCACTTACTTCACTTTGTTATTTAAATGAAAGATGTTGTGAACAAGGATGTTGTACTGTTTATACTTATACTTATTTACAAATATGGTATTTCTGGGTATTGTTACTAATATTGTGTACAGTATTTTATTTTTGTTCATGGTATTGTACAAAAAATTGAGGTACCTAGAACGAAGAAAACGTTTATTACAAAGATTTCATGCAAATAATCGAAATTCTAATCAAGCTCAAAGAAAAAATAATAACTTTGTAACATTGGTGGACGTTTTTAGTTTATGTAACCTTCAATAACTCCAAATCCTAATTAAAGCTATTAGAGTAACAAATAATTTTAAATTACGAGTTCGATATTGGTACTCATTCAATCAATTAATTTATTAGACTATTTTTTATTTGAAAACACCTTTGAAACTAAAATTTCTTGTCTACCTTTGTAACATACCCCTTAGCAAAAATAAGCATGCTACATAAACATATCCTCAGCCCGCAGCACATCGTGTGTCACCGACCCCACCCACTAGCAGATTACCTGCTTCTAAACTGCATTAGTTTTGTATGTAATACCCACCAGTCTTTCCCCTATTACATAGTCTATGCGCTAGAGTAAGCGAAAATATGTGCATTTGATAAAAAACAATTCTATTTGAATTTCGTTCTATTCCTTGATGTTGTATTTAAAATGTAAAATTATTATGATTCTGACCTTTTGTACTCAATTGAAGTTAAAACCCTTATAATCGTTACAATTATCGTATGATTCAGAAAATCTTAAAAGATTCATATGTGTGAAGAAATTTTGTAATTGTGTTTGCCTTTAATCCTTGATTTTCTAAATACGAGTTGTAACATTATTGTAAATCTAAGGCAGAAGTTTATCACTTAATATATTTAGTATATTTTTTTATTTAAGTAAACTGTTACAAAGTTTTATAATTATACCTGGATTTGCAGTCCGTTGGCATTGACGTCATTTGACGTATATGCAAGTAGACCAATACGCGGTAGGAATGAAGCGTAGTTGCCAGGTTTAACTTAGAAAGACTTACCGCGTATTGGTCTACTTGCATATACGTCAAATGACGTCAATGCCAACGGACTGCAAATCCAGGTATAATACAAAATTCATGTTGTTCGCATAATAAATCACTGAATAATTACAAAATCAATCAATCACCTTGCGAATAATGCACAATTTATTATTAAACAACAGATTACTAATGAAGATTATTATTGACATTTTAAAATTTTTTATGTCAAAATATATAACAAAATAACTATTATTTATATTCATCTATCGCACAGACTATAAGATATTCCTTCTTTTATTCCCTTTATGACTGGCGCCTTCACCGGTCGCCCCTACACACTTACGTGTCCTCTCATGTGTAATTCCCTTTCGCATTAGTTCGCAGAAGTCGAACCACGCAAGGGCGCGAAGGGTGTCTAGAGTGCGATACATGTAGACGACACCGTTGAAGGCGAGGAGCAGGTGCAAGGCCAGGCGAATTCCGACCTTATTTTGTAATTATAATCAAATCAATTATTTATTAGAGAAATGAATATAATTCCCAAAAGTCCGTTTACAAATTAAACTACAAGTTACATAACAAAGTTACAAAGGTAAAAAAATGCTTAATATATAATTATATAAATATCTGGGAACATAGGATTCAAAAACATTTTTACAAACTCAACCTCAGAAAAAGATTCTCAAAATGTTACGTGTAGTCAGTACTTTTGTATGACAGGAAAGGTTGGACGCTTAAGGCTAACACCATAAATAGGCTACAACATTCGAAATGTGGATCCACCGGAGAATACTGATAGTTCCATGGACGAACGAGGAGATCTTTAAATAGGTAGGAAGAGAACGAAAATTACTGTGCACTACAAAACACAGTCAAACAGCTTTTACAGGACATGTGATGCAAAAAGGGAGATTCTATTTGCTCCAAATACTAATCGAAACAAAGATAGAGGGAAGAAGAAAAATAGAAAGAAAATGCCATGGCTACGAAATATCAAAAGTTGAAAACCACAGGAGAACTAATACATATCATTAGAGACCGGTTAATATAATCAGAAGTGAACACAAACATCTATTGATGGATAGCAGCAGAAAAGGAAACTATTCTAAATCCGATTGTTTATTCGTTTATATCAAATACTAAAAAGTACTACTTTTATAGAAGAACTAAATGTTCTCGTCCATTCGCGATTGTTTCCAAAACAAAAGATTTCGTGAGTTTGTAACTCTGGTAGACGAGAGATAAGATGAAACAATCACTTACCTCGGATAATCTAGTTTTGGAAAGAAAGCCCACTTAGTTTCTTAATAGTTTGAAACTTACCATTAAGCAACCTCTTAATTTAAGTTCCTGTTCTTAATTCTACGTGAAGGTTTTTCTCTCACATGGAAAAAATTAGTAAAAAATTTTGAATATTAGTATTTATTCCAATTGAATAATTCATTTAACAAATTTCACTAAGCGTGTCAAAACGTTAAAAGCAGATTGAATAAGCTCTAAACTACTGGAAGTTTTCATCACATTTTAATACAGCTAACAGGAATCCTAGTTATATTCGATACCTGATATAGACTAAAAGTAGTTACTGTTTTGATTGGTAAATCTGTGGAGTCTAAATCGATTAAACTTAAAATCAGATTACTAATAAGTTATAGGTAACTTTATTATGAAAAAGCTTTATATTTGGTTTAATAAAATATTTTTAGTAAGTTTTTTCTATCTATACTCAGTTTCCATTAGCCAATATTCTGAATCTCCTTAGAACATTTTAATAAGTACAAATTAACCAAGCATAAAACAATAATTAATGATTACTTAAACCGCAAGTAGAAATGTAGCTGTGTAACTAAAACTTTTTTGTCTGTATCTGAGGTCGGAATTCCCTAGTTTACAACTTAACAACTTGTCCTAATTGTAAAGCATCCTTTCTGGTGTCCCACTTGTATAAACCGGTACAAATACTGAGCTGAAATATTTAGGAGCAATTATTTCTTACTAATTAGGATTTAGGACTCTTCCCGACTTAATTATGCGACGGAATATCCACTGGGTAGAATGCATGCCATTAAGCACGGTTGCCAAATTGGAAATAATTTCATAACGAAACTAAAAAAAGCTTCGGCTTCAAATAGGTGAATTTTTAATAGTCAAATTAAGGATAAATTTGATCCATTCGCTACAAAGTAAGTTATACAATTTTGATATATCAACGGTATAAACTCTTTTGTGCAGAATTATAAAATCAGAAATCTGTAAAATTTAAAATCACACCTCTCAACACCAATTTATGTTGTAGGCATTATAGCATATACCTATTTAGTTTTGTTTTTTTTATTTTTTAATGCAAATGTTGGATTTTGCAACATTTTGTATGTTATTGAATATAGATCAAAGATGTACTTTGAGAGAGAGCATAACCTAATTTCTGCATTAAACATTGGTTAAAGATTTAATTACCACTCTGTAAAGTCGCTAAACTGCTAAGTATACAAAATACATAAAGAGAGAATCAAACAAAACTATTATTTACATAAGAGAGTGTGGAACATTTGGTTAGCGCAAAAGTATTATCTAGATTAGGGTGGAAGACATGTGCGCAGGCATATGGTTAGAGGAAGTTTTTATTTATTAGGTTAATTTCACGTGTATTTTCTAGGTATATTCCCCCTTTTTTTCGTTTAGAAACTGACGATCTAATAATAGGTAATATAGAGGAAGTGATGGAAGAGTATCAACTAGGGTTGCTTGATTATAAATTTGATAAGTTTTTAAATAAACATCTACAAGGGGTAAATAAATTGATTAAGTTATATCAAATTTTTGTAATAATTATCCTAATAAATCATTTCGAATGATTTTTTAATAGCAAAAAGTATGGAGCAATTTTAAAGTATAGTTTAGAAAATGAATCTAATAAAATTAAAGATTTAAAATTCAGACTGTGTAATGCATGTAAACAAAAAAAGTAAGTGGGTACTATTTTTATGAAACCTTTAATATATTTTGACATTCTTTTGAGTCAGCAAATACATTTTTGAATTATAATAGATTTTGCGTTTTGTAGTATATATTGATATGGATCTCCCTGCGGGAACTCCTTCCTATCAATACAATTACTGGGTTGTGGATTCAGCCACTTATAAATATTGATTGCTACAACAACAAAAATAATATAAAAAAACTTAATTTTTTTTCTTTCTTTTCTTCCCACACCACTTCTTTCCAATTCCTTTCTGTTTCTTACCTTTTTATCTCTAGCGTCTTTGCTCTACCACTTTTCAGCTCTGGATATCTAATAGCTCCTTTCTTTTAATTCTAATTATATCATTTGACTAATCCTCCTGTATTTGTTTATTTGTTCTTATTTTAATTTAAAATCCAAAATAATTTGTAACAATTCTTAATTTAATCTAGACAACCAATATCTAAATGCCGGATCACATTCCCAGAATGAGGGAACGTGTCCGCCAAGAAAAATCCATATCAATTTATATATAAATTTTGAGTCACCATTAAAGATTTTGATCAGATTTAATAAAAATAGGATAATTTTTATATCGATATTATTGATCACAGTATTTGTAATTGCAAATAAATACTGCGTGTTTCGATTTCTGGAGTATATAGTTAGAAACGAGAAAGTCATACAAAATCTAAAAAACGAGAAAAAGTTGAAACTACAGAAAAATAGAAAAACCAAAAAAAAGCACTTGCCTTTATTAGAAAAAAATAATAAATAATAAAAAAAAACAGAAAAGAAGAGAAAAAGTGAAATATCAAGAAAAAATTATAAAACCAAGTAGAACAATTGAAAAAGAAAAAAAACTCGAAAAAATACGAAAATGTGAAAACATTAAAAACAGAAATCGATAAAATTAAAATAAAAAAAAGGAATGAGTCAAAATGGGTACAAAACTGGAAACAAATAAGAATATAAGATAAAATCGAAAAAATATAAAAAATGGATAGAATCGAAAACTTAAGAAAACATTGCAAATATATTTGTAAAAAATCTAAAAAAAAACGTAAAAACCGATGTTTATTTTATAAAATTGTAAACGGAGTATTAGACTGTCCAAATATCCTAGAAAAGATTAAAATAAATGTCCCCCAAAGAGTCCTTAGAGACAATCAGTTATATTTTATTTCAGTATTCAAGAATAATTACCTTAGCAACAATTCTTTAATAAGATCTGCACAATTTATAAACAAAAAAGGAATTGATCTGTATAAATTTTCATTACCTCAATTTCAAACTCTTCTACATAGACTGATTTAACTACTTATACCTTGTAATGCATGTATTTATTCTGTATTCTGTATTTATCTTTATTTATTTATTATGTATCTTGTAGTCTTATTATTTTGTATATGTATATATATTTTTGTAATTTAATATTTTGTAATGGAGCTTTCCGTCAATAAACATTCTATTCTAATTGAAAATAAAGAGAAAAAACGGTTTAAAAAAATAAATCAATAGCGAAAATAAAATAAAACAGAAAGAGAAAAAAGTAAAAAATCAAGAAAAAATAGAATAAAAACGGGTACAAAAATGGAAACAAATAAGAATATAAGATAATATGGAAACAAAATAAAAAATGGATAGAATCGAAAACTTAAGAAAACATTGCAAATATATTTGTAAAAAATCTAAAAAAAAAAACGTAAAAACCGATGTTTAAACAATTGAAAATAAAGAGAAAAAGCGGTTTAAAAAAATAAATCAATAGCGAAAATAAAATTAAACAGAAAGAGAAAAAAGTAAAAAATCAAGAAAAAATAAAAAAGAAATGAATAAAAACGGGTACAAAAATGGAAACAAATAAGAATATAAGATAAAATCGAAAGAATATAAAAAATGGATAGAATCGAAAACTTAAGAAAACATTGCAAATATATTTGTAAAAAATCTAAAAAAAAAACGTAAAAACCGATGTTTAAATAATTGAAAATAAAGAGAAAAAACGGTTTAAAAAAATAAATCAATAGCGAAAATAAAATAAAACAGAAAGAGAAAAAAGTAAAAAATCAAGAAAAAATAAAAAAGAAATAATAAAAACGGGTACAAAAATGGAAACAAATAAGAATATAAGATAAAATCGAAAGAATATAAAAAATGGATAGAATCGAAAACTTAAGAAAACATTGCAAATATATTTGTGAAAAATCTAAAAAAAAAAACGTAAAAACCAATGTTTAAATAATTGAAAATAAAGAGAAAAAACGGTTTAAAAAAATAAAGCAATAGCGAAAATAAAATAAAACAGAAAGAGAAAGAAGTAAAAAAGCAAGAAAAAATAAAAAAGAAATGACTAAAAACGGGTACAAAAATGGAAACAAATAATAATATAAGATAAAATCGAAAGAATTTAAAAAATGGATAGAATCGAAAACTTAAGAAAACATTGCAAATATATTTGTGAAAAATCAAAAAAAAAAAAACGTAAATACCGATGTTTAAATAATTGAAAATAAAGAGAAAAAACGGTTTAAAAAAATAAAGCAATAGCGAAAATAAAATAAAACAGAAAGAGAAAAAAGTAAAAAATCAAGGAAAAAGAAATGAATAAAAACGGGTACAAAAATGGAAACAAATAAGAATATAAGATAAAATCGAAAGAATATAAAAAATGGATAGAATCGAAAACTTAAGAAAACATTGCAAATATATTTGTGAAAAATCTAAAAAAAAAAACGTAAAAACCGATTTTTAAATAATTGAAAATAAAGAGAAAAAACGGTTTAAAAAAATAAAGCAATAGCGAAAATAAAATAAAACAGAAAGAGAAAGAAGTAAAAAATCAAGAAAAAATAATAAAGAAATGAATAAAAACGGGTACAAAAATGGAAACAAATAAGAATATAAGACAAAATCGAAAGAATATAAAAAATGGATAGAATCGAAAACTTAAGAAAACATTGCAAATATATTTGTGAAAAATCTAAAAAAAAAAACGTAAAAACCGATGTTTAAATAATTGAAAATAAAGAGAAAAAACGCTTTAAAAAAATAAAGCAATAGCGAAAATAAAATAAAACAGAAAGAGAAAGAAGTAAAAAATCAAGAAAAAATAATAAAGAAATGAATAAAAACGGGTACAAAAATGGAAACAAATAAGAATATAAGATAAAATCGAAAGAATATAAAAAATGGATAGAATCGAAAATTTAAGAAAACAGTGCAAATATATATGTGAAAAATCTAAAAATTACGTAAAAACCGATGTTTAAATAATTGAAAATAAAGAGAAAAAACGGTTTAAAAAAATAAATCAATAGCGAAAATAAAATAAAACAGAAAGAGAAAAAAAGTAAAAAATCAAGAAAAAATAAAAAAGAAATAATAAAAACGGGTACAAAAATGGAAACAAATAAGAATATAAGATAAAATCGAAAGAATATAAAAAATGTATAGAATCGAAAACTTAAGAAAACATTGTAAATATATTTGTAAAAAATCTAAAAAAAAACGTACAAACCGATGTTTAAACAATTAAAAATAAAGAGAAAAAACGGTTAAAAAAAATAAAGCAATAGCGAAAATAAAATAAAACAGAAAGAGAAAAAAGTAAAAAATCAAGAAAAAAGAAATGAATAAAAACGGGTACAAAAATGGGAACAAATAAGAATATAAGATAAAATCAAGATTATAAAAAAAACGATTAGAATTGAAAAATCCAGAAAACGTTTCAAATATATATATATAAGGGGGTTTTAGAGTAAGTTGTCAAACTAAAAATTTTAGTTCAGGACCCAAAAATAGGAAAAAAGATCCATGTCCTTGTTCCAGGACTAGCTTTGTTAAATAGTTATATTCTTTCCTCCAAATTTGGATGTTGGAATATTTTTTTTTCTCAAAACTGAGAAGATCCAAAACTATGAACTTTGGTTAATATTTTGCACTAGTCGAAACAGTTCGAAAGACTATTTTTTAATTTTCCCCTATTATCAGGAAGGGGTGAAATTAGCACCTTGTTAAAATGTGATTTTGAATATTTTATTTTTTTTACTTGAAAACAATTAGTTTTATGAAACAAAAATTAATTTAAAAAAATTAATTAAACGTATTTTTTATAATAAAATTTTATCTGTTAAAAAGGTTGTAGTAAAAAACGAAGTGTATATCCCCCTTTTTCATAATAGGGGATAATTAAAAAAAATAACCACTCGACGTGTTTCTACTAGTAAACAATATTTGCCAAAGTTCATACTTTTATACCGTATACCTTTTTGGTTTTGAGGAAAATATAAAAAAATAGTTATTTGTGACCCAAGGACGGAAAATGACATTTTGCAAGAGCGAGTAAAGTTGTGTAGCTGAGGTGCGTAGCACCGAGGCGAAACAATACGAGCACTTGCAAAACATTTCCCGGACGTGTAACACACATTATTTTTTGGTCCGACTAATTTTTAATATTTTCAAAAGTTTCAATTTTTTTTTACTTTATGACATACAAGATTAGATGTTTATTGATCTGTTGCACGATTAAAAGAATTAGTAATAAAGAATGATTTTCTGATAATCGATTTCAAGATCCTTAATTTTTATACATACGAATACTTTGCTAATAAGCAACACAGTAAAAATTGTTATATTGAAAATATTAACATTAATATCTAATAATTTTATATAAAAATATCAGAGACAATGAACTATTTTAGTTCAATGAGCAAAAATAAAATCAAGATATGTATTTTCATAATCGAATGATAAGTAGTTGTAAATTGACATAAATGTCAACTTTAAAATAAACGTTGTGAGAGAAATTAAATGTAAATTAGAATCCTGGTTACCTTTAGAAAAAGTTATTAGTTTAGTATATTATACGCTGTTTTTAAATAAATTTAATTAAAATTTGTATTATTCATTATATATTTTTGATGACTCATAGCGCCATCTCTTTAGATAATCTAAAAGCTACTTTGCCGGCCTAGGCCGGAAAATGTCATTTTCCGGACGAGTTTGAAGTAATTAATAGTATTGTTTCTGGACGGAGGACCAAAAAAAATAATTTTAACCAAGAAATATGGAGGGGAGAAAACTATTTAACGAAACGTTTCGGGATATTAGTTCATAGGATATCTTTTTTGTTTATCTTTGAGCCCTGAACTTAAATTTTTAATCTGAAACAACATGTATATATAAGTATCAATTCACTTTTTAATAAAAAAATATGAAATAAACAAGATTCCGTAAAAATTTCTACGTCTATGCTAACAATTCTGATAGTAACTCTTCTCTTATTCGGCGCGTTTGTTCCTGTTTCTGATAAAACCAGCCGTTCGTTTTTCTCTGAATATTGCACACCTTAATTTTCTTAAAAGTCTGAAGGAATTATTAAGTAGCATCTTCAGACTTATTGCGCTTCGCAAAATCGTGTTTTTATTTGTGCTTTTAGAATCACTTCGAATGTTTTTCTCCACTTCACGTCTTTTATAAAAAAGTGATGAATTAATTCGAAGCCATATAATTCAGTTGTCAAATATATTATGAAATCTTGGAATTATTTAAATTCGATTTCTGCAGAATATTGTTCCACGGCTTCAGTAGCTTCTTCATTCAACATAAAACACTTTCTACGAAGGAATTGTTTCAAGTTTATGAAGAGGTAATTGTCAGAGAGAGCCAAATCTGGTGAATACGATGGGTGTTCAACAATTTGTATTTTAATTCGTTCAATTTAGCCATCGTCACCAAACTTATGTGGACACGTGCATTGTCTTGACGAAAGATAATTGTTTTTTTTTTCTGTAAACCGGGTCTTTTTTCTCGTTTTTTTTTTATCCAACTGGCCAAAAGGTTGCAATAATATTAAGAGTTATTTGTTTCACCTTTTTTAGAATAATCATTAAACAAAACCCCTTTTGCATCCCAAAAACTGATGCCATAACCTTTTTTTGTCGATCGTTCTGACTTCACCTGTTTAGAGCTGAAGAATCAGCTTTAGTCCACTGTAAATGTTCTGGTTTCGGTTTATGATCATGATGGTAGATCTAAGTCGCATCCATAGTTATAAAATGACTCACAAAATCGGTTTTATTGTGCTTAAAATGTTCAAAATTATACTGAGAAATTTGTTTTCGATTCAGTTTTTGTTGAATTGTTAACGAATGGGGCACTAACTTTTCGAGCAGCTTTTTCATACGTAATACTTCGTGTAAAAAATGGAGTACTCGTTTTCATCTGCTATGCCTATGGTATCAGCAATTTCACGCTGAGTCAAACTTGGATCTTTATAAACAATATAGATAGATAGATATTTTTTTGGGTTGGCTGTTAGCCTGTATCACTACGACCTTTCAGATCTATTGTGAACACCCATTATCTCTCGAATAGGTTTAGAGCACTCTCTTAATAAGACTTAATAGCCTTGACAGTGGCCACTCCGCATAACCTGGAGCAGCCGGTTTCTCCTCTCCCAGTACTGGATACCGTGTCCTTGCAAGGCCTTCACATTGGCATAGGACATGAAATAAGTTGAGGGGAGTTGGCAGTATCGACAAATGTCTTCATCTGCTAAGTTCAGCTGACTCATGTGTTTTCTAAGCCTACAATGTCCTGTCAAGAGACTGACAATCATTCTGACATCGTTTCGCCTTTGTGATAGCAGCTCTGCAGTAAACTTCGCCAAGTGTCCCTTTATGAAGACTTTGGCTTGTCGCTTTCCCGGTGATTTTTTCCACCACTCCTGGGCCTTCTCTAGCCTCCATTTCTTAATAAACAATATCATTGCCCAATGATTTCTGGTGTTGCACTTTTTTTGCACAGTTTCGCTTTCAAAACTTTTCAACCAATTCTATATATCCATCTTAAACGTGTTGAGTCCACCCCACCGCACCGATTTTCTAAGTAGATTTTCATTTAAGGCAGTATTGTTTATTCAAGTTCTTCTCCTAAATAGGCTTTATTTAATATCTTATCTTATTGTCTGTAAATATGGTATATATATATATATATATATATATATATATATATATATATATATATATATATATACTCTTTTATGTATCCAAGCTTTCGAAAAAATTCTATACTTTTCTTTCTGATTTGCGCCTCTGCAATGTTAGCCGTTTTAATAATATATTTAAAAGCCGTTCAAGAACTCTTTTAAGACAATTTATCAATACTTACTTCCAACAAGTGGAAACGAAGAAACAAGAAAGAAACGGCAATAAGAACCCAAAGTGATGGAAACTGAAAGATATTTATTTACTTCCATACATTCTTTCACGTCATTTCGTGCTTTATTGACAAAAAAATCCTTTTGTGTTTTATCTAATAAAGGGTAGAAATGAAATTTAAGTCGTTTATTATATTATATTTCGAATTAAAATCAATTAGAATTTTAGATTAATTTAATAGTTCTGCATTAACGAATATAAATTTAGTAAATCATAATTGTATATCTTACATCAGAATCTGTTGCTATTACAAGTAATACATGTAATCACCGACATTAATGCCTAATAAAAGTCGGAAAAGATCTAAGTTTAGAAGTGCTATAAAATCAGAACTTAGATAAGTTATTGCCCAATTAACAAATTAACCATAAAGTGGAAATAAACTGCTTCTGCAATTGTTGGGTTTAAATGGTTTTAACCAAGGGGTTTGTATAGATTAAAAATCTGTAACTATGTATATGTATAATTAAAGTAGAACACGTAATAATTTAAATATATTCAGATATCATTAAATCCTTCGCTACCATCGGAATTCACAGAGTTTCAAACATTACATATATATATACACAAACACATATTAGGTAACGAAATTATATTCAGCTCAGTAATTGTCAGTTCTATTCCCAATCCTTTCTCTATCTTTCAAAAATTCCACATGTCAAAAACCACTAAGACTAATAAACAACTCATGCTCATGATATGATTGAACAAATTGATCGTAACAAATTTATCCTGTATCGAACCACACCGAATCACTTTTTTGTGGGCAATTTTGCAGCAGGGCGTAAGGTTTGACCCCGACATGCCACAGACCATCCGACTGGAGTTTGCTAAAAGTAACACGAAGGTTAGCAAGCCCAAACAGCAAGCTGCTAACGCCGCCAACACGCACCCAACTTTGATGCACCCCCTCACCGGACGTAAGTACACGGCACTTGATTCTGGCGGTATTAACAGATCGACCATCAATTTATCATGCCATGTACGAATTTTGGCTTCTAACACAAACAGCAAGAGGCATATGAAATATAATATAAAACTGTTACGGTCCCTTACGGATGTGAGAAAAATATCTAACAAAAAAAAAGTGTTTCACAAACTTAGAAGTTAACAGTTTTATCCCTTAGATTGTTTAAATTCGTTTTCTAGGTATTATTTGTAGGAAATTTTATTTTAATAAAGTTCTTAAATTATCGAAAAAGTAGTGTATATTTTCTAAAAAGTGTATAACTAGTTTCAAACCTATCTATAAGAATCAAAATCAAGGTAGATGTATCAGAAAAAATCAATCAATCTTATGAATATTATAAAGATTGGTTAATATTTTTCTCGTTGAAAACATTTGTTACGTTCATTAATTTGGGAATAGATCCTTACGGAAATAAGAAAACGCAGGCCAGCAAATATTTGTCAAAATAGAGATGCATGGAAATCGGGGATAGGAAGGCGTATACCGCTATAACAGGCACTGAACTAATAATAAAACCTAAACTTCATTTACTGTAATTAGAAGTTTGGTTTCAAATATTTTACCAAAAAAAATATTTAATTCGTATCACTTGAAAGGTGATGATAATGAGTGGTAGGTAACTTTTTTTTTATATTCCGATTACTTTTTATACTTTTGAAATTTTTGAAAGTATACAAACAAGAATATATTAAATAACATTAAGGAGAAATTGAAATAAGCACAATTTACAAAAAGAACTTTTTATAATAGAAAGTTTTTTACTGATTTATAGGTCATATTTTGTGTCATATCAACAATGCACAGCATCCCTGACATTGTAAAAATATTAAGTCATACAACGCTGTGATTGATCATAGAGAAGATTGTTTCTCCACGACCATTAATGAATGTAATAATTCCGACTTCATTTTTAATAATAGAAAGTGTTCATTCTCACTCTTGAGATAGAATATTCATTCTGAAACACTTGCTTCTTATGTGTTTTGCATGTATTTCCATTCTATAACTAGTGACGGAATAACATTCTGTAATTGCTCAACAAAAAACATAGATTCCCCTGCGAATTTTTAAACTGTCACTCAGTTTGTCAGTGCGACGTTCTAATTGTTTTGCTACATAAGTATTTCAATTTAAATAAACAAAATTATTACATGGTCGTGGAGAAAATACAGTCTGTTACACGGTTAGAATGAAAATTCGATAACTCGTGGTTCCTCGCGCTCGCTACGCTCGCGTTCGGAATTCTCCACTCGTATCGAATTTTCATTCTAACCTTGTTACAGAATATACTATTCCTTGTTAACAAAATCAAGGGTAGTTGTATCTAAAAACTTTCTAAAACAGTTTATTTTATTACCAGTTAAAATAATACAAAAAAAAAAATAAAAAAAACTTCTCTGTCGCGTAATCGATCCCATTATGATAACATAACAGAACTGTCACAAGTGGACTGATCCGCCGCTTAACCAACTACGCCAGGAACGATTTATTTAATAACTTTCAAAATAATATTATCTATACACAACTTAGATCATGTTTAATATCAATTCGGTATAAATTTCGAAATCTATGTATATGCCTAAATACACTTGAAACATGCATTGTCATCCAGTTCTTAGCTATCCTGAAAATTTCAGAGCTCTAGGTAGTCGGGAAATAGGTTTAAATTCGATTACAAATTCCACGGAATGACATAGAGACACAGAACACGGCGAAAATATAAAAAACTTTCTAAAAAAAAGTCGCGTCTAGCAGGACTCGAACCCGCAACCTTTGCTTCAACACAGCAACGCTCTAACAACTAATGAATGCTTAGCAATTATTTTACTTTTTGGCCGTTAAATTCAACTCATGTCACATATGTGCTTAAGAGAAAATGTGAAAGTAACAATGAATTTAACGACCTAAAAACAAAATAATTTCTAAGCATTCAGAGCTTAGTTAGAACGTTGCCGCCTAGAGGCAAAGGTTGCGGGTTCGAGTCCTGCTGGATGCGATCTTTTTTGAATTTCTCCTTAATGCCATTTATATATTCTTGCTTGTATAATTTCTAAATTTTCAAAAAACACATAAGAGATATCTGAAAAATTAACGTTTACTACTTTTTATACTGTTGCTTCACGTTTCTTTTTTTTATGTTCAGTGCCTGTTGGCGGAGACGTAATGAGTTTTTGGATTAAATTAGATAAAATACACTGTTCAAACTAATTTAAATTTGGTCCAATATATTTAAAGTGCCCTCTCTGATAAAATAAATTACTATTTGTACTTTCCCGTGAGGACTGGCTTGAAGTTTTCTTCGTACCTTCGATTTATTTAATCTTTTTAGCTCAGATACCAAAATTTATCTTTTCAAGAATCCTGTATATAGCCGTTCTTTGTTAAATTTGATAATCTATTATTACAAAGAAATTTTATTTCCTTAATTTAACAAAATTTCTGCCGTCACTGTGTTTAATAGGTAGAAGACTTATATTAAAATAGAAAATTTAAAAGTACCTTGTTTGATCTCACGATCTACTTACTTATGACTTTTTACAATATAAAATAAAATAGAAAAAAACAGTAAAATCATTAAAATCTTAATAATACCGTTTGAATGAACTTTACGCTTAAATAGAGTCACAAGAATTTCAATTTAAATTTTTTAATATTGATACCGAATTTAAAACATGGAAAATACGCTAATTGCTTTTGTGTTTTATAGTTTTAAATATATGAAATCGATCTATTATATACCACAGTTTCTTTTGTAATCCGCTGCCCTTTATAAGGGACAGTTGCTATACCTATCCGCACTCCCCATCCCACACCTTCCAAGCATCACTTGTAGTCTACTAAACAAATAATAAGATGTGACTAATGCCGCTATCTTACAAAAATATAAACTTTAATTAAACGTACAGAAATATTTAAATCGTTTTTTGAAAATATTGTAGTGGAAGGTAATTACATCTAATGTTTAATCGTGAATAAGTTTAACAAAGAAATTCGTTAATTTATTCTTCACGTTTTAAGTATAGAAGTTTTAAAATTCATCAAATTATTTAATGAATCAACTTTTAAAGAAATCACGATAATATTTGACAAAAATTAGACCATGATCTAATTTTGATAGTTGGATGAAGAGGTTTACGAAAACACAAAAATGGATGTGAAATAGTAATCTTAAATAAATTCATAAACCTATTCAGGAATAATAGTCTAGTTCACAAGTGCTTTTTTACTCAACTTTTTTCAGCAGTCTCCGAAAATTATGAACGAGGTGTCATTCGATTCGGAATCGCATCTAGATGATTTTTGAAAAAAATGATGTTCCGCATGTAAAAACTGCAAAAGTTATTAACAATTAACTAAAACAAAAAGAAGAGGGTTTGATTTTTTGCAAGTATCCTAAAAACTAATAAAGATTTATTAAATAAAAAAAAAAAGATTTAAAAAGAAGAGGAAATTTCCTACAAAAAAGCTCAAACTCTCGGAACTGTAGGACTAATATTTATAATTTTCCCAGATAGTTGAAAATACGGCCGAAAACGGGTGCTCTGGCTTGCGTAAGCCACGACTGCTTTGGACACTTTTTTAATAAAAATTATTTTAACATATAAAATATCAAATTTAGGATATGAAAAAAATCAGGTGCTTACTGGATAGATAAATAAACAATAATCCGCCTGAATTTTTTTTTATCACAATTTATAAATTATTTATGCAATTGTTAATTAAAAAGTTTTTCTGCTTAAACATAAATATTGCAAGTGTGATAATTGTTGAACTATAAATTTGAGATTTTTTTCCTGTCTTGGAGCAATTCCTAAAAGGCTTTAGAATAGATCCCCGTTGGTGAAATTTAAAAATATATATTTTTCAGTTTTTTATTAATAATTATCGTTGTTGCAAAATTAAAAACTTAAATTAATCATTGAAAAAAAGTTTTTTTTTAAATATTATGAATGATCCGTTTTTATGTTATTAGAAGCTGTGCATAAAAATATTTTTTTAAATTTTTATCAGTTATTGTTTAAAAAATTGTTATAAACAAATGCGTTGTTTATTAGATAATCAATTTTTTTTTATGGAATTTCAATCTTTGATACAAATGACTTTTAAAAGGAAAATTATTTCTTAAAAAACTTTTTTTTATTGCTTAAAAAAGCATTTATTAATTACCAATAAATTTCTTTCACTTATAATTATTAATATTAAGGAAGAAAGAAACAATTTTTTTAAAATCATTATTTGTTTTTCTTTTCGATATAAAAAAATTCGTTTTGTTTAATTTTTCATTGTTTATTTAATAAACAATTTGTTATAAACAAATTTTTACCTTTTTTTTCTTATTCTTCGAACTGTCACAAAACAAACATGAGTTTGTTTGTTTTTTATTTTTTTTTTTTAATTTTGTTTTTAATGAACTATTTCAGTCTAAAGTCTAAGTCCAAGTTTTGCGTTTCATTCAATAAATATAATGTGTATTTTGCTATTGACGTGAATTATTCGTAAAATGAATCCGAAAGTGAGTTATTTTATTTGTGAAAATCCATTTCAAATGTTGCCTAATGGAGAATAAATAAGTTTTAAGAATTTTTATCGTATCTTCATTAGTTTATAAATTATAGATAATAATTGTAAGGATGAAAAACCAAATAAGAATGACGAAATTACAGAGACCGTATATTAAAAATTAAAAAATAGTAAAAAAAACTGTCATGACTCTTTTTGTGTCAGTAAGTAGAATTGAAAAAAAAAATAAGGTTCAAATTTATTTGTTTATAACAAATTGTTTATTAAATAAACAATGAAAAATTAAATAAAACGAATTTTTTATATCGAAAAGTAAAACAAATATTGATTTTAAAAAAAGTGTTTCTTTTTTCCTTAATACTAATAATTAGAAGTGAAAGAAATTAATTGGTAAATAATAAATGCTTTTTTAAGCAATAAAAAAAAGTTTTTCAAAAAATAATTTCTCTTTTAGAAATCATTTGTATCAAAGATTGAAATTCCATAAAAAAATGTCAACTATCTAATAAACAACGCATTTGTTTATAAAAAATTTTTAAACAATAACTGATAAAAATTAAAAAAAAAATATTTTTATGCAGCTTCTAATAACATAAAATAACATCATTAATAAAATTTAAAAAAAAAATCTTTTTTTCAATGATTAATATAAGTTTTTAATTTTGCAACAACGATAATTATTAATAAATAACTAAAAAATATATATTTTTAAATTTCACCAACGGGGATCTATTCTAAAGCCTTTTAAGAATCTCTCTAAGACAGGAAAAAAATCTCAAATTTATATTTCAACAATTATCACACTTGCAATATTTATGTTTAAGCAGAAAAACTTTTTAATTAACAATTGCATAAATAATTTATAAATTGTGATAAAAAAAAAATGCAGGCGGATTATTGTTTATTAATTATCTATCCAGTAAGCACCTGATTTTTTTCATATCCTAAATTTGATATTTTATATGTTAAAATAATTTTTATTAAAAAAGTGTCCAAAGCAGTCGTGGCTTACGCAAGCCAGAGCACCCGTTTTCGGCCGTATTTTCAACCATCTGGGAAAATTATAAATATTAGTCCTACAGTTCCGAGAGTTTGAGCTTTTTTGTAGGAAATTTCCTCTTCTTTTTAAATATTTTTTTTTATTTAATAAATCTTTATTAGTTTTTAAGATATTTGCAAAAAATCAAACCCTCTTCTTTTTGTTTTAGTTAATTGTTAATAACTTTTGCAGTTTTTACATGCGGAACATCATTTTTTTCAAAAATCATCTAGATGCGATTCCGAATCGAATGACACCTCGTTCATAATTTTCGGAGACTGCTGAAAAAAGTTGAGCAAAAAAGCACTTGTGAACTAGACTATAAGTTATAGATGTAATACCAGCATTAACAAAACAATATTTTTTAAGTGAAATTGGAAACTACGAACATATTTATTACACCATTTGTTAATTTAAATATATTTTGTAACTACATTAAGGAAACGATTATTGCATCAATCATATATACGAGGGATGTCTTTTTAGTTTTGCATATAGCCGTAAAGACCAAAAATATGTACACTTAAAGTACTTTATTGCTTTTCCAAATATGTACCACCAAGGTCGACAAACTTTTGCATACGTTCAAATTAACTGGTAAAAAAGTTATTCCAGTCTTCAGTTGACACATGCAAAATCGCTGTTTTAAATTCATCGATGACTTCTTCTGGCGACTGGAATCACTGCCCACGCATTGATCTTTGGGAACGTGAAGAAGTTGTTGGGAGATAGGCCTGGACTATTCGATGTTTTGAAGCTCCAAAAATTCGATTGGTTTTTGGGAAGTGTGAGCACTTGCATTGTCCGGATGTAGGATGATTCGTCGTTGTGTACTGCTTTGTCGGAGTTTCGCGATAACTTCTGGTAAACAAACGTTTATGTACAAATCGAAAGTAACCTTTTTTCGATCTTTTAAAGCAATTGTTGCCACTTGACCAGATTTTGACACAAATTTGCTACCATTTTCTTTGACACAGTTCGAGAACGGATTACTTTTGTAGGTTTTTTCTCATCGTGAGGATTGGCCATTATTTTCCAGTTCTTAGAAGTAAATCCAAGATTCATCGACACTAACAATACTATAAAAGGTTTTTGAGCTTCCTTTGTTAAACCATTCCAATGTTTTCTGACACCAATTGACGCGCACCGCTTTTTGCTCTTCTGTGAGCAAATGTGGAACACCAACTTCGTACACCTAGTTCTTCATGAAGGATCTTTTGGATCGAGGTCTTTGAAATGCCCAAAGATGCCTTCCAGTATGTTACACAGCAGTCGTCCTTAATTAGCTGACGAACCGCATCAATGTTTTGCTGTGTTACTGCTGTTTTGGGTGGATCTTGCCTGGTCACTGTGACCACGTTAAAATTCGCAATACCTGCGGGAAATAGTTGACTGGTGTAGTCCTTTATTCTCAAACACAGAAAACATTTCAGCGAAACATTGCTCGAAAATGTTCCCGGCTAAGATCCGTTTTTCGACCGACTTATTAATTACAAAAATTCACTGTACCTACACGACATGTTGTACCGCAATGAAACACTGGATTTGTGTCAACCAAAGATTGAGATTAAATTTGTGTCCAAAGGTTCTATTTGTGCCGCCTTCTAAGTGGCTATATGCAAAACTAAAAAGACAGCTCTCGTATGTAAATGAGGTCATTATAAAATAATATAGGTATTTTATAATGAAAGAAAATTTGGAACTTTTAATACGGTAAAATGTATCCATCATAAATGTAATTATTTTAACAAGATATTTTAAAAATATTGGGTGTATTTTTATTTAACGATCAATGAAAAATTTGATTGCAATTTGATATGAAGCCAAAAGTGTGCTTCGATATAAAATGTAATATAAATAAATATTCGATTTAAAAATACGTGAATATGAGCTAACAGATAAACAGTGAATTCCGCTATAAATATGTAATTATTTTAAATATTTCATTTCAAATTTTAATATTTAGAAAAAGATCTACTTCAACTGTATGCCATATAAAGTTGTAGCAATAGTGTTAGTCACACTTTATTTATGTAGATAACTTTAGGTGCTTAGAATTAACATGTAAATAATTGATTTTTTAAAAAATTATTATCACCTAAAAATTTGTTATACTAATATGTTTATTATTTTTCAGCAATTTAATATGGTTGATTCGATTATTATTTTATAATGACATATAATTTTATATTCTAAATATTTTAATTGCAGGTTTTGAACAACTGAAGGATAAGCTGGACGAATCGTCGCTTGGTTGCTTATTAAGTAAAATTTTAAATGATAGAGAGTAATTCACTGCACTTAGTATTTTGTTTTTTTGAATACCATGTTCTAAATGTATTTATGTTATATTACCGGTTAAACGCGGTATACAAATACAATTCCCTTTTGCATTTTAAATATGGTATCCTGTAAGTTGTTCAAATGTAAATTGTTCGAAAAGTAAATTGTTAGAAGAGTAAATTGTTCGAATGGTAAATTGCTCGACTTTCAAATATATTTATCCATTTTATGTATTATATTAAAAACTAAGATTATATGCAATTCCTCTGAGATAATCACATATGTCGACATTGTAGTTGTAGTTATTAATAAAATTATATAATCTATTAGCACAATTTCTGTACTTTTTGCGGCTTCTCCATTCTGGTCATCCAATCCAGGTGTCCTCGAAATAATCCAACACTTCTTGTGCGTCAGCAGGGAGAACATCATCTTCGCACAATTTTTCGAAAGCCTCTTCAACTTTTTCCGGTGTAACGGGGGCCAATGCTGGAGGCATTTTCATTTTAAGAGCAAATGCTGCATCAGTTATCTTATCTTTAAACCGCTTGATTTAATTTGCCGAAAAATGCATTGGCAGAAATGAAAAAGTCAGCCAACGGTGTATTGTTTCTGGGAAAACGTTTTTCACGGCACTAATCATTGATAGTTCGAAGTCGCCTACAATGGTATTGAGGGTTGGAAATCCATGATTCGTCGTAATAGATATGTGTAGCTTTGTTCAGTTTTGTCTGTATACCACATTTGGCTGAATAGAGATGGTACTGTTTTGAAAGTGCCATCGATGAACCAGTGCTGCGATTTCGCCAATAATTCTTGCCACTCAAGAATACAACAATATTAACATTATAATGAAATAACATGTTTATATTCATTACATTACAATGGATACTCCGAATAATTCACCTTTCGAAGAACATACCATTCGAAAAATTAGTCTTTCGAATAATTGTATTTTCATCCAACTTACCTATCGAACAATTTATCTTTTGAACAATTTACTACGAACAATCTTAAATATTAATTGCAATCTTATTTTTAAAGTATTATAAAAAACTTAAAAATTGCTTACCTATATTTAAAATTATACGAAGTTACAAACGATCTTATGATTAATACGTAGGTTTAGTCATATGAAACCTATAATTCAGATTTCAAATTTTAATTGGCCTCGATCCTAAATAAGGGCTCTAAGTAACGGCAATACTTTTTAAATGGTCTACAGGAAAACTTTACAAATGCATAATTCATCTTATGTCGTTTTTGAACCAGCGCCTAAGATAAACGAGAGCAAGAGGAAAAAGTTTTTAAGTGTCGTAAGTTCAAAACGAAACGCGGCGGTCTTGAAAACTTTGTGGTGATGAAGAAGATGCAGAATTGCACCTATAAATATTATTCTTCCTTCATAACCTCAAAGTAAACTTTAAATTCGTAGAAGCGCGTTTAAATAATAACATGTGAAAGAAAGAAAATATTACTGCTGGTATTGCTTTAATGGCACCAAGCAACTACTTAAATATGAGATATTCTCTAAAAAATACAATACAGCTTTGTGATGTAAATTAAACATATTAAAAAATGTTGCATATATACATAAGATTATATTTATGTGGTTTTTATCCGTTGCTAAGGTGGCGACGAGGGAGATATAAAAAAAATTTAGTAGCTAATTAAAAACTTTCGTAATTTCGCACTTCTTGTTGTCTTAAGCAATAAATAGTATATTGTAATACAAGTGTTACAATGACAGAGGTTTCGTAGTACGAGTTCAGTTTGTGAAACGAACCGCGAAGCGGTGAGTTTCGCAAAGAACGAGTACTACAAACCGTCATTGTAATTCGAGTGTTACATACTATTTTTTATAATGAACTTTAAAAAGTATAAAAAAAATAAAATGAGAGTTTTTAGAAATATTTATTTATGTTGGCAATCTTGACAGTTTTGACACTTGTCAGTTTTAATGATTTTAAATTAGAATGTTTGTCAAATTTGTATAAAATATTCCGAATTTAGCAATAACGCTGATAATGTAGTTATTAATTTACTAAAACATACTTCTTGATTTACTACCTGAACTCTTTCGTTGAAAATCAGTGCAGTGCAACCAATTGTGTAAAACAAAAAGTTACCAAAAACAGTGTTACAATGAACCTATTTCGATACTGTTTTTAGTGTCGAAATAGAAACTTTGTGAACGTGAATTATAAAAACAATTATTGTTACTTCTTAAAAAAATACAATGGATATGCACTGTTAATTTTGAGACAAAGAATAAAAGAAATTACCGTTGAGTTTAACAAGGTTCCCTCTCCAGAAGATTCGTTAAAATGATGATAACAAAAATTATATTGGCGGATCCGGTAAATGAACTTTTAAAAACAAATTCGAACTTTATTTTTATAAACCAGAATTATAAAATTTAGATCCTAACTAGTTGAAAACTAAAATGTTTATGCCAAAAAAAACTACAATAAAAGGAAAAAGAATTAAATATTGAAATATGATATGATATTATATAATATGATAAGACTAATATTTCCCACGATGTCAGGAGATTCCAGGTCATAACTCCTCCGCCATTAAACAGAAATTCAGGGTTGAATTTTAAAGTTCCAGATTCTGAGGGCCAATTTAAACTCCGGGGTTTTGTTGTCTTCTTTTAATTTTCTTGTGGATGAATTTATGTATAAAAAATAAAACAATTAATGATGTTAAAATAATCGAAACACTAATTTCATTGGTTATAACTGGTTCCGAAATTGCTTTAACTGTTTGTCTTTGTATTTCTAGTGCACTTTGAATGTCTTTAAATTCATCTATATTTATGGAGTCTAATTTAATTGGTTGCATGAATTGTTGATTTGAATGGTCATTTTTAACTTTTAAATTTGGAATAATGTTCACTTCGTTTTTAGAATAAAAATTTTGAAAGTTTTTTATTTTTAATCCACTTATATTCACTTCACAGTTGGAGTCTAGTTCTAAAATAAATATTCCTTGTAGAGGGATATTTTCGTTGTTTTTTCCCACATTTTTGGACAGCAATTGTGGCTTTCGGAGAGACGATGATCCATTTATTCTTTTCTAATTTTTGAATTATTAGTGTAGGCATCTTGGCATACATGGGGTGACAGGATATCTTATTTTTCGCAAAACGAAGTAGTTGAATCTCGCAAGGGACATCCTCGCTTATAGTAGTAGGGCCGTACTCACTGCACAAATACTCTTAAGTAATTTCCTTACACCTTTTGTCAAAAAGCATGTGGGAAAATTCATTTAGGAGTAAATGTTTCGACTGGGGAAGGATAACCAATAAAATATGTATGTCACGATATTCATAACAGAGTTGTCTTATCAAGTCTCTTTCTTCTGGATTACAATATTTACATCGATATTTTTTAAATTTTGTTTAAGTATATTGTCGTGATAATCGTTAAGTTCTTGGTCTGTTTCCATTTTCTCTATAAAGTTTACTTAATTAATGTTTAGAGGTTCTATATCTAACGGATCTAATAAGTTGATAGTTTTGTCATGTGTTTTGAAATTTGTTATAGTTGTTAAGGCAAAATAATTTGTCACTTTAACAACAGCAACTGGCATGTCAAAAAGAGGACAAAATTTTTTATAATCTATTGAACCAGTACCTTCTTTCATATTGACAGGTATTTTTACAATTTGTTGAGTTCTGTCTGGAATTGTTTAATTAAAATTTTTAAAATTTGGATTTTCATTATTTATAATGTTCTCTTCTTCATATATAATAGGAATTTTTACATATTGTGTAACTAATTGCTTTAAATTCCTATTGATTGAAGGGTTTAATTGTTTTAGTAAATCGACGCCTATCGAGCCATCGTATTTATCGCTAAAATTGAACAAATAAAATTTATGAAGTTCATTTAATTTAAAAATTTTGAAAATAGGTATTCTTATTACCTTGTCGTGATATGTTATGTTATGGACACTTTGAATTTGAAATTCTTCTTTAAAAATATTGTTGGGATATAATTTGTAAGCTAAGTCTGGTTTGATCAAACTTTTACTGCTACCTGTGTCGATTAAAAAGTTTGCTTTTAACTCAGAAATGTAAATATGTGGAAGGTTTGATCTAGAAAGATTTATATGTATTATTCGGGATTGTTCTTCGAGGCATGGAGTGAAAAAGTTACATGTTCTTCATTTAAGTTTGAATTTGGGTTGTATTGTTCATAATCAGTTGTATCAGTATTCTGAGTCGTTTTATTTAAGTAGGGGTTAAGATTATATTGGTCATTAAGGTCCTGATAATTGTTGTTCGGAAAATCGTCATATTCGTACATTGTCTGAGATTGATTAAAATTTTCAAACGGGTTTTCAAATTGATAGTTTTGACTATTTATATTTCGGGCAAATAATTCATTGTGGGTAAAAATTTTTTGCGGAAATATTCTTGTGTTTCCGTAAGAAGTATCCATTGGTTCTGGTTGAGATGGTTTTGGAGTCTTAGAAATATTCATACTTTTATTAGTTGGGTTATTATATTTTTTTACGATCTGACTTTGCCTCATTTGGTTTTGGAAGTGTAGTGTTTGTTGAGATAAATTGTTGTTCGGTCTCCATTGATTAAATTGAGGTTGAGACTGCCGATAAAATTTATTGTTAAAATTTCCAAAGTTTTGGTGAGGGCAAAATAGGGGCATCTGTTGTCTGAATGGAATATTTGATGTAAATGGTTGAGAGTTTTGATAATTAGGGTACACAAAGTTCGGAGGCTGGGGTATTGATTTTTGCTGAGGGAAACTATAGAATTAAACGATTGACTGCGATTCGTAGGAGTAATTTTGAGCATTGGTGCATATACTTGATGATTTAGAGTGTTTTATTTGTTTTATTTTAGCAGTACATGAAATTTTCCTCTTCAATCACTGACGACATGGCTTTTTCTAAAAAGTCGGAGTTTCGTAAGCGAACATTGCTTTGTAATTGTCCTCCTAAACCTCTTATAAAGGTTTGAAGAGCTAAATCGTTATAGTTTTTAATCTTTATTAGTTTTTCTTAAGCTGAATCGTTTCAAAGTTTTAGGGGAATTCATTTTGATTATGCCTTAAACAAATAAAATCTTGGACCAAACAATCGATATTTCTTTGGTCTCCGAAGCTTAATTGAAGCACATTTTTTATGTCTTGCCAAGATTTCAATTCTGTTCTAAACCTTATCAACATTAATGCTCTACCTACAAATTTTCCTAATAAAGCTCGTAATAAAAAACTGTTTAATTGGTGATTATTATCATCAAAAAATTGATTCATTATTGTTTCACAACTATCAATAAAAATATTTAAAGTTTGATGACTATGATCATATTGTGGAATCGTCTCAATAAATAGTTTTAATAATTGA
Organism: Altica lythri; assembly: GCA_964028335.1. NCBI lineage: Eukaryota > Metazoa > Arthropoda > Insecta > Coleoptera > Chrysomelidae > Altica > Altica lythri. The sequence goes on along the minus strand of CAXIIO010000685.1, from coordinate 251,631 downwards.
TAATTTTGAGAAGTCATATTTGAATCTGTTAAGTTATTCTGATCTTCTAAAGTTAAATTAGATCCAAATAAGTCAATTAAACTTTTAATAACACCGTCATTCATTAAATAAATGTATTTGTTACTAAATTAAATGTTTATAATTATTATTTGAAAGGAAAAAATATTTTTATTTGAATATTAAATATCCCTCGTTTTCCCTTTTCAGGTCTTCGAACTTACTGGAAGTCTCAGGATCAACACAAAAATCATAAATTGCAAACAAACTGTAGATAGGGTCGCGATTTTTTTCGAACCGTTTTGAAATTCTACTGACTGCGCCAATTATATTTGCGGATCCGGAAAATGACTTTTTAAAAACAAATTCGAACTTTATTTTTATAAAATAAAATTATAAAATTTAGATCTTAACTAGTTGAAAACTAAAATGTATATGCTAAAAAAAACTACAATAAAAAGAAAAAGAATTAAATATTGAAATATGATATAATAAGACTATTATTTCACACGACGTCAGGAGATTCCAGGTCATCACTCAAAAAATTTTACGGAAGAATGCTGTTAGAAATGAGTCAGTTTGTATTTTTATTTTCAAAGATCCATTTATTTGAACCAACAATTGTTTTTTTGCGTTGGAGTACATAAATAAATAATTTTAGAACAATTTTTTACGCTATTCGCTTCGACAATGTCGATTTTGATTGGAAGGAAATCAACATAGGCGCACGTTAAAACCTTTATTTACACTGAGGCAATTTTATTAATAGTACATTGTTGTTTGTCAATTTTAATAATAATAATATAAAAAGCTTTTTAAAAGATATGGAATTTACTGGTTTTTAAATAATTCAGTAGTTGGCTAGTTTTGTAATATTTAGCTGATACTAGTTTTAATTCTACCATTTTTTGGTAAATAAGTTCCTGCATTCATTCAATGTTCATATTTTATATCAATAATTTTGTGTTTTTGTCAAGTAAATTTTCTCTAATTGTATTGTTTTTATATTATGGAATACAAAGAAAGGGATAAAAAATACAAGTTAAGATGAATTGTTAAAATATTTAAAGGTTGGTCAACCTTCTTTTTAAGAAACTATATATTCGGACAGCCAAGCAGGTCTAAAGGCGATTGTCTCGGCACAAATAAGCCTACAGCTGGTGTGGGACTGTGTTAGAGCCCTGAGACATGCCGCAAGTCGGAATTCTCTGGAATGGATACCAGGATACTTAGAGTTTCAGGGCAATGAGAAGGGTGATGAATTGGCCCGTGTGGGAGCTAATATCCCAATGATTGGCCCGGAACCATTCGGCGGAGTTGCTGAACCCTCAGAAAGGCAACCATTGCGAAATGGAGGCTAGAGAAGATCCAGGAGTGATGGGAAAAATCATCGGGCAAGCGACAAGTCAAAGTCTTCATAAAAGGACACTAGATGAAATTTATTGTAGAGCTGCTATCACAAAGGCGAAACAATGTCAGAATGATTGTCAGTCTCTTGACAGGACATTATCGGCTCAGAAAATATATGAGTCAGCTAAACTTAGCAGATGAAGATATCTGTTAATATTGCCAAGAGAGGAAGAAACCGCATTTCATGTCCTATGCCAATCTGAAGGCATTGCAAAGACGCGTTTTCTGGTATTAGGAGATAAGAAACCGGCTGCTCCAAGTCTCCTTAAGAGGGCAGGGATGGACAAGGTTTTCTAATCCTACTCTAGTGATGATGGGTGTTCACAATAGATCTGTAAAAGGTCGTAGTGATAACAGCCAACCCAATGAATATCTATCTGTCTATCTAACTATAAGTGTAAAACGTTATCTTAAAGAAAACCTTTAATAAATTTACGAATTTGTTTGTCAAACTTATTTACGATTACAAAGATAGTCTGGGAATGCCCTGGCAAACTTACTGAACTAGGACAAAATAACGCCTTATGGGTTCCAGGACACATAGGAATAGAAGGAAACGAAACAGCAGATAAGCTGACAAAAAAGGAGTGAAACCCCATACTTGGGACCAAAATCATCTTGTGGAATCAGCAGTAGATCGGTCTTAGAAAAACTAAGGAAAGAAGTGGATAGAGCAAAATCCATGTACTGGAACGATCTAGAAGGACTAAGACAATCGAAGACGCTCCTGGGAAACTATAACCAGAAGAGATCTTTCACCTGTCTAAACCTTACTAAGAAGAACCCCCGTATTAGAACGGGAATTAAGAGGACACATGAAGAAACTAGGATTGGTATATGAAGCAAAGTACAAGATTCTGTGAGGTAGAGGATGAAACCTCAATACACATACTCTCAGAATGCATTGCATTACGCAATTCTAGGGTCATACGAAGAGTAAGACCTACCGACCTTGAAGCCCAACGATATCCTATACTTTCTAAGAGAGATAGGACTATAGCTGTCATAAGTCTGAGGAAACATCAGAATTATAGCAAGAAAATGTGGACACAAGAGATGTTTTAGGTCGCAGGTGTATCTGTCAACCCTAATTTTGTTCATAAATACAAACATATTTACGAATAAATTGCAGATGTAATACCAGTATTAGAAGTAATTTTTAACCGTTTTGCTGTTCTTATTATGATGGTGTTCTTTTATTTAACTTTTTGGGCTTTTACTTTACGTACCTATTCAGTTTCTTTATTATATTTAATTAGCTTCTTAATATTCTTTACGTCTACATTTATCTACATTGATATGTATATTTTTCTATAAACTATATTTTCGTTTAATCTATCTTTTTCCACCACTTGATTAGAGATTTTTCTCAGTCGTTAATAAAATAAAAATGACTCAGATGTATGAAATTTGCCTGCCTTTCTAAAGAAAAATTATTCATGTAGAACATTTAAAAAATGTTTTTACATAAAATTTTTTGTTTTTGTTTGATTGTCATCAAGCATGAGAACAAAATTTACGGACCATATACAACTCTTTTTATTTGTGTCGTTTAAATTGTTGACCGTTTCGCCTGAGTAAGATAGGAAAGGAAGTCCTGTTGTACTGGAAAAAAATACCACATGCGCACAATTTTTTCAAAGTGTCACAGGAAGTACAATTACCTCTTTGTATTTTGTTTCCCTCAATAGAATTTCATAATTGTTTTAATAGTTAAAAAGAGGAAGTTGTTAGCGTGTTTTCACTTTTGTGCTAATTTCTATTGTTGAGCACATATTATACGATCTATATTTATACTGCTTTCAGTAAACTATTACAAATTAGAGACATGGGCTATAATTAAATTATGGTGCGAATTTTTTCCATGCAGTAAACAGCATCTTTTTTGTATAAAAATGCTGGCTAAGTAGATATTTGAATATTTCTTAAATAAGTTTTTAAAATAATAAATTGTACAAGCGAAGACTATACATTAATGAATATTATCAAATAATTTGAATATTTTTGAGTGTATATAAATATCGTTCACGATTTTTCGTGAGAAATAACATTTCGCCCATTATTTATAGGTATAAATATTTTTAAATCCGCAATTATTTCAGATGTAGGTATCACATAGAAACACTACCTTCCTCACGGTTCTAATACGTCGTGAATATTTTTTCAATAAATTATAAAATTTTTGATGACTTATTAAATTAAATAATTTACAAAAACATTTTTTACGATTACTGATTCTGTATGGTGTGAAATACTTTTTAGTACAGTTGAACCATTTAATTTATAGTTTATATACCGAACCAAATATCATAGGTTGCTACTTTTTAAATTAAATTTGCTGGAAATTGGAACATACGGGTTAGAATCAGTTAATTAAAAAAAGGTCATTTTTATTTGAAATTTAATTTAGTTTAGCCACACTCTAGTAAGCAAGGCATTTTTTACAAAACTAGGTGTTTATAAATAGAAATATGTACTCTCTTTGTATCACACTATGAATTTAAACAAATTTTTCAGTTTTCACCTTTTACGTCAAAAAAAAAATCCCTTAAGGTTATATACAATTTGCCTTTACACCTTTTTTTCGCTTCTAAAAAAAAAATGAGATATTGTTAGGAAGGGCGGTTATTCCCTCAGGCCGACAGTTCCCCAAATCAATAAAAAAATTAATTGTATGTAAGTGGCGAAACAAAAACAATATGATAATGTAATGGGAAGTGTCGGTAAATGCTTTTTTTTTTATTTATTTTAGTTTAAAAAAAGTGTAGCTACAAATATAGACCAGTCGGTATCTGTCGAAATGCAGACCATAATGGACATTTTCCGTAGGAAAATGTTTTGTTTGTTGGAATCCTTTCAGGATGTGACCAATATCGAGAATGACGATATACGCCGGTCGCAAACCCTGTGCAAAATTTTCTATTTAACAAAATCTGAATTTTTTTGTTTATATTTTTGTATATAATTCGGAAAATACTGCTCCTAAAGAAAAAATTATAAGAAAGTTTCGTTATTTAATTTTACACAATATTTCGTTAGTAAAAAATTGAAAATTTAATGTTTATTCGTCCCTTTAAACTTGACTTACAAATTGCATATTTTGCCTAGATAAACTTTTTAATATTGTTAATACGTGTGCTAAATTTCGTAAAGATCTGTTGCATAGTTTTTGTAGTTCAAGCTTAGAGGGTCGAAAACGATTAAAGAATAAGCTTCATTTTTTTGTACTTTTTTCCCAATTATTGCCATTTTTCCAACAATAAACATTAATTTTCAATTTCTATCTAACGAAATATTATGTAAAATTAAATAACGAAACTTTTAACTTCTTATAATTTTTTCTCTAAGAACAATATTTTTGTACAACTGTCATTAAAAGTGACACTTTTAATGATAGCAAACAATGTTAAAAACAATTGTTTACATAGCAGCGTGTTAAAAATACTTTTAACACGTTGCCATGTAAACAAGTTTACTTTTAACACGGTTTAGTTTACTTTTAACACGGTTTGGTTTATTGTCATTGCAAATTCGCTCGTTTCATTATCAAAATAGGGAAGTTGTACAAAAAACATTGTATGGTATTTGTGTTAAAAGTGATTTTATTTTGTTCGTGAAATTGTTCAATTCGCTCCGCTCATTTCACAAACGTTTTCACTCACAAAATAAAACCTCACTTTTAACACTCATATCATAAATAACTATTTCCGAATTAGTTATGAAAATGGGAGTAAAACAATGAAATTTTCCTTTTTTTTTAGATTTTGTTAAATAGAAAATTTAGCACAGGGTTTACGACTGGCTTAATCGTGATTATTGATACTGGGAACATCCTGAAGGGATACCAGCAAAAAATAGCTTCCTATGGAAAATGAAAACAGATCCCGCCTAGAGTAATAGATAGATTGCAAAAAATGTTATAATTTTAACATTTTTACTTGCAAGTAAAAGGTTTCTTCTCTGATAAATATTTGTAAGTAAATCTTGCTTTTCAGGTAAATATTCCTTCTAGACATGCAGAAACATGGTGTGTATATAAAATAAAGATAAACATCCTCTTCAGTTACTTGTTTTGGTCTTAGTATTAAAATTAATTTTAGTGTTAATCGAATCGACCATATTTACTTCTATCTTTTATTTCAACCTAATTGAATGGGTTGAAAACTTTATTTCAAACTAGAAAAAATAGTTTCCCCTTGTTATGATTATGTCACATTTAATCTATTTTGTTTATTTTTGAATCCGTTGTATACGTCAAGATTAATTATCGCGTGGTTTTTACAAATCACCTATGAGACAAATTTACATTACAATGACATTTAAATAAAAATAAAAAATATGATATGTATCGATTTTGTTTTTTATTCCTTATTTAGTATTTGTAACTGAATGAAAATTTTTGTAGTTAAATGTGACATTTGCAATAACAAAGATTATTTAAACTTTAAGATCTCATTACAGTTTATTAAAGTAAAGATAATAATGACTAAACTTTATCTGAAAATTTAGAACTACAGAAGTTACTAAAACATCAAAGTAAATTATAATAGCCCTCATTCTTAATTAGGTTGTGTCAATAAAAGTTTACTGCAATTCGTTTCCACCCTCTCAATTCTTAAAAATTAGAATTTATTTCTTTTATCATCTAATATAATTTAAAGTTTAACAGGGCTTAATATGTAGATATGATGGTGCCTTATGTTTATTGTTTTTTTTATATTATTTAAAATTGTTGTTGTTTTGTATTAGTTTAAGTAAATTACATTAGAATCTCTTTCAATCTGAATAAGAGCTGATCGTCACTCTAAATGGCAGTCTACTTTTCAGACCTGGGTACACCATTCTTTCCTGGTGCTCCCGAATTATGGCACCATCCTCTGGCGTATTCTGCAGCAGCTGCTGCAGAATTACCAGGTGCAGCTCTACAACATGCCACCTTGGTGCATCCGGCTCTCCATCCTCAAGTGCCGGTACGCTCCTACCTTTGACTATCTACTGACAAGACTCTGGACTCTCAACTGCAGCAAGCTGGCGCTCCAGTTCACCATCATGTACGTTTTACGAAAATATTTTAAATAAATCTACTAATTGCATATTTTTTATAGCCTCAGATGACCATGCCGCATCCAACAGCTTTAACATCTGTACACGCGGCATCATTACCACATTTCTTACCGAGTCCTGCCTTGGCTTCCCCAGTAGGTTCGTCTTCTTCGCAACCGGGAATGGGAGTAAGCAACCCACCTTGTTCCACGTTATTCGTGGCCAATTTGGGTCAATTCGTGTCTGAACACGAGCTCAAAGAAATTTTCGCAAGGTTAGTAATCCACATTATTATCACAATAACTGTAGTTTTATTCTGATACAATCCGGCAGATCTAGAATCTTGAATAAGAGATTATATACGCGTATTAATTACAGTTTCTCACTGTACTATTACTTCTTACAATTTAAAAATGTAGTTTAAAAACTGGTTACTAAATATACGGAAGAAAATTAAATATTGTCAGACGAATCTTATCCTTAAAATAATCTCATATTCAGTAACTGAACACAATGGTTTTACGACTAGAACAAGCTGTTTAAAACTGAATATGATTTTTTTAACAATGCAAGGTACAATAGAGAAATAATGTTTAGATTTTTTATTCGAGTGATAACGTATTTAAAGCGATTTACAAGTTTCAACCTCTTAATTATAACGGTTCTAATCAGTAATGCGATTGAAGATTATGGACTTAATTACTTTCTAAGTAGTATATCAGATATAATTGATTTTCTATATACATATTTTACATAGAAAGACGATATCTATTCTATGGTTGTCATCGTTTCTTGGTACATTTCACCTCGTTCTTATTTTTTATATTTTCTATTTTATCTTTCCATTCTTGGTTTCTGTATTTAACAATTACTCATAATTCAGAAACATGACATCAATTAAGCTGTCCTGACTTAAATATTATTATGATTATATCAAAATTGGCGCTGCACCACAATTGGAGATTCTTCCTGATCCTTGTCTTCCTAAAGCATCTACATGAATTAGTTTATCCCATAGAATTTACTTTAAAAGGACAAGATCATAGACATAAAAACGAGTAAACCGCTTTAACTAGTAACTTTTACCGATTTTGTAACTTCCGTTAAACTATGTTGCTAGATATTTTGGTGTCTATGTATATTCACTGGATCGTTAAAATTATAAATTAACCTATAAAATGGGCTAGGAAACAGGTGATAAAAGCCACCGACCGAGTCGATTTTATTGGTTACACTCATATAATTTTTAAGGGGTAGGTCAGTAAACATAGATGCAAAGTAGGAAGGAAACATTAATGGTGTTACAGAGCCGGAGTTGCCTTTGAAAATTTCAGTATTCTCCCTTGCATAGATATAGTGAGTTTAAATCATCATAATTAATTTTAGAGGGTTCACATACATATCACGTAAGAGATTTGTTTGGTAAAATACGCGAGCACCTTCGTTTCACCTTACCCACTTTGGTGCCGCATGTTAATTAATAATAACATATATGAGTGGCGAGAGATTGCTCTAACATGCACTTAAATTGAGTTGTATGTACCCTCGCACACCCTGTAGTTTAGTTTTGTAGAGTGTTGCCAGGTTTTCTTTACCACCTCTCAGTATTTAGTTGATAATGCACTGCAACCAATAACAATGGGATTCTGATTTCATTTTTTTTATTCATTGGAAGAAATGCTCGTAATTTAAGAATTCGTTTTTCATTTCTCCATGAATGATTGAATATTAGATTTTATTGATTATGTAATTGTATCACTATATCTGATTTTCGTTCTAAATCTAATGATCCAACCTTATCTTAGCTGTAATGAGTGCAAATTTAGTGGTAACTTTTTTCTTGCATCTTTCTTGATCTTGTTTTAATATTTGCTTTTATTAATTGCTCTTATGAAACGCAATATGCGAACCTAATTCCCACTTGGTAAAGCGTGATAAAATCTATATGTCATTGATAATTACGTTAGATTATTTTCTTTTTTATCAGAATCCCATTGCTTTAACGAAATTGTTTTGACCATGGCAACACTACAAAGTAGTATTCCTCACAATATCACTTACACTGTCCACTGAGCAGCACCTGTGTTGTGTTCTTGTGCACAGCTTTCCTGGCTTCTGTCGCCTGCGCATGCACACCAAGGGTGGATCCCCAGTCGCCTTCATGGAGTACCAGGACGTGAGGTGCGCTGCACACGTCATGGCGGCCCTCCAGGGCTCCTTTCTTCTCTCTTCGGACCGCGGGCCCATCCGAATCGAATACGCCAAAAGCAAAATGGCTGCAGAGGTCGGTTCTCATCGTTGTCCATTAAAATCCAATAATCATTTGTTAATACTGACAAAACACATTTGTTACATCTTCTTCGCAGTGTCTACTCTTTACTAGATTAAGGTTAACATAGCGAAGTTGCCAATCAAATTGTGTTTCAAATCAATGCTTGTTGTATAATTATAACTTATTAAATCAATCATTTTGTTCTTTTTGTCCGAGGAATACAGTATTAATTATCTAATTTATAAATTTAGATATCAGTAAACATGTACACATATATAGCTTAATCAAACATTTAAACATGCACAGAAAAAAATTTCAAAACTACTTAAAGAGAATTTCGATTTATTTTTTTTTATATACTGATTTGGGACAGATTGTGATTGGCTGACACTGTGCGATTCATAGTGAAATTGCCACGAATGCAAATTTTTCGATTCCTTACATAATTAGAAAAAAACAGTTAAAATAGAGAACCTATAGAATTAGGTAACAATAAATTTTTTCTAAATATCCTTATGTAGGTAAATTTAATGTTATTGCCGAAATAAATGTGTCTTTTCTATTTTTCTCTCATTATATTTGACTTAATGTTAGAAAAATTATACAGATCTACACATTCTTGCACATAAATGATTATTGTATTTTAATGGGTATAAACCATTTTTTGGCTTTTAGATTTTGGTTTGTTTTCGATCTTAGATTTTGTTTCACTCTTATGCACTAGAATTGCTATGATTTATTTTTTACCGTATCTAACTCCTACGATTGAATACTTATAATGAAGATGAGTTTAACGTCAGTATAAATATTACACAATTTAAAATAAATTAGGACGAAATATATATATATATATATATATATATATATATATATATATATATATATATATCTTGAGAACTTAGTAATATGTCATTTTCCCACAAATTATGATAAACGATATTTGTTCTAATTCAAAAAAATATCTATGTGCACATTGTTTTAATTTGATTGTAATTTAAAAATATTTAACAACTCCTCTTCATATTATATATATTTATATAACATTTCTTCGCGAAAAGTCTTCTTTTTTTGGTAAAATCTTTAAAAATAATTAATAATATAACTACTGAAGAGTGTTGTGTTACAATTTTTTAATTTAATTGCAAATTTTATCATTTGAAAGGGGCTTTTCGTTTTAAGTACATTACTTATAGGTATATGATTTTTAGGGAACAAAAGGAGAAGAAACTGGACAATCTTAACTCTTACATGCCTCTGACTACTTGACAGCAAAATATGATGGTGATCACCGGACACTGCTGAAGAGTCCAGAAAAATTAAATAAATATAATAAGCCGGCTGTTGTTTCCACACTTCTATAGAGAAACCTTAATCTATCTCTGTTAACTGTTGTAGTTATAATGTTTAGATAAAAAATTACTGGACAGTGATAAGTATAGGTAAACTGCATCAAGCTAAATTTGATCAGATTGCTTCAATACTTCATTTTCTTAATATATGAAATGAAATTAAGCTAAACCAAAGGTGCCCTAAAAGTTAAGTTTTATATTTTATTAGATTTACGGGGTGTAAGGAAATTTGTATTTGGTTTTCAGTTTACTGCAGTAAATAAAATAGTATAATTATCAAAAATTCTCCTTAAAAATTTTACATATGACATATACCATGTGCCTTAATGTGTTTAAGGCACTTGATATATACATACAATAAAATTCTTAAGGATAGTTTATAAGTCGTAGTTTCCTTATACCTTGAATAACATTTTCGTCGAGCTTTCTTTACTAGTAGTACCTATTGATAATCATCTGAAAATAGTATTTATACTTTTTAATATATTTCTGTTTTTAAATTTATAGCAATAAACCAATGACTTAAAGTAACCAGCCAGGTAGATAACACTGACATGGCAGGTGTATATTTAAAAAAAGCTTAATAAAAACAGACATATCATTAACTTTAGCATATAGCAAGACACCTGTCGCGTAAGTGAAAAAAAATCTACAAAATATATTGTAATTTTTATTCTAAATCAAAATAAAACATTACAATGAGTGATAATTTCTGTTTAAATGCTCTTTCAAAAAAATTTATTTTTTCATTAATTAGATATTAGATGATAATAGAGGTTGACCAATATTTAACAGATAAAATCTTTTATGATCTAATATACATCCTCAAAATCAATGGAAGAACGATTTATCGTATCAATTCATAGTAAGTCTTGTTCTTATTTAAAATAAATCAGACTTTCTTATCAAAATCCAATCAAATGAATCTACGTATTTGTCATGAGCTCCATAATAACTGTTATTTTAATTCAATAGTTGTCTATAGGTCACCGTATGATTATAAACACCCTTAGTTTATAATTTATCTCCCGAGATTGTAAATTGACGAAAAATTGTGAACTGTACCAAATCGTTTACAATTCAGCTCATCATTTTTCGTTAGTTTATAATTTGTCCGTTTCAAACCGTCAATGTGTGATCTGGCATCACACATGCAAGCGTTCTTCAAAACGTTGAAATACCAGTTATTGTTGATCAAAAACCATCTACCATAAAGCTACAAAAGTATTACAGTGGACATAATGAAAATAGTTAAAAGCTGGAATGGACAAGTGAAAGGATAATGGTTGCTACTATATCATTTGACCAAATTTTGTTTTTGCGACCTTTAAAAAGCAAATACGCAGTATTCTCCAAAGTAAATTTACAGCAACTAAAAGAAATAGTTAGTTTGTGGTCAGCCTGTAAAATTGTCAATGGAAGACCCAGATATCCACAAAGCCAAGAAAGCATAGAGAGATCTAATCAAGACATAAAAAATATGATTCGGACCTGAATGGCAGATAATAAATCTACCAATTAGTCTATTGGCTGTTTTTTTGTGCAATTCTAAAATAAATCGTCTTACCATTCAGCAATTGTAAGAACTCCGTATAAAGTCTTGTTCGGAGAGTATCCAAAACTTGGACTCTTCTCAACTTATTTATCTAAAACGGTAATATCTAAATTAGAAACTGAAGAAGACATGGAGATTGAAAATTATGAAAAACAAAATTCAGAAAGAGACCAAGATGCACAAGTTCCTACAATGAAAAGAGCAAAATTCGAAACTAAGATCAACGAACAGGAAGATTTATCTACAGGAGATTACCAAATAGTTTAAAACAATGGTACAAACGACCCTGAAATACTTTCTAATGTATAAGACAATTGACAATGTGTGATGCCAGTTCACAAATTGAGATTTGAAACGGACAAATTATAAACTATAACGAAAAATGATGCGTTGAATTGTAAAAGGTTTGGTACAGTTTACAATCTCGCGTGATCAATTATATACTAACGGTGTTTATAATCTTACGGTGACATATATGTTAGATCTTAGTTTATATTTGGATGTGTTGATTTCGTAAATTGAAGTATTTTACCTATTCTTCTGGAGTTGTGTATATCGCAAAGATATGACAAAGTATTATTGGTTAAAAAAAATCACTCATTTTATAGTCTTATTTTTGCCTAGAAAAATATGTTTAATAAAAAAATTCCTAAGGAAATCTGCCCATTTACAACTCATAATGGCAAAATGAAAAAAAAATATATATATAACCCTTATTTTCAAAACCTTAATTTTTGATAATATTAAATTTAAAACATAGATGAGCATTTGCTTACTTCTAGAAACCTTATTAGTAATATGAGCATTTGTTATCTTGCAATTTCAAATGATAATGCATGAAGTTATATTTAAGAAAAAAAATAGAAAAGTTTTATAGTTTTTTAGGAATAGAATTATTGATGATATCTCTAGTGTTTAGTTTTCGCAAAAATAAAGCAACACTGATAATTCTATGATTTAAGTTACCAAATAATTTTAGATTTGTTCTAATAGAATAAATTTAAAAAATAAACTTTAAAAAAATGAGATCGTAAATTTTATGCTTGAAAAGAAATGTAGAAATATGAAAAGAAATTTACATGATTTATAACTAACGATGATGCTATGTAAATTCAAATAAAGAATAATTATGAAAAAACATCGCATTTGGTTTTAGACTGGTAAAACACTATTTACATCACAAAATATTACAGAATTATCAGTGTGGTTTTGGAGAAGCATATTTTTGTACCTTTTTTAGTTTTATGTACCTATATAAGTCTTTGTAAAATGTTACAGAAAGAAAAAAATTGAACTAGAATTACATTATATATCATCAGAAAATTTTTGTAACCTTTTCTAGGACACACTAGAGTACTACTTCAAAAATGATCTCACAATCATTTTTAGTAAGCGTCAATTACCAAAAAGATTCTAAATTATAATACCGGCACTTATTCCGGTTACAAATTATTTAAATATGGGTACATAATTATCAGTTAACCAAAGTTTAAGTTAAGGTAAACCTTAATATATTCATATATTTATTTAAGACAAGTTGTATTTTATATTTACTAATAGTGTTAATGTATTATTTTTATATAATTTTATAATTTTTTACAACCATACTAACTGCTGATACATCAGTCGAAAAATGTAAAATGTTGAACTTTGATACATGATTTCCACGAATTTTTATTTATTCACATTGTTTTAAATGTAATTTTGGTCTCATTTTATCTTTCTCTATTAATGTAAGCTTAAAAAGTTGTTAACAAGGGATCACTTAATTAGTTAAAATTTTGTTATGTTAAAATTAGTGGATTTTAAACCATACACAGTTTGGCAACACTACAAAGTGAAAAATTTGATTTATTGTAATTATTACGTCAGTGGTAGCTTAGATTTTCAGAAAGTACTTAATTTTTAAACTTATTGGAATCCGCGATATTGTAGTATTTACTGTTGAAACTATATTCAGGTTAACTTTTCTACAACATTGTCGATTTGGAGACGATTATTGTACAATCTGCCCAATTTCACTTTAGCTCGGACGTTGAGATGCGCAATGGTTTTTGATGAACCAAGGTGGGGAGACGCTCAGATTCGTCGGTCCCGAGACAATGTCTTCTGGCTTTGTTGCGATGCTCTCTCTTCTTCATTTACGCATATCACAGCTAAAGTGAAATTGGGCAGATTGTACCATTCTTCTGTCCTTGAAGTTACCCGAGACTTTTTATTAAACTACTGGCTTAAGGTTAAAATAATCACATTTTACTTTAAATTTTTAATACAATGTTAATTATTTATAAAATTACTTTCATATAAATATATAAAATTGTAATTCTCTTGTTAACTTAGTAAGGGAGTACTTTGAATTCGTGGAACACATGGTATATAATTCTCTTAAGTAGGTTATATTCAATAGTATCGTAGTGCTTTTTGTGTGAAGTTTATGTGATATATCTATTACTATCATTATAGGTGTATTTTTAGATATGGGACTAAATGTCCCTTGATAGGTAATTTCTACGATACACGCTCTACTTAAAGAAGTTTAAAATGATTAATAATTTAATTAACTGAGATTGCGTATTAACATTTTAATAACAGACACCAAAATTCTACGGTATTGGTATTGGTAAGAAACCTATTCATTACCTGTCTACTCACGTGGCTATTTAGGATAATTAACGTTCGCGTTTGGGGTAAGTTTAGATAGATATACATTGATTAAATTGTTTACGATTTCTGAATAAGTTTTGGTTCCAAATCCAGGATTGATGTAAAGTTGGAAACCAAAGTTTTATTAGTTCAGAGTTTTCACTCCTTTACTATAGAGTACATTTGATTCCATTCCTGATATGCAAAATAATTTAAAAAAAATGCAAACTACTTTTGGTGTATTCATCTTATCCAGATACATAAATTGCATTTTGTCACACGACACAAAGTACTATAATTGTTTAGTGTCTTTTAAACTTATGGAGAAATGGAAATAAAAAATATATAGCAATGATATTTCTAGAATCCGCATTTGACATCATGTTACGCGATTATCTTAGCTTCAGCTATTTGAAAATAGCAAGCACAACATATGATGATCTTTACTATATAAAAAATGCTTGTCACGCTCGGTGACTGCCCACAGAAGTAATTACTTGTTATCGCGCCTTATCACCATATATATTTTTTATTTTATAATAAAATCATACATGTAACTTCCTTACTTTAACAATTTACAAACTACCTTAAAAATATTTTACAAAACAAATTGTATATGATAGGTTTAAAGCAATCTTGAGTAAACTAATGCCGGTTATACATATTATACAATTAAACGTTTTCATGAGTAAACCTGGTCCCTACTCTTTCCTCTCTTTTTTATTTCTCTCTCACACTCCTCTTTCTACAGGGATGTATTAAAACGTTGCGTAGCGATGAGATGAATTTACTCCCTTGCAAAAGATTCTATCGTATGGAACGATAAGAAGTAGTCTCTTCAAAAAATTAAAACTCATAATATACCGTTTTGATCAGTTTGGAATAGCAAATAAGAGTCATGGAAAATCGTAAACTTGTAAGCAAAAATCATATATAAAATAACAACTTACCCGGATTACAGCAATATTTTTTATGGTCAAAAATATCTGAAGTATTAAATATAAAATTGGATGGAGAATACAATTCTTGTTAATTAGTTAATTAATCTCAAAATTTAGGTTAGTTATCTTAAATTTAAAAAAATATAATTGCATATTAAAAATAAAGCAAATGTAGAGGGTGTATCGTGGTTCTAACTGCAGATAAAAAACATGTCGCTCTCTCATGTCATTTTTACTACAAGAATCGAGAAAGTTATTTAATATACCA
Source organism: Altica lythri (assembly GCA_964028335.1). Lineage (NCBI taxonomy): Eukaryota > Metazoa > Arthropoda > Insecta > Coleoptera > Chrysomelidae > Altica > Altica lythri. The sequence goes on along the minus strand of CAXIIO010000685.1, from coordinate 236,153 downwards.
GATGTTTCATAATATTATCGGGTGAAATAATTTACAACATAGTGATTACTATATTTGTATTATTTACTTATAAACATTAGAATAGATAAAAGCTTTGATCTATTTAATAGACATCTAACATAGCTATGCATTAGTTAGTGCTCTTTAGCATGGTCTAGAACACCTATTTTGATTTATATAAAAAAAATTAAATTATTTTGATACTCTGGTTAAAAAAGGGGTAATCTTCAAAAATGTTTACATAATTTTTATTATTTTATTTATTTATATTCAAATTAAATCGCTATGTCGCTTCTCAGTTAAATCCTAATCCTTTACTACTTTATCTATATTTTGAAGCAATATTTCAATTTTTAGTAATAATCATACAGATTAGGGGAAATAGATGCAGTGGGCAAATTTTATGCTACATATCAGCTTATTACAACTCTGCCTATCATTCAATGGAATCAGTTAACAACGGGTTTAAGGTTTTTTCTTCCCGTCGGTGCAGTGCATATCAAATTAGTCCTACTGTGAAATTCCAAATATATAAATTGATTTTAATTTCGTATTTTATATTAGGAATCAATTACAAAGTCTTAAATGGTTCGTTATCGAATATTAACATCTTACTGTCTTTATACAGCAGCTCTTGTAGTACGTTTTTTGAATACATGTTTGTACCAGTGTCAGTTTTAGAATATCCTCTTTAGATCCACTAATCAGGTAGTTAAATCTTGGGACAACGTACTTGGATTACATACCTTAGCTTAATTAAATATACGGATTTAATTTTCTTATGTCTAGGAATTTGCTACGAATGCAATTCATTTATATTTAGTATTTGTGTGACACCAAAAAACACATATCTATATAAGAGCAATCGAATTATGCTAAGGAAAAAAACTAGGTTAAATTGATTAAAAAATTGTATTCAAATCAGATACGTATATTTAAATACAGTTAGGTCATTGTAAGTGGATCTTATGAGATAAAAATGACAGTAGTAGAAAAGTGAAAATCTGTGTCGTTACTGTATATTGCAAAGTACGCAATGCTCTGCTATTCTCTTACATTGATTAGTACCACTCGTTGATTTTGAAAAAAATTAACCTCGAATATACTTTTATTAAATTACAAGAGCGATAATCCATTTAAAGCCATCATTTCATAATGTGAAATACCGCGACTATATTATATTCAAATTCATTTTTGTCAATAAATTATTGTCAGGGTCAATTTCAGTTAATTATAAATTACAGGCATTACTGATTACTGCATTCCTAATTTCCATTTGTATATTTTTTATATTGTCTAAAGCAGTTTATGTGTTCTATTATATTAGCTAGCCTGTTTTTCGGATGATATTTAAACTTTGATTTGTTGAAGATTACCCCGTGGGTAAAATTTTGAAATGTGAGTAGCGATTGTTCTGCGTTGTATTTCCGTCCAAACATGTTCAGTAAGGCATGTGCAGCTCAACTTGAGCTAATGGGTATGGTGGGTGCGGATCGGGTGATCAGGCCGGCATTATACATATACATATATATGTATATATAAATATATATACACATACATTTATATTTATATCTATAGATATATACCGGCCGTCTTCGGGGACTATTATAAAACATATCAGCTTAATTATTGATAAATTATAATACCTGTTATATATGCAATCCGACCTTTAAATGTCGTCTTGTAACTGTGTTTTTTATCTTCAGAGTTATGTGTAAAATTGTATGTTCATGTCAAATTTATGGATTTATATTTTGTACCTTTAAAGTATAACCTTAACAGAAATTTAATTATTTGTATTATGTCGAAATTGGTACTCATTTAATTGTAAATTAACACGTTTACTGCTATAACAACGAGTCGGTTTTCCTGTTTTTTTTTTTTTTTAATAAAAATATTAAAACATTAACATCAAAGTTATAATGGCTGCGTAATACCCTGAAAATAAAAACAAGTGAAAGATGTGAAAAAATGTTTATCTCGAGGTAGTCAACGTGGTAGTAATATGTTTAAACCGTTATATTTCAAAAAAAAGTACCAAATTAATAGTGCTGTTAAGGTTGTATAAAAGAGGCTAAATGATGTGATAAAATTATCAACGGTTTTATAACTAGCCACAATCGCCTTCTCTGCTTTAGGAAATAGGTTAATAAAAAACACCACTTTCTAAACATATCATGATCTGTGCCCCTTTGTCAAGTGACATCTTAAATTTTAGCAATTAATAAATATTAATGAAAAAAAAAGATTTGATAATATTTAAGATATGATTATGAATTTACAATTAATATAAGAACAATCTTTTCAGACTTAAAAAGTTCAGGGTGTTAAGGAAATGCATTACTCGAATGTGTATTCGAATTTCTTGAAGTCAATATGTCATTTAATGTAGTTTTCAGAAACACTCTCACTGAATCAGAACGTATCAACATATACATTTAATAATTGTTATTATCTGTCAATTACACGAAATTATTTCAAATTGTTTCACTATTATAGCACATTCTGGATCAGTGTGATTTGAGAGTAATAGCGTTTACTTAATATGTTAATGATGTGGTGAATATAATATAAAAACATTATAAACAAACTGACCAAGAAAAAACAAATAAAAAAATAATAATTACAAAAATATAAATACTAGCTGAATAATTTGTAACTTTATTCACCACATGATTGAACTAAAAACCCACCATTTTGTTTTAAATTTTAAATTAATGTTGAATCTTTATTAACTAGAGTTCATATTAGAAAAATACAAAATCCATAGCGTATAATAATTATTATTTATATTATCAAAAAATCTGTATGTATTTAAAAAAATATTTATCCTCTTATTTCTATTCAACAGTATATTTAAAATTTAAATAATAAGGAATTTAAATAAAGTAAGTCCTGGTATTTTGTCAAACTGTAAAGACTCTTATTTAAATTCCGATTTTTAACCATTTTATAATTAAAATAAAGTGGTTAAATAGTTTACATTATATAGGCTGCTGAAGCATATTTTATGAGTCAGTAAAAACAAAGCAGCAGTTTTGAGTTGAGAATTTTATTAAACGAAATTCTCGCAAATTAGCCTTAGTAGTCCTGTCGACCAGGGAATGCATATCTTTATATTAATAATGAAAATCTGTAGGCATACGTCATAAATAAACTTAGTTATATATGTAAAATGTGTGAAAAATTGTTGGTCTAGGATTTTAAGTACAATTGAACAATATATTGGGTAACCGACGACCTTCTTTGACCTTATTCCCGGGTCATTTGTATTGTTGATACTAGTCAGATAATTGTATTAAACCCAACCCCACCATCTTGCCCCCTCTTATTCTGAAAGAAGCATTCCATACAAAGATTGTATTACCTGACAACGTACTTAGATTTAAAAACATTGTATAGGGTCCAAAAGATGGGAAATAAATATGTATTACATGTTTTTGTGTTTATTTTATATTATCCTTTCTAAGAAAATTATAAATCCTGTATATTACAAAGTATAGTATACCTCGATAGAGGCCAAATTTCAACAATTGAAATCTAAAAGCATTTTACTCTCACTAAAAAAATTGGATATGCTTTGCACCATTTTTTTCAAGATACTAAGTGGTATTACCTTGTCAAATTTTCAAACTAACATTTCAAAAAACTGTATCAAGTAATGGAAAGGTATTGAAATTACGAAAAAAAATTCGAAAAAGAGGTTGACCTTAAAGGCCATCCTTGCAACTTCCCGCTAGTTTTAACCGCAAAGCTATAGTAACGTGACGTATTTTTACGTTTTTGACTTTTTTTGAAATGTTTAAAAAGCCATAACTTTTTAACGCGTTATTCGATTTTGATGTTCAAGATGGCACTCGACGCAGTTTTTTGAGACCTAAAAACGTTACCGGGAGTGCAAAATCGGTTAGTCAAAAAATCTCTAAGTTATTGAAAAAAAAAACACTTTTTTTGAAATTTTTCGACAACGATATCTCACGAACGAATCAACCGATTTTAATTTGCAAAACGGCATTCGACGTGGCTTTTTAAGCTTGAGAGCTGATTAGGTTATGAAATTGATCGATGCAATAGCCAAAAGGATATGCCCAAAAAACATCATTTTTACCAATTGTTTTTTTCGGTTACTTTGAAATTTCTCGAAATCTACCGACTCGAATCGGTTCAAACTTACAGGGAATCTAAGTTAGATGGAACTCTTTGGAATGCTTTTTATTTCATTCCGATCGGTCAAGCCGTTCAAAAGTTATAAGAGGTTTACATACATCCACACACACACACACACATCCACACGTACATACAGACATACAGACACCCTCGTAAAAATAGTCAGAGGAGGTTCCTAAGACCTCAAAACGTTGAGATCCGATGAAAACTCGATTCTCGAAAAACGGGGTGAAACCAATAACTTCCCGATTTAAAAAAAAAATTTAATTTTTTTTAGCGGGAAGTTAAAAAAATCCAAGTTAATTATACTTAAATGAGTTTTTGTGGTTATCTAATCCGATATGGTAATAACCAAATAATCACAGTTTAAAAAAAGATAATACAGTAAACTGTGATTAATCTTAAATAGTAAACGTCTATTCACATTAAATTCAATATCCCCCTCTAACCGTAACAGAATCAAAATTCAAGCGAATCCGTGGACAATCCATAAGAGCCAGCACATTTTGAATACATGTTTGTATGCAATTAATTAGTACGAATATGTACCTATCATTACGAACAATAGTATAGTTTAAATTCGACACAAGTCATCGTATAAAATTCTTTTTTTATTAAAATTATTTTTCCCATGTCGAAATTCAGACCATAATGGACATTTTCTATAAAAGCTATTTTTTTGCTCGAATCCCGTCAGGGTGTGTCCAATATCGATAAACACGAAATGCAAATCGGCACCCTTTTAACTTTTAAAGCATATTTCGTTTACCAAATTGGTTCTACAATGGTAGTGAAATGTCAGTCTGTGAGTCAGAAGAAAAATTGTGTCACCTATGGAGGTGTCACCAAAACGAAACAACGAAAAGCTGATTATATCACAGATGAAACGCTACCAATATGAGCAATGAAAACGTACATATATGGACGATACAAATCGTATTCAAGCTGAGCTTGCTCTAAGAATATTGTCACATTTATACATGTATTAATAAATTTTGACACCAGTTTGCCCTAAATCATATTTATTATCCGCCAAGTTGTATACAGCATCACAGAACTTGTATTGTTTTACCCAAAAGAGTAACTGAGCCGAGTAAATATATTTACCATTTAATCAGCAATAAATCTAATTGTATAATGCATTCAAAGTTTTGTCTGTTAGGTTTTATCAATATTTGAAAATGAATATAATATTAGCTAGACAATTGAATTAGTTTATTGAAACAAAAACTAACATACATCAATATACACATAAATAGACATTATGTTTTAAAATTTCTGTATCTTCAACACTTTCTTTACAGAATTACATAAAACTATTTCATTTCAATAACTCCGATATACATGGACGAATTTTTTGAATACATACGAAGTTGAAAAACCGAAGAGGCTTGAGGCTTAGTCATTAAATCTGCGATTTGATGATTTACGACGTGTTAAAATTTCCTGCTTCCATATAGTTTTTTCGTACGAAATGATAGCGAATTTTAATATGTTTTGAACCCTTATGAAATTCTGGATTTTTTGCCATATAATCGATATACAATGTAGGAGTACCATCAAAAGAACAAATTTCTTTCAACAGTCGTGTCAACCATATAGCGTTCTTGTCTCCTCCAGTAGTCAGAATCTTAGCTTATTCTATGGTCGTAAATACAATACTTTTTTGTTTCACACTTACTCATGAGTGAATGCTGATAATTCCAGTTCATAATCCTTTGGTTTTTGGATCACCTCCAAAGTATACGAGTATATTAGTAAGTGAAATGTAGAATTTAATCCTGTTTGGTAAAATAGTACATAAGAACAAGTTCCTTTCAAATATTTTAGAACACGCTTGGCATATCTCCAATGTAAAATTTGTGAAATATTTACAGAGAAAAATATATTTAGACAAGAGATTGTGGCAATGTAAAGCTTTCAATCAATTCACTATATATTACTAGAATTCAGTTGTTGATTATTATCTTCTTCTGTACATTCTTTTTTATACAAGAAATGATACAGGATTGCAATCTGATAATTTAAAACCATTAAATACTTTATCTATATAGTTTGATTCATTGATAAAAATTGAACCATCCTGCAAACAAACAATATTCATTTAGTAATAAGAAACTGCTTCTTTATTTCTTGAATAAAACAATTTATTTTATTTTCTTGGTAAGCTCTACCATTTTCACACTCTCATTTCGTACCCTATCTCTCCTCGTTAATCCACAAATCCAGCGCAACATCTTCATCTCTTCCGAAATTTTTCTGTTGCTCTTTCGTTAATACCAGGTTTCTTAGTTATACATCAACGCTGATCTTACAATTCTGTTTCATACTACTAGAAGTGACTTTTTATTCCTCATTCGTGCAAACAAACAAGGTGCCGCTTTGCTAATTACTAAGTTTTGCAATTTTAAAATTTTGATAAATCTGATACTCCAACAATGTGGATCCTGTTAAGGCCTTATAAACTCTTAACTAATTTACAAACCTTACCAGTAGCTTCATCATGAAACCTCTTTTTGAAGTTCACTGTATAAAAATTCGGTTTTTATATCAAACTGCGTAAAGTTTTGTTTTTAAGTAGCTGAAATACTAATTATTTTTCATACTGATTCGTACCTTAAAAGAAGTTAAATATTTTATAGTAATCGATTACTCGTTTTTGTGAGTATCCATTTGCAGCCAATCTGGCCTTAAAGCAATCCATCAAAGCTAGATTTTACTTTGAACGATTCTGAACTTTTCTCTTGCCGGCCGGGTACATTTGCAAGTTCCTCAGTTTTATTTTTTAAGTAGTGAAACTATTTAATGATCGCTTGCAATACACCAGTACATTGCTTCTCCTGATGCTAGCTATAGCTTCTTCACAAGAATTTGAAATGTCAAAGCTTTCTGAAAGACGTATTGCCTTTTTATTTCTTCTATATTTTCTTACTATAAATTTTGATACTCGTGTAAATTCTGAATATATTCTGTTTGTTTTAGCAAAATATTTACCTTGCTTTGATTAGAACTTGTATTATCTTCTATAGACTTAACATAATCATCAGAAACGATACAATTTTGTTTTAATAGATCCTTTTTTGTATAGTGCTTTCTGTGATAAATACAACATCGCGACTTACAACCACTTCACCTTTAGAAGAAAATCATATTCTATAACCATCTTTTTCAATACAATAGCCTACAAAATTACCAGGGACCCCTTTTCTTTTTTATTAACGAAAAGGGTTAATGGTAGCAACAGTTTTACTATAAAATAAACCAATCAGCAATTTATTTTTTAAAGTTTTAAGACCAGTTCTATTTAAAATTTACACTGTAGTGTTTACAGGTGACGCCCACAGTTTTATTGGCAGATATTTAGCTTGTACCATCGATTTAGCACTTTCAACTAGTATACGATTTTCTCTCTCAGATATTTCATTCTGCTAAGGAGTGTAAGCAATTCTAAAATTATTAACTTTTAATTGTAAAACTTTGCGAACATGTTGGTTATCAATTATTTTCCCTCCATCGCTTAAAAACAATGTAACACTATGTCCTGTAACATCATTTTCATTTAAAAATATACTTAAATATTCTTAAATGCCCGCTTTAAATTTTAAAAAGAAAACAGGTCCATATCTTTAAAACAAATAAAATACCTAGGATCATCTATTGATTCCTCTTGCATAGGCCCACAGACATTTGCCTGCTTTATCAGGTTGTTTTTTCCTTGTATCAAAACTAGCTCTATGCTGTTTTTCAAAAAATATGCATTCTTCATGAATATTTGTTTAGTATTTTCCTTATATAACGATTATTCTGGGACACTTATTGGTGCAACAAATTTTAGAATAGATATCCTCCTGTAGTTCTTAAAGCTTTGCATATAATTTTTACAATTCGTCTTTTAAAATTTACAATTTCTAAATAATTACAACGCCATCTTTGATCTAGGTTTATTTCTAAATTACCTGTTCCTTCACCAAAAGCACGAAAAGTTTGATTGTTACCTTTTTAAATTTACTTTGGAAAAGGAAATTATTCACAGCAAGCAAAATATTCTTTGTGCCTGGTTAAATACACAGATACACCAAGATCAGCAAGTCACATGCTATTTTCGTTTGATTTAAATATTTGGGATATAAAAGATTCATTTTTCGTTGTTTCTTTCTTAACGATATTCTTAGCCTCCAAAGCAATTTCTTCATTTAAAGGTAAGCGCATTTCAATGAGTCGTAGACTTTCGGTAAGATTAATGGTACGATCTTGAATAATTAACTTCCCAGTGTTGTTAAGTAATTAATTACAATTACTTTGAAAAGTAATTGTAATTGGTACGGTAATTAATTACTTTCTACTCAACTGTAATTCATTTGTAATTCAATTACTCGTCACTTTACAATTACAATTAAATTTTACAACTACATTTCAATTACATTCGATGAAATGAATACTTTTAATATTTTCAATAGCTTATATGATGGGTACGTGAAAACATCCAAACCAGGTAATAGAATGCAATGCAAGCGATAACCAGATCACCGAGCTACCCTAATTAAGATAAGAAATATTATTTCTCGGGATTTTGAAACAAATAAATACTTAAACCCAAGCATATTGTAAAAGGATTATTTCTTCTATTATTTTATTGTTTCCAGGAAAAAGTAAAAGATATTTTTAAAAGTAAACTGGAAAATATAATATACTGTTTTAAAACATTTTCGAACTTTCTACCTGAAAGCAAGATGTACCTAACTAATTAATTAAAATTGCACCACAGCGTGTAATTATAATTGTAATTAATTACATTTCCAATTTTGTAATTGGAATTAATTACAATTGCAAATTTTGTAATTGTAATTAATTACAATTTGACCAAAGTAATTGTAATTGTAATTAATTACATATTTTAAAGTAATTTTAACATCACTGTAACTTCCAAACGTTGTTAAATTTAAAGTATTCTGATGTTCTGTTTTGGCTTATCTTTTAAATTCATCGTTGAGTTGGCAAAAATTAAGGTAAAGTCGAGCAAGGTGAATTGCAATATCTTCTTTTGATATTTATTCGTTGTTAAAAAACTGTTACATGAATCTATCAATCAACATATTCACATGAATTAAGTAGGTGTTGATAACAATTTATTCCATATTTTCTACGATTAATCTTAGGAATAGTTGTACCTAAATATGTAATTTGTCTGTTTTAAGTTTATTTGGGGTAGATGTGAAATTTATAAATTACTAGCAAACCCGGCGAACTCCGTTTCGCTACCATATGGCTTCGTTTTTTGTAACATTTTGTTTGGGGATTAAAAGATGAAGAAAATTTTTGTTTTGTTTTATATTTGAAAAGAAAAAAAATTATTTCATTTCACAGCATTTCATTTCGATTACAAAAATGAAGTGTAATTTAGTTGAACTTCTCTAAGTAAAAAATGAAAGTGAATCCAAAGCAAATACTGAATCGAAGCGTTATACGATATTGCTTCTTCGCTGAACGACAATGTCTCGTGATGTAATTGGATCGCCAACAATAATTACAGCAACATCATCAACGATGGGTGCATTGAATCTTCGCACATGTTCACCTGTTGGTGTACGATCTGCTCTTATGACAAATTTGTGCGTATCCGATGGCATTCGTTCCAATGCTGTTTTGAACATATTAACCACAGCGTTATTAGCGTGAAAAAATGCTTGCATTGCAACTGTTGTGTTCCCTGTTTATTGCACCGCACATTCAGCTGATCCACCATCGACGAAATGACATATATTTGCAGAAATTGATGCGGTTCATCTGGTGTTGGCACCATTGAACCATGCAAATGATATATTTGTCCTTGTATCTGTGATGGCAAACAATTAAGATAGAATAATAAATTTATTTATTTTTGAAGAACTTCTGATCGTGTGATGGTGTAGTGTGTGGTGGTGTATGTGTAGTTGTTATGTGTTGCAATTGATTGTGTTGGTGTGATTGATTGGTGTGAGTGATTGGTTGTGTGTGTTGTATCTTTTACCTTGCAAGTCGGCATGAAGCCGCCTTCTCGAATGATATTAGCTCCAAAGGAAGTCATGCGAAAGCAGTTATTGTATTCAAGGATGCGTTGAAGAAAATGGTTGGAATCGGGATCAGTTCCATCGAACAATGGTTTCAGTGGCTGTGTTGGTTTATCTAATGGATCCAGTTTGACTTTTCCACTTGCGCAGCACAATCCAGCATTGCAATATCGGCATACAGTCGTCATTGATCCAATATCTAAATTGTCATCATCACTGTAGTTCACAGTGGGATCATATTGGAATTCCAAGCGATTGTATGATGCCAATGATCTTCGTGTGCTCACGCGTTGTCTCAATCGGGCATTTTCTCTTATTATATTTTGTCTTTCTTCGCTTAAGTTCTGTGAATACACTTGTTGCTGGCTTGCATGTCTTGTGCGGCGGCCGATGTTCGCACGTCGTCCTCTCGGCATTTTGGACTATCGACAGACTGGTGAATTTAACCTCAAATGCACGATCCACATAATTTACACAGTTCAACTTAAAACCTAAAAGACAAATGCCTGCTATTCAATAAAAATTTGCACAATACGCGTGATTGATTTGAAGGTTTCCAATTGAACTGTTAGGAAACGAATAACTTTAACGTCAATTTCACAGTGAACACAATACCAGTATTAAGTTAGCGTTTGAAAGAACGTGCGCATAATAAATGTCACATGAAATTAACTGAGCAGAGTACAATGAGTAGCTGTCACCGGCGCCATGTGAAAAATATGACGCTGTATGTGAAAAATGCTTTTCCCTGTTTTCCTGCTTTTCTCTTGAAATTTTTCATGAATTTTCTTTGCTATAAACCTCACGGAGCCCGAGACCTTTCCAACGAATGCAAAACCGTGGAAATCAGTTCGTGCGTTCTGGAGTTATAGTGTCAGGAAGGAAAACCCGACTTATTTTTATATTATAGATGATATATTCCTACGTTAATTATACTGCAAACAATGACAATATGGAAAAGATATGACGATTGTCAATCAGTGACAGTGGATACAATATTGCGGATAACAAAACTCATATTTACCTTTCCACATTTAGAATGTAAATTTCCAGCCGTACACCAATACACCTACAAATAAAGTAGTAGCGAGAAACACAACTTAACATACAAATAATGAGGTAGGTAGTGACCACAACCATTCAATAAACAAATGTGGATAAAGGTGTTTTTTAGATGTTACGAAAATATATCCGTTTACGCATGGCTGACGCACTCGAAATTTGTCGTAATTCTTTTGAATTTGTCGTGAGAAATTCAAACATACATTCCTGCAAGATGAAATTTTGTTACTATAATATTCCAAAAACGATTAAATACTGCCAATTACCCAAATTTGTTTAAAATTAATAAAATAAAAGAACGAATGCTTATATTCTTTAAGTGATTCAGTTTATGGAAAACACGTCAAAAAGCTGCCTCAATCAAAAGTTGTATATTTCCTCTGTTAAAACCTATTTACATAGTTTTGATACTCTGCAAAAACAAATAGTTTGAATAAAAAACTTTCAGGAGAGCTAAGGCTGTCGTGGAAAACGTTAAATGTCTTTCAGAGTATCAAAATAAATAGATTTTATTAAACAAGTTTATTACTTTATGGAGATATACATAATGAGCTAGCGAAATTTGAGAAATAGATATATTTGCCAGATTTCATAAACATATATAGCACTGATTAGATATGGGGATGAGCGCACTCTTTTGTTATTTATACCACTTTAAAATATATTGAATAAAATTATCTAGTTCTAAAAACTACGTATATTTATTTGTCCATGTAGATACAAAATTCCTTAAATAATGTTATTGTTAAACTGAAAACCCGATGGAGATTCTTTTAAACTACTTCAATGATAACATTCAATTAAAAAAATACTGGTAGTGGAAGCTAGATATTACAGATTTATTATTAATCGGAACGATAGTAATATTTAAAAAATTGGATATTATTGTTTAAAGCTAAACAGTTAAACATTGACTTATAAAAAATACTTTTAAGACTAACAATTCCACATCAATCTATGAAGCTAAACATATAGACATATACTTTACAAAATTGAAAATTTGCAACGATTAGACACATAGTTAAAGTAAAAATTGTTAACAGTTCAACGTGTAGTTAATATTATTCAAAATTGTACATGCAATAATGTCCTCACACAAAACTGTTCATATTGCTTTTGACATGATACACATTAACCTAAAAATAATTGAAAATAAGAAAGGAACTTTACCCATACACTATTTATAAAGTTCCGAGGCTCACTGAAAGCTTCTATCATGAATTAGACAGATTTATTTATATAGAAATGTAAATTAATCAATTTAACAAATGCACACTTTCTGCTTTTACTAACTAAATTATACGAAGAAATTATGAACTGAATATGAAATTTAATTTATTCATTCTTAGTAGGAATTACAATAATTTTATAAAAGCAGGTATAGATCTAAGGAATATTTGCCAAGAAATCTTTAACAGTTGAGGGATCAAATCTTCTAAATCCTGAAGCATCACAAATACCAACTTCAATGTTATCAGCAGTCATTTGCCCCTCAAAACTCTCTTTTAACGTTAAAATGGCAGTGTGAACGGCATCATCTAATTCTAACTCTTCACTGTATCTAAAATTAAATGTATTCAATAAAAACTGATGAATATGTTCAAAGATCATACTTGATCTGTTCTTACAAATCTAAACAAGACTAATGTTAAGTTAACTACAATCAATAAATATTGACGGGTTAGCAAATATTATAGGTAGATGATTTGATAGCAATAAACTAAAAGTACAAAAAATCATATCATTGAAAATAAACCATCTGAAATGTTAATTAGACTTAAACCATTCAATAAAAACCAATGAATACGTTCAAAGATCAATTTCACACACTCAATATAAGTTCTTCTATATAAGTTTGAAAACTTAAACCATTCAATAAAAACCAATGAATACGTTCAAAGATCATCAATGAATTTCATACACTCAATATAAGTTCTTCTATACAAGTTTTTTTTTTTTTAATTTAACATCTAGTGGCAACATAGATCAATCAGCATATACCGATAAAGTAAACAAGTAAATTACAACATTTCACATTGAATACACGCAAATATCATATTAGAAAAGATTTTCGAAAATAATGTCAGCTTTTCAATATACAAATAGAAAAGGTACACAGATAATATGTTATTAGATAACTGTTTAAAATTTCCTGATTGACAAAACCAACATCTTTTTGTTTCCACATCTTAAGATACTGAAGATTATGCAAATATTCACTACTGAAAAATCTATATTGCATAACATAAAAACCCAATACTCAGTACTTAATGTGTAGATTAATTTCTCGATTCTCTTCATTGCTTTGAAATTTTTTTTTTTTAATAATTACATATTACAAACGATTTGTTAGAGAAATGGATGAAACATAACTCTTTATTTTCCAATAAAAATAATTGGGCAGAAAGCAAATTATATTTTGTGTTGTGGAGAAAAATAGCAGTATGAGATATAAAATCAAAGACATATTAATAGAATATGCAAGGTATCGACCTGTCTGTATATTATGATGAACCACCAATATATTATACTTTTGTCGGACAAACCCGTAATATTTTTCTTAAGTGAGATAGATAGAACATAATATTTGTTAACTCCTCATGTCACTCATCAACCGATTTACTTAGTATATTCTTAATACGTCTTGTATAAGATACTCTAATGTAAAAAAAAAGAAATACCCAAATATATATATACATAGGAAGTTAACCGTATTTAAAATATCTATAGATTAATTCTGTCATATCGTTAGACATTAAATAATTAACTTCGATATTAGTACAAAAAAAAATTACGAATACTTCCAGTGATATAAATAATATTTGTTAAACATCTCTTAAATTACATACAGAGAAGATAATAAAAACATACAACAACTCATCATCACGCAAAACAACAAACGTACTTAATGATTAATATGCAGTAATAATCAAATACAGCAAAAATCAGGTCAAAAACATGCAATAAATATAGTAAAACTTACATATTTGATAAAAACTTACCTCTTCTCAAGAAAAGTCTTTCCATTGACGTAATTCTTGCCCATGGCTGTAGCTTTCCAAGGAAAATAGGCACCAGATGGATCACATTGGAACAAATAAGGCCTATCGTTATCCCAACCACATATCAATAACGAAACCCCAAACGGTCTCACTCCTCCTGATTGAGTATATTCTTGCATTACAGTTGCAACACGTTGAACAAGCTGTAGAGTGGGAATTGGTTCACCATACACAAGTTGATATTGTTGGGCCATTTTGCGTGCTTGTTTAACTAATAACCGATAATCGGGCCCCATTCCAGAATAAATCATTCCAATGTGTTTGGTTATCATTTCTACTTTGTGTACACTGTGTTCATCATAAAGAATAGATTTGTGCTTATTCTCTGTTGCTATTACTACACCATTAGAGGCTAAAATACAATCAAATGAATATGAGTTTACAGCGAAATTAATATAAACTAACCTTTAATTCCTACAGAAGGAGCACCTGCAGCTACTGCTGCTAAGGCATATTCAATTTGTACTAGTTTTCCAGAAGGACTAAAAAATAATATACTAAATAATTTAAATTCAATTAATAAAATGTAATAACTTACCTAAAAGTAGTTAAAGAAAAACTATATCTTTCTGAAGCCATGATTACTTGCAACTAATCAACAAATAATGACAAGTAAAAATAAGGTTATGTTAATGATGATTCCTCACTTCTTACTTCGTTGAATTCAAAACGCCGGCGCACGAACACAAACGATACCACTTGATTAAAATACGATGAAAAAATAAAAATAGTTATTAAAATTTAATTATATTCTTACTCTTATTACCAGAAGAATATATAAATAATTCTAAAGATAGAGAAAAATATTTTAATTAATTTACTCTGTCAATGCTAAGACGCTATCTGCTAGACAGTTGTGAAGTTAAAAATTAGCAAAACTTCATAGACAAATTACAGATATCGCTAACAGATGGCAAAACGTAACCAAAAGATTTTTAAATATTGAAAAAGTATATCTAAACAATATTTGTTTTTGATTTAAATTATTACACAATACTATGATTATAGTTTAATTATATTGCCAGAAGAATTCATTAATAATTCTGAAGATAGAGAAATATATTTTAATCAATTCACTCTGTCAATGCTAAGCTAAGGCGCTATCTACTAGCTAATTGTGAAGTTAAAAAGAAGCCTAAGTTCATAGATAAATTACAAATATCGTTCATAGATGGCAAAACGTACCTAAAAGATTTTTAAATATTCAAAAAGTATATTATCTAAATAATATTTGTTTTTGATTAAAATTAGTACACAAAGCGTGTATCCAACGAAAAATTTTAATCACAGTGAATACTTTACTGACACAGTTACAGCAATCTGAATGAGTTTAAGATGATAGCAGAATATTTTAGTTTTTAATCTAGAAATATATTTGCTGCCTCAGAGGATTTTAATTTCATGCTTTTAGAATGAAATATTAAAGATACATAAAACCAGCTACAATTAGAGCGCATAGTTTCTTAAATTAAGTAGAGCACAGTTGAGTTTTTCAATAAGAATACCGCTGAACTTTGTTATTTTAAAATAAGGGGACATATTGTTATTATAAGATAAAAAGGCCTCTTTCATTCTGAAATTCATAAAATTAATTTCATTTCGTATTGTAATTTTCTATTTACTAATAAAAATTAAGGAGTTTGAAATAAGCGCTTCTTTTTACGTGATTATCATTTTTATTAGCAGTACTAGTTGTACTCGCAACGTCGTTCGCGTGGCGTGTGATTGTTGTATAAAAATTTCTTACCCCACCCCATTTAAGGAATGGGAGAGAAATTTTTATACACCAGATGTTAAGTTGAAAGAAGACAAATACATCTGTGAAAACCGCATTCGAATCGGATCAGTAGTTTTCATGTGATGCGCGCACAAACATACAGACAGACAGACAAAAAATCTAACCACATTTTTGGGTTCTATTACAATGTAACCGCGATGTCGTTCGCGTGGCGTGTTGATTTTGTACCCCACCCCATTTAAGGTATGGGAGAGAAATTTTTATACACCAGATGTTAAGTTGAAAGAAGACAAATACATCTGTGAAAACCGCATTCGAATCGGATCAGTAGTTTTCATGTGATGCGCGCACAAACATACAGACAGACAGACAAAACAATCTAACCACATTTTTGGGTTCTATTACAATGTACCCGCGACGTCGTTCGCGTGGCGTGTTGATTTTGTACTCGCAACGTCGTTCGCGTGGCGTGTGAGTTGTATAAAAATTTCTTACCCTACCCCTTAAGGAATGGGAGAGAAATTTTTATACACCAGATGTTAAGTTGAAAGAACACAAATACATCTGTGAAAACCGCATTCGAATCGGATCAGTAGTTTTCGTGTGATGCGCGCACAAACATACAGACAGACAAAAAAATCTAACCACATTTTGGGTTCTATTTCGATGTACTCGCGACGTCGTTCGCGTGACGTGTTGATTTTTGTATAAAAATTTCTTTCCTCAGCCCGTTAAAGGGGTGGGGGAAGAAAGTTTTATACACCAGATTTTAAGTTGAAAGAAGACAAATACGTCTTTGAAAACCGCATTCGAATAGAATCAGTAGTTTTTATGTGATGCGCGCACAAACATATACATTTCTACAGTTTTATTATATGTATAGATATAGATATAGCAATGGGTGCTCATTCAGACCAGTCGGTATCTCTCGAAATGCAGACCATAAATTGTCATTTTCCATAGGAAGCCATTTTTTTGCTGGAATCCCTTCGGGATGTACCCAATATCGATAATTACGATATGCGCAATTCGCAAACCGTGTGCGATATTTGAAAAAAAAAATGAAATTTTCTCATTTTTTACTCCTACTTTCGTGTATAATTAGGAAAATATTGCCCCTAGAGAAAAAATTATAACAAGTTAAAAGTTTAATTTTACACAATATTTCGTTGGTTAAAATTTGAAAATTGATTGTTAATTGTAGGAAAAATGGCAATAATTGGAAAAAAGTACAAAAAAATCGTTTTTCATCCTCTAAACTTGACTTACAACCTCCATATTCTGCCTAGAAAACTATTTAATATGATTAACACGTGTGCTAAATTTCGTTAAGATCGGAGGATAGTTTTTGCATAATAATTTGACAATCCAGCCTACTAGAAAAAAATCGCAAATTTTCAAATTCATTCTAGGCTCTAAATAAGGCTTTCAGATAGTCGCTAATTTTTTTTACATATAAAGAAAGGCTCAAACTTTCAAACGCTTTTTGTAAAATTAAAATTGGTCCATTAGGAGAGCCTAGCTTTTTTTAAAAATTTTTTAAACATTTTTTAGGCTTATAAGCAATTTGAATAATTAATTTTAAAATTTAAAGAATATTAAAAGACGCTTCTTTCTGGTTGCCGTTTTTATGCCAACTTTGACCTTGAATATCTCGGCAACCAGTAAGCCAAATGTATCTTTTTTTAATAGAAGCGTATTTTAATGTTTTTTAAGTAGATAAATTTTGAAATTTATATGATTACAGCTCGTAAAGTTATTCCAATTGTTTATAAGCCTAAAAAAAAATCTAGGCTCTCCTAGTGGACCGATCTTAATTTTACACAAAGCGTTTGACAGTTTGAGCCTTTCTTTCTTTATATGAAAAAAAATCTTTTAATTTTTTCTCTAGAAGCAATATTTTCCGAATTATACACGAAAATAGGGGCAAAAAATAAGAGATTTTGAACTTTTTTTCAGATTTTATAAAATAAAAAATTTAGCACGGGGTGTGCGACTGACGCATATCGTGAATATCGATATAGGACATATCCTAAAGGGATTCCAGCAAACAAATAGCTTCCTATGGAAATTGTCCAATTCAAAACTAATCCCGCCTAGACTAATTTCTTCAGGGATGTTGTCAATAAACCCGGTTTTGCTGAAATGTTTTTCAAGTCAGCTAGTGAGGAAAGACACCATGCTATTAAACTTGTTACATATCTATTAATCTGAGGAGAACTCACCACCAGAGTCAGTGTTCTAATAACCACAGATCTTACACCAACAACAACAGTATGGTCTGATGGTGTTTCCGCCCTCAAAGATGCTCTTAATTTGGTAGCCTCTGTTACCAGAAAAATCAGGAAATTTATTGAAGTCTGTGAAAGTGGTAATGGTAAATATAATGATTACCATTTGGTTAGTTATCTCACTGGTGATTTCGTTGAGGAACAATGTCATGGCCAAATAGATATCGCAGGAAAGGTTTCAAACTTGGTTTAAATGATGAGAGATCATGGAGTTCTTTGAGAATGGTTTTTCGATGAGCAGCTTTTAAACGGCAAATTATGGTAAATATTTTAAAAAATGTAGAAATAACATTTAAACCTACCTTGAAACTTTTGTGATATAGTTACAGGTTCATTTAAATTTAAACAACGTATTACTTTAATATTACACAAATAAACCTACGACCAATAATAATAACGATCTTGTAGTCTTTATACTGACACATAAGTTAACGTTATTATAACCGACTACTAAAGTAATAAAAAATAAATTCTCTCTTTAGAATCAACAAAAAAAATGGGATTAATAAAATTAGATAACCAAAACAAAAAAAAAAAAAAGATGAAAACGTATTTGTTATTTTAGATAAGTTTTTTTTTCAATTAGTTACTCACACAGTAGAGGCATATTTCCTGAATTAAGTATATGTACTTTTTAGGAAGTATGTTATGAATTATGTGGCTTGTTGAACAAGTGACCTAAGCTGTAAATTTTTTGAATCACGAAATAAAATGGAATGACACAAACATTTTATGCAAAGAAGAAATTTTATAAAAATAAAATTAAAAGAAAAAGCACACATTTTATTAAATCAAAATGAATGTATTTCCAATTTTACTTTGGATTTATCTAAATCTTGGTTAACCACCTTAAAAAAAATGAGTTGATAATCTATGTATCTATAGAAATAAAAAGAAACAAATTAAAAATTTAAAACCAAAAAGCATTGAAATAAGAAGAAGTACTTTTCAAATTTTTTATCTTTGAAAACGACAACCAATCTGGTTGTCGAAAGCTTAGAAAAGAAAATTATTTTAATTTTTGTTAGGCATTTTCAGTTTTTAAAAAACGACCCTTGATAAATTTGACATATCTATCAAAATAAATAAGCAAGGGTCATTTTCAAAATATTAATTTAATATTTTATTATTTTGATTTTAGTGGCAAAATTTCCCCGATTAAAGAAGTAAATATCTGGGACTTTTTGCATTTCCGATAAATAATGAATTTTCTTTATCGCCGAGCATGTTTGTACAGAATAAAATTGTTAATCTCTCCTTCGCGGACTTTCCACCTGTACACCTAACCGAGTCCAGCCAGAATAACATGGTCACTCTGAGCTGGATCAAAGGACATGGTAACTCTAAAGGACAATTTAGCAAGGAGGGCTGCGGGTTACAAATATGTTAGCCCTCGCCCATCTACCAATCTAACAATGTTCACTGTCGTGAACCTTATCAAACAGCACTCTCACCAAAACTTTAAACAGTGCTGGGATGAAACAACGAACTGTAGACTGGCCAGAGAGTTATTACCTCATCCTGGAGAGAAAACAGCAAAAATATTTAGGGCATTGACCAGACAAAATATCCGAACAGCCGTGGGAATCTTAACAGGTCACTGCCAATCTCTTTAGGATGAAATTAGCAGAATCGCCGCTATGCAGAGGCTGCGAACAAGAAGAGGAAACAGTAGAACATATAATGTATGACTGCTCTGCTTTTTCTGAAATCAGAAGATCCATGTTGGGCAAGTACTGGCTTTTATTAAAAAAAAATTATCAATTTTACCAGTTGTCCAGTATTGGGAGGGTTTACTGTATAAAGTTTAGTATTTTATATTAATAATATTATTCAGTAATGAGTATTGTATTGTAGTCTATAGTACCGTCACATGGTTATAGGTTATATTATATCCTGCACTATGCTTTTGAGGTTCTTTCATTCATCGCAGTATATATGCGTATAAGTTACTTCTTCGGGAATTTTCGAGTTTAACTTTTTTTGACTTGGCATGAATACCTGGTGCGAGGGGTCAACAAATACGTTAGCTACGTGACTCCTTCTTAATGTTTCGCTATTTAATGCTTGTTTTTATATCACACCCTTTCTTCGATCTTTCTTTATTGAAGAGGCCCTCACCTTGTTGTCAACCGATACGCTAGTCAAAATATTTGATAAGGCACACATTGGCAGCACTAATTAACCTTATACTTTATACATTTTTTAGTTGATATTATGTACACAAAATATATATTTACACAATAAATATTTTTAGATTTTGATCGATAAGAGATATTTTGTAACATACTATTGGAAAGATAAACATTTTTATTATACAATGTGATTTGTTTTTGACTGTACATTGTCTTTTAACCTATAAAATGGACACGGAAATTCAGATTTATAGTATAATAAGTCCATGCTTCAGGCATATAATGATTTTGTTAAATCATTTCCTTACGAATTTCTAACGCCGGGCGCGTGCATAGAAGTATAACTTCTACCGACAGTCCCACTAACTCGTTTTTTTATTCTATGTCTATTGATTCTTTATTGTTTTTTATTTTTCTCATAATATAGAATAAATAAATTATTTTATACTAAATTCTAAAGAACACAATTTTGCTTCTTCTACATCGTTAATTTTGTACATTAAAATTTATATATATACATATATACTCACATTGTCTAAAATATGTTTAAGTTGAAAGTTTATAAAAAGCTCATTAATAAATATATGGATATTCGATTTCTTTCAATTTTTGAAAGTATTCACAAGCCGTTTATAATTTTGTTTGATATTCGCAAGTTTTTGCATAATTCTAAGACATTATGAAAATTCGCTTTAATTGGTTTTTTGTTCACGGGCTCCAGGCATGTGCCTACACTGATGGATAAAGTATTGTAAGTATTTTTTAATATTATTATCTGCAATATTTAAAATCAGGTTTACAGCTGCGTTTTTCGGTAACATATAATTAAAATCTGCACTTATGAAAGACTACAATGATCATTTGTTCTCTTATTCTGTCCCATTGTGGATAGCAAAATTGATCATATTCTTATACTTTGCATTCTGAACAATTTATTGCTAGACACTTCCTAAAAATATAAGCTCTTCAATAAGAAGGTGATTCGCCTTAGAAAAAAAATGTTTATATTTCATGTCTCTTTACCAAGCGTGCGTTAGAAACATCTCTTTTTGTATTTGAAATCGAACGTTTGATAAAAAATAATTCAAATTTTTCAATTGAGTTAATAAGTTTTGAGGAACACAAATTTGAGTTTCTATAAACAGTAAATAAACTATTTTTAAGTTTTTTTTAGTATTAAGCATGTTTAGTTGTATTAAAAAAAGAAATGTGTACATCATAGCCTAATTTTAGAAAGTTTTTTATATTTTCGCCGTGTTCTGTGTCTCTGTGTCATTCCGTGGAATTTGCAATCGAATTTAAACATATTTCCCGACTACCTAGAGCTCTGAAATTTTCAGGATAGCTAAGAACTGGATGACAATGCATGTTTCAAGTGTGTTTAGGCATATACACAGATTTCGAAATTTATACTGAATTGTTATTAAATTAAATATGTATACATATTATCATTTTGAAAGACTTCTATAAGTTTGCGGTGGCCTATTTGGATAAGGGGTGAAGCGGTAGATTGTGACAATTCTGTTGGGTTATTGTAATAGGATCGAACTCGCGAGAGAGAAGTTTTTTTTCTTTTTTTTTTGTTTATACATGTGAAAACAGTAATTATTATTTTAACTGGTAATAAAATAAACTGTTTTAGAAAGTTTTTAGATACAACTACCCTTGATTTTGTTAACAAGGAAACAATCTTCTCTATGATCAATCACAGCGTTGTATGACTTAATCTTTTTACAATGTCAGGGATGCTGTGCATTGTTGAGATGACACAAAATATGACCTATAAATCAGTAAAAAACTTTCTATTATAAAAAGTTCTTTTTGTAAATTGTGCTTATTTAGCACTTTATTGAATACTTTAATCCTTTAAGTTCAGAAAAAAACACACTCCTAAATATTGACTGGAGGTAGCTTTTACTTGATGAATATCCATGTTAACGATAAAATCACACGAGTACTTTTTGATATTCACTGATATTGATATATTTCACAATCCTAAACTTTTTCACTGATGGTAATTTACTGCATACCTAGGTAGGTGTATACCGATCAAACAAATTTTCTAATTCACAATAGGTCGATTAATAATTAATAAATTAATGTATACTGATTATAAGACTAATTTCTAGTAAATTATCTTAGGTATGTGATATATTCTAACAGGCACAAATCCGGGTTGTGTATTCTGACAGCATGGCACTAGATACGTTTTGTATAATTTTTTTTATCAGTATGTATAAGACTGTTCGTTTATATATATATATATATATATATATATATATATATATATATATATATATATATATATATAAAAGAGCAATACCTTACTTGGTTATGCCGCACTGATGACGGCTAACGAGCCAGAAACATGCATGTCTGCGGTTACCATTCCTACTCGTGGCCTTATGATCCTTTTTGCGTACATGCCCGTTAATTTGCCCCTTTTGTTTGTCATAAATACGCATACTTGGCAACCTTTTTTGTTTCACATCCTGGGCTTGGAACGACTCAAACACAATGAGTCCGTTTTGCCAACGTGGCGACGCTGGTCGTAGCCCCGAAATGTGGGCACAGCTGGCCGAAGGCACAAATGGCGATAGGACTCCTGTGTGAGCGTTCGTTGTTTGTGTTTTTTGACACATGTTTCCCTACCATCCTTTGCTCCCAAGTACCCAACACTTTTGCTAGCCAAGAGCAATACCTTACTTGGTTATGCCGCACTGATGACGGCTAACGAGCCAGAAACATGCATGTCTGCGGTTACCATTCCTACTCGTGGCCTTATGATCCTTTTTGCGTACATGCCCGTTAATTTGCCCCTTTTGTTTGTCATAAATACGCATACTTGGCAACCTTTTTTGTTTCACATCCTGGGCTTGGAACGACTCAAACACAATGAGTCCGTTTTGCCAACGTGGCGACGCTGGTCGTAGCCCCGAAATGTGGGCACAGCTGGCCGAAGGCACAAATGGCGATAGGACTCCTGTGTGAGCGTTCGTTGTTTGTGTTTTTTGACACATGTTTCCCTACCATCCTTTGCTCCCAAGTACCCAACACTTTTGCTAGCCAAGAGCAATACCTTACTTGGTTATGCCGCACTGATGACGGCTAACGAGCCAGAAACATGCATGTCTGCGGTTACCATTCCTACTCGTGGCCTTATGATCCTTTTTGCGTACATGCCCGTTAATTTGCCCCTTTTATATATATATATATATATATATATATATATATATATATATATATATATATATATATAAACAAAGTGCCAAGAAAACGCGTATTAATATAAAAAAAGGAGGATAACGGGAATGCAACGCAACAAGGATCATGGTTACAAGTAGGAATGGTAACCGCAGACATGCATGTTTCTGGCTCATTAGCCGTCATCAGTGCGGCATAACCAAGAAGAGTATTGCTCTTGGCTAGCAAATGTGTTGGGTACTTGGGAGCAAAGGATGTTGGAGAAACATGTGTCAAGAAACACAAAAAACACAAAAACAACGAACGCTCACACAGGAGTCCTATCGCCATTTTGTGCTTACGGCCAGCTGTGCCAATGGGTTTTCGGCTAGCAACCAGCGTCGCCACGTTGGCGAAACGGACTCATTGTGTTTGAGTCGTTCTAGCCCAGGAGATGAAATAAAAAAAGTGCCAAGAAAACGCGTATTAATATATAAAAAAAAACATGCATGTCTGCGGTTACCATTCCTACTTGTAACCATGATCCTTGTTGCGTTGCATTCCCGTTATCCTCCTTTTTTTATATTAATACGCGTTTTCTTGGCACTTTGTTTATTTCATCTCCTGGGCTAGAACGACTCAAACACAATGAGTCATTCCATACTATCAAGCTTTCTCCCAATTCTCTCTGACACGCTACAGTAATGACCACATCGTCTGCAAATACACATTCTGTCAACCCTATTTGCTCTAAATTCGTATATCCAATATATATTGGCTTCGCTCTTTGCTTTGTTTCCCTTATGATTTCATCCATAAATATTATAAATTGAAGCGGGCTCAATCCCCCTCCCTGTCTAACCCCTTCTTCTGTAACAAACCTGTCATATACCATTTTATGCCTTATTAAACAATTATTTCTTTTTTATATAAACTTTGTACTACTCTTACTATATTTTAATTTACATTTTTTGTCCTTAAACAATTCCAGATTATTGACCTATAGGGACTTCATCAAAATATTTTTCCATATTCATAAATGCTAAATATATGTGGATTCTCCACCATCCATTTCTTATTGATAATTTCTTTGCAAGTGAATGTATGGTACTGCGTACTTTTACTTTTCCACTCTGTACTAAAGCTTTTTCTGTGATTTTTCTCTATACGAGGTGTGTTCAAAAAGAAACAAGAATTTTGAATTTCACGGGCTACGTACATTTTATTCTCAAACAAATTTACTACCAAGTAGAATCAGTTGCTAGCCAAATGGGATTTTCCCATTTTATTGAGGATAAATTAATCCCCACAGCACGTGTAAAAACCGGCTCTGACTTTGATGATAAAAAAATTGATGTTTGGCTACAATGAAACAACTTGATTTTGGTTAATAAAATATCACCCCTTTTTAGACACTAACAATATATAAAATAATCAAAGGAAACATTATTACTTGTATTTTAAAGAAGTAAAAATAAAACAAATTGTTTTACGTACCAACTCGTACTGGGTCGGGAATTACTAGTCACAACCAGAGAAAGTCGAAAATTGTACTGTAACACCGCTTACGGCAGATTACTGAGCTACAACTATTAAGCTAAGTAATTCTCACCGATATAGATACGGTAGCAATAGTCTGGTGTATACAAAACGATCATCTATCTGATCGTTACTTACTATAGTTTAGATCATTATATTTATTTATTGTTCCTATTGTACTAGTTCGTTTTTCTGTTTATATATTTGTTCTTCATTTCCTATTATCTATCTTATCCTCCACTTGTTAATGTCCTTTGCAGTATACCAACCAGATAGTTAGATAATGATGCCCTGGGTAAGTAAGTGCCTCTAGTGGCTCTAGTAATAAAAATGCAACTTCTTATTGATATTAATTGGTAGTTTAGTCACAGCTGTGATATCTAAAGTTATTATTTTCAAAATAATATTAGTCTGTGACTTTTAAAATACCAACAAATTGAAACTAAATTTTATATTAAAAATTGGTTACCAAAACAAGATAAACGATCCTAATTTTAATTACAACCGCCTTTCCAATGTAATACTTTGTATAATTTTTCTAAAGAAATATTTGTATACAACTGACACCCAGTACTAATAAATATGCAATACTTAAATCTCTTAGAAACTCGAGATTTTACAACGAAGCCTTCTTCTGTTTTGCAATTAAAATTACGTCTACTCGGAGTGCTGTTGCATTTCGTTCATCATGTTTTTGGATAATTCTCCCTTGTAATTAAATACTGAGATATTCTATGGAAATTTTATTAATTGGAATTTAGTAGTAAACAAAAAATAATATTCATAATAAAATCATAGTAGAAATTGATACACAACATAATAAACAACATAAAAGTACCTAGATAATAAAATCAAAATGAGCGTTTTCTTATTTTTTATACAAAAATAATTGTGCGCAGTAGAATTAATAATATAATATGTATATATTATTGGGAATAATAAAAATAATAAAAAACGTTAGTTTTTTATATAAAACTTTCACTTTAAATTTTTTAAAATACATTTAAAGTGAAAGTTTTATATAAAAAACGTTAGTTTTTTATTATTTTTATTATTCCCAATAAAAATGAACTTTCAAGTAGTAAGGGTCGATACAATTAATATGTATATATTATTACGGCGCTTTATTAGTGTGTAAAAGGATTTGGTACTTTTTCCAAATTTATACTAGGTTTGTGCCAAAATAAACAGGACTTTTAAGCAATATTGTAACCATAAAAGTACCCCCGGCTAGCTCCTGAGGTTCGTGGCTTTCCTTCTGTGTTTTTGCTTAATTTTCCCCCAAACAAGTTTTAAAGGGCGCCAAGTACAGACACACAAATAAAATTCTATAGATCAGTTTAAAATGGTTTATTACTTTAAAAATTGGTTAGTAATGTAATGAAATTTATGAAAATTAATTAAATCTCTTAACTTGGTTTGGATCTGTGGCTTTTGACGGAGTTTGATCCTAAAGCACGTGCTGTAAGAAGGATGGGTTCCTTTCGAGGGACTTCTTGACTGAATTTTCCACGCTTCTACGCAGTGGACTCGGAACAGCAACGGAAATGGAA
Source organism: Altica lythri (assembly GCA_964028335.1). NCBI lineage: Eukaryota > Metazoa > Arthropoda > Insecta > Coleoptera > Chrysomelidae > Altica > Altica lythri. The sequence continues at coordinate 209,376 of CAXIIO010000685.1, read as the reverse complement.
TTCCCCTGTAGAGATTTCTTTTCGGCTTTTCTAACCGAGAGATCGGAACTGCAACGGAATGGAATATGTCTGTAGGAACCTCTTGTCGAAAACTTCTAACAAAGAGGAAAGGTACAGCAAAATGGCGTCAGCCTCACCGGAAGATATCGAAACGTGTAGTTTTTATATTGCAATTTGTAGTCCTTAATAGGGCCCTTCTTCTAGTTGGCAATAACCCAGAGACAGAAGGGCAAAGATGGTCGGAAACTCTGAATTACTTAAAATTCAACGGTAAAATGAACGAAATAAAATCAAAAACTTACTACGAAACCATATCTCTCCTTCCAATTAGCAGTCCCCACTCGTATCAACGCGGAAACAATAGATAATTTAAAAATATTTATAGTCCGGGAGGATTGTTCGAAAACTAACGATACAATCGTTACACCACGGTACCTTGGCAGAAAAAAAAAGAATTGAAGATTCTTTTTTTTTACTAAATAAAACGAAAATTTTCTCAAAATAAGTAATGAAGACAAAAAGTAATAATCCAAAATTGGTGAATAGGTTAAGAATATACAAATTAGTAAATTTAAGTTGGTTAACAAGATGACTGGTGTAATTCCTAAATATACAAAATACCAACATTAAACTCAAGAAACAAAAAATTACCATTACAAAAAGTTACTAACACTTAAACAAAGAGAAATTAAATCGTCCGAAGACGAAGTGACTGGATTTTTACAAAAGGTATCAGCCAACCCAATTGGAACGAATCCTCAATAAAGCAAGTAAAATTACCATGGGTTTTGAAGAAACCCAGGTAGTTAAAATCGTCACAAGACGAGTGACTGGATTTTTACGAGAGGTACCAGCCAACCTAAATGGAACGAAAGCGAAAAATAAATGTCCTAATATCAAATAGTCTAAGATAAAACAAAAAATAACAAGGTCCTAAAATCATGAACCTTCTTGTTAAATTCAAGAAATAACAGTATACGTCTCTAAAAAATTAAAAGGAACATCCTAAAATCAAACTTTAAGATATTACCTACAAAAAAACTATAAAAATCACAAAGGATATGACTGACAAAAAGAATCATTGAATTAAAAATACTCACTATAGAGTAACAAAATAAGCTAAGTAGCTAAACAAAAATTCAATGAACGAGAAAAAATTGAAGCCAAATATTAATTGAACAAAAATGTGACTTAACACTCAAAGAAAATCAATTAATATCAGATTCAACTTGTAATTTGACAAGTCATACCACACAAACTGTGCAAACTAAAGACGACGCAATAAGTAGAGGAAGGCAATACTTATAATTATAAATGACAAGAAATAACGGTAATAAGGTAGAGAAAAAAAAAATACAAATTAGGACATTTAAAGAAAAGAAAACGTCAAATTAAATATAGGGCAGATATGTACATTACACAACGTTAAAGAAACTGAAGGCAATATCAATCAAGAAAAAGAGAAAAATTTGGAAAAAAAGAAAACAAAGAAAACTGATCATTCAAAAATGAAAAATTATACAAATTGGTGGTGCGGCACAGAGGAACAGCCTCATCCTGTACTCGCAATAATTGCTATCCCTAAGGTACAGTACTGACCTGAACTCACCAACCATTTATAAACTTTAAAGCAGAAGAAAAAAAAATAATTAAATTACAAACGATTTTTTTTTAATCATAAAAAAAATTGAAATGAATTTTGAAAAAGTTAAAGTATTTAAAAATTTAGGAAATATGAAGAAAGAGAAAAAAGTCAATAAAAAATTAATAAAAAAGTGCCTTCAGTGTAGTGACTCCAGTGTAAAAAGCAAAAAGAAAAAATATCAAAATAAGATAATTTAAAAATGTCGAGAGAAGAGAAGATATAAAACGACATCTCAAAAATGTACTAAAAAGTTACTACACAAAATATTACAAATATAACGAAACATAAGAAAAATCACAAAATATATCAAGATGTCCTAGATGTGTGAGGAACAGGGTCCAAGGTATTAAAAGGAATTTCTGTATTTGGTGTATAACAAATCAATACAGATAAAAAAATGCAAGAATGGTAATTGGAAAACAAAAATCTCGAGTAGGTACAAAAACACAAGGAAAATCTATTTGTTTCGCAAAGATAAACCCTAACGGTTAAAAAAGAAACCAAATAGAACAAAATCCCCAAGATAAATTTCTATTGTGTTCTATCCATACAGAACACCTAACTGCTACACGATAAAGAGGTCTCACAGACCCCTACAAGATAAGACAAGATAAGATACGATAATAAGGTCACACAGACCCTACAAGATAATAATGTGGTCAACCAGGACCACACCCAAAATGCCCACTGCAAACTACGATAAATACCTCCTCAAGACATTAAAAAAAAATTCCTCCTGACCATCTTCCAAATTCTTAACCGAAAGTATGAAATACAAAGAGAGAAAAAAGAAAAACCAAAATACAGAAATTGAAGGAATACAAAAAAGATTTTGAGTATAACTATCACAACCACAAAATAAAGTCATATAAAAACAGACACAAAAAAGCTTAAATAGCAACGAAAAATGACATACTGATAAAACAGTACAAACACTTTAAAATCTGCCAACAAGCCGCCTTCAGCTAAAAAATTTCGCCAATATTAGGAATAATAGTAATAAATTCAAAATTTAAAAGTATCAATTTTAAATGTAGAGATAACAGCCCAAGAGACATTCTGTATAGAAAAACTACTAAATGGGAAGGCAACATAATTGTATAGGTAAAAAAAAATTAAATAAAGAATAATAATATTCTTCGATAAATAAAACCAGTTAAAATTATAAAATAAATACACCAATTCAATAGTGGATAACCTTGAGCAATAGATAATAAAATCGAACAAAATAAATGTAACGGTAAAAAAATTAGATGTTAGTACAAACAATTTATAAATATTTGAATGTCTGTACTAATTTGATGGAAAAATTTAAATAACGTGAATGTTTGGAAAAAAAACAACAAAGAATCCAGAAGACCGATAGTTGGGCGCCAATTTGTAGCCCTTAAATTACCCTTAGCTAGCTTTTAGGAGCGTGGATTCCTTCTGAGTTTTTTTATCAATTCCCTTCAAACAATTAATTATGGGCGCCAAGTACAGACAGTCAAATAAAAGAGATAAATCAGTTTTAAATTGTTTATTCAAAGATAAAAATCTGTTTAGATGTTAATTAAAAAATTAAGTAATTAATTATTTTCTTATCTTTGAATTTATGAAGTCTTCAGTCGGAGCTTGTGGAAGCGAGTGTACAATCTGGATTACAATTTTGAAGACCACAGGACTGCAGTAACTGATGATTTCTTAAATTAAGCGGAAACCTCAGGAATAGTGGCTCGATTGACCCCTGAATTGGTGTTATAGGTGTTTTCGAAAAAATTGATGGGTCGAGAATCACCCAGGATTTGTAGCTTAATTATTCCTTAACAGTTAAAAATTGACGTTGGGCGCCAAATTTGTAACCATAAAAGTACCCCTGGCTAGCTCCTGAGGTTCGTGGCTTTCCTTCTGTGTTTTTGCTTAATTTTCCCCCAAACAAGTTTTAAAGGGCCCCAAGTACAGACACACAAATAAAATTCTATAGATCAGTTTAAAATGGTTTATTATTTTAAAAATTGGTTAGTAATGTAATGAAATTTATGAAAATTAATTAAATCTCTTAACTTGGTTTGGATCTGTGGATTTTGACGGAGTTTGATCCTAAAGCACGTGCTGTAAGAAGGATGGGTTCCTTTCGAGGGACTTCTTGACTGAATTTTCCACGCTTCTACGCAGTGGACTCGAAACAGCAACGAAAATGAAATTCCCCTGTAGAGACTTCTTTTCGGCTTTTCTAACCAAGGGATCGGAACTGCAACGGAATGGAATATCTCTGTAGGAACCTCTTGTCGAAAACTTCTAACATAGAGGAAAGGTACAGCAAAATGGCGTCGGCATCACCGGAAGATATCGAAACGTGTAGTTTTTATATTGCAATTTGTAGTCCTTAATAGGGCCCTTCTTCTAGTTGGCAATAACCCAGAGACAGAAGGGCAAAGATGGTCGGAAACTCTGAATTACTTAAAATTCAACGGTAAAATGAACGAAATAAAATCAAAAACTTACTACGAAACCATATCTCTCCTTCCAATTAGCAGTCCCCACTCGTATCAATGCGGAAACAATAGATAATTTAAAAATATTTATAGTCCGGGAGGATTGTTCGAAAACTAACGATACAATCGTTACAATATCCGATACCAGTAGTGCCATCTTTTATTGGGGCAATCGTTTAATTAATGTTTTCAGGACAATCGAACCACTTCCCGCCGAGTTATAGCGCTGAAAGTGACAGTACCTTTTTAACATCGGTTGAAAAATGAGCATCGAACAAAGAGCCAATATTAAGTTCTGTTTTAAACTTGGTAATACATTTACCGAAACTCATCGATTGTTAAAATAAGTTTATGGTGATGATTTTTTATCTCATAGCCGAGTGCACGAGTGGTTTATATGGTTTAGGAAGACGACGAACCTGTTGGCCAGCCGAAATTTGTGATTAAGCCAAAAACAGTCAAAAAAGTGCGCCCATTTATTAAAAATGAGCCAAAATCTTTATTGATATACATACAAATAGAATTAAATATATCCAAAGATTCGATCTATCGCATTTTGAGCAGGAATTTGGGCATTAGAAGGTGTGTTCATGGTTTGTTTCGCACAAGCTCACGAATGACCAAAAAATGCTTGGAATTGAACATTCGTGAGACATCCTTAAAGACGCCAAGAAAGATAAAAACTTTCTGTACAACATTGTGAATGACGATGAAACGTGGTATTTTCAATACAATTCCTAAACTAAGCGTCAAAGTTCAGCATGCAAGCACCCAAGCGAACCGAATCCGAAAAAAGCCGTTTGGAAAAGTCAAAAGTAAAGACAATGTTGATTTGTTTCTACGATTCGAAAGGAATTATTCTTAAAGAATTCGTTTCTTATCGCGAAGAAAAGGATGCTGGCGCACGATAATGCACCATCACATCGATCAACACTAGTGCCTGATTTTTTGACAAAAAATGGCATTTTATTAATAAACCAGTCCCCATATTCTGCGAGTATGACACCGTACAAATTTTTTTCTGTTAGGTAGACTAAATTTGCTCATGAAGAAACAGCGGTATGTCAACGTAGAGGCCATCCAAAAGGCGTAGACGACCATTTTGAAGAACATCCCGGCCAATGAGCTGAATTTATTTTCTTTGTCCTGTTTATTTTGCGACAGACCTCGTATACAATTATTTTATTTTATTATCATAAACCAAATCATAAATATGTAATTGTGAACAAAAGCGAGCAAATTCAAGTGATACGACCAATATAAAAAACCGAGATAACTGAAGATACAGATTTTTTTATAAAATACACCAAATTTATTATAATTATCATTACAAATTAGATAAGCAAGAAATGAAATTTAGAAAAATTAAAAAAAATATCACATCCGGCTGGACTCGTACCTGCGATTTCTATCTATAACCGAAAGGGCCTTAAACCGTTTAGCCGCGGATAATCCTAACTTGTTGGTCATGTCGTATAGGATACTTACAAAATTAGGTATTGTATTTATATCGTCATTCAATTCATGTTACATAGGACACTTAATGTCATTTCGAATAAAAATATTGGACAGTGCACAAAAAAAAGTAACTTAAAGTTTGATGTTTTAATTGTCGATTTTACAAATCATATTTCATTTATTGTTTGCCTTATTTATCAATTTTTCGATATTAGTAAATTTTTATCTATCTATACTAATATTATAAAGAGGAAAGGTTTGATTTTTTGTTTGTTTGTTTGTTTGAAATGAATAGGCTCCGAAACTACTGGACCGATTTCAAAAATTCTTTCACCGTTGGCAAGCTACACTATTCCCAAGTGACATAGGCTATGTTTCATTTAAAAAAAATAGGGATCCTAACTAAACTGCCATTAATGTAACCAAAAATTACCTTAAAATCCTTACATCGCGTGCGCTGAGAATATTATTGATTATAGAATAAAATAATGTACTACGATTTTGAAGAATATATAAATATCTACAAAAAATGCCGCGACAGCATATGTCTAACTGTTATAGTTACGTCACAATAACTAATTTTTAATTTTTTAAAAGTTTTTATCTTGGTATTATTCCTTATCAAAATAACTTATTTCATAATCACGACAGATATCACAAATTTAGCATGTGCAATGGGACGAGGCTACTTATAAAGGAATTAAAGGACAATTAAGTTGTAGCAACCAATATAACTGAACCACCAGCCGGTCAACTAGCTCATACACTGAGGATACCGATGATCCCAACTGATCTACCAAATCCATTTAAACCGCTTCAATTTCCTATCAAAACATCTTTCGCTTTTACTAATAATAAGTCTCAAGGTCAAACCTTCCAAATAGTGGGGATCGGTTTTCCTCATGGCCAACCGCCTAAGGCGGGTCGGAGCACCTGAAAATGAATTTATTTTGCTGCCAGAAAATAAAACAACATGTAATATTGTTTACAGGGAAGCGTTGACCCAATAAAAATAATGGCTTTTATTATTTTTCTTTAATCCCTGTGCAAAGCCGTGGCGGGCTGCTAGTTTTAAATAATACAGTAGTTTTCAAAAAAATATTATTAAGACAAACCTATTGATATTTGGAAAGTAAAGTATCAGTAAAGACCCATTTTTCTATGAAAATAATCAATTTTTTTAATCAAACAGTTTCCTGTATAAATTCAATTTGTTTAAAAATCATTATTTTACAGATAAAAAATTAAAATAACAATAGAATTTAACTATATTTCATTAAATTATTCTTTACAACCCAAAGTAGAGTGTTTACACCCATAAATTGCGGCAGACTGAGAGCTGGTAACTATTTCTATTTCTCCCATCATTTTCTCTTAAATCCCATTAAATTTCTTTGAAAAACATGTATAGGGAAGTCATTAACAAAACCTTATTATAATCAATTTAATTGGGGTGAAATTTTTATTGGCAACCCTGCTGTAATCCGATCTGCTATTAATGCTATCAGGTTCGTGAACAACTGAAATATCTTTTCTGATGAATACTGTAATTTAATAAAAAATGTCAATCAAACACGTATGCATGTAGACGATTTTCGTTGGTTTACTTGAGAAATAAAAAGGAAGTGGCTTTTCTGTATTTTCGCATTTTGACATATATTTTAGGTTTTGTATTATAAAATACCTACGTGATGTAATCGAAAATGTAATTTATATGAATGCCAAAACTAAAATTCACAATTTAATTTAATAAAATTAATTACTAAATAATAGAATATTAGAATAATGTGAACTATATATCAGCTATTTTATTTAGTTTTGAGTTTTTGATTATTATTCTCTAAACTTTATCATTGTGTGGATGGCGATAATAATAAAACTATTTGACGTATAAATTAATGCTCTTCATTGCGATCACACAGCGAAACGCATTGTTGAAAATCTATAGGAATAATGCCTGGAACGATGAAAATCTCACATCAACTTTGCAGACAATTCAACTGTTCAGTTCCGTATTTACCCTCACAGATACCTAAAAGTTAAAAATTGTTAGTTAAAAGAGATTCTTCGAAAGAAATAACAAATTTGATAACTAATTATTTCGAGATATCTCTCATGGGAATTTTTGTAATTTATAAAGTGTACAAACAAAAAAAAATGACATTAAGGAGTACCTTATTGAAACAAATGTCGCATTCGGCAGGACTCAAACTTGCAATTTTTCCTTAACGCGTTAACGCTCTAAACACTTCAGCCAGAGATACCTTAGTAACGGCACTTTAATCGACTTGATTCAACTTTTGTCAGATGTGGCTCTTACTCACTTCCTTGAGTACATAAATGTATGACGTTAATTATTGAGATTATTGATTACCGTCTTTAAACCGAATAAAAATATGACAGTGCACAAAAAAAGTACCTAAGCGTTTGATGTTTCAATTGTCGATTCGACAAATAATCTTATAATCATTAACGTCATTTACTTTATTTTTAAGATTATCCCAAAAAGCAATATCTCGCTGAAATGGTTTCTATGTTTGAAAATGAAGCACCACATCAGTCAACTAGTTCTCGATCGTCTTACGAATTTCAACGTAGTCGCTCCAGTCTCAGCCACGAATCCAGGCTAGTTCCACCCAAAACAGCAGTCACACAGCAAAACATTGATTCGGTTTATCAGTTCATTATGGATGATCAAAGTATTACGAAGTTGGTTTCCCGTTGGATCCCTTATTTGCTCATAGAAGGCAAAAAGCGATTTGCGTCAATTGGTGTCGAAAAACATTGGAACGATTCAACAAAGAAAGCTCAAAAAAACGTTTAAAGTATTGTTAGTGGCGATAAATCTTGGATTTACTGCTTCGAACCGGAAAATAAACGCCGATCCGCTGTGTGGGTGTTTCACGATGAGGAAAAATGATCTGTTCTCGCAGTGTGTCAAAGAAATTGGTAGCAACTTTTGTGTCAAAATCATGTGGCAACAATTGGTTTAGAAGATAGAAGAACTGTTACTTCCGATTGGTATATAAACGTTTGTTCACCAGAAGTTATTGCGAAACTCCATCATAGTAACACACAACGCGAATCATCCTACTTCAGGACAATGCAAGTGTTCACACTGCCCAAAAGACAATCGACTTTTTGAAGCTTCAAAACATCGAATTGTTAGACCAACCAACGACTTCTTCACGTTTCCAAAGATCAAGAATTCAATGCATGGGCAGCGATTCTAGTCGTCAGAAGAAAACGATGCCTGTTAAACAGCTATTTTGCAACTGAAAACTGGAATAACTATTTTAAAAATTGTGTCGAACGTATGCAAAAGTGTATCGATCTTAGTGGGACATATTTTGAAAAGCAATAAAGCACTTTGAGTATATTTTATTCACTAACTGATAAGATAAAATACGTTTTTTTACCAGGTTTATTTTAACCAGTATGATTTAGTGCAATTAATTTCTAGAGAATCGGTTTTCACAATATAATTTGTTGAGACGTCCCTGTGATTGCTACCATAGAATCAAAAGAGCAGGTAAATAGTATATCATGACACATTCAGGTAAAATTTAATTAAACAGATGTTCGTCGTTTTACTATTCACAAATTGTCATTGCATGATATTACGAAATGTGAAATTGTTTTCCATTTTCTACTATCCTCAGAGTAATAACCACATATTGACATTCCATTTCTCTGAAAATCATTTGTTGTATTGTAGGTATATCTATTATACTTCTGATTGTTTTTTATTTAATTAAAAAAATCTCTTTTATCCATAGTTCATAGATATTGGTAGATTGTGAAGAAAATTAGGTACTTTCTGATTCAAACAGTATACCTACATAAAATGTTCAACGCGAAATACGATTTGATGATGATTTGGTAAGACTACTAAAGAAATAAGTACTATCATCCTTCATTTTTACTTTGTTATCAGGGGGGAGGCAAGAATAGAAATTTACAGGCTAAAAGAAAATCTAAACACAGCAAAATAAATCGGGAAATTGGGAGATAAAATTATAGCACTTGGTTCCCTGCTTAACAAAACATTCCAGGTGAATAGACATCAACGTTAGGAATGGCAAAATGCGAACACTCAACCCGAGTTTAAGGGTTAGATATGGTACACAGACAGGTCAAATAACTAATAAACAGGATTCAGAAACAGGAAAATATATATATATATATATATATATATATATACGAATAATGGTATAGTGACTGGTTCAATATAACGTGAAGTCAATCGTGGAGTTGCAGTCAACGTTTGGCCAAGGTAAGTAAAGAAAACTCTTTGATTTCAGTCAAGCTTTCGAATTTATTTAATTCTTCTTCAGGACATCTGTGGTGAAGAACAATTTTTATAAAATAAAGAAATATTGTTACAAATGTGATGACTTACTAATCGTGAGGTTATAAGAAAAGCGACGAATTCCGTTTGACAACATTACACTAATAAAACATTTTAAAATTCAGGTACATCACTATTAAAATACATAAAAATATATACATTTACACCATAAAACTTATTATTTTGTTATTTTTAGCATGGAGGTTTGTCTGTAAATGATTGAATTTTAATGTGTCTTCAATTTCCTTTTTTATTTGTGTGTTTTTTATATATGGTTTTTATTTTAACACAGTAGGAGAGCAAAACATTTTGATGATTTATTTATTTAGATTTTATTATTATATCAAGTAAAATTCTGTAGTCATGAAATGCGGGATTTTAATTTCAAAAATTTATTTGTTAACTTTTATGAACGTTGTTGTGTTTTTATTTTTATTTATTTTAGTGTTACATTAATCTTTATGTTTGTAATCATGTTTTAATTTATTAATAGTTTGTTTATCTTTATATTTATATATTAAAATTTTTTTTATTTATAATTATTTTTGAAACGACAGAATGTAACAATAAATATTACTCAGCCCTTCTATATCCGATTTTCTATTAATACATGTTTCCCTTCTGTCAATGTGTGTCATTTCTAAGAATAATCGTTTCTTAAGGTTCCTTTCCCTTTCTAAAATTTTTGTTTCTTCAAATTTAAAACTATGACCATTTTTAATTGCATGTTCAGTTAGTGCGCATGCTTTATATTTATTATTTTTAATGTCACTTTTATGCGAGATGTTCCTGCTGTGTACAGTTCGGCATGTTTCCCCAATATACACCCTTTTACAATCCGAGCAAGTGATTTCATATACTACATTTGAACTTTCTAAATTACTAAGCGGATCTTTGGTTCGGGTGTATAGTCTAGAAATGGTTTTGATATTTTTCGTGCCTATTTTGAAATTGTCATAATTTTTGAATAGTTTTAAAAGTTTGGGAGTGAGTTGTGGGATATAAGGTAAAGAACCAAAAATTGGCTGTGAATTTTCATTAGACAAGACACCTCTCTCAATGTCAAATGTTTGTTGTTGATTGAAATTATTGTTTTCACTTATTCTTGCAATGCACGTGGTACTAAAAATTAATTTATTTAATAATCCCAAAGGGTATGAATTATTTAACAGTATTCCTTTTAATTTAAGTAAACCTTGGTTTTTAAATTTTGGGTGTGATAGTTTTAAAACCCTGTCTTTTAATCCCAGAATTAGGTTAATCTTAGTTCTTGGAGGGTGTTCAGAATAAAAATTAATAAACCTGTTGCTGCATATTGGTTTACGGTACCATTCAGTTTGTAGGATGTTGTTTTGTGTGCGATGGACGATTAAATCTAGGAAAGGTAACCTGTTATTAATTTCTTTTTCCACTGTAAATTGCAGTTGTTTACATTGGTTATTAAAAATTTTTAGGACAAAATCAACTTTATTAAATGGTATCGCAAGTATTAAATCATCAACAAAACGTTTGACAAAAGGAATTTTGAATGGTATTTGATTAATACTTCTCTCTACCAAGTCATCCAGTACAAAGTTACAAAGAATCGGGGACAAAGTACTACCCATTGGTGTGCCTAATATTTGTTTGAAAAATTTGTTATTAAATTTACAGATATTGGTGTCAAAAATGAACGTTAAAATTTTTTTAAAATTAGTTAAGCTTAATTTGCAATTAGGTTCAATGTTAATCCACTGTTTTTCAATGCAATTTATTATTAGTTCAGTTGGCATATTCGTGTACATGGAGACAACGTCGAAACTCACTAGAATATATGTGTCAGGAATTCTAATGTTGTTAATGAAATCACTAAAATGGAAAGAGTCTCTTATTATAAAATTATTATTAAAATTATAGGTTTTAGATAAAATAGATGTTAAAAGACTAGCCAATTTACTGTTGGGAGAATCAATAGATGACACAATGGGGCGCATTGACAAAATGGGTTTATGTATTTTTGGGAGTGCATAAAATCTAGGAGCTACTGAATTGTATATTCTTAATGATTTTGCTTCTATTGAGGAAAGTTGTGATTGTTTTTCCAAGTCACTTATTAATTTATTGGCTTTCTACCAATGGGTAGTACTTTGTCCCCGATTCTTTGTAACTTTGTACTGGATGACTTGGTAGAGAGAAGTATTAATCAAATACCATTCAAAATTCCTTTTGTCAAACGTTTTGTTGATGATTTAATACTTGCGATACCATTTAATAAAGTTGATTTTGTCCTAAAAATTTTTAATAACCAATGTAAACAACTGCAATTTACAGTGGAAAAAGAAATTAATAACAGGTTACCTTTCCTAGATTTAATCGTCCATCGCACACAAAACAACATCCTACAAACTGAATGGTACCGTAAACCAATATGCAGCAACAGGTTTATTAATTTTTATTCTGAACACCCTCCAAGAACTAAGATTAACCTAATTCTGGGATTAAAAGACAGGGTTTTAAAACTATCACACCCAAAATTTAAAAACCAAGGTTTACTTAAATTAAAAGGAATACTGTTAAATAATTCATACCCTTTGGGATTATTAAATAAATTAATTTTTAGTACCACGTGCATTGCAAGAATAAGTGAAAACAATAATTTCAATCAACAACAAACATTTGACATTGAGAGAGGTGTCTTGTCTAATGAAAATTCACAGCCAATTTTTGGTTCTTTACCTTATATCCCACAACTCACTCCCAAACTTTTAAAACTATTCAAAAATTATGACAATTTCAAAATAGGCACGAAAAATATCAAAACCATTTCTAGATTATACACCCGAACCAAAGATCCGCTTAGTAATTTAGAAAGTTCAAATGTAGTATATGAAATCACTTGCTCGGATTGTAAAAGGGTGTATATTGGGGAAACATGCCGAACTGTACACAGCAGGAACATCTCGCATAAAAGTGACATTAAAAATAATAAATATAAAGCATGCGCACTAACTGAACATGCAATTAAAAATGGTCATAGTTTTAAATTTGAAGAAACAAAAATTTTAGAAAGGGAAAGGAACCTTAAGAAACGATTATTCTTAGAAATGACACACATTGACAGAAGGGAAACATGTATTAATAGAAAATCGGATATAGAAGGGCTGAGTAATATTTATTGTTACATTCTGTCGTTTCAAAAATAATTATAAATAAAAAAAATTTTAATATATAAATATAAAGATAAACAAACTATTAATAAATTAAAACATGATTACAAACATAAAGATTAATGTAACACTAAAATAAATAAAAATAAAAACACAACAACGTTCATAAAAGTTAACAAATAAATTTTTGAAATTAAAATCCCGCATTTCATGACTACAGAATTTTACTTGATATAATAATAAAATCTAAATAAATAAATCATCAAAATGTTTTGCTCTCCTACTGTGTTAAAATAAAAACCATATATAAAAAACACACAAATAAAAAAGGAAATTGAAGACACATTAAAATTCAATCATTTACAGACAAACCTCCATGCTAAAAATAACAAAATAATAAGTTTTATGGTGTAAATGTATATATTTTTATGTATTGTAATAGTGATGTACCTGAATTTTAAAATGTTTTATTAGTGTAATGTTGTCAAACGGAATTCGTCGCTTTTCTTATAACCTCACGATTAGTAAGTCATCACATTTGTAACAATATTTCTTTATTTTATAAAAATTGTTCTTCACCACAGATGTCCTGAAGAAGAATTAAATAAATTCGAAAGCTTGACTGAAATCAAAGAGTTTTCTTTACTTACCTTGGCCAAACGTTGACTGCAACTCCACGATTGACTTCACGATATATATATATATATATATATATATATATATATATATATATATATATATATATATATATATATATATATAAAACGAACAGAGCGTTTTGTGACAGTCTAAAAATGTCCAAAGATCATACATAAAGTATCTAATGCCATACTGTCAATAGTAATAATTTCAGTTTTGAACTGAAATGGTGTCGGTTAGAAATTTCTAACACTTTAAAAGACACCTTGGATGCTGCCATATAAATAGATATAAATATCATTCAACCTATATCAGGGCAAAACCAAACTACAGACACGTGTTTCGCTCTTGCTTGAGCTCGTCAGTGTAGTACAGGCTATGTCTCTCAAGTCACTAATTAAGAGACATCACTGCTATAAATTGAACGATATCTATAGATGTCAATTGCGAAACTGATAAACAGTCGCAAGTGGTTCCATCTTCACTCCAAAAATGGTACTTCAGTGGTAGCTTTGCATCTTGTATATAACCTTAGGCGAGGTAAAATGATAAAACGAACAGAGCGTTTTGTGACAGTCTAAAAATGTCCAAAGATGATACATAAAGTATCTAATGCCATACTGTCAATAGTAATAATTTCAGTTTTGAACTGAAATGGTGTCGGTGGTTAGAAATTTCTAACACTTTATCTATTTATATGGCAGCATCCAAGGTGTCTTTTAAAGTGTTAGAAATTTCTAACCGACACCATTTCAGTTCAAAACTGAAATTATTACTATTGACAGTATGGCATTAGATACTTTATGTATCATCTTTGGACATTTTTAGACTGTCACAAAACGCCTGTATACACTGACGAGCTCAAACAAGAGCGAAACACGTGTCTGTAGTTTGGTTTTGCCCTGATATAGGTTGAATGATATTTATATCTATTTATATGGCAGCATCCAAGGTGTCTATTAAAGTATTAGAAATTTGTGTTTTTTTTAGACACATGTCTCCCTACCATCCTTTGCTCCCAAGTACCCAACACTATTGCTAGCCAAGTGCAATAGCTTACTTGGTTATACCGCACTGATGACGACTAACGAGCCAGAAACATGCATGTCTGCGGTTACCATTCCTACTCGTGACCCTATGATCCTTTTTGCGTACATGCCCGTTAATTTACCCCTTTTGTTTATCATAAGTACGCATACTTGGCACCCTTTGTGTTTCACATCCTGGGCTTGGAACGACTCAAGCACAATGAGTCCGTTTCGCCAACGTGGTTACGCTGGCCGTAGCCCCAAAATGTGGGCACAGCTAACCGAAGGCACAAATGGCGATAGGACTCTTGTGTGAGCGTTCGTTGTTTGTGTTTTTTTTAGACACATGTTTCCCTACCATCCTTTGCTCCCAAGTACCCAACACTATTGCTAGCCAAGTGCAATACCTTACTTGGTTATGCCGCACTGATGACGGCTAACGAGCCAGAAACATGCATGTCTGCGGTTACCATTCCTACTCGTGACCCTATGATCCTTTTTGCGTACATGCCCGTTAATTTACCCCTTTTGTTTATCATAAGTACGCATACTTGGCACCCTTTGTGTTTCACATCCTGGGCTTGGAACGACTCAAGCACAATGAGTCCGTTTCGCCAACGTGGTTACGCTGGCCGTAGCCCCAAAATGTGGGCACAGCTAACCGAAGGCACAAATGGCGATAGGACTCTTGTGTGAGCGTTCGTTGTTTGTGTTTTTTTTAGACACATGTCTCCCTACCATCCTTTGCTCCCAAGTACCCAACACTATTGCTAGCCAAGTGCAATAGCTTACTTGGTTATACCGCACTGATGACGACTAACGAGCCAGAAACATGCATGTCTGCGGTTACCATTCCTACTCGTGACCCTATGATCCTTTTTGCGTACATGCCCGTTAATTTACCCCTTTTGTTTATCATAAGTACGCATACTTGGCACCCTTTGTGTTTCACATCCTGGGCTTGGAACGACTCAAGCACAATGAGTCCGTTTCGCCAACGTGGTTACGCTGGCCGTAGCCCCAAAATGTGGGCACAGCTAACCGAAGGCACAAATGGCGATAGGACTCTTGTGTGAGCGTTCGTTGTTTGTGTTTTTTTTAGACACATGTTTCCCTACCATCCTTTGCTCCCAAGTACCCAACACTATTGCTAGCCAAGTGCAATACCTTACTTGGTTATGCCGCACTGATGACGGCTAACGAGCCAGAAACATGCATGTCTGCGGTTACCATTCCTACTCGTGACCCTATGATCCTTTTTGCGTACATGCCCGTTAATTTACCCCTTTTGTTTATCATAAATACGCATACTTGGCACCCTTTGTGTTTCACATCCTGGGCTTGGAACGACTCAAGCACAATGAGTCCGTTTCGCCAACGTGGCGACGCTGGTCGTAGCCCCAAAATGTGGGCACAGCTAGCCGAAGGCACAAATGGCGATAGGACTCTTGTGTGAGCGTTCGTTGTTTGTGTTTTTTTTTTAGACACATGTTTCCCTACCATCCTTTGCTCCCAAGTACCCAACACTATTGCTAGCCAAGTGCAATACCTTACTTGGTTATGCCGCACTGATGACGGCTAACGAGCCAGAAACATGCATGTCTGCGGTTACCATTCCTACTCGTGACCCTATGATCCTTTTTGCGTACATGCCCGTTAATTTACCCCTTTTATATATATATATATATATATATATATATATATATATATATATATATATATATATATATATATATATATATTTACGTTAAGTATTGCTGTTATCCCAATATTCATTTTTACTAACATTTATTTATCTTTTCAGCAAATATTACTATTTAAATATATATATATTGTTATGGTATCACTGTGTCTATTATGTAAATAAAATATCTTACTGTATAGTGTGACGACATAGACCAGTGACTATTATTTTTTTAAATGTATATAAAGCGGTGAAATGCCATAGAGATGATGATGAATTTTGAATTTTGAAATTTAAATGACGTGATATAATTTAGTTGAAAGATAGACAATTTATAAATTGAAAATTTTTTTGATTGAAAGAAATTAATTTAAATTCAATGTATTTAAAGTAAAGTTAATATAAAATATTGAATTGAATGAATATTGGTTTGAATTGAATAAGCAGAAGAATAAAAGAAAAAAATAGAACCCAGACCCAGAATAAGCCGGAGCCAAAGAAAAGGAGAATCATAACAATTTATATATATATATATATATATATATATATATATATATATATATATATATATATATATATATATATATATTAAATCTAAATTGGATATTGGGTATGCAGCAAATAAATATGATAAGAGTACTCTTTTAAGATTCTTTATTCCAAGCTTTCGGCTAGTATTACAGCCATCATCAGGGAGCTACAATAATGTTATTTAATAGAGATATAATATAATATTACTGGTATTTTACTTACAACTTGTTGAGGTTATTAATTTAATGATGTTGTTGAATAAAAATTGTTAAATGAAAACATTAAATTCACAGTTTTAAATTAATTTAAAACTGTGAATTTAATGTTTTCATTTAACAATTTTTATTCAACAACATCATTAAATTAATAACCTCAACAAGTTGTAAGTAAAATACCAGTAATATTATATTATATCTCTATTAAATAACATTATTGTAGCTCCCTGATGATGGCTGTAATACTAGCCGAAAGCTTGGAATAAAGAATCTTAAAAGAGTACTCTTATCATATTTATTTGCTGCATACCCAATATCCAATTTAGATTTAATTCTTAATTAGTCAGCAAAGACTACTTTCTATTCTATATATATATATATATATATATATATATATATATATATATATATATATATATATATATATATATATATATATATATAGCAATGACGGAAACGTACAAATTTCTGTACCTATCGGAACATATACATCCGTGTTTCAAACAGTATATGCAATCTTGCAATGCACAAAAAAAATGATTTAAGATCTTATGAATTATTATATGGACAAATGGTAATCTCCAAACTAGTACAAGAATACCAAGTAGAAAATATCGGTGTCAAACTAGTTTTGGTGGCAAAACATAGAAAAATACAAGGCAAAGAGCAGGCTGATAATTTTGCATGAAATGATTAGCCTCAATATTTTACAGTGCAGAGCCAGCTCTAGGGGATTTAAAAAATACGGTCTGGAGCGGAATAAAAGCCTGGATCCGTAGACAACACAACAAACACTGAAAACACATCTTTGGCCAAGCACACAGCAGAATTGTACAGAGGTGTGCGCAAAACCAGCTGGAATCAGATTCAAGTCATTACAGGATTCCTTACCGGCCATGCACCAGTCAAGAGACACCTACCCATACCATGAGCCTGTTTAATGGAGACCAATGGAGCTGAGTATGCGGCAAGGAACCTGAAGCACTTAAATACGATCAATTCGAGGTACTTGATTGCAGGACACAGTCAATTTTGAAGACTTCAGATTGCCTCCGCAAACATATATGGCACCCATCCTTAAGATCTGTACAAACTAGTAGATGGTACCAAGATCCTGGCATGGGTGACATGAACCAATAGAAGAAGTACAATAAGCCTAACTAGGCTACAGTGTGACCGGTGAATATCTGTCGGACGGTTCCATTTTATAAAAAAGTTACTCTTTAACATGTAATCTGGGTTATAATTGTATACTCTGACTCTAAAACTAAAAATATACTATTTTCATACGTTTTAGAACTTATTTAAATGGTTAATTTTAACTATTTACATTTAAATTACTGCCAAGTACGATAACATGACTAAATAATTAAACTTGACAATCACTCATAATGGATCCTAAATGGCTGTTAATAATACTTATGCATTAAATTTCCTGCTAGAAATGACATGAATGACATAAAGTGAAGGACAGATATCATAGCGGTTGATAATATTCAATAACTTTAATGTGTATTTTATTGAATTCGTAACGAAACTTCTGTTTTGTCTACTGTAATTTGGAGAAATTCGGAATTGTATAATACTGACACAATTTCAAGTTTCTCTTAGTTGAACAGGTACAACTCAGGGTTATTCTGTGACTTTAATACCTAAGTCAAAATAGCGAATGATAATATTTATATTTTTAGTGCTTTAGTATAATATAGGACGTAGAAACTAATCAGATTTAATAGAATAATGAATAAAACATTCAACATGAGGAAACATATAGGTATCATTATTAAAAAAATAGTCAAAACCACGTTAACTTTGTTATATAATCTAAAAATACAAAATAAGATGAATTCTAAAGATTTATTTTAAGGTGGGTACCTACCTACTTAATTTCGTCCCGGGGACGACATTAAGATCACAACAATCAGTCACCAAAATTAAATTGTATTTTCATAGTAATTATAGATTATGTAGGTACTTAGTAATTAAATTAAACCTAATTTCTAATCAGTCTTTAATCAATCATTGGCCTGTTAAATAAATGTTTAGACAAGTTGTCCAAAAAATTTAGTTTAGTCCTCATGCCTCCATTCAAAACATTTTAAGCATCTTATCCATTTTTCTCCTTTCCTATCTTGAGAAAATGTGCATTCAGCATCAATATTGTCGCTACCTTCCTCACGAGTAGAGACTAATACTAGCGTGTCCTTGTCAAACTCTGTTTTTCTTCGTTTGCTGTATTTTTTATTTTCTCCTGTATTAATTTATTCTATATTTCTGTTTCTCTTTTCCTGAAATTCTTTTAGCTTTCTTCTTTTGTTTCTTCACTGCCTCCATTAGTACTTGTTTATGTGGAGAAGCCGTGACTTTACCCCGTCTTGTTGAAGTTGAACGTAGATCAATATTTGGAATAGGCTGAACATCAGCAAGAACTACAAACGGAGATGAAGGGTAACTTGTTGATGGTAGAGGAGCTGGTGTTGTTGATCTTGAGTGTGTGAATGCTGATGATATAGTTAAAGTCAAGATGTTTGTATAATTCAATGGAGCATGTTTTCATCAAATGGAAATATTCCTGTTTTTCAAAACCCATTCACGGCTGTATCAATTTTACCAGCTTTAGCATATCTTTCCCAAATATTTCACCAATTTGGTAATGAGTAACGATTGGCCCTGGATAATTTGTTAACCAATTTTCAAGTTCTTTTTAATGGAAACATGAAAGACACATCTAAAGGTTGCATATGATCAGTCGAATGAGGTGGGAGGCAGATTATCGATACTCCATTGTCACGTGCAATGTCAATGACGCCGACATTTCTTGTGTAGCTATAATGACCATCAAGCACTAGCAAAATACGGTCTTCTTTATATAGTTTTACTATGGACACAAAATTCTTCAGCCACTTTATGAACAACTGGGGCTGGATCCAACCAGAGGAATGGCATCAACGAATGGTGCCTGGAAAAGCTCCATTAAGCAGTTCAGCTTTCATGTTTTTTCTCGAGAATACCATTAGTGGAGGTATGAACTGACATGTAATTCACAATATTTACCAATGCTCCTCTTTCAGCAGATGACAGTTTGTGAAGTTATTTTGGTTAAAGAATCTTTAAAGTCACCCTTACCTGGGAACAGAAGGCGGTCTATAAATGAGGCCCTTTTTCGACCCAAGACCCTTAATCCGGCATGTGGTTGTATGCATTCATAATTTTACAATCTATTATTTAAATTTAAAAAATATAAGTATGTGATTATTTTTTTATAAATAAAAATAAATAAACTTCAGAAACGTAAAGATAATTTTTTTCTGATTCAACCATATATAATACTTACGCAAAATTTTAAAGTTTACAGACTAGACACCAAAATACTCTACATTACATTGAGAAAAGAACAACACTCATAATAACATAAAATACCTCTGGCGCCAATTGTAAGCAAAAACTTACTAACTCTTCTTCTACCCGTACCTGCAATACTGGTTTCCTTCCCATTTCAAAATCACATCTTCTACAGAGTTTTCAGATTTTTTCACATAGTCTTTTAATGTAGCTCTTGGGACATTAAAGAAAATTACTGCTTTTTTATACCCCATTTCTGTCATACGTACCGCTTCAATAGCTATTTTCTTTGCCTTGGTATCCCACTGTTTTCTTTTTCAATCTCTAAGAATATAAAAATAAAAAAAGTTCCTAATACCGTCCTGGGTACGAAATTGGGTCTACGTTAGGGGAGGATATTAAGAATTTTCTATTCTATTTAACAAAAAAACACTTGTTATAATCTATTTTTTAAATCATATCTAAATACAAATCTACTTTATATAAAAAATTTATCAAGTCAAGCAGATCATTTTTTAATCAGTTCGCATAATATTTCAAAGAAAAACTAACCTTAAACTATTTTTTTGATTCCTTGAAAAAATACAATAGGGAACGAAGTTAGATTTGGGAACGAATTTTAGCGACTGTACCGTAGTGTAACTATAAATAAGTAGTAACAATATGTGGAATTATAGTTATTATCCTAACAAGTGCGGAAAGTTATACTTTCCCGCACGCGAACTGCAGATGCCCGAACGACGCGAAGCGGAGTTCGGGCAAGCAGTTTAAGTGCGGGAAAGTTAATTTTTGCAAGTGTTAGGATCAATACTTTATACAACTACTGCTCTGGAAGTAGAATTTAAGAGAAATATAACAAATAATTTTTTTCTTTTGACACATCTGGCAATAAATTTGTTGTTGCATTTTTAGCTGATTCAACTAGTTCAGGTGGAGTTAAACATCTTGTTAAATCGACCATTATTTTAAATAGTACACTTTTTTAATTACCTACACTTTCTTTTTGCGTTTAATACAGTTGCGTTGTGACAGTTGTGACATAAATTAAAAAGGGTTAGGACTGATCGAGTAGTCTCTCTAGTCAAATAAAAACGACAGATAGTTTAGGCCGAATCCGTGTAGTTATGTGGTCATAACCAAACATGTGCGTTTATGAAATACATATAGTCAAGTATGCGACTATTGTGTACTTCGGAGATGACATACTGCGCTCGAAAAGTCAACTTCCAGAGCAGGCGTTGTAAAATAGTATATTATGTTACTAGGAGTAGAAGGCCAACATTATTGTTGAGCCCAGATTCTTGCACTGCCGAGGCGCTAGCCGAGGCTGTGCAAACTGGGCGAAACATATAATGGGCCTTCTGCTCCGAGTAACATATACTATTTTTTCTTCAAGCGTAATAATAATATGCATTTTATAAAAAATATAGAAGGCTTTGTTTATATCTCAACTATTTAATTAATACAAACGAAAAATTACATAAAGTGTTACCTATTTATTAACAGTAATATTAAATGTGCAGTTTTGTATACTGCAGTTGTTTAAATTTAAGCCACTGCCACCGCTTTCAGCTTCGACATTTACAATTTTGTCATTGGTATACATCATATTATTAGTAAGTTGATTGTCGATTATTATGTCAGCGATTCCAGAACTATTACTTGGTTGTTCTTGCCAATTAAGTATTTTTTGTGCAGTTTGTGTTTTACTGGAAATGGAATCCTCTAAGTACCCTTCAGCAACACTGGTGGATTTCCATCCACCATGCCGCTTTAAAGCGGTAATATCACCTCCGTTGTCAACTAAAATAGTTGCGGAAGTCCTCCGAAGGCAATGTCCTGTATATTCATGAGGATTTGTTAATTTCAAAAACGTAGCAACGTCTTTTGGTACGTTTGATATTTTGTGGATACCCATTACCACACGGTGACATTTACCATTCTGGTATTTAATAAAAAATCGCTGCAGGCCAATATCATCCGGACGAAGAGCCGTATACTGTCTTACCAAATTCAAATAAAAATCGCCAATTATAGTAAACGACCGTTGTTTTTTGTTTTTTGTGTTTATGATTTTAACCAAAATTAAATTTCCCAAATCTTGGATTTCGCTAGACTTTAAATTAACAAGTTCATCGCATCTAAGGGCTCCTGTGACTCCAAATATTAATATAACCTAAAACAAACGTTGAAATAAATAAAAAAAAAAGCTGGTAGCACCGGGATTAGAACCGCTGACCTTTGCGACCGAAGACAAAAGCTCTGCCACTGAGCTACCGTCATTAAATGTTATAAGTAGGAAATGAGGTAATATTTGCTGTCAAGTTAAATATTGATCTGCTAGTAGATATCACTGTCAACGGTTTAATAAACGTAATAATGATTAAAAAGAAATAAGAAAGTACCTACCTTTGTTGCTAAATAAACATTATTTGGTGCATCCTTGAGAAATTTATCAAATTGATCTTGTGTTAATACTTTTGATTTTTTCGGTGTATAATTTTCCCCTTGGCGCTTTATAAATGCAATTAATTTGCTATATTTTTCTATTTTAACATTATGTTTAATGTTTAATTGACTTTTAATCATTGAATACTGTGCCCATAGAGTAGAACTTTTAAACTTTCTGGACAAATTCGTGAAGTATGCAAGCATAACGTTTTCCGTGTATTGCTGTACATTATATTCATTGCACCATTTTAGAAATTTTTCGTATGCAAAATCATACAGTTTACGCGACTTCGTTGGAATTAGAGTTTCAATACTGGAATTAGCTATTTCAACTAATTCCGGAGGCGTACATTGCAATTCTTGAGACATTTTTCACAAAATTTTCAAAACAGACAAACGTCAAATTAAATAAGTTTAAAAATGACAGTTCCTACCTACTTGATTACAACGCCCCATTATTTTATTAGTACAATAATGAAAATTCATTTTTGTACTAGTAAAATAATGGGATATTTCTACGGTCTGTGTTGCAAAAAGTAATATAGTTATTATTATACGCTTGAAGAAAAAGTATATTTTTTGCACGATTGATCATTTTTGACTGTTTACCGTGACAGATTTTACGTCAGTAGGTGACATTTACTAGCAACTCTACGGTAAGTAATCCAACTCGACGGTAAGTACTTCAACTCGACGGTAAGTAATTCACTTACCGTCGAGTTAAAAAATCTCTTAATTTTAATGTATTTTTTGAAAGAATAAAGAAAACTAACGATTTATTTATTAATATTGAAGATTATGGTACAATTTGTTAAATTATTTAATGAAATCCCACTAGTTTGGGCTGTGGTATTACTAGTATTGCACAATATTTTTTCGGCAAAATCTATTTTATTTTGAAGACAATCTTCTACATAGCTTTCTGCCACTGTCGATGAACGCCAACCTCCATGACGCTTTAATCCGAGGACATCAACACCTTTATTAGCCAAAAGCGTTGCTGATGTCCTCTTGAACGAATGGCCAATATAGTTCTCGGGATTAGGCAAATTTAAGAATTTGGCAATTTGAGAACGCCAGCCCCCGATTGTCCCTTTCCCTATTACTTGAGCACAACATTTTCCTTTGGCGTATCTTAAGAACAAATGATTTGATTTTACTTGTAATGGACGAAACTTTATATACTTTTGCAGAATTTTTAAATATGGAATTTTATCGTCTGGTTTATTAACGACTGTAAAAGTACGCTGGATGTTCGTTTTTGTATTGGGTACTTTTACAATCATTAAACCATCGGTTTGTTGGATGTCATTCATAGTAATATTATATAATTCTTCTCTTCTACAGGCACCAGATATTCCCAATATCATTGCGACCTACAAATTATGAAAAAATCTTCATTAGAGTATTTCTTTTACCTAAACTAGCTTACATTACCTTGTGAATTAGAAATTCTTCATCCGGTGCTTCCATCAGAAATTTTTCAAATTGCTCCCGTGTAAAAATGCTCGCTTTCTTAGGCCTATAGCCAACATTTTTTCTCTTCAAATACGCGATCAAAGTTGAAAACTTGGAAATATCAATCCCATCATAAAGAAAAACGGTGGATTTAATCATTGAATATTCTGCCCAGAGGCTTCCAGGAGCTTTCAACTGCATATGTCTTTGAACGAAATATGCCAATAGAGTCTTTTCATCGATTTTTAAACTCTTGCCTTCGCACCATTTTTTAAAACTTTGGTAGATATTTTGATAACGGATTTTGGATTTTTCGGGAATAATTGCGGAACACCCTTCTTCCCAAGCCCGTTCAATTTCTTCAAATTCACTTTCGCTCATATTTTAATTTATAATAATCAAAATTGTACTTAAAATTATTGACAACTAAATAAAATCTCAATTCTCCATTGTTGTTATGCACCCTAGTTACTACCTAACAACCAAAGTATCTATCTTGATAAAATGAATGAAAATAGTCAATATGACGAAAATGTTTAATTTTATAATTCATAATGGTAATATCAATCGTGCAAAAAACGTTATAAGCATGTCGAACGTTAAGGGTAACCGATCTCAGGCAATAATTGGAGTCGTCGCTCCGCTCCTCCTCCAAACAATTGTCTTCGATCGGTATAAAACCCTTACCGTTCTCCATACTTAATATACTATTTTATATGTTAAATTCAATCTTGAATAGAAATAAGCACAATTTACAAAAAGAACTTTTTATAATAGAAAGTTTTTTACTGATTTATAGGTCATATTTTGGGTCATCTCAACAATGCACAGCATCCCTGATTTTGCAAAAATATTAAGTCATACAACGCTGTGATTGATCATAGAGAAGAATTTTTCCTTGTTAAAAAAATCAAGGGTAGTTGTATCTAAAAACTTTCTAAAACAGTTTATTTTATTACCAGTTAAAATAATAATTACTGTTTTCACATGTAAGAACAAAAAAAAAAAAAGAAAAAAAAACTTCTCTGTCGCGTAATCGATCCCATTATGATAACATAACAGAACTGTCACAAGTGGACTGATCCGCCGCCTAACCAACTACGCTACGAACGATTTATTTAATAACTTTCAAAATAATATTATCTATACACAACTTAGATCATGTTTAATATCAATTCGGTATAAATTTCGAAATCTATGTATATGCCTAAACACACTTGAAACATGCATTGTCATCCAGTTGTTAGCTATCCTGAAAATTTCAGAGCTCTAGGTAGTCGGGAAATAGGTTTAAATTCGATTACAAATTCCACGGAATGACACAGAGACACAGAACACGGCGAAAATATAAAAAACTTTCTAAAAAATGGAAATATTATTCCATCTTAAACATCAGCTTTGAAAATGTGAAGATGTCAATAATTCATGTTATTTAATTAGAGCAGCATAATTTATACGTCCTAGACAATGAAATTTATGAAAGGAATCTGTTAGTTAGTGCCCACTTCAAATTTCCCATTTAGCTATTAGTTTATAGAGGTAATAATAAGGTGATGAATTAGTAAAGGTTTACATTCTGAGTCCCTTTGACGTTACTCATGGCTTTCTGATATTCTATTACAACTGTTTAGCACTATCTGAATTCCTTGCATTGTTTAAAATGCCCACGGTATGTGGGGTTTCCCATAACTCTCTGATTTATAGGAAGGTATTTAACGTTCTATGGTTATATTGTTAAACAAAGAGATATTGTTTTCTGGTAGAAAATCGATTGACTAAAAATAACACTATACTATAGGTTAGTCCACAAATTATACCTTCATAACTTTAGACATATTTTTGAATCTCTTTGTTTTGTATGGTTACAAAGTCTTTCAAATATATGCGTAATTTATCAAAGTTTGAATATTTCTAAACTATCTATCAAATATAATGATGATGCTTTGATGCAAGTTTTTAAAAATATATTAAAAATTGTGCTTATAGGTTTAATAAAACCTCTGTATTGTTCATCTAACTAAAAATACATTCATATGAATTCTCATGTTTATGAATTATCCATTGTTTTAATAGTAAAAAATGCTGATTAAATATCTGTACAATGCGAAGCAATTTGTAAATTAAAATGAAAATAGAAGCATGATAATAAAAAAAGCTGTGTTTTAAGCCATATGTTACGCGATAGTAAAAAATACTGAATACTTTCAAACAATAGCAAAACAATTATCTCGAGTTTATAGCACTCAAGAAATTAGCTCGAAGCTAACAATCAGCTCACGCAGGTGCCACTATGTCTCCCAGGAGTACACAAACACTCAGGACAAATGGTCGTCGTATTTACACAATGCGAGAACGCCTTTTAATAACTTCTGCATATAAATCTAACGACATGCCTTTTCCAGGCTAAATATAATGAGTATTTTATTTATTTGAAAGGAATTCATTTAAACCAAACGCTAAAAAAACAGTGGCAGAGAAGAAAAGCTAAGTTTTCTTTTTAACTTTATAAGAAAATCAATAGATCTAAAAAACGAGCTGGACAAATTTTATCATCTAGAATATATATATACATATATATATATATATATATATATATATATATATATATATATATATATATATATATATATATATATGTGTATAAAAAAAAAGGGGAAAATTATTGGGCATGTACGCAAAAAGGATCATAGGATTACGAGTAAGAATGGTAACCGCAGACATGCATGTTTCTGGCTCATTAGCCGTCATCAGTGCGGCATAACCAAGTAGGGCATTGCACTTGGCTAGCAAAAGTGTTGGGTACTTGGGAGCAAAGGATGTTGGGGAAACATGTGTAAAGAAACATAAAAACACAAAAACAACGAAAGCTCACACAGGAGTCCTATCGCCATTTTGTGCTTTCGGCCAGCTGTGCCCACATTTCGGGGCTACGACCAGCGTCGCCACGTTGGCAAAACGGACTCATTGTGTTTGAGTCGTTCCAAGCCCAGGATGTGAAACAAAAAAGGTTGCCAAGTATGCGTATTTATGACAAACCAAAGGGGCAAATTAACGGGCATGTACGCAAAAAGGATCATAAGGCCACAAATAGGAATGGTAACCGCAGACATGCATGTTTCTGGCTCGTTAGCCGTCATCAGTGCGGCATAACCAAGTAAGGTATTGCTCTTGGCTAGCAAAAGTGTTGGGTACTTGGGAGCAAAGGATGGTAGGGAAACATGTGTTTTATATATATATATATATATATATATATATATATATATATATATATATATATATATATATATATATAAAATGAAACACAACAAAAATGACATTTGTTATTTTTTTTTGTATTTTAGTATATTTCTGCAAAAGATTGTCTCCAAAAGTAGTTGGTAGTGAATAACAAGGAAATTTTGTAAAACAAACTCATCAGTAGGTGCAATTATATTCGAAAGAGATCTTTATAAATAAATATATCAACCGTTTTTAGGTTAGTGATTAAAAGACCTAATCAGATCCGAGCGATTTTTGGTGTATCAAATATCAACACCAACAAACGATGTTATTCTCTTGGTGTTATTATCTACACTCTAATAGAGATCAAGGCCATCAATCTGACCACTCAGACTGTCATCGACAGACCGAGAATTGCCAGGAATTTTCGATAGTGTTCTAGAATCTTCTAAAGTATTCGATAATCGTCTAGCTAGAAGTATCATTAATATTACATTCCTGTAATATTATTATGTATTAAATTGTAATTTAGTTAAAGATACGCTAGTGATTAAACTGATAGATGTCATTGTGGATGTGGAACTTCGTAAACATAAAAATCAGTGTCTAAACGAAGAAAACAATCAGATGAAGGAGAAGTAGATATAAGCTTCGTTCCAAGCGACACTTTCGAACTGTTTCAAAACGTATCTGAAATTACACTTTTTAGTTTCATGTACCAGCGTCAACTTTAGACCTACTTCATAGAACGATCAATTTCGACACGAAAATGTAGAAACTTGGAACGAGTTTTTGGATAAGTCAGTCGTGATCTTAACCCAACTTTGAAATTTAGTTGTATATTTTAATAAATATAGGTTGAGTTGGCAATAAATTATAGACAAATAATAATTAATTTAACTGCCATATCCCATATACGATCCTTTTGCTATATTAAAATTGTGAGAAATATTTAGTAACGAAGATCAGTTAATATACTTTTACTAGTATATCGAAAGGTCTACGCAAAAACTGATTTAGAAACGATGCCAAGTTCGCTTCATACACCAACGGGTCTATCCATAAAACCGATATTGTTCCATTAAAACACCTCTTGGTTAATGCGCAGGAATATGACGGTACGATAAACGAATTTTAAGCTTTTTAATAAACCTGCTATTAGTTACATTGCTGATACATTGTTAATCTATGGACACATCGATGTCAAATATCGAGCTATCAACATCGATGTTTTGATACCATTGATTATCCGCTGTGGGTAGCGATGGGTATCGGCATCTGCTGGATTCTGTACGAAGCAAAAACAGACTCAAATCAAAATAATAGATCAATTGAACTCTTACCTATTTTCCTGATGCATTTGTAGGATAGCTGTTTTTTTATTGTTTATTATAAAAAATTTCATATTTATTTCGTGAGGACTAGACCTACCCCAGATATTTATGTTGGTGTGGAACAATTACTCTGTAGATAATATGTTTAGCCGTTTCATCTGCATACTAACGAATCTGCATGTTCCGCTGTCTTCCTTGTCGTTTTATAGAGATGGTACCTTAGTGGCCAGTGTCCAGTGCGGATTCCTGCGATTACTCTTAGTTTGCCACGTATTTTAATGAATTTAAAACAAAATCGAATTTTGAAAACAAAAAAAAAAAAAAAATTAATTAACAGAAATACAACTCCAGCTGAGTTCGGTAGTGGTCTCTCTACTGGCAAATTAGTGCCCAGCTCAGCCGTAGAGGTAAGTGAACAAATACTAGTGAGTCGCGCCACCGATTTAGACGGTCAAAATCGGAAACCCCTGTTGTTCCAGGCACTACTTTACCCACTGGAGATAATTAAATAAATTCAAAATTTTTCCCAGAACTATTTGAATTGTACAATAAAAAAAAACAATAAAGTGAGCTAAATAAAACCAAAATGTCAACTAGACCCTTCTTTAATGAAAATACTAAGAATTTACACAACTGTCAAGCCTCGTGCTTAACAACGCTATCAATATTTATATATAAAACAAAATGAATATATTAATAATATTAAAGTTAAATTTACCAATCTGTGTGATCACACTCAATACAAAAAAAATATAAGAAAAATAACTCTTAACTAACGACTTAAATCTAGTTAGCTTATCTGTTAAACTAATAAGTTCCTGCAGTCCTTTGCTTGTCTAATACTTGGGTCGGTTCCAAAATCAAGCCTTATCCAAACCAAAAGGCTTGCTCCAATCACAATAACGTAAGCTCGAACCAAGTATCAGGCCTGCTCTCAACAGAAGCCTGTCTCTAGGACTATAGCCGGTAACAAGAACTTATGCCTGTATCTAGAACCCTATAAAGATAGGGTTATTCTACCTCGTTAAACTCGATATCCCAGCTGGTAGTTGGGTAACTTAAAAACAATTTCCTCGCTGCTAAATGCAATGTTGAGCAAATTCCGACCACGATTGTAGTCCAAGAGGTTTCAAAAATACCAATCTCCACTACTGTCAACAGAAAATTTTACTTAAAAGCCGGACACAGCCGTATTTTCCACCGAATTCACCAAAATCCAGAAATAAATCTCCTCCTTAATAATCGATGGAAACAAATTAAGCTTAATTACGCAAATCCAACCTGAGTTGACCCCGATGTATAGGGATGCAAATTAAACTCTCAAAAATTTTCTCGTTAACACGCGTTCACTACAAAAGCTCGAGGTGAAAAAGAAAAGGGTCTCTCAAAAATCATCCTTCACTCAATTTGACACACTTCAGAAGAAATTGATGGCCTCTACTACGATACGGACAATAACCATAGCTTATTCAGCCAACAACTTATGAACAAACAGAGGTCATTTGATACGTTTAATCTTATTATTTAAATAGCTAACAATAAATATCCCAACATTACTTAGTTTCCCTATTTATTTTTGATCTCAATAATAAAGTTAAAAATATGACCGAACGTTGGCTGCGAAACCCCAATATACAAGTTATCGACAAAAAGAAGAAGTAGTACTTCAGTCAGATGAAAGCGAAAAAATGACAGTAATTCAACATTCTAACCCAACCTTTGGTCTGAATTTTAATAAATAAACTTCAAAACAACATTAGCAGCAATTCACGGCCAGAATATATTCACAAGTTGACGACTACCCATAAACAAACTTAAATCAACCGATTTCTTACTTGAATAAACACTACGATGATAACAAATTAAGGTAAGCAATTTAGTTATTTACTATAGTAAATTTTGACCCGTGACAACATCCCCTCCCCTAAGAAAGAAGAAAATCTACCGAAAATTTTCGACGATAACTCAATAAGTGCTAAATAAGCCAACAGTCACGATAAAAGGGACAAGAATGACAGCTCACAACACAACAACACCAAAGAAAGAAAGGAAAAAAAAACAAAAAAAACAAAGTTTCGAGTAATACTCGGGAGCAAGCACCCAGTGCGTTGAAGTACGACCAGACTGAAATGACATTGGTCCTTCCGTTTCGGAGGACTGTATTCGAAGTCCGCTTAGGTAAGCGGAAGCAGTGCACACTTCCAGGGGCGACCTCGCGAAGGATGTTAAACGCGTCATGGTTACACACCCCTGGACCTCACACCTTACAGTGTACAAAGCCCTTTCACCCAGCAGCCAACGAACACAATCCACACCCACTTCTAGACCTCCGCCGGTGAATAACAAAGGGACAAGTTAAAAGGTATCAAAGATTCCGGTACTGCTGAGACTTCCACGGGAGGCCCCGCAAGGTCATCTGACTCTGACAGCAGTAGTGAACCCCCGCATAGTGACAGTTTTCCCTCGGGTCCCTGCCGGCGAGCAATCCACCTCCCACTGACGGAGCGTAAGCAATGCGGTTCCACTGAAGGCGACACCCCGTGCAGCCCCAGCACCCACCGGAGCCTAAGGCCGTAAAGCAAAGAAACACGGAGGGACATTTTGGGCCGAAGCCCGGGACCTGAAGGGACCCAGAGTGATAAAGTTCACTCCAGACTGAAGTTCTAAGAGTAATTTAGACTAGCGTAGTGAAGGCTGTATTAACCTTTTTGGTGTTCGTTGGGCTGGAGTGCTTTTCCAGTATGATGCAGTTCCTTTTTCCAATATCGAAATTCATCCATTCAGAATTTCGAGATGCTACAGAAAAGTTCAGGTCCGATAAAAGAAGTACGAGCTCCTTCTTTAACGATACTATAGGGAATCTTGTTTCCGACAATTCCTTTATGCCCTTGTACCTACAACTTGGTTTTCAGAGGAAATAAATATTCTAAATACTTACTCTTAAACACAAATGTCTATCAAAAATAAGCATAAATAGTAAACAATAAGTAATTTAAACTATAAAAACTGATGAAATATATATATATATATATATATATATATATATATATATATATATATATATAAAGATACAAAAGGGGAAAATTATTGGGCATGTACGCAAAAAGGATCAATAAGGCCACGAGTAGGAATGGTAACCGCAGACATGCATGTTTCTGGCTCATTAGCCGTCATCAGTGCGGCATAACCAAGTAGGGTATTGCACTTGGCTAGCAAAAGTGTTGGGTACTTGGGAGCAAAGGATGTTGGGGAAACATGTGTAAAGAAACATAAAAACACAAAAACAACGAAAGCTCACACAGGAGTCCTATCGCGATGTTTCCCCAACATCCTTTGCTCCCAAGTACCCAACACTTTTGCTAGCCAAGTGCAATACCCTACTTGGTTATGCCGCACTGATGACGGCTAATGAGCCAGAAACATGCATGTCTGCGGTTACCATTCCTACTCGTGGCCTTATTGATCCTTTTTGCGTACATGCCCAATAATTTTCCCCTTTTGTTTATATTAATACGCATTTTCTTGGCACTTTGTTTATTATATATATATATATATATATATATTTATGTATTTTAATGTATTTTAATAGTGATGTACCTGAATTTTAAAATGTTTTATTAGTGTAATGTTGTCAAACGGAATTCGTCGCTTCTCTTATAACCTCACGATTAGTAAGTCATCACATTTGTAACAATATTTCTTTATTATATAAAAATTGTTCTTCACCACAGATGTCCTGAAGAAGAATTGAATAAATTCGAAAGCATGACTGAAATCAAAGAGTTTTCTTTACTTACCTTGGCCAAACGTTGACTGCAACTCCACGATTGACTTCACGTTATATATATATATATATATATATATATATATATATATATATATATATATATATATATATATATATATATAAAAAGAGAGGATAACGGGAATGCAACGCAACAAGGATCATGGTTACAAGTAAGAATGGTAACCGCAGACATGCATGTTTCTGGCTCATTAGCCGTCATCAGTGCGGCATAACCAAGAAGAGTATTGCACTTGGCTAGCAAAAGTGCTGGGTACTTGGGAGCAAAGGATGTTGGGGAAACATGTGTCAAGAAACACAAAAACAACGAACGCTCACACAGGAGTCCTATCGCCATTTTGTGCTTTGTGAGCGTTCGTTGTTTTTGTGTTTCTTGACACATGTTTCCCCAACATCCTTTGCTCCCAAGTACCCAACACTTTTGCTAGCCAAGTGCAATACTCTTCTTGGTTATGCCGCACTGATGACGGCTAATGAGCCAGAAACATGCATGTCTGCGGTTACCATTCTTACTTGTAACCATGATCCTTGTTGCGTTGCATTCCCGTTATCCTCTCTTTTTTTTATATTAATACGCGTTTTTTTGGCACTTTGCTTATATATATATATATATATATATATATATATATATATGAAACACTTATGGGGACTTTTACACAATTTATTTACAAAATTGTTAAGATACACTGAACTCTGCTGGATAACGTCTAACTACTTGACAATACAATGAACTCTTGTGAATATTTGAACTTGAACTGACGTTAACTGCCCATACATCCCCTTATATACAACTTTATTTAATCTAGTCAGTGTGCTTAGAAGTTTCTAGAATTTTCTAGAAACATTATTTAATCTAGTCAGTTGATTTTTAGAAACTTCTAAAAATCAACTGTCAATAACAATCTTTCAAATTAAGGTCCCTTCACGGTTATCCCGTTACAATATATATATATATATATATATATAACAAAAGGGGAAAATTATTGGGCATGTACGCAAAAAGGATCAATAAGGCCACGAGTAGGAATGGTAACCGCAGACATGCATGTTTCTGGCTCGTTAGCCGTCATCAGTGCGGCATAACCAAGTAAGGTATTGCACTTGGCCAGTAAAAGTGTTGAGTACTTGGGAGCAAAGGATGGTAGGGAAACATGTATTAAAAAACGAAAAACACAAACAACGAAACTCACACAAGAGTCCTATCGCCATTTGTGGCTTCGGCCAGCTGTGCCCACATTTCGGGGCTACGAACAGCGTCGCCGCGTTGGCGAAACGGACTCATTGTGTTTGAGCCGTTCCAAGCCCAGGATGTAAAACAAAAAAGGGGTGCCAAGTATGCGTACCTATAACAAACAAAAGGGGAAAATTATTGGGCATGTACGCAAAAAGGATCAATAAGGCCACGAGTAGGAATGGTAACCGCAGACATGCATGTTTCTGGCTCGTTAGCCGTCATCAGTGCGGCATAACCATATATATATATATATATTTACATAATTAAAACAAATAAATATTAGAATAGCATTTAATAATTATTCATAACTCCTCGAAAAAATTATTTCTATTTTGTTATTAATATAGATAAAAGCAACAAAAAATATATTTTATTATATAATGTATTAAAAAGAACATCAAAAGGCTACCATCAATGAAAATATCGAATATTAACAAAAAACCTCAATGTTTTGTAAACATCGACCATTTTATCACCCACCAATGGTTTAGAAATCATTTAAAAGGGTACAAAATGTAAAAATAAACATATAAAGCTATATTTACTTCAAATATATAACAGCCCCGAACTGACCGCATATAAAATCAAATTAATAATAAAAAACGAGTCCATTTCAGCACAGATGTATAAACTTTCCGTAATTGGTTTTATATTTCGTTTGATTTATATTTTGTATTTCTGTTAAGGTTGTTTCCGTCTCTAAAGCCCGCCAGCTTGTGGGGTGAGATTTTGAGACAATCGTCTTAGACGGCTTAATTTGATTTCAAAGAGACAATAAATTGCAATAGAGAATAAAAATATATTCATATTTTGATAAGAGTGCTTTTAAAACATAAAAATCATGTTATTTATTTAAGTAAGAGGAACAGGAAAACAAAGTATTTTTCAAAACGAAGCGTGTATTAAAAATTTTTTAAATTTGTTAGCTGAGCGCTTTCGGCCTACAAACCGGCCATCTTCAGAGCTAAAACTAATTGACATATTGAAAAACAAATTTTTACTAAAATTAAAAATATATAACTTACGTCAAGGTAAATCAATACCCCAGGGGAGAAAATGAAAATAGGACTGTACAGTCAACCAAAAATAACCATCTCACAGGAACTACCATGGAGTGGTCGATAAAACAACATCAAACATATAAAAGGTTAAACTTCCAGGCTCTTTGAAGAAAAGGATGGAAGGGAAATTAAAATTCATATTACAACAGTCAGCGAAGTAACTACAAGAAAATTATTTATAATTAAAAAAGAAAGAACAAATAAGTTAAAACTTACTGTGAAGCGTCTAAAATAGAAAATAGCCACATCAAGTGCATAAGGAATTTCGCAAAAGGCATTGGAGTAGTTGAAGCCTCTTCATGAGTAAAAAGATGTAATTGTGGTCGGCTACTAGGTTTAACATCACTAAGTCCAAAATAGAAACCGATGGTCCATGTTAATAAGAAAATATGGAGGAACATTGTAAGGCAAGTAAAGTCGTACTTGAGAGGGAGGAAGTGGAAGTGACGTCAAAACATGGTGAATATTACCAACAACTGATAACTAGAAACTTGGCTGAATAAGGTTGGCTGATAAAGTAAAGATAGAAAAGAAGAATTTGACAATCTACTGAGTTGACAGAAAAGAAGAATGACAAAAGTGAAAGTACTTTTAAGATGTAAACAAGTTTTAAAAAACAGCGTAGAAATATGCAATTTAAAAGTGATATAGAATTATTAAGTGAAAATAACTTTAAACAACAATAAATAGCATATTTCCTAACAAATAAACTTTCACTAAAAATAAGTTTAAACAAACTAAGTATTAGTTAATCAAAGTTGGAGCTACAAAGTCCTTTGAACAATGGTTTAAATTTACAATTAAGATTAATTTGAGTGTTAACACAGAATTCAGGATTAGAAACCATTTCTCTACAAATCTCTAAATCTTCCAACAAATTAGTTCTCATGTAGTTTTTGACAGCAATATTGTGTAGAAGTTTACTGTTAGAATTAGGAGAAAATTTGTGATTATTAAAAGCAATGTGATGACCAAAAGTAGAAGAACTAGGTCTGTCTAAGTGTTCTTTAATTCTAGTCGAAAGAGCCCTAGTCGTTTGACCAACATAAGAAGTAGGACAATCACCACAGTGAATTCTATAAATCCCACTTTTATTTAAAAAAGAAATAGCATCTTTGGATTTAACAAATAAAGATTTTAAACTGTTGACACTCTTATAGGAAATAATTAAATTAGGAATATATGAAGTTAAAATTTTTGAAATATTATCTGAAATTGTTCCCAAGTAAGGTAAAGATCTATAAATTTTAATAGAACAGTCAGTATTATGACTATAAGCTAAATTTCTCCTAAATCTGAATTTAGTTTTTTTAATTAAACTATCAATTAGCTGATCAGAATAACCATTCCTAACTGCAAGAGTTTTTAAGATATGAACTTCTTTTTTATATTCTTCAGGTAAAAGAGGAATTTTAAGTAACCTATGTACGTAACAATTGAAAGAAGCCATTTTATGTTGAAAAGGGTGATTAGAATTGGCTGGAATTAAATGGTCCGTCTGTGTAGGTTTTCTAAAGATGGAGAAAAAAACTTGATTGTTAGTCCTCGAGATGGTAAGGTCAAGAAAATTAATAGCTTTATCTGTTTCGATTTCTAAAGTGAAGACGATGGAAGGGTGTAACTTATTTAAATCAGAAAGGATCAAATTAGCATCTAGGTCTGAACCAGAAATGAAAGCCAAAACGTCATCTACATATCTTTCCCAAAATAAAATTTTTTTAAAATTAGAATTTTTGTTGTTATTATTAAAAATATCCTTGTTTTCTAAATTATCCAAAAAAAGGTCAGCTAAAAAAGGGGACAAGGGGTTACCCATTGCTAAACCATGAGGTTGTTGATATAAAATGTTATTAAAAGTGAAAAAATCCTGTTTTAAACAAAAACTAAGTAAGTTAACAATTTGAGTGATCTTATTATCAGAAATCCTTTTTTCTAGTAATAATTTGATAACAATTGGGATAGTTTCATCTCTAGGAACATTGGTAAAAAGATTACTAACATCGAAAGAAACCATTAAAAATTCATTAGGGAGTTGACAATTTTTGATCTTATCTATCAAATGTAAAGAATTTTTAATAGTATGAGAAGGGGTATATCCTAGTAAATCGGTTAATAAATTGTTAACAAATTTAGCTAATAAAGAAACAGGGGTGTTGAAAAAACTAACGACAGGTCGCATGGGGCAATCAGGTTTGTGAATTTTTGGAAGGCCATAAAGTCTGGGCAAGTAAGGATTGGATAAAATAAATTTATTGAAATTAAGATTTAATTCATCAAAAATGTTTTTATTAGCTTTAAGAATGTTTTTGATATCAGAAACTATTTTATTAAATGGATTTTTTCTACCAGAAACAACAGTAAAATCATTAGAAAAAAAAAAAAAAAAATTTTTAATACACGCTTCGTTTTGAAAAATACTTTGTTTTCCTGTTCCTCTTACTTCAGTAAGCGTGTACAAGTCTTACAGTCTATTTCATTATTTATTTAAGTTCTTTATAAAAACTTTTGTTACATATTAAAGGTATAAAGCAACTCTAAAGTAAACTTATGTCGGATATACAGTATACAGCTAAACGTATTTATGCGTAAACTTGATACATAATCGCTTGTTCTTTCTTTCTCTCTCGCACTCCTTCGCTCCGTTCTTTCTACAGTTTCTACTGCGATGTATTGAAGCGTCACGTGACGATGAGATCAATTTACTTCCGTGTAAAAAATTATATCTTACCGAACGATAGAAGTAGTCAAAAATTAACCTAGAAAGAATAGAGTGGTTAGAGTTTAGAGCGTTTATTTATGTAGTTATTTTTATACAAGGAATAATGAAGACTTTGGCTTGTCGTTTGCTTAGTGATTTTTGCCACCACTTCTGGGCCTTCTCTAGTCTCCATTTTTCAATGGCTGTCTTTCTGTACGTGTCAGCAACTCCACCGAATGGTTCCGGGCCAATCATTGGGGTATTAGCTCCTGCACGTGCCAATTCATCAGCCTTCCCATTGCCTCAAAACCCTGAGTGTCCTGGTATCCATGCCAGTGTCAGAGAATTTTGACTTGCGGAATGTGTTAGGGCCCTGACGCAGTCCCACACCAGCTGTGAGTTTATTTGTGCCAAGACTACCGCCTTTAGAGCTGCTTGGCTGTCCGAGTACATGACCACGGTTTTACCCGTTATACCCTGACTTACGATCACCGTTGCACAGTGCTGTATGGCCATTACTTCAGCCTGAAACACTGTGGCATACTCAACTCGACTTAGTTGGACTTTTATCCTGAGTCCTGTACTATATATATACCTGACCCTGTTCCTTACTCAGTCTTTGAGCCATCGGTATACCAGATTGACTCCCCTTGGAGTGGGGGGCTATTGTTCCATGAGTCTCTTTCCAGTACTTCTACTCGAAAGTTTCTCGCAAAGTTATACCTGAGGACTATCCTGTCCTGAGGCATGCTCATTATTTGATCCGCCTAAACCCTATCATATAGCTCTGCTTGCTTTTTCCCTTTTAATAGGGTAATTTGAGCCTGGCCTTGTAGCAGCCTATGAGCAGTTGCCATAGCCTCGCCCTGTATGTAGATCTGCAATAGTGGTAGGTTAAGTAGAACCTGTAGTGCGTGCGTTGGGGTGGTCCCCATGGCACCTGTAACATTCAGACATGCCTGCCTTTGAATGCTTTCCAGCTACCTGATCACCCCGGACTGCTGTGTTCTACTCCACCACATCACCGAACCATAGGTTAACAATGGTCTTATGACTTGTGTATGCAACGAAAGGTTCATTTTGGAGTTCAGGCCACAGTTCTTGCCACACAACTGTCTACACCTACTAAGTGCTATTGTAGCTTTGCGTGTGACCTTTTGAATGTTTTGCTTTTATGATAGCCTCTGGTCAAACACCACACCCAGGTATTTGGCTCCTGTGGTATATTCCATCCGTTCGCGGTGTTTTGAATGGACGTAATGTGCTGATAGCCCATCTGATTTTTGCGGGTCTGGTTATTTCGGTAGCTAGCTTCCAGTCTTCCCTTGAGGGTCTCACCGGCCTTTGACCGTAGCCTGCGCTATCCGATCCTGCTTCCATAAACAGTGAGCCAGGAAAGTGTGTCAATGTTAACATTCTTAAACTTTCCTTCGAAGGTTTGGTGTATGATCTGTTCTCCTTTTACAGGAAGTCGACTTTTTTGCTGTATTATCCTTAGCCAGGACCTTGGGGATTCTTAAGCATGCGGGGGTCGTTTGGACTTCTTCGCAGAACCACCTCCAGTCGTCTCTTTTGTCTTTTCTGATTTCTTTATTGTACAGCGTTAACTTTTCTCTGTACTCTTTCCAGTTATGAACGGTTTTGGCTCTATTAAACAGCCTTCTCACCTGAGCCCTAAACTTCTAAAGGTGTTCGTTCCACCAGAGAGTGTTTCTCGTGTATTTCCTTGTCTGTTCCGTACAGCTTTCATATGAATGAACTGGGCGTTTTTTTCAGTCTTTTGCGGCTATTTGAGGACTCAAAATTGCTTTATAGATATTTCTGCAATTGTTTACAAACGTAACTACAATATTGTGTGAACAGAAGTTTGGTATCTTTAATTATTTTAAAATAAACATTTAATACGTCGAAAGAAATGTGTAGCAATAGTGATTCCATATATATTTTTTTTATTTTGTATATTAGTAAGACAACTAACAGCAACAATAAGAATATTTTGTGACGTCTTCACACTCGTAAAAAGGTAAGTAAATTGCAGTACCTACACGTTTTTGTCAACAGTCATATTACAATCAAACAAATACTTACCTTTTATTAAATTTCATTTTTAAAATAAATGCTTCAAAAAGTGGACCTGCCTGGAAGCTTAAATTAGAAAAGGAAGAACGAGAGAAATTACACAAAGTAAATTCTCTGGATTCATAAAAAAATGTATTTTCTTTCGCGCCTTCCAGATCAGATCTACATAGCACAGTTGATAAAAAAAGCACAGACATTAAATAACGGTTCTGGAAATTCTCGTAATTGGACACGAAATGTATTTAAGTATACAAAAAACAATATGAAAAAGAAAAATGCAAAAGAGTTATTCTATAAATATTTTTCTCTTTATGTAAGAACTTTCCATTTGATTATGTTATTTTAATATTTTTATTTTATTTAGATAAGTACAATTTTTCATATGAATATTTTTCTACGTAAATTTTTTTGTTTTCCATAAAGGCGGTATAATTACATTTTGCCTCAGGGGCCTCATTGGCACGTTACGAAGTCTGTATGGTCGCCTTCGGTTTCCGCAGATTTATTTTTATAAAAATTGTAGCCGATTAATTCCCAATTGTTTATACTGCATTCTTATTTTTTACTTTAATTGTATTTAGTGAATCTTTTGTGGGCCACAGAAAACAGTCCACCTCGATATTTGGCCGTATTTATTAGATTTTAAGAAAATGTGAAAACAGGTCGTTTTTTGATCTATCAATTGCCAACCCCCTCCCTATACAACTGTTCATCCAAATGTCAAAATGTATAGACGACGTAAACAAAACAAAAGAACAAACACAAACTCTAGGTACGCGAGGTCATCAAATCCTCAAAGAGCAAAAGAAAAAGCAAGGCAGAAGAGAAATGAACAATACCAATTTGAACTCGCCCAATATTACTACTACAATCAACGCAAAAAAGTTGTTCGTAATGTTATGAATGGTGGCAAATCACGATCTTGCTCAATTGATATAAGCAAGATTGAGGAACACTTCAGAACTGTTTTTTCAAAATCAAATATTAATATTTCATCACATTACCCTGCGATCGACAAGCAATCTGATACCTTCATCCAAGTTGAAAATATGCACAAGACAATTAATAAGATCTCACTCGACACATCACCGGGTAAAGATAGAGTGTTAATACGAACAATTAGAGACCTAAACATAGCAGATGTTCTATGTTCTATCGCGAATATTATGCTACACACAAGCTTTGTACCTTCAGAACTAAGGAAGGGAAGAACAGTTCTTATCGACAAAGGTGGTGACGCTAATGAACCTAGTAATTGGCGACCAATAACAATCTATTCAATTGTTCGACGAATCATTGAACGGTGTCTCGACGAAACAATTAAAAACCAAATAAGCTTGAACGGAAATCAGAGAGGTTTCATAAGTGGTGTTGCTGGTTGCCACATCAACACCCGAATAATAGATTCAATTCTTAAGAATGCTCAAAGTTTCAAACGCGATTGTGTGGTCGCTTTCCTTGACATATCGAAAGCCTTCGACAGAATTGGACATGAACATGTTGGGAGAGCACTTGATGCTAAAGGTGTTTCATCAAATGTTAAAGCACTGGTGATGAACCTTTTGACTCAGAACACAATTAACGTCGAAGTTCAAAAGAAAGAAACTAATGACATTCCCATCATGTGTGGTGTACCACAAGGAGGACCACTATCTCCAATTTTATTTAATATCGCAATTGATCACATATTCAATGAACTTTGCGAACCTATGATCGCTAACGAGTAGGTACGGATATAAAATCATTAATAATTATGATGCTATATCAATGACTGGTTTTGCTGACGATCAAGCAATCACTGCAAGTTCTGTTGAGAATGCAATCAGACTAATTGAATAAGTTAAACAACTTTTCCAAGAAATCGGTCTCGAAGTTAACCCAAAGAAAAGTATTGCAATAAATATAGTCAAAGGTAGGTAATTTGACTAAACAAGAATTAATTCTTTCAAATGGCGAAGCCATTAAAACTATCGACAAAGACGAACGAATTAGATATCTTGGCTGTACATTCGAAAAAACAATGGTCTTCAACAAAGATGTTATCGAAAAATTTGCTGAAAATATTGACAAGATGATGGTATCACCCCTTCTGAAGCCCAAAATACCGTCAACAATTACAGAACATATAGACACAATGATAAGACGTGCAGTGAAAGCTATTGTTGGACTTCCAACATCAACTTCAACAGAAATGTTTTATGCACCACGAAATGTTCGTGGACTTGGTTTAGTTTGTTGCGAATGGGAAGCCAAACTTTAACATTATTCAATCGCAAACAAACTAAGTAAAGTGAATGACGCTATTTTTCACCAGCTTGTAGATTGTCAAGCAGAGATGGCTGAATGTGCCTCAATGCTTGGCCTCGAACAAGAAACATCATTAATGATGAGAGCGAAATTACGAAAAATGTC
Organism: Altica lythri; assembly: GCA_964028335.1. Lineage (NCBI taxonomy): Eukaryota > Metazoa > Arthropoda > Insecta > Coleoptera > Chrysomelidae > Altica > Altica lythri. Next base: position 167,112 of record CAXIIO010000685.1, on the reverse strand, counting down.
TTACGACAGCATTGGCAAGGAATTGGAGTGAAGCACTTCAACACATCCCATATAAGCAACAAATTTATGTCAAAAAAGTCAAGATTAAGCTCTTCAGAATTTACTGCTGCAATTAAACTCAATACCAACTACGCAAATGTCAAGGAAATTCCTGGTGCAGTATCCGATAACAGCCTCTGTCGCAAATGCAATAGAGAGAAAGAAACCCTCGCTCATGTTATCGGATTTTGTTCATCAAATAAACCCCAAATTATTTCGAGACTTTACAAAGTTAAACACGCAATAAAATCATCAATGATTGACAAAAAATACAAATGCTTCGAGGAAGTTCATGCATATGATCAACATGGTAGCTTCCGGTTCATAGACATAATTGCGTTTGATACGAAATCAAATAGAGCGCTCATAATTGATCCAACGGTGCGTTTTGAAACAAATGACGATGATCAAGATGAAAAGATCAAACAAGAAAAGTCAAACATATACAGCTCTTGCGTCAACCATTATGCCGAAAAATATCGAGACGAATTTGGTGAAAGAAATTGGTCTGTCCATGGACTATGGTTTGGCGCACGTGGTTCTATTGGAAAAAGTGTACTTGACTTTTTCAACGAATTTAAGCTTGACAAATCAGCGATTCCTGAAATCACTGAGAACATTTTAATCGACTCTATTAATATTTTGCATTGTCACATCTATTCCTGATTAATGCATTAATTATTAATAGTTTTTAGTACATTATTTTTATCAATTTTAATTATTTTAGTTCATATCTAATGTTTTGAATTTTGAATTATATAATTGTCCTTTGGATTGATCGGTATGCTGTGTATTAGCAAGCTATGATTTATGTAGGCAGCACATCCTAATAAAGGAATTTCTCTCTCTATATTTTCGTTTTTTTAGTACATATCTATCTATATACATAAAAGATGTTCCCACTAACTGAGGTATAGGCGTACACACAGCTGATGGTCAGATGTTTATTTCCATAATGTGAAGGAATTTTGAAATTTTTTTTATCCTGAAGGGGTGAAATGGGGGTTGAAAGCTTTTATGACAAAATCTTTAAATAAAAATTGAAATTCAGACTCTTATAAATATTTCATTGGACACTTAATTCATGGTTTATTAGGATTCACCCCCTAAGGGTGCAAATAAAAGGTTGAAACTTTGGGGATAATATTTAAAAATTACTCCGCTTTCTACGAAAATTATTATGCGGACTCATAAATATAAGTTATTGAAAACGAAAAAAACACTTAGTACCTACTATAACACTTAGGCAGGTGCTAAGTACCTACTACTATTATTATTAAAGCGACGCGCGCAACTCGCGTTAGTCTTTATTCAGCAGTAAAAAAAAGAAAAAACACGAAAAATTAAAAAAAAAGAATAAATGATAAAAATAGTAGAAACAGAAAGAAATTGTAAAAACGGCCAAAAATGGTAAATTGACCGAATACAACCATAAAAAATCATAAAAACCTGAGATCTAAGAAGAAAATATGGGAAAAGCGTCAAAAACAGAACAAAAAAACTAGAAAACAATCGAAAAAACGAAAAAATATCGTAAAAAAAACGGTAAATGAGAATAATAAATCATTGACTGTTAGGTGTACGAAGTTCGCGGGTCAGCTAGTCTTATATATTTAAACGATAAATTTCAAAATATATCAAAAAAAAATGAGAAAAACCTGAAAACTAACGGGAAAATATGATAAAAAAAAAGGGGAAAAAATATTAGTGTAAGGCGGTACGAAGTCCGCTGGCTCAGCTAGTAAATTTAATAAATTAATAAATAAATTTAATAAATTAATAATTATTTGGTAAATTTTTAGATGATCTCATATAGGCATACTAATTATTAGTGAACGTTCTTTGGAAATAATGCTCATCAATCTTTTTAAATTATTCTGAAATTATTTCATTTTATGTTTTGTCTAATTCGTCAACCATTTAGTTCGTTTGGTTCTACAGCCATCGCTATAACGCAGTCAAAATGTAATTCCACAAAATTAATGAGCTTTAATTTGAAACAATAATTCAGGAAGAATAAGTGTCAAATGGAATGGTAGATGTTCTAATTAAAGCAAAATTCGCTATCTACGTAACGTAGGCGTGTTTTAAAATTCACCGAACCCTTTTTAAATTTCTCTAATTATTAGCGACATAACCCCCAAACTAGATATTTTTTAAATTAATTCACTGAAATAGAAAACATTCCAAATTATAATAGGCGGGCAGTTTTTGGAGTTCTATAAGAGTTTTTATTTCTGAAATTGCTTCCAAGTGCATTCGCTAATTTAGGCTGCATGAGAGAGTTTGTTAAATGTCACATTAGTTTGGAATCATGTGAAATTAGCTAAAGCGCTCTGGGAAATTAAATAAAAACAAACGTTTTCTGTACACACACACACAATTTTGTGGATAGAATAGTGGAAATTATTGCTACTACTAATTGTTTTGTATTTAAACGATCTCTCATGGAATTTTAAAAATTAGACCAAAAAGACAACAATAAATGTCCTTTTTCACAAGATTAGAACTTGCGATATCCGTCTATAGCTAAGACTGTTTAGCGATTAAATTCCGTTGTGATCATAATATCTTGAATCAGCACGTTTCGTTTAGTATCCTTCTGAATCACATATCTGACGTTTATACTACAGATATTATTAAAATTTTTGAAATTATACAAACAAGAAATTATTAAAATGACATTAAGGAGAAATTGAAAAAATGTCACATCCAGTGGGACTCGAACCCACCACCACTGCCTTATACGCAGGCATGCTTTAACCACGTAAGCTATTGAATGCTTAAGTGGTTAGGAAGCGAAACGTTATAATGAACTCAAATCCCGTCAGATATGACATTCACTCACTTCCTCCTTAAGCACATGTTACATGACGTTAATGAGAGAGAAGATTTGTCAAATCGACAATTGAAACAACAAACTCTAAGTCACTTTATTTGTGCCCTGTCTTATATTTTTATTCGGTTAGGAGACCGGAACCATTGATTTTTAGTAAACTATTATTTTTAAGATAACTCTCAACGGATTTTTGAAATGTTTGAAATTTTTTAAATGTAGAAATTATACAAACAAGAAATTATTAAAATGACATTAAGGAGAAATTGAAAAAATGTCACATCCAGTGGGACTCGAACCCACCATCACTGCCTTATACGCAGGCATGCTTTAACCACTTAAGCTATTGAATGCTCAAGTGGTTAGGAAGCGAAACGTTATAATGAACTCAAATCCCGTCAGATATGACATTCACTCACTTCCTCCTTAGGCACATGTTACATGACGTTAATGAGAGAGAAGATTTGTCAAATCGACAATTGAAACATCAAACTCAAAGTCACATTATTTGTGCCCTGTCTTATGTTTTTATTCGGTTAGGAGACCAGAACCATTGATTTTTAGTAAACTATTATTTTTGAGATAACTCTCAACGGATTTTTGAAATTTTTGAAATTTAGAAATTATACAAACAAGAAATTATTAAAATTACATTAAGGAGAAATTGAAAAAATTTCACATCCAGTGGGACTCGAACCCACCATCACTGCCTTATAAATTCTAAATTTCAAAAATTTTAAAATTCCGTTGAGAGTTATCTCAAAAATAGTAGTTTACTTAAAATCAATGGTTCCGGTCTCCTAACCGAATAAAAATAAAGGACAGGGCACAAATAAACTTACTTAGAGTTTGATGTTTCAATTGCCGATTTGACAAATCTTCTCTCTCATTAACGTCATGTAACATGTGCTTAAGGAGGAAGTGAGTGAATATCATATCTGACGGGATTTGAGTTCATTATAACGTTTCGCTTCCTAACCACTTGAGCATCCAATAGCTTAAGTGGTTAAAGCATGCCTGCGTATAAGGCAGTGATGGTGGGTTCGAGTCCCACTGGATGTGACATTTTTTCAATTTCTCCTTAATGTCATTTTAATAATTTCTTGTTTGTATAATTTCTTAATTTTCAAAAATTTCAAAAATCCGTTGAGAGTGATCTTAAAAATAATACTAGTTTACTAACAGATATTATTAGTCAAATCAGTAATTCAAATATCAACTTTCAAGTTCCTTGTTTTGTGTTCTCTCTTATATTCTTATTCAATTATAGGACCCAAACTATGAATTTTTAGTAATTAAGTTATGTAATACATTTCTCTACATTAGTGGTTCTCAAACTCTCATACTTAACGCCTCCCTATTTTATTTTAAACAATTTGGGGCCCTCGTTTTATTGAGAGAATTAAATAGTCAAAGGCAACACAGTATATCCAGCTTGTATAGTCATATGTTCTTGGCGCGCCGGAAGATGATTTTAAAGTATTAGCTGCTGATAGCTTGAAACCCAATAAACTAAAGAGCCACCCAGAAATTTTGCACAATAAATCAATAAACCGATCATTTAAAAAACAGAAGACAAATTTTCAGAAAACGCTCGCAGTGAACGAGACAGCTTTGTTAGCATCTTACAAAGTAGCTAAATGGTGAAAGCTATGCTAAACAACTTGAGAATATTCCCTTGTCAAATAATACAATCTGTCGAAGAATTTTGGATATACTTGCTGAAATTTAGGAGCAGCTTCAATCTTCGCTAATTGGAAAATGATTTGCTATTTAACTTGAAGAATTATTCAGGATTACAAATAATGCTATCATTGCGGCAAATTTGCGATGGAAAAATTGTGTTGCGATTTGCACTGATGAAGCCCAAACCATGTCTAGTAAATACCATTGTTTGCAAGCGCTTGCGTAGGATTCCACAGATATTATTTGAACATATTGCTTAATCCATCGGGATGCTTTAGCCTCCAGTTCTATAATCTCTGGTCTAAATATTGTTTTAGAGGTAGTTATTGAGGTAGTAAACTACATAAAACTTAGGCCATTAAAATCAAAGATCTTCTCTGGGCTTTCTACAGATATGGGAGTTGAACTTAAATCTTTGTTGTTTTATTGTTCATCCAGATGGTTATAACGTGTTAAGGTTGTTAAGCGTATCTACGAACTAAGAAGTAAAATAGCGGTATTTTTGAAGGAAGAATGTTAGAAGCGTTCGGCAGAATTATGTGACAAGCTATATTTAACGAAGCTTTCTTATTTGGTAGATAACTTTGAAAAACTTAATACTCGTAAACTTCAACTCCAACGAGAAAACATGTATGTATTTGATTTGAGTGAAAAGATTGTCTATTTTTGTAAAAAAATGCATTTATGGAAAAACAAATTAAAAGAAAATTGCTTTGATATGTTTTCTACATTGTGCAGAAGTATTCAGGATTTTCCACCAACAAAGTAGCATAAGATTTGTAATCTTAAAGACCATAGAGGGCAATTTAGAAAACCTGGGTACAAATTTCCGACGATACTTTTTTGCAGAAGAAGATTTCACTTTGTCAAACTGGAATTGGGTTTTTAATCCATTTGAGAGTAAACCTACCTAATGATCTATCACTGGAAGAAGAACAACTTATAGACGTTTCGTCCAGCACTATACTGAAAATGGATTCCAGTACCAAATCTTTAAAAAATTTCTGGATCAAATGACTTCTCAGTAATCAAAGCCAAAGCGATACGGATTTTGCTAGTTTTTCCCACGTCCTATCTTTGTGAAACAGGATTATCTGCTGTTGCTTTGTTAAAAACTAAATATCGAAATAAGCTTCAACTAGAAAAAGATCTCGGAGTAGCCATTTCCTATCTGAAACCCAACTTACAGAGACTGTGTACAGGTGTTGTCCTCGTTTTATTAATTCCCAACAAACGGCAGACATCCTGAAACAGTGCCGATTCAAAATTTCTTCCCTGATCTGAATGGATCTCTCCAGGAATGCCGAAACGAGAGAAAAACTCTTTTACCAAGATTTCGGCAACTGTCGCAGCTTCCTGATTTGGAATGGCATAGGCTTCGGTCCATTTCGTGAAGTAATTCATGGCGACCAGGATATATTTATTTCCACTATCAGTTTCTGGAAAAGGTCCTGCAACATCAATAGCAACCCTTTCCATCGGACTACCGACGTTATATTGTCTCATGGGTGCTCTCTTTTTTGTAGTTGGTCCGTTTCCGGCGGCACATAGCTCGCATTTTCGGCACCATCGCCTAACGTCGTCCTTGCAATTGACCCAATAGAATCTTTCTCGCACCTTCTGCAATGTCTTGGTAATGCCAAAGTGTCCTCCTGAAGCTCCATCATGCAACTGGCGCAATACTTCCGACACTCTACTCTTGGGTACGACCAATTGCAATTTTGATTCGGTGCCGTCTTCGTTCTCGACTTTTCTGTACAACAAGCAGTCTTGTACCGTCAGGCTGTCCCATTGGCTCCAATAAGTCTTTACTTCTTGACTTCTACCGCTGATCTCCTGCCAAGTCGGTCTTTCTCCACGGCTTATCCAATTCAGGATAATTTTTAGACACTGATCGTTTTCTGGAGCTGTCTTGACTCTATCTGGCCACCAGTGCTCATTTTCTACCGTTGTTCGTAGTATTTGACCGGTTTTATTTTCTAAGTTCGAACAGTGTTTGCAGTTGTCGTTGCACGGTCTTCTCGAAAGGGCGTCTGCATTGCGGTGGATTTTTCTAGCCCGGTGTTCGATGTCATAGTCGTATTCTTGAAGACGTTCCAACCATCTGGCCACCTGTCCTTCAGGATTCTTAAATTGCAACAGCCATTTTAGAGCTGCGTGATCCGTTCGCAGTAGGAACTTTCGACCATAAAGGTATTTATGGAAATGTTCACAGGCCTTTACTATACCCAGAAGTTCTCGTCTGGTCACGCAGTAATTTCTCTCGGGTTTTGACAGGACCTTGCTAAAGTAAGCGATGACTCTTTCTTGCCCTTCTTGCAGCTGAGAGAGTACGGCTCCGATGGCAGTAGTCCTGGCATCCGTGTCTAGAATAAACTTTCCTTCATTTCTGGGATAGCCAAGTATGGGTGCACTGGTAAGAGCTTGTTGCAGTTGTTCAAAGGCTCGTTGACATTCTTCACTCCATGCGTATTCAGTGCCCTCTTCTGTTAATTTGGTCAACGGTTTGGCAACGTTGGCAAATCCTTTCACGAATCGTCGATAATATGTGCACAGGCCGAGAAAACTCCGTATCTCATGTTCGTTTTGAGGAATCGGCCATTCTCTGATTGCTGTTAACTTTTCGGGGTCAGCTCTAACACCATTACGAGAAACGATGTGGCCTAAATATTTCACCTCCCGCCGGAACATAAAGCACTTCTTTGGACTTAGTTTCAAGTTGGCCTCACGTAATCGTTGAAATACCTCTCTCAAGTTTTTTGAATGTTCTTCGAAGGTTTTTCCCACAACAATTACGTCGTCTAAGTACACCAGGCAGGTTTGCCAAGTCAGTCCCCTCAGTACTGCTTCCATCAGTCTCTCGAAAGTCGCGGGGGCATTACACAATCCGAAAGGCATAACGGTGAATTGCCATAGTCCAGAGCCTATTGAGAAAGCAGTCTTTTCTCGATCTGCTGGCTCCATCCCCACTTGCCAGTAACCACTTTTTAAATCCAATGTAGAAAACCATTGGGACCCAGAAAGAGTGTCCAAGGTGTCGTCTATTCTTGGTAATGGGTAGCTATCTTTCTTGGTTACTAAATTTAATAGGCGGTAGTCAACACAAAATCTCGTGGAGCCATCCTTCTTCTTGACGAGTACAACAGGCGAGGCTCAGGGACTATTTGATGGTTCAATGACCCCCTGCTTTCTCATGTCCTTAATTATCTCCTCAGCTTCGTCTCGTTTGGCCATTGGAAGTCTTCTCGGTTGTTGTCTAATGGGCTGGGAGTTTCCAGTATTTATCTTGTGAGTGACTACGCTGGTTTTCCCTTTATCCTGATCGTTCATTGCGAACACATCCTGAAATTCTACCAGCATATTCTTCACTCTCTGTCTTTGTTTGTCGTTCAAATCTTGAGTGTTTTGAATGACCATTTCTACTAGTTCTTTAGGATCCTTTCCTTTTGATGACTCTTCGACTGTTTTGGTTAAGCAAATAGACGAAATGGGCACGCACTGTCCAACTATCGTTCGTTTGCTTAATTTAACTGGGCTATTTTTCAAGTTCATGACTCGTACCGGAACGCTGTCTTTGATTCTTACCAAAGCCTTAGCAGTCAAGAATTCTGTATCGTCGCGGCCTTCAATTATTCTTAAACTTCCTGGTCAACAATAGCCATCTAAAGTGGTCATTATAATTTTCTCGCTGTGGCTAGGTATGGTGAAGTCATGGGTAGTTATTAGGCGGGCGAGGTCTTTGGTTTCTTCATGAAAGGGAAGCTCTTCATTGCCGACCTTCAGGACACCGTGCTTAACGTCCAACACAGCCCCAAGTTTCTTCAAGAGATCCATTCCTAAAATAAATTGATCGGATATTTCCGCAATTAAAACTTGGTGAACAATCGGGTTCTTTCAGATGGTAACGGGCATGCATATCTCCCCATAGGTCTTTATTCGTTCACCAGTTGCGGTTTTTAGATAAACGGTTGTTGTTGTCATATGGGAATGATTCTTCAATAGTTTCGGTCGTGCAATAGATCTTGTTGCACCCGTATCTACAAGTAAGGATTTATCTTTCCCATTTACTTGGCCGTCGATGTATAGGCTTAAAGCTCCTCCAGAAGACGTCACCTTTACTGTTACTACAGGGGCTTTGTTTGTACAGGTCGACGATCGCCCCCTCATGTCGACCCGCTCTAGTTTTCCGACCGCTGTATTGGTTTCTTGCACTCACGACGAATGTGCCCCAATTTGCCGCAATTCCAACACTGCGGTCCTCGTCGCTTTGCCTTCGGTACTTCTTTTATTTGGTCAAGCACTTTTCTCACCATTTCCTCCAAATCTCCAGAACATGGATCGTCGTCTTCTCCGATGTATCTCACACGGTGACCTCTAGACGTATGGCTTGCTGTCTCCTGTTCTAAAGCAATAGCCAGTGCTTCATCTAGCAATTTTGGCCTTGCTAGTCTAAAGGCCTTTTGAAGTTCGCCTTCCCTTAGTCCATTCACGAACGTATCTACCACTATCTCTTCCAGGAAATCGTCGGCAGCGGTAGGATAAGCCAATCGCACAATGCGAGCAACCTCTGCTTCAAATTCTTGCAGAGTCTCGCCAGTACGCTGAACTCGGCTTCGTAGTTGCGCTTTATAAACTTGTTGTAGATGCGAATCCCCATAGCGATTATCTAGTCGAGCGTATAATATCTGGTAGGAATTTTCCTGGTCTTTCGGAATCGCTCTAAGGATATCCGCCGCATCGCCCCAAAGAGCAGCCGTTAACGAAACCGCTTTTTGTTTTTCCGTCCACTGGTTGGCTTTGGCTATTGCTTCAAATTGTTTGACATAGGTTGACCAAGAACTTTTCCCATCAAAAGTAGGTAATTTAAACTTCATACCACAATTATATTCGTCTCTGACAATTTGTTCTATCGTAAAGTTTTGGACAGGCGTTCCTTCAGTATTGTTTTCTTGTTGTGAACTGACGATACCCTTTTTTACAAATAATTCCAGTTGTTGTATTTTTTTATTTACGTCGACCATTTTATCCTCAAAGGTTTTGGAGACCTCTTCAATATCTGTCCTAAGTTGCTCAATTTTTTCGTTGTTTAGACTGGCAATTTTCTCTAGTTTTTCGTCACTTTGTCTTGCAATTTCTTTTAATTCGGCTTGTAGTTGTTCCATTTTTTCATTGTTTTGGTAGGCAATTTTCTCTAATTTTTCGTCACTTTGTCTGGCAGTTTCTTCCATTTTGCCCGAAATTGCCTTAAAAAGTGTCTCCTCGGGTGAACTAAATTCAAAGTTGTCTGGCTCTTCTCCTTCTTCTTTTAGAGCATCCGCCAATCTTAACTGAAGTGAAGATTTGTTGCCCGTTGTATCTTTGTCCCGTTCCGATAATTGTTCTTTTAACTGTTTCACCGACAATTGTAACAATTTCATCGTGAATTACTAATGTCTTTAAACACTTTGCGACACGAAAATAACTTGAACTACGTAAAAGTCTTAACAAAGTCACTACCGAAACTAAAAACAATTCAATAAAGTCTTTAAACAAAAATAACTAACTTAATCTAGGTAAAAGTTTAAACTAAAGTCACTACCGAAACGAGAAACAATTCAATAAAGTCTTTAAACAAAAATAACTAACTTAAACTAGGTAAAAGTCTTAACCAAAGTCACTACCGAAACGAACACTATAGTCGCGTAACCGACACTTTAAGCACTATGGTGCAGTTTAACCCCACTTCTGACACCAATGTAACGAAATTAAAGTCAGGGTTCGATTTATTTACAATTATATTAACTAAACACTAAACTAATAAATATACAACACTAAATACAGTACAATTTATGTTAAGAATTATTTATCTGCAAAGCGCGCACTTAAATTCTCAATTCGCTTGCCCAACTCTGACCTCATCGTTGCGCGTCGCGCGATTCATATAGGGCAGACGAAGATCCAGCGAAGACTAGAAAGTGGCAGGCCACTCCCCTCTCTTCCCGCACCCAAGGTCCGTCGCTTCCTAGAGAAGTCTCGATGGATCTGGAAGATACTCGTGAGTGAGCTCTGTACCCCGTACTGGACCAGGGGCGCACGGGCTCACGCTGACCGTTTCGTTACAATATATTGTTTCGGTTCCCTAACACATAAGACAGGGCAAAAAAGTACGAATTGAAGTATGTCATCATAAACGGTATCAGTTAATAAAAAACACTGACTAATTCCCAAAAGCATCCATAGCTAAACGGATTAATGCATCTTTGTAGATAGAGATCCCAGGTTCGAGTCCTGTTGGATGTTAAATTTCTTTTTAATATCATTCCTTGTTTATGTAATTTTTAGATTTAAAAGCAAAATTTCATAAGTCTAATTGTAAATTAATTAACCAAAATTGTCACAATAAGTGATTATTTTAATTAATTATTAAGGGTTGCAATACAATAATAATTTTCTAACATACGTATTATGGAAGGCTTATTTCTGGATATTCTGGATATTATGAAAGACAAAATTGCTAAATTAATTTTTCATTTAAAAGTTTTTAAGTCTGCGTTAGCCGTTAGGAAATTTAGGGTTAAAATAAGGGAAGACAATTATGCAAATGCCTTTGTTTCTTGTCGAACGGCTACAAAAACTAAGTAAATGTTTAGTTAATGGGAGTTACATTTTGTTGGACTGCTCAATTTGTAGAAGAATTCTCCAAGAATTTACACACCATTAACGACCAACTGATAAAAGTTTTTTTTATACTTTCTTGTTAAATTTTGTTTAGAAATAAATTAATTTTCGAGATTTACGTAAATGAGAAGAGAAAGATTCTAGTTATTTAAAACGTTCTGTTAAATATGAATATTGACTGTTGGATATCTTCAACATTTCAATTTACAAGTATCCATTTTGTTTACGGTCTGGAAATGTACCTCTAAGATTAATGACAAGCGAGATCCAAGCTGTGTAAGAATAATTAAAAACTTTTCCCAAACAGTTTCTGTCCTTATACTTTCCAGGTCTTAGTTAAGTAGATAAATGATGAAAAATGTGTCAAAGTATAAATCCCTCTACTTAATCAGCAGCTGTGCCCACACGTTTATGTTCATAATTTTGAATTCAGCTATTCTACAGAGAAATTTTTCATCATTGGTTTATCTTGGAAAAATTAATTATCTCTGAGCCTGGAAAATTAAGTTAGAGGTGAATACTTAGTTAAAAAGACATGAAATATTTCGGTATTCAATTATCTCTGTTTTGTGTTAGATGGTTTGTTTTTTCCCACAACAAAATGTTTAAAATCAAAAGGTATATTTATGACTAAAAAATTTGCTTTAGGTAATCATCATTCTAGTTTCTTTAGATTATTTTAATTTTCCAATTAATCAATTGTGTGGTGTATGTACGTTAAAATTTAATACAGTCCAAGTCATCACTATTGGAATTTTACTGTGTTTACACAAAGTGTAATTTCCCGTTTCATTCAAATTTATCTAGTTCGGACGACAGACTGAATAAATTGTATTCTACATTTTTATCGTCTTGAAAAAGAAAACCGACAAATAGAGGGAAGTTTTCAGTGAATTTCGCTCAAAGCCTGTCAAGACTAAAGCCTCCAGCTTACACTTTAGAGTACACAAAAGTCTCTTATCACCGCCTTGTTATTGTGATGGCAAACTCTGTGGTGTGGTGTTATTACCTGCATACATCAGAAAGACATGTAAAAGGTAAGGCGCAAGACGTATAACTATATATCACCAGAAAAGAGACCGTTGTATTCGTTTCGAAATAAGGGTTGTAGTTTACCTTGTCTAAGCTCTACTGTCGTGAAGATTTTTCAATAAATTTGCTTAGATAAAATGGAATTTTAAAGTAATTTCAGAGTTTAATATCTTTTTTACGGGAAATTCATGGTTATTAGCTTTGCATTAATGCTAAAACTATTTTATATCGTACATAAAACGTATATAAATAAACCAAAACTATACGAAAAATCCAACAGAGATTTACTTCATAGTTAAAGAAAACTTATCTTTTTTTGGTATAAAAAAACATTCCTTGGTCTTGCCTTGTTTCTGTCGAAATGGTAGAGTGATATATGAGCCGAATGTAAGCCCTTAATTGGGGACATGACTTACTGTTTTATGTCGTTATCTCTGGGATTTTAATCTTCATCTCGTCGGTCTCGTCGTAGCTCTGTGGTCAGAGATTGAATCGGGGTGGAAAAAGAGGTGATGAGAAGACATTTGTGATATATTTCAGTTCCTGTTAGGTGCCAAATACAAGTTTTATATACAAAAACGTGTTATTTGTACAGATAGAAAGTAGGATTATCTAATACTTGGCAATCAGCTTCCAAAGTAATCTCTTTGAGGTGACATCAAGAAAAAAATATTGCTTTTTTTACACGTTTTGTGACAGCTTATTTTTGAATATGTATCCTAAACTAAATTGAATGTTAAATATTAATTTACAAATTAACGAAAATTAAATATAAGGTTTTTTTTCTACTTCGGATAGGTTTACAATATATTTTTTATGGTGTGTATTTCGTTACATTAAATAAAACTGGTGGCCTAGTTTCTGAAGTAAGTAAAGAGTAGTTTAAATTATCTATGACTTCTATAATTAATCAATTAAACCTGGTCTTTTTACGAATTTTTTCATCAACTTGGTTCAAAAAGTTGCAATAATGTTCAAGGTAATTGTTTTACCTTTTCAAAAAACTGATACCCTAACCTTTTTTGCCGATCGTTCTGATTTCACCTGTTTTGGAGCTGAAGAACCAGCTTCAGTCTACTGGAAACGGTCTTGTTTCAGTATAGGATCCTGATGTAGATCCAAGTCTCATTCATAGTTATAAAACGACGCACAAAATAATAAAATTAGCACGTGTAATAATTTAATTATCACCAAGTTTTTATCAATTGTAATTAGTGTAACCGGATTTAGATACTTACATGTATTTTTATTAACATCGTTATTAAAACAACCTCTCCAAGTTGTAAGTCTTTTTATTCTTTACTATTTGAATATATGTATACTTACTAATAATATTGTAGATCCCTGATGATGGCTGTAATATTGGCCGAAAGCTCGGAATAAACATTTGAAAGAGTACTCTGTTCATTATTTTTCCATATATATATATATATATATATATATATATATAACACCACTACTGTTCATTCTACCATCCGTGAAACACTACATCATAACATATATATATATATATATATATATATATATATATATATATATATATATATATATATTATAACATATATGAGTGTGTATGAATAATAATTTGTTTTGATATATCAATTACTATGTTATAAAATATTCCTTACCATGAATTAATGTTGAATTTAAATATAACTATTAAATAGGTAAGAATTAACTTAATGTAATTATTTTCCAATATGATTATTTAAATATGCTACCGGCTATTCCCTTATGTCAAGGTCAGAGTTCAAATATTCAACAAAACTAGATTCAAAATCAGTTAATATACAAATTTTCAATAAAATGACTGTAAAACCACACTATCCTAGACCAATGATGTTTTCTAGGCATGAATTGTATATAAATTTCCAACCTTACTAATTCAAAATGTGTCAAACTTCAAAGAAACCGTTGTTAACCCAAATATGTCTCAAATATATAAAATGAAGTATTCTGATTTGAGTTAATAAACAATTCGAATTAAACTTATCAAAAGTGAATAATAATAATCATCTAATTAATTACATAAAACAGTGAAATAAAATGTTCATCAAAATTACAAAAATCAAACACATAAAAACTCTTTATTGTAACGAGTGAAAAGTGGTTACCATTTGTACGAAGCTTCGCTCCTCTTCTGGAAAACCAGGATTCAGTTCTCAGGACAATCTACTTTCTTCCCCGGAACAGCAACGATTTCAGGAAACTTTGTAGAGATCAAACAATCAATTCCCCTTCAATCCAAACGATAAACTGCTGCAATTTCCTCTGGTAAGTGTAATTATGACTTTCTTTCTTGTTAAATATTAGTTTAATCTTCATTAACTCAATTAAAATGCAGTTATACCATATACTGCTCAACCCCCAATTGAAATATCTATTTCTTCATAAAATAATATAAGTTTCTCTTACCAATTGCTTTCTCTGGTTACCTTGTGATACTATTTATACTTTAAACTGATTTAATACTTTCTTTTATCAATATTTTCAAAAAAAACTCAAAATTTCTACGGAGCAATTTTTTTATACAACTTCCATTTCAAGAACCAGAAAACAAGAGAGTTTCTATCAAATCAACAAAAAAACAACTGACAAATTCAACAAACTTAAATCTATACATCCTTAACACCTAATCGCCTACTAATTCCTTATTTAAATAAAATTACTAACAAAATCTAATTCTTGATTCAATATTACAATTTAAAACAATGATTATTCTTTTTATTCTTATACAATTTACTAGCACTACAAACTAATAATTTTCTCTTTTTCAGAATATTTTATTTGGCATTTGAACTATTAATAAATTAGAATATGGTTGATAAATTTGTATATTTTAAAAGTAAGTAGAAGTTTTAATATTTATTTTAATTATTTGTGATATTTTTATAATTTAATTTTCTTATTTAATTATACCCTTAATTCATTTAAAAATTAATGTTTAATTACTAATGTATTGGTAATTTTCATAAGCTTTTAATTATCTACTTTTCCCATTTATCAATTTCATAATTATTGAAACTTTATATAATGTAGATTAATCCATTTTGAATCTTTAAATAAAAATCTTTGAAATGAATTTGTATTTTTTCTTTCTTATTCTATTTTCTTTTTCGTTTTTTAGGAATTATGAAGAAGATGATGATAATTAATCCCACTGTTACTGCATTTGTGCTCTGACCCGAAATAAGAAAATTTTCCTTTCTCTATTTTCCAGAAGATTTTCATTATACATTCTTATTTAATATAACATAGTAACTCATATCATCTCAATATATATATATATATATATATGCACGGTTTGTTTATAATATTTCCTTTAAAAAAATTCCAAAAGAGGTTGACCTTAAAGGCCATCCTTGAAACTTCCCGCTACATCCACACACACATCCACACATACATACAGACATACAGACACCCTCGTAAAAATAGTCAGGGGAGGTTCCAAAGACCTAAAAACGTCGAGATCCGATGAAAACTCGATTTTAGATAAACGGGGTAAAAACAATACCTTCCCGATTTAAAATTTTTTTTAATTTTTTTAGCGGGTAGTTAAAAAACATGCTATTCATAAGTTTGTTCGGTCAAATAATGGATACTTCAAAGGATTAAAAAAGTTTTCCTCCTCGTTCATTCCTAGAGTATCATATCTAAAATAAAAGAAATAAAACAATACATCTTATTTTTTACTAATTACCGTTAAACCAGTAGGAGGTCCTTAAAAGCCAAACTAAAAAGTTTTGATTCGTGGCCAGAGATTAGTTCGAGTAGTAGAAAAACGTTCCATGCTACAAAACCTGTCATAAACATACATATATTCGACAAAATTTATGACCACTTGAGCTTTGTTTTGTTCAGCCATAAAATGCATGAACTAAAGTTCAAAAGAGGGAGCCAAACCTTCTATTGACTATTAGGGATTTAGAGGAAGTATAATATGCCTTTATTAATTTCTTATTGAATTTAGTGGGGTTAGTTTTGAAAGGATTAGATATACTTAGTGCTATAATTTATAAATTCCCGTATACGACAAATATATATAATAATAATGCTCAAATATTTTAAAATAATTATTATGGTCATATAATATTCGATTTAACTTAAAATTAAAATAAAGCACACTTTTAAGTTTTGTCTTACAATCGATTATATTGTGTATAAACTTTCTAAACTCAATGTAATATTCTTTGGTCTTTGTCGGAATTTTAATCCCTTTGGGGACAATGCCGACCATTGGCGTGGAATTAAATATGTTTTATTAATTTTAATTTTTAATTTCAAAATGAAAACGGTTGTTGTATATTTTGTATCAATTTGAAAATTGTTAAATAACAAATTAATTCTTTCAAATTAAAACTTGTTAATTTTAGTTGTAAATCTTTGTGTTTTAATTCGAGACTGTCATTAATATAATTGTTATCTATTGATAATTATTGTGACGATGATGGATCTTGATCACCCGTTTCAAATGGTCGCCAAAACGCCATCTTTCTTTATATAAATATATATATTTCTTGTATTCGGTGTGTATGTGGAAAATGTTTTTTAAATTATTTTTTTGCTTATTTGTGTATTTTGACAGTAAAGTGACAATATCCTCTAATAGACATATATTGTTTAGTTCTACGAATTCCTAATAGATGACAGTTTGAGTTAATTGAAGTAATTTTATACACCTTTGACATTTAGTTTAGATAGACACCCGGTAGATGGTACTGTATTTTGATTTCTAGAGTATTCAACATTTAGACTGTAAGAAAACCCAATAGATAGTATTGAATTTCGATTCATAAATAAATAAATAAACGAAAAACTAAAAGAAAGTGGAAAATTAAAAACAGAAAAAATGCGGAAAAAAATTAAGTCAAAAAATACCTTTCTAAATCAAATAATATAACGCCACCGTAAGGTGGCGCAGTTATTATCTCATATATTTAAACGAGAAATTCTTACTATATTAAGTACTATCAAGCCCACCGTAAGGTAGTGCAGCGGATATCTAATATAAAAAATCAATAAAAAACAATGACGCTAATGTGTACTGTAATGCGGAACAAGTCTATGCGCGGTATTTAACTCATTTCGCATTTTGCAATTTTCCTCTTTGATGTTTCGTTTAATGTACCACCGCGCTTAGTAAAGGCCGTTGGCATTTCTTTACATTAATATCAAAGCAGTGCGAACCGACTTGAAAATGGGAAACTAAATACACAATGTTACCGTTACTTAAAAATGTCTTTAAGTATAAGTAATATATACAAAATTGATATCATTAGTGAAAACTGTTTAAATATAAAGAACCTAGTTAATTAATTTAAGTATATATTTTTTAAGAATATTTTCATATTATCTTTCAAAGAGTCATTGGCGAACAATTGAATAGTAAAGTAGAGACAAACATTTTCAAAATATATAAACTTAGGAATTTCCGGAAATATATCTGACAACCTAGATTCGAAAGTCGGTTCCTTTGTTGGGGTTAGGAGGCGTGGTTGTCTTGTTAAATTAATATTAGTTAAACTATAAAAGCCTGTATAATTTCCAGTTTAAATTTTTGGTTAGAATCAACTTTAGACCTTTTAGGTTATGTTTTGTCGGACACGTGTTAATTTACTTAAAACATTAACACTTAATTTTTGCCTTAATATATCCTATATATGTCCTATTTCTCTTTTTTCTACACCAGTAAACTAATGGTGTACATTTTCGTAGCAAATAAAAGGCGTATGCAATTCCGATGAAAGCCAAGCTCTTTATGTTATCTTTGATGGAGGATTAAGCCGGTAAAAAATGTTTTCTAAATATAATAAAACAGTATAACTAACTTTTACATAAATACTATCATAAAACCATATTTTGAATAAAATAATAATATATTGTAAAATACAAAAACTAGTATAAAACATTAATGTACTGTATATAATACATTTAATTATAGTTTACGTAACCAGTCCTAAAAGTGGTCTTTTACTGGACAAGTAGGCAAATTGCAGGGCGAGCCATAGGCGAGTCCAGTGAAAGCACCTTTGGGACGTATTACGTAAAATATTTTATCTACTCCTTTGACAGTAAATGCCATTTATACTCATTGTCACCATGCAGGGTAAGTAAGCTATAACGCACAGTTGTGCGTAATGAAACGTCATATTGGAATGACGTTTCATTACGCACAACTGTGCGTTATAGCTTACTTACCCTGCATGGTGACAATGAGTACAAACGACATTTACTGTCAAAGGACTAGATAACAGTACAGTACGTATGTCATATATTTTTTTAGAAATGTTAAATATTTATAATTAAAATTAAAATATTAAGTCGTAGATAAAGCATAGTACGTAACTCGAGTGGTAAGAGGTATTACGTACTCGTGTCATTACGCACTCGCCGCTACGGGGCTTCGTGCGTAACTTTTCCACTCGTACGTAATGTCCTACTTACCACTCTTGATACGTAATATACTATTTTTTTAAAACGGGCATTGTTACCATAAATTTCATATTAAAAACAATAAAACAGTTAGTTTAAGATAGCGGTGAATTGGTTTCTATGGTAAGCGAGTTTTGTAGATATCTATTTAAAACTATTTAAAACTATTTGTCATATTTTGACGTTTAGTTGAAAACGTGAAAATAGAAATTCAAAATGATGCATTTGATTGTGAAGATGAAATTATACCGGCGGAAACTTTGCTAGCTAACGGAGGTGCTGACATCATAAACTTAAAACGACATGGTGGTTGAAGTTCATCTCAAGTTGCCGAAGGTTACATTGAGGATTCAGTTCAGAACAAGATTGATATAGCTAACAAAATTCAATGCAAGCAGTTCAAAAAATCTCACATCAACGAATATTTTTGATATACCGTGCTTACAGATAAGTCATGCTAATAATAGTACGTTTAATATAACTATTCAAAAATAATGTTTATATTTGTAAACCAAACATTAACAATTGTTAAAAAAAATTGTTAAAATTTGTTAATAAAGAGTTCTTATTATAAAAATGTAAACTGATTTTCATTAAAGAGTAAATAAAAATGAGTCCGGTAAAAGCTTTTACTGGACTTGTCCGACAAAATGACATTTTCTGACCTAAAAATAAAACGGAAAGTACTAATTTCTGGCCGGTTTAAAAAAAAATATTTATTTATTCACTATTATTATTATTATCACATTCTTTAACATACACTATAGGTTTATCTGCCAAATGCTTGGTTGGTCGCATTTAAGGTGCGCATCGCGGACCAATCCCCCAATTCTAAGGTGTAAAGCAACGTATCCTTAAATGAATTGCCGGTAGTGGTTGAGAACGTCTCCTGGGGGAACCAGGCGAAATCCCTTTGTAATTAGGCTTACTCCGGCAAGCGGAGCTCTGCCGGAGTGGACCGACAATCCCTAGCTACTCATGAAAACAACCATGACAGAAAAAATAAAAAAGTAAACCAGCGGGAATACACTAAAAACAAAAAAAAAAAACAATAAAGAAGAAGTCAGGATGAAAACACTCCCTTTCTTCAGCCTCTAGGGAAACTCTCCAGGGAACAGCAATGTTGAACGCCGTCACCTTAAAATCCCGAGTGAAAACAGGCCACAAAGGGAAACCTGAGGGTAGGAAAACCCTCCAATAGGTGTCAATATTTAAAAAGCAACATCCGCTTCCCAGCTTGGGAAAACCAGGAGGGAAGACTGAACTGCACAGTCTCCAGAATTGCAAAGACTAGTAGAATACTGTCATAACAAGAAACTACCGTTACTTATAGGATGAAACGCTAATGCACACAATAACGTATGGGGAAGCATAGACACCAACAAAAGAGGTGAGCAAATCTTACAAATTAATTCCAACAAGAATCTTTTTCTACACAATATAGGGAACACCCGTCGCTCTTTGATCATAGACTTATCATGTTTAGATTAAAGTGTAATACTCTTGATCTCATACAAAAAGGAGGCAATATTCGATGCCTATGAATCAAGCTGTCCTTTTCAGAGGACTACAAAGTTAAACGACGCAATATGGTGGAAAATTTATCTGTCAAAGCTAAGATCCTAAACACGGAAGCTCTTTAATAGAGCCAAATGTAACAGAGATTGGCAGAGCTACACTCACTACCTAAAATTAACAGATCCAAATAGCTTCAGGAAATACTGCGAACAAATAGACTCTATACCTTCTGCCGCAAGGCTGCACAAAGTCCTAGCAAAAGGACGAGTAGACACAACGGCATTGCGAAAGCCAGATGGTCGCTTGCATGAAGGAAAAATTACTTTAGGAAATACGACTTATCAAACTAAAAGACCGACCATAGAAGACACTGCAATGGCAAAACACATATGCAGTGAAATCCGAAGAAGATGGGCTCAGCCATTCATAATCCCTGGAACTATAGGAATATTTCCTGCCCTACTACAACAGCAGGAGGCAATTGTTTCTTACATGATCCGAATCATTCGGAGCAGTTTTAAACTTGGATTTATACCAGAAGGGTCAGAAGCACCTTCATCTCAAAGTCAGGGAAACGGGACAACACATCCCTTAGACTAATCAGCCTTACATCGTTTGTTCTTAAAATGGCGGAAAAAGCTGTGGACAATTACATTAGAACAAAAGTCCTAGAACAGGTGCCACTACACCCTCGTCATCATGCGTATCAAGCGAGCAAATCCACGGAGACTGGCTTGATACGATTGACTGATGAAATCCAATACGATCTAAATAAGAAACAAACCTTGGTGCCCTTCTACACATAGAAGGGGCCTTTGACAATATTCCACATGAGGCTGTCTAACTGGATTATTAGTTACTTTTCCTATTTTTATTATTCATATACGTCAAATTTAATTACTTTTTCTGAAATCGCTTGGAAATGTCTAGTTTCTCGGATCAAATTCGAGCCGCAAAATACACTATTCTTGTATTTTAGTCCGTTACTGGGCAACCAGCTGTACGGGAATATTTTTTCCGTACCTGTGTACGGGAATATTTTTCCGTACATGTGTACGGGAATGATCCATAAAACGTATATAAGCAAATTCATATTTAGCGTCTTGATTTTATTTGGCAATAAATGAGTAGCAGTGTTTAGTAACTCTGGAGGCGTTTTGCACCTCTGGACATCATCGTCACTGTCCATTTTAAATATAATTTTAAATATTTTAAGCAATATGTAACTAACCGAACTGACAATTTTGTGACACTAATCAACAATGATAAACAAACAATGTCAACGAAACGGTTTCATAGAAAATAAGATGATATCAAAAACAGTTATGCATTCATAAAACTTTCTTAATTTACGATTATATTTAATGCGATTTCAGAAAAAATAGTATGTGTATCACGTAGGAAAAGCAACTTCCCGGACTCTCAATGTTTGTTGGCCTCGGCTAGACGCCTCGGCCAACAATTTACATTGTCGTCCGGGAATGTATCGCTTTTCCTACTAGATACACAATATACTATTTGTAGTAAGACTACTAGTTCAGTTCGGCACGTTTTGTGCGTTCTTTTAGGTTTTCAGAGTTCAGCCGTCACAGCGATCCACCCGCTTTATGCTTAACCAATGATAGAAAACTGCATCTAAACAAACTGCCAGCACTGATTTGGCCATAGACAATCTATTATCTCTGGATTTGGCATAATCTCGAATTTGACGTACTTTTTTCGACCGTGGTTCGGACGATAGCTACCATGTGAAGATGGTTTTTTTTTGTTTTTGGGTGATAATAAATTCCCGATTCATTAGCAGTAATAATCTGTTTTAGCAGGAGAGTTTGCATCTTTTAAATAGTTTCCGGGCATATTTTTTTAAATTTAAAGCAAAATTCGTTGATTTGATGTTTACATCATTTTTAACAATACTAAAATCTAAAAAATCAACAAAGGTTAAGTAATTTTACTTAATTGTATTTCTAATAATTTTATACTAATAGATGTGTATTCTAAGATTTCTATTTTTGATCGGCTCGTTCTGTGCGCTCTTTCAGGTTTTCGGAGTTCACACGTATATATCAACGATACAGCCGCTCTGCGCGTAACCTGCTATAAGAAAATCAGGAGTTCAAGCTTAAAGGAATCTAACCAAGCACTTAGAATCGGGATTTTGTTAGCCCATGTTTTTCGAGCAAAAAATCAACCTTGATATACTATTTATGTAGATATGTGGAAAACAATTAGATCTTTCTTTCAGCTTTGTCATGATTTTATTTTGATGAATCCAAAGATTAAAATCAACCTTTATCCTCCATTCCGAAGTAAATAAGCCACAAAGCCAAAAAGCCAGATACATTAAAACTGGCCTGCCAACTTGATTTATGATGATACATCCTTTTTGCGTTTGTGAATATATACAGCAATAATTGAAAGAGAAAATATAAATGGAAGAAAACATTCAGGTCTCATAAATAAAATGAATGAAAATGGGTCGTAAGGGTATAATATTTTAACCGAATGAAATGAACCGTATTTATATAAAATTAAATATCTTGAAATTCAAATATTTTACTTCTTAGGATTTATACCTAAATAAATAAATTTTATACTTACTGCTAAATTTAAAGGCGTTTTATAAAGTAAACAGAATTATTAAGGTCTCAAACAAACCTTGTTCTATCTGATACGCGTAATAAAAATAAATTCAGGAAAATATGTACAAAAAATTGATCTATTTTTTTCACGTAAAAGCAATCACGTTTAATCTCCAACTACTCGAAGAACTTTTATCTAAAAGATAAATAAAACAAATAGCACTTAAAGTTTGTAGCTTCAGCTTGTTCTATGAAAGTTTTGCTAAGACTCGCTGAATTTGCTATTTGTCCTACATAATAATTTATTAACCGATTTTAATATTTTATCAGCTGAAGTGAAATATGTGGGGTCTAAAAAAGTAGATTTAATCTTAGAGTTTGGTTAAATTCGTTAGTTTTATTTAAAAAAAACGGGTGTGGCAGTCAGTGGGACTGCCGGCAGAAGTTATACTTCTATAAATTTGTATGCGAATGATTTAGCAAAATCATTATATGATATCCGTGTTCAGCGACCTCAAAAACCTCCTAGTACCGAGTGCACACTCATATTGTATTGAACTTGCATAAAATTCCTGGAGACGAGGTCCGTCTTAAGCACCAGGTTTTTCGAACACCATCGCCATTATTATAATTGTATTAAGCGACTTAAAAAACCACCGAGTACCAAGTGTGCACTGATTGTACAGAATTTACATAAAACCCCAGGAGAAGAGTACCCTAGGCACCAAGTGCCGCGGAGAGTTTCGACATCATGATAATCGTGTTCAGCGACCCCAAAAACCCCGAGTACCTACATAAATTGAACCCATTTGGAATACTTACCTAGTTGTAATTTTTCTATCTATTGTCTGTTCGGAATGCACTTTTCGACTATTCTTAAAAACTCTGTTTATGTAGCCAACAACCTCAAAAGCATAGTGCAAAATATAATGCATGTGACGGTAGTTTGGACTACAATACAATACTCATTACTGAATATTATTATTAATATTATTAATATAAAATACTAAACTTTATATGTTTACTTACGTGACAGAATTATAAAAAAATCTGTCAAACACAATGTAAGACGTCACTATGATATTCCAAAACATTAGCTCAGACTGTTTTTTGTATATCTATCTCTTTTCAATGTACTGAATGTTTAAACGGTATTTAAAGGTTTTATAGTTATGACTAAACATGTGGTAAATATTTCATCTTTGTCTTTACCGACCAATATACCTTACTTTCTGTTTTTCTCTTACACCATTACATATGTAATGATTTTTCCCCTTTAACCCCACACAAATCGAGTGCATGAATAGAAGTATAACTTCAAAAATCTGTTTTAGTGATAAAAATTACTGTTTAAGAATTGTCAAGATTATTACGAGGGTGAATGTTTATATTATGAGCCTTGGCAAACCAAGTCTTACCAGACGCAATTTTAGCCATCTTACGTTTTTAATTAATAGTCAGACATTTTTAAACATAAATGTGTAAAAAACGTTATGTCATTTGAGTATATATTGTTTTGTTGAAAATCGCTTAGATATCTCTTATGAAATTTTTGAAATTTAATTTAGTATACAAACAAGAATATATTAAATGACATTAAGGTAAGGAAAAATTGAAAAATTTTGCATCCAACAGGAATCGAACGCGCAACCTTTGCCTCTACACAACAACGCTCTAACAACTAATCTATGTATGCTTAGTAATTATTTCGCTCTTTGGTCGTTAAATTCAATTTATGTCACATGTGACACTTACTCATTAAATACGTATTAAAAACTTAAATGTATTTCTAATAATATACAATATTTTTATTTAATATTAGCCTATAATACTACATATTTTGTAACAGAAACAATATCTTATACAAATTCATAAAAACTGTCTATTAATAAAAATCAACGAAACCAAATAGCAGTAAATCACCACTACGTTACATTGGCAGTCATCCGGTGTAGAACAGTTCCAAATTTCTTAGAGACGGGTTTGTAATTCTGGAACGGTTCTTGCGGAATTCGATCTGAGCTTTTTTTTGATGATATGCTACAAGGTTTCAATTGGCGATAGATCTGGGCTACTCAAAGTCTGTTATAAAGCTGGCATATTATTTTCTAATATCCAATCTTTTAGAAAGTATACAAACAAGAATATATTAAATGAGATTAAGGAGAAATTGAAAAAATGTCACTCCCAGCGAGATTCGAACTCGCAACCTTTCAAAAAATAGTTTACTAAATAATCCAATCTTTTACTTTTTTTAAAAGCATGGCAAGCGGCACCATCTTGTTGGAAGATATATTCAATATTGTTTAAATGCATTTGTTTCATTTGGGGTATTAAGTTATATTGAAGTACATGAATATACTTAGAATTCCTAATAACTTCCACAAAGTGTATGTTTTCTACTCCTTACTACTTTTTTTAAGATAGTATTTCGGAAACACTTCTTCTTTAGTTCTTATGACACGACTCCTACTTTCACCAACGCATACTTTAAATCTGGCTTAATCACTCCAATTAATGGAGTTCCATTGGTTCGAAGACCATAATTTGATTTCTGTGGCCCACGCTAGTCTGTTTTTTTTTTCTGAATCTTGGTCAGTACCCAAGGATTTCTCTTTTGTACAAAAATACTAAATATATCCCTTCCCTATATATTATAAATGTGAATGTAAGTTTGTTTGTTACGCTTTCACGCGAAAACTACTCAAAAGATCATCATGAAAATTTGTACACATATTCTTGGAGGTATTAGAATTAACATAGGATACTTTTTAATAAAAAAATCACAAAAACTAGCTTCTTCAACGCCATCTAGCGGTTCAGTAATGAAGTTCCAAGCCTGAGTATTCCACCGTGAGGTGGCGCAGTTAATATCACATATATTTAAACGAGCAATTCTTACTTAAGGTTTATTTCGCATAATATCTCATATATTTCAACAAATTCTTGCTAAATTAATAATATGACGCATCCCTTCCCTTCCCTATCCCTATCCCTATCCCTTCCCTTTCCTTATATTATAAATGTGAATGTAAGTTTGTTTGTTACGCTTTCACGCGAAAACTACTTAACCGATCATCATGAAAATTTGTATACACATTCTTGGAGGTATTAGAATTAACGTGGGATACTTTTTATTAAAAAAATCACAAAAACTAGCTTCTTCAACGCCATCTAGCGGTTCAGTAATGAAGTTCAAAGCCTGAGTATGCCACCGTGAGGTGGCGCAGTTAATATCTTATATATTTAAAGTAGCAATTACGACTTAATAAAGTACTATGGCGCCACCGTAAGGTGGCGCAGTTAATATCACATATAT
Source organism: Altica lythri (assembly GCA_964028335.1). NCBI lineage: Eukaryota > Metazoa > Arthropoda > Insecta > Coleoptera > Chrysomelidae > Altica > Altica lythri. The sequence goes on along the minus strand of CAXIIO010000685.1, from coordinate 141,011 downwards.
TTAAACGAGCAATTCTTACTTAAGGTTTATTTTGCATAATATCTCATATATTTCAACAAATTCTTGCTAAATTAAATAATATGACGTAAGGTGCCGCAGTTGCTACCTAATATATTTAATCGATAAATTACAAAATATAATCAAAAAATAGTATACAGCTGAAAATTTACGAGAAAATATGATAAAAACGATAAAATCAAACAAAAAAAAAAGGAACCCAAAATAAAATCGTAAAAATTTGAAAAAACCAAAAAATACATCTGTTATATGCGGTACGAAGTCCGCGGGGTCAGCTAGTATATATATAAATAAATACTATATACTTGAAAAAATAGAAGAAAACGGGGTAGAAGTAACAGATAAATTTGATATTGCAAATAACTTTAATAATTACTATAGTGACTTAGGACAAAACTTTGCAAATAGAATACCACCACCAGACAACTTCGAAGAACATTTGGATATCGTAAAAAGCACTATGTATTTGCACGATACAAATGAAGTTGAAATACAATATATCATAAATTCACTAAAATGTAAAAAATCACCCGGGTGGGACAACATCAGAGCTGAAACTATTAAGGAAATTAAAGATGAAATATTACAACCCTTAACTTATTTAATTAATAAAAGTTTTAATGATGAATGCTTTGCAGACTGCCTAAAAATTGGAATTATTAAACCATTACATAAAACAGGGAACAAAACAAAAGTCCAAAATTATCGACCGATATCTTTACTATCGATATTTTCAAAAATTTATGAAAAAATCCTTAAAATGAAAGTAATAAAATTTCTAAATAAACATCAAGTTATAAGTGAAAACCAATATGGATTCAGAGAAAATAAGTCGACTGAAAATGCAATACATGCTTTAATCTCTAAACTATACAATGCTTTAGATACAAAAACACCAGTAATAGGTGTCTTTGTCGACCTATCTAAAGCATTTGATACAGTAAACCATAAACGATTACTACAAAAATTGGAATATTACGGATTGCGAGGAAAGATATGTAATATATTAGAAAGCTACTTAACAAATAGAAAACAACACGTAAATATAGATGGCATTTTAAGTGATTCGAGAACAATAACTTATGGCGTCCCACAAGGCACCGTACTTGGACCTCTCCTATTTACCTTGTATATAAACAGTCTGCTGACATTTAATACAAAAGGAGACATAATCAGTTTCGCAGATGATACTGTTATAATATACAAATCAAAGAACTGGAATACGCTAAAATTAGAAATTCAAAAAGACTTTAAAAGAATCAAAAAATGGTTCCAATTAAATAAACTAACTTTAAATATTGAAAAAACTAAATATTTACCATTTACCTCCTATATAAATAACTTGCCTAATTTTGGCCCAATACATATAGATGATAACACTCAAATTCCCGAAGCATCCTCGATTAAGTACTTAGGTATTACCCTAGATCGGCATCTTAAATGGGACTTACATACTAAAAGTGTAACCAATAAACTTCGGGGACTACTACATAAATTTAAATATCTACGCGACTTTTTAGATGAAAAACAATTAAAAACCTTATATCTGTCTCTGATGCAACCACACCTCACTTACGGAATTATCGGGTGGGGCGGTGTAGCAGAGTGTCATCTAAAAAAATTATCCATAATTCAAAAATGGATAATTAAACTGATATTCAAAAAACCAGTAACTTACCCGAGCGATGCACTATTCAGAGAGAGTACATTCTTTGACATCAGACAGCTATATGCCCAAAACATACTTGTCAATATTTTTAAACAAACAGTCCAAATATCTTCTCCCCCACATAATTATTGCACTAGAGGTAAATGTATATATACTACAATCTGCTCTAAGACAATCGGTCAACGTTGTATCAATTATTTCGCACCAAGATTATACAATATGTTACCAGATAATATTAAGAATATTATTAAACTTCCTCGTTTTAAATTTTGTACAAAAAACTGGATAAGAAGTAAAAACAGATATGTCTTTAATGATTTATTTGATTTAAAGTATGTGAAATAATAATAATAAAAAAAAAAAAATGTCTTCTCCATTTAGATACTTCTCTATTTAGGTACTATGTTTTAATTCAAAAGTTCACTTTTTTTTTTATTCACTGCATTATTATTACCGTAATTTGGGGTGAAATTGATTTGCCGGGGTGAGATTGCTCACTAAATCAAAATTTTATAAATTTGAATTTACCGCCGAAAGTAGCTTTTCAACCGCTATGGTTCCAGACGTTTCTAACAGCAGTCACATGACCGATTCATGAGGCAAACGAAGATTTCGCTAAGTCTGAATTGTATGTGTAAATCAAGGCTTAATTTAATAGTAATATTGTTCTTTAAAAGTGTATTCTGCCAACTTTGACTGGTAAGTGAAAAACTATTTACATTTTTAGTGTTTTGAGAAATTAAAACAAATACTTAATGGTTTATGTATATTACGTCGGAGGCTGCTAGAATTTTGTTGGTTAGGTTCTATGTTGTTTGAATATTTATTTAGTGGGGTCAGATTGATCATGCATAAGGGGTGAGATTGATCATTCAAAAGGGGTGAGATTGATCGCGCACCAGAAGTGGGTGAGATGGATCGAACCCTAATAGGTAATTTTTATTTTGTTAATTAGATTGATTTAGCCATCAATAATACAAATAATGTTTTTTTATGAATGTTAAGCGATATTTTTGTTTCAGTAATCATGCCAAGAAAGTACCAAAGAAAATTAGGTTCACGGTCATATATGGATTATCCTCAAGCTACCATTGAAAAGGCTTTGGAAAAAATAACTGAGGGATGGTCCATTCGTCGTGCGTCCTCTGTTTTTAAAATTCCTTTTGGCACACTTCGAAATAAATTTAATGGCGTCCGTATTAGGACCAGTGGAGGTCAAACTGTTTTTACACCTGCAGAAGAAAACTCATTTATCAGAGCAGCAAATTGTTGTGGAGAATGGGGTTTCCCTTTAACAATAACTGACTTACGCTATTTAGCCAAAAACTATTTAGATAATCAAGGTCGTACGATTAATAAATTTAAATCTAATATGCCAGGCATCGACTGGGTACGATCTTTACTAGAACGACATAAACAACAAATAAGTCAAAAACTGGCAACAAACATCAAAAGATCTCGTGCTAATGTTTCAAGAGATACCATCAAAGAATACTTCAATAATTTAAGAGAAACATTGCAAGATGTTCCGGATTCTCATATTTTCAACTACGATGAGACCAATCTACAGGATGACCCTGGCAAACAAAAGATGCTGTTTCGTCGTGGAACTAAATATCCAGAGCGCATATGCAATTTCACGTAGACAGCCATTTCAGTTATGATGTGTGGATCGGCTTCTGGCGTACTTTTACCCCCCTATATTATATACAAGGCTGAGAAAATGTGGCAGCAATGGACAGAAATGGGCCCTAAAGGTGAACCTTGCTGCAAAGAAAGATGCTGTTGTGCTGGAGCGCGATATAATAGAACACATCACGGTTGGATGGATGCTCAAACTTTTACAGATTGGTTTAAAGCATCTTTTCTACCCCACGCGAAACGTTTGCCTGGGAAGAAAGTGCTAATAGGCGCCTTTCCTCACATTTCACTGAGAGTGTTCTAAGGCAATGTCAAGAAAATGATATAGCTTTTGTCTGTCTACCTAAAAATTCTACTCACTTGACCCAACCTTTAGACGTTGGTTTTTTTCGTTCATTGAAAATATCTTGGAGAGAGGTCCTAACAAAGTGGAAAAAACCCACATTCAGCAGACTGCAATTGACAAAAAAGATTTTCCGCAATTATTAGCTTCCACTTTATTAAAGAAGGATATCAAGTCAGAGAGTGCAATAAAAAAAGACTTAGTAAGTTCATTTGAAGCGACTGGCATTTTCCCTATGAATCCAGAACGAGTCCTACAGAAGATACCAGAAGAAGATGGTTCTGTACAGAATGTTCTAGTTAATTATTTACAGCAACAACGTTTTACAGCCGCTCCATCAAGACGAAATATTAAGCGCCAAAAATTATCCGTAGAACCTGGAAAAAGTGTAGTTGCAAACAATGGAGATGACGATGATTCTGACTCAGATATTGCAGAGCCGCTAACCAATGATGATTCGGATGAAGATCCACAAGATGAAACGGATGATGTGCAAGCAGAAACGGAATATTTAGAACCCGAAATCAATGACATCGCAGTTGGAGCGTTCCTGTTAGTAAAGGTTTATGGAGGATTGAGCAAAAAAAACAGCATATCGTTATGCAGCTATGGTCTAAAATATACTCGTAAATGGAGAAGGAAAAAAAGAATTTGAATTATTGGGATTGAAGAGCTTAGAAAAATAAAAAAAAAAGTTTAAAATTCAAGAAGGCGATGAATTTATAGCAGATATGTCCGATGTTATTGCTATTTTACCTAATCCAGCAGTTCAAGATTCTATCGATGGTCGCAGCGCTTATTTGTTTGAAAAAGTTGTGGACGTGTTTGAAATCATATAAAAAACTTTTCAAATTGTTTTCTATTGCTTTTTGTTTCTGTAATAACTTGATTTTTGAATGGTTTTATTATGTATTATTACATATTCGTTAGTATTGAATACCTAATAAAGTGAGAATTTCAATTATTTATACTTTTTTACCACTTATTAATTTGTTTCTTAGTATATTAACAAATGATCAATCTCGTACCTACTGAACAATCTCACCCCAAAATATTTAAACAGCTATAACTTTTGTTCTAGATGACTTCATGTAGTAGATATGGTTGAGATTGATCACTTATAAGGTTTTTCCAATACTTCTTATGTGATAAAATAAATGTGAACAATCTCACCCCAAAATGAGTGTAAGATTGTTCATTACTTTTTTGTTCCCTACAATCTACAATTTCAAATTTAAATACCGTGATTTTTAACAATTTGATTAGCTGAACCATTCCCTATATATTAAACCTTTTATGGTTTACCTTTTGTTTTATTTAAAGAAAGTATGGGCAAAAAATGATTAAATTTGATCAATTCCACCCCAAATTACGGTACTAAAGGTTTAATATTTAAGTTCATACACGCATTTATCTCGCACACAGGCATGCACTATGCCTCAGCGAGTCCTCCATGTTTATTCCTTGTATGTGTTAAATGTACTTTTACTTTAACTTAAATGTATTTATTTACACTTAAAAATGCATTGTTGTTTTATTATATTTGTATCATTTCCTGAATAAACATTATTATTATTATTATATATATATATATATATATATATATATATAAAAGGAAATTTATGGAAATGTTTCATATCAATAAAAATAAAAATACAATGAACAAAAGAAATGAAACTCAAAATTTAAATATAATTTATTGTTATCTTTTAACAGTGAATGATTGCATTAATACAAGTCAAAATACAACACAGTTAAGTATTACACAATAATTAAAAATAATTTATAAATATCAAACAACCTAAATTCAAAAATTTGACAAATTAATCAATTTCAAAAAAACGATACCTTCCAATTTAAAATATTTAAGTTTTGTGTTTATATTTTTTTATAAATGTGTTTAACAACTCAACTATATCTATTTACATTACAAACAATTTTATACTGATTCACTTTACTTGTAAGTACACATCTTTACATTTTTAAGTTTAAGCAATTTATAACCAATTTCTTTATTTATAGCCTTGAAAAAGAATTTGAAATAAATTCGAAAGCTTGGTATTTGTAAAAATAGAATCTTTCTAAAGTACCTAATTTTGGCTGCATCCCTGTAAACCCAAAAAAAAAAAAAAATTTTTTTTGATCCATTCTATAATTAATCAGCCGTTACCAAACAATTACTGCTTTATATATATATATATATATATATATATATATATATATATATATATATATATATATATATATTCGTATGAAAATAGTAGTAGTACAATAGTCATTAAATTTGAAGAATTCGTTCTATAGAGAAAATATTGTATCTGCGGAAAGTTTTTAAAGGGTGTCAGTTCTCACATTCGTGTTGGAGATTAAGGGAAAAAACCGCTGAAAAAACCTTAATCGGAGCTACTTGCTGTATATTCAAAGACTTTTGATTTGTGTGAGCCATTCAATGGCATTTTGTGTCAGTTCATGTAATTCTTGAAAACCGCCAGCAAATCTTGTAAGATGACATTCATTGACAAAATGTTCAATAATTTCTTCGGCTATATTGCAAGAGCATAATGGGCTTTCTACAACACCCCATTTAAAGAGAGTGGAATTACAGCGTCCATGACTAGTGCGTAGACGGTTCAATTTACACCAGATATTTCTAGGATGTTTGAATCCAGGTAGTGGTTTTGTTGGATCTTCTACTAAACCTCGGTTAAAAACGTTCTCACTTAACCAAATTCTTTTCCAATCTTCATCTATTGAGAAATGTTCGATACTGTTTACTAATAGCCAAAAAGGATTTCTTGATTTTAATCTATTATTTTGGTCATGGAGGTCTTGCCAGATGATGAAGTCTTCATTAAGTTGATATTTCTGCCACAATTTTTTCGCAGCTAGTTTTCTTCGTAAACTTGGTGGAGGAATGTTTGATAGAACAGGTAACCAAGGGATTGGAGTAGACTTCAACGCACCACTGATGATTCTCATTGTTGTATTTATTTGAGTGTCAATCTTGTGTACATGGACACTGTTCATCCAAACTGGGCAGCAGTATTCTGCAACAGAAAAACCAGAGCAAGAGAAGATGTACGTAATGTATGTGCGTCAGTACCCCAATTTGTACCAGATAACTTCGAAATAATGTTATTTCTGGTTTTAAACTAAAACCGAATAATAAAAAATTAATAATTTAAGCCTACCTTGTTAGTTTTTAATCCCACTTTTTGAGTAGCTCTGTATCAAGTTTATTTTGAAGACTTTTTTGAGGTTGCCTAAATCCACAGTATTTTTAATTCGTTATAATTAACACGCCGATTTCCTTTGATAATCCGTTTTAAGGCTCTTAAGCTGGTGTTGAAATAACATGGTCGACTTCCAATTTTGGCAATTTTGAGCAACAAATCCCGTTGTTTTGTACCATTTAATAATATTTTAAACAGTATACCTACACTTTTTAAATACCTACAAGTAAATATTAACTTTTCTTATTTCATCAGAAACAGTTTTACAACGAGTCATTTTTAACTGCTAAGAACAACACCAATACATTAAAAGATGATTCAAACAAACGTCAAAATCGGCTTCTTAGTAACGTAAAATATTATTATTTATTTTAAAAAACCTACCTTTATTTTATTGACATGCATTAACATACCATTTAACTTAAGTTGTCTCCATCGCGTATTTTGCAATACACAAATCATTTTGCAGACAAGACAATTTCGAAATAAAAACGCTTTATAAATAGCTGCGTCGGTTTTGTTATATTTCCCTATGGATTTAAAGAAACCAAAAATATTATATTTGAAATAAAATTTTAATAAGCCATTAAATAAATTTAGAATTAATATGTTTTGGGGCTTGGCGCCAACTTCACTTGTTGCTGGCTTTTATAACATCATGTACAATAAACTCATAAGAAAATCTCCTTAATTAATAACCGGTAATTGGGAATTTCAAGAATTAGGTACCTACTAGCTAAGAGATTTCACCACCACGGTTTTCTGTGACTATGCCAAAGCTCGATTCTGTAAATCACGATATCTAAGGGGTTCGAGGTATTTGTTTAAACTGGCTTAAATCTTACTTGGGGAATAGGAAACTAATTTGAAAATAGAAGGATTTTTTTTCTATTTGCTGATGATATAATCTGGAGCAATTCTAGTGCTGATCTGACTCTAATTTACTCTCCTTAAACGTAGATAAGAGAGTAGCTTTAAGCTATAACAAAACAAGAAATAAACAAAAATCACTTAAAAAATTGAAAAAGAGGTTGACCCTGCAGGCCATCCTTATCATCGGCTAATTTCAGACACCAAAAATATATTTTTCTGCTATTTTGAGCTCCTCGAACTCAGGAAGTTATTTTTAGTGCTTAGGTATCAATCTTTATGAGGTAAAAAAAAATTGAAAATTTATAATTTACTAACGGGTTATGCGATTTTAATGTTTAAGGAAGCAATCGACGCAGTTTTTTGAGCGCTAAAAAAGTTATTCTTGGTGCAAAATTGATTAGTCAAAGATTAACGTCAAAAGTGGTGTCAGACACGTTTATTTTACGCTGTGGAAATATTTAAATTTCTTAACGAATTAAATAGTTTCAATTCACAAAATTTACATAAATCATCACAGTAAAATCCCGCCTTTGAATACTGCTAAATTCATTTTAAAAAAAAGTTGTAGTGCAAGTGCAATTTAACCAACATTTACTGTGAGTACTTATTTAGTCACTTAAAATTCTTATCAGTGGTCAGCCTAGCAAAAAGTTATCATGCCTACGCTATCTGTCTGCTCGAATTGTTTAAAATCGGTAGGTCCTGCCGATCGTAAGCTTCAGTGCGATGGTTGTAAACGACCAATTCATATGGATTGCACCGATGTGTCTTCCGAGGATCGCGTTACGAGGCAGAAAGTACGAGGACTTTGTATTCTATGTAACTCTTGCAATTCAAACGTTGGAAACATTGCTCAAATCAAAGACCTCTTGCTCGATTTTAAAGATGATATTAATAAGAAAATGACTGAATTTGAGAATAAAATATCAGAATTAAACGGTAAATTAAATCAAATAGATCCTTTGAAATCTGCCGAAGTTACCGATAATATTGCTAACGAAGCTCTTGACCGCATAAGTCGTGCTAAGAATGTTTTAATTAGGGGTGTTCCCGAACACTCGGGCAATACCCAGTCAAAAAAGGATCACGACTCGAATAAAATTAAGTTGGTTCTAAATGCTGTCGGTTGTCAAGAAAATGCTCTGGCATTCTACAGAGTAGGAAAACCAAACCAGCGTTTCCCTCGCATGTTAAAAGTTGTAATGCCTTCAGAATACCAGGCTAAACAGATTCTAAGAAATAAATCTAAACTTCTAGAAAATAAAGACACGGAAATGTTCTCTATAATTGATGACAAGACACCTATCCAACAACAACGTCTTAAAGATCTTCGTAATGAATTGGAAACACGAAAAAGTAATGGTGAACATGACCTGACAATTAAATATATACAAGGTATTCCAAAAATATCGAAATTTCGTCAACAGCTCTAATTCCGTAAACTTCAATGACTGGTTTCTTTTTTATACTAATCTCGATTCCCTTCCTACAAAATTTAATGAATTATTATGCACTGTGCAATTGTTAAAACCACACATTATCATGATATCGGAAAGTTGGCTTAAACCAACTATTATTGACTCTGTAATCCACATAAAGGAGTACACATTATTTCGTAAAGATAAAGAACCCCGTGTTGGTGGAGGTGTCTGCTTATACCTGGCTGATGTTATTACTTCTTCTTTTTCAGTAACTGCAAGTGATATTAACATACCAGATATAGATGTCATCCATTTACGCATTGTTAAAAACTCATTTTCAATCAACCTGATCTGCTTATATCGACCACCAGATACTCAACGCGAAAATGATATCTTGTTGATCCATAAACTAGAGAAATTGTCGTCTTTTAAAAACCTTATACTAATAGGTGATTTCAACTTTCCTGAAATCGCCTGGCCAATAACATCTTTATCTGACGGTATCAGTTCTCATAATCTTTTCCAAAATTTTATTTTAAACTCCAATCTATCCCAACTTATAGAGGAACCCACCAGGTTTAGAATCAACAATCAACCGTCCACTTTGGACCTTATACTTACCAACGATGATAATTTACTAACAACACCTGAAATTAGTTCTCCGATAGGTAAATCTGACCATGTGGTTATAACAGTTCACATCCAGTTTAACGTTAATTTTTCTCCCAAATCAAGCAGCACACTTACTTATAATTTTACTGACTTTAACAAAGTTAATTCTGTTTTATCTCAATTCGATTGGCATACTGCGTTAGATTTGTCTACTGATCCTTCAACGATGTGGAATACTTTCCTTGAGATCAACAGTAAAACAATTCGTGAGAACACAACTCAACGTAATAGTTATTTATGATATGAGTGTTAAAAGTGAGGTTTTATTTTGTGAGTGAAAACGTTTGTGAAATGAGCGGAGCGAATTGAACAATTTCACGAAAAAAATAAAATCACTTTTAACACAAATACCATACAATGTTTTTTGTACAACTTCCCTATTTTGATAATGAAACGAGCGAATTTGCAATGACAATAAACCAAACCGTGTTAAAAGTAAACTAAACCGTGTTAAAAGTAAACTTGTTTACATGGCAACGTGTTAAAAGTATTTTTAACACGCTGCTATGTAAACAATCGTTTTTAACATTGTTTGCTATCATTAAAAGTGTCACTTTTAATGACAGTTGTACAAAAAATATTTAAAAATAATCTAAAACCTTGGATAAACAATCAGGCAATACGTTTAATTAAACATAAACGACATCTATGGCGAAAATATAAACAAACGAGGCTTGCTACAGACTTCACAAATCATCGCAATTTTTCTAATCGGGTCAAACTATCTCTAGATAATCTCAGACACAACTTTGAGGAATCTATTATCGCTAGTGGTAATACTAAAAGGGTTTTTAAACACATACGATCTTCATTATCATCAAAAGTCGCTATTCCTTTGCTTCTAAAGGATGATAGTAGCCTTTGCACTTCAAATCAAGAAACTTCAGAAACATTTTCGGAAGTTTTTACAGATGAACCACCCAACGATAATATGCCTGATATTTTATGCCCCCATCTCTCAACCACTCTTGACAATATTGTTTTCACAAATGAAAAAATCAAACGACATTTATTGAACCTACGCACAAACACCTCGCCCGGCTTAGATGGTCTAACACCCTACTTTCTTAAAAGATGTGCTGATGCTCTTGCAGCTCCATTATGTTTAATTATGCAATCGTCTTTCAATAACAGCTCTCTCCCCTCAAGCTGGAAAGTAGCTTCTGTCACCCCCATTTTCAAAAAGGGCAATAAGCTCGACAGCAAAAATTATCGCCCAAGAAGTTTATTACCTGTTGTCAGTAAAGTCATGGAATCCATTATTTCTGAGACTATGATGAATTTTCTGCTCACGCAAAATATTATATCCAGTCAACAACACGGATTTATTCCTGGACGGTCAACACTTACCAACTTACTTCATTGTGTTAATGACTGGACATCACTTTTGAATAATCGACAACCTATTGACATAGTATACTTAGATTTTTCCAAGGCTTTCGACCGAGTTCCCAAGCAAAGACTCCTGTACAAATTAGAACATTTTGGAATTCGAGGAAGTTTAAAACAATGGATCGAAAGCTTTCTTACCGATCGTTTTTACAAGGTTCGAGTTGGCGACGCTTTTTCTCAAGAAAGACCAGTTAAAAGTGGAGTTCCACAGGGCTCAGTACTGGCCCCCCTGCTGTTTACGGTTTACACGAGTGATCTACAATTCCACGTATCTAGTACAATATCGCATTACGCTGATGACTCCAAAATATACGGGGATCCAACTACAAGTCATCAGTCTATCCAACATGACTTGGCCTCAATACATCAGTGGTCCTCAGAGTGGTTACTTCCATTAAACACTGAAAAATAAAAATAATCCACATACTCCCTATTATATTGATGGCCAACTTTTAACAACAGTGACGTCTCACAATGATCTAGGTGTTATCGTGAACAGTGAACTATCGTGGTCGGATCACGTGCTTTCAGTGTCTAAACGTGCAAATACCAGACTTTATCTGATCAGCAAGTGTTTTTCAAAAGTTTCCTTCCAATCTTTTTGTAAATTGTATACCACCTATGTTAGACCTGTTCTTGAATATGCTGGTCCAGCTTGGTATCCGGATTTAATTCGCGACAGAACATTACTGGAAAACTTACAACGGAAAGCCACCAGATTTACTTTAGGTCGTGTAAGACCCTCATATGAAGAAAGGCTATCCATGGCCAATCTTACCACCTTTGAGCTGCGTCGGTTGCGGGGCGATCTAATTGTAGCTTTTCGAATATTAAAATATAACTTTGGTAATCTAAGTACAACTTTTACCCTAAACACAGATACAAGACTAAGAGGACACCAGTTTAAGCTAAAGAAGGAAAATGTAACTGCTAGATCAAGACAAAACTTTTTACCCAACAGAATTTTTTATGCCTGGAATAATTTAGATCAAGAAATTATCTCTTCACCAAGTGTCAATATTTTTAAAAACAGATTAGATCGTTGCGCAATATTTAATATTTAACAGTTTTTTATTAATTTTTGAGTTTAATCATTCCTTAAAGAACTTTTGTATTTTTGTGAAATTAATTTCTATTTTTTTTTTCTTTCTATCTTTTATTAATATGTCCATTAGTAGGTTATTTTTTTGTAATGTATTTTCTGTATTTTTAGGCAAAATAGGAGCCTAGCTCCTCTGCCCTTAACAATATGTAATAATAATAATAATAATAATAATAATTCTCGAAGTTATTGTAAACAACACTTTTTTCAATTTTTATTGTTTGTTATTGCAATCGAATTTAGTGTTGAATCCACGCTCCCAGAAATTATATTTATAGAAACAAAAATGAATTCCATATTAATTGGCGCCGAACGTGGGGCTTCGGCACTGATGGTAGGCGATTATTCTTTTTTTATCAGATCTCAAGCTAAAAAATTTGCTTAAATATTTTGATAGGTGTGTGATAAGATTAGTTTACAGTGTGAAATTAAGAGGGGAAAAAGATACTAAAGATACAATGTTAAAGCAACGGGTATTATCAATAGTCAGGATAGTAAGGTAGGGAATTAGAATGAGTCAGGGGAAACGTAATGGAAAATAACTTACGAACGAATCAACCGATTTTAATGTTTAAAATGGCATTCGACGTCATTTTTAAAGGTTAACAGCTGATCAGATCATGGAGTTGCAACCGCAAAAAGTTATTCTCAAGAAATATTGGTTATTTATTTCTCGGATTCTATTAAAACAAATCACAAGGTTTGTTCAGAAAGAAACAAGAATTTTGAATTTCACGGGCTACGTACATTTGATTCTCAAAATTGTTTTTCCTTATGTTGGTACTCATGTTCCTAATATATGTTGACAATATCAATCATTTTGCATTGTTAGTTTGTGTTTGATAGACAGAAAGATGTGTTTTGGTATACTCTTCGATAATCTACTATCGAACAAAATGGATCAAAAAATCTGCAATACATTTTTCGTTAAAAATGAAATAAAGTGTGCCAATGCATTCAAAACGTTGACTGGCGTTTGGTAAATCTACTATGAGTAAACCAAGAGTATAAACTCTTCAAAGAAGGCCGAGAAACCATTGATGACGATGACCGCACGTCAACAACGGATAAAAACGTCGAATCAATGAAGCAAATGGTTTTGTAAAATCGTCGAATTACTATTAGGGAAGTTGCTGAGGATGTTGGCATATTAACTGTATCATGTCATGCGATTGTATCGGATGTTTTGGGCATGAAACCTGTGGCAGCGAAGATTATTCTAAAATTGCTTAATTTTGACCAAAAACAACGTCTCATTAATATCACTGAGGAGCTGTTTAATACCGTCAACGACGATCCAGATTTTCTCAAAAGGATCATAACTGGTGACAAAGCATGGGTATATGGCTATGACATCGAGACCAAAGCCCAATCATCCCAATAGAAGCGGACAGAGGAGCCAATACCGAAAAAAGCACGTCAAGTACGGTCACATGTGAAGGTTTTGCTCACTGTTTTCTTCGATTACAATGGCGTAGTGGATCATATGTTCTTGCCACAATGCCGTACAGTCAACAAGGAATATTACCTGGAAGTTATGGACGTTTGCGCGTAACAATGCGACTTAAACGCAAGGATTTGTGGGAAAACCAGTCATTTATTTTGCACCATCATAATGTACCGGCACATTCATCACTGCTTGTTTCTGAGTTTTTGGCCAAAACAACACCGTTATCTTGCCTCAACCACCGGATTCTCCAGACTTCGCCGGTTGCGACTTGTTCCTAATACCAAAACTAAAGAGACCTAAAGAACGACGTTTTACCACAATTGAGGAGATAAAGGACGCTACGAAGAAAGAGCTGATAGCCATATCCAAAATCGACTTCCAGAAGTGCTTTGAAGATTGGAAGAAGCGCTGGCACAAGTGTGTTATATCTGAGGAGGATTACTTTGAAGGGGACAAAATAGATATTGATAAATAGATTCAAAAATTCTCGTTTTTTTAAACATACCTCATACTTCAAATTTTCAGGAGGTCTAAGTTGAGTGGAACTTTTTCGAATGCCACAAGTCTCGTTTTGATCGGTCAAGCAGTTCAAAAATAATAAGATAGTTACATACATACAAACACACACGCACATACATGATAGCTTTTTTAAAAATGTTAATTTTTTAACGCGGAATTAAAAATTGAGAAAATAATGAACAAAATATAAACCTGGGCATTTGTGTAATACAAATGGCTAATTTAATTACTAACATTACGGTTAAATTTTATCTGCGACATATATAACATTGTAGTCCTATAAATGTCGAAGTATAATACAAATAATAGACTAGTAATTTTAAATGGGACGAAATTAGTGGTAAAACAACATGGGCGAAATCGCATTTTGATTTGTATGTGGATTATAATATAATTAGTTTCATAAGTCACATTCAATACCTATTATTGAATCTTTAAATCCGTTTAATTTAACGTTAATTATAAATTTGTTATTTGTATTTCAATATAAGTTGTATGTTGTATAAACAACAAAATGTACTATTTAGAAATAAATAAATTTAAAAAATACGAGGTCTATCCAAAAAGTACCCGAAATACCTTCATATCTCCGCTCTGAAGTTTTTTCCATCATTGGTTCAGTGGCATTCTTGAAAGTAGTCTCGAATTGAAACTGAGACTCGCAGTATCGTCAAATCGTTGTCAACTCGTTGCTCCTACATTTATATGCTTTTCTTCGGCCGAAGTCCGAACAACATCCAATATGAAGGTTCTTGTTTTATTTCTTATCCCACAATTCACACCAGAAATAACCATTATTTATATCTATAACTGTAAACATGTCAAAACAGTACTCTCAAATAGTAAACCAAATGCAAATTTTTTATAATATTAGGTTTGTTCCAACTCGCGTTTTATAACCATCCCAGAATCGTTTTAGAATCAGTTAGTGCACAAGATCGTACCAAGAATCGTTCTAGGTATTAGTCTTTTATGTATATATTTATATATTACTATATATTACTGGTAAACAAAATAGGAGAAGGTACTTAATAAAAGAAGATGTGTCAAAACATGCATTCTTACAATTCTGTATTTTAAACTTTTATTTTGACTTTACAAATTAGTTATTGTTTTTCTCAATAAAATTGTATAAGTATATTAATGATGTTTTGCAAATCATTTTTCAATATACTTCTAATTCTTTCTCACAATTGTTACACACAGATTCGTATGTTCTTCTTTAATCAGCATTTTATAATATTATGGATTTTCTTTATTTCCTATAATTTTAATGAAAGTGGTTATTTTTTTTAAGTATTTAATTTTCAGTCTGTAATATTTTATTTATGTTTAATTACATTATAAATATATGATGCAATGGGCAAACTAATCCACAATAACAACCACTATCTTCACAAAGATAATGCAATATTAAAGCAGATTGCAATATCACCTACAAATTGTCCAGAGATTTAAACATTTAAAGATCTGCGATTTAAAAAAAAAACGTTTCCAGATATTTACTGCATAGAAAACTTTTTGCTTATTTTCAGGTCCTGAATGTGACCACTTATTTTTAAAGTTATACTTCTATTCATGCACTCGTTGGAACAGATTTGTGTACAGTTGAATTGAAAAAATCATTACATATGTAATGGTGTGAGTAAGAGAGAGAGACAGACACACTTATAAGGTATATTGGTTGGTAAAAACAAAGATGAAATATTTATCACATGTTATTAGTCATAACTATAAGTCCTTTGAATACCGTTTCAACATTCAGTACATTGAAAAGGGATAGATTTACAAAAAATAGTCTGAACTAATGTATGAATATCATAGTGACGGACCACATGATTATTTGACAGATTATTTTATAATTCTGTCACGTAAGTTAACATATTTAGTTTAGTATTTTATATTAATAATATTCAGTAATGAGTATTGTATTGTAGTCCAAAATACCGTCACATGGTTGCAGTATATCCTGCACTATGCTTTTGAGGTTGTTGGCTACATAAACAAAGTTTTTACGAATAGTCGAGGAAATAAAGCACCAAAACCTCCGAATTTTGTAACGTAAGATGGATCGGAATGCGTTTTTTTGCATTGCATTCGTTAAAGTATCAGGAAATTTGTCGCTATATTTTATAATGTAAAAATGGAAATTGCATTTCTGAATTCGAAAAGTACATTCCGAACAGACAATAGAGAAAACTTACAACTCGGTAACTATTGCTTAAAATGGGTTCAATTTATATACTCGGGGTTTTTGGAGTCGCTGAACACGAATATAACCATTCCGAAAGTCTCCGCGGCACTTGGTGTCTAGGGTATTTACCTCTTCTCCTTGGGTTTTATGTAAATTCTGTACGAAATCAGTGCACACTTGGTACTCGGTGGTTTTTTGAGTCGCTAAATACGATTATAATAATGGCGATGGTCTTCGAAACACCTGATGCATAAGACGGACCTCCTCTCCAGGAATTTTATGCAAATTCGATACAAAAGTGTGCACAAGGTACTAGGAGGTTTTTGGGGTCGCTTACCACAAATATCATATAATGAGTTTGCTAAATCATTCGCATACAAATTTATGAATCCATGCGCCTGGTCTAACCACTAGCGTCGCGCACTCACTCTCTGTCACTTTATTTTCAATACCTAGCATATTTAAGGTCAGGAAACTCTGATTTGCGGATTTTTTTTGCAAGCACCTTTATAAAATTAAGTACAGAAAAAAATGATCTTTAATGTGATGGAAATGAAATAAATATACGGAATAAACGAAAAGTTCAAACAAAATCATACCTGTTTACACCTGGCTGCCTAGAGGAAGCGGCTAAATGATCGGCAGCAACTGTACCTTTTTAAATCTTTCGAGTACGCTATTATAAAGTGCTGTAAGCTTTATTTCCATAAGATGTAAACGAAATTTATTTTTAAAAGTCAATTAAAAATATTTTACTTAATACTACTGGCGGGTAATTACTAATTGGCACCTTATGATAAATGAATTCTCCTACTTATGAAGTTACTTGAAAATTAAATTTTAATTGTCTACTTTATTCCTACACTAATTTGCAGTGGGATCCTACTCGTAAGACAAATAAGAGGAGAAACTGAAGCAAATTACAAAACAAAGGACTTAAAAAGTTGTAGAAATAAAAGCTACATTTGGATTATTATACATAGCAGGCGTTTTACATGGTTTAAGAATGAATTTGAAGGAGTTTTGGAGTAAAAATTGGAGTGGTTACCCTATTTTCCCAAGCATCATGGGTATACAATGCTTCCCTTTTCTTTTAGCAACTAGTGTAAGATTAGATGACATAAACACAAGAATAGAAAGTGTTAATGAAGACTAGTTAGCTGCTGTAAGAATTTTCTTTCTGACAGACCCGGACATCATTGAGTGTAATTATCTGAGGGCATCCAACGCAGGGTTAAGTCTTAAACAAAGGTTAGTTTATATATATACGTGCTTAAAGTCTGTGTAACAAGAATATTTTATTTTAGTATTTAACAATTATTACAATAAAAAATTGTTTAACGAACTTATTAAAAAATATAACTTTCTGTTTTTTCTGTTACAATTTATAGTAGTGGGCGTAATTAAAGTATAGTACATAACTTAAATTACGCGGCTCGTACGGAATTATTCCACCGTGTGTAAACTGCTGCAATAGCAGCTATCCTGAACGAATTCTAAACGAATCGATTTTTTATTTTCAATAAATAATTGGAATGAACTCGCACATACGGGTATCATTTCTAAAATAAGGACTTCCTAAATTGTTTTTCGTATTCTAAGATCATTTTCTAATTCGCGCAAAGTCAAATGGCAGTTTTCCTTAATTGTAAGTCGCACACAGGCTCGGTATTAGGTATACATCACTTTTGAAACGATTATACCACTCATTTATTTGTGTTTTTCCTGCATTCTCAATCCTCAAACGTCTTCTGCATCAGTAATTTCAGTACTATTACTTCCGAGCTTAAAGCAAAATATAAATCAAATTCGATGATCTAATGTCAATCAATAACAAAATCTGACAGAAGCAGAAAAGGCTTTGTAATCAAATACACGCTCCGTATGAACTATATATCCGTTCATACCTCACAGAGGTTGCATAAATACTCTGATGCGAAGATATAATCGCAGTTGGCATATTATTATACTTTTAGCATATATACCTACAACATCTTGATTTTTTTTAAAGACGATTAAAAACGAAATACAAATTTAAAATAAATGATTTGTTAAATAAAATAAAATTATATTTAGTTCTCAAACCAGTCTGTTACACAACAATATAGATTAAAAGTTTTGTCTTGCATTTTTCCTTTGTGTTTTTGTGTATTTTATTCCCAAAACTCTCAACTAAAGAAAGACCTTAGATGCTGTGATTGATACTTATAATAAATGAGGGTATCCTTATAATTCTCCTTTCTTCCTATAGTGGATCAAATTCAATCTAGGAAAAAAAATGACCGTTTCAAAAAAAGTGTTCTGATGAACTTTTACAACCACAAAATAGCTGTTTCCTGGATTGGTTATCAAGCTACAACGCCCTTTGTTAAATTAAATTACCCTCGAAGCGTTGTGAGACCATCAAACTTCCCTCAGCAGCTATCATCCCTTTTTGTCTCCATGATTTATTCAAGCTGGAAAGCTCGGTCTTACTTTTGGTAAAAATAATTTATATGATCGTTTTTCTTACACTTGCGTAGTTTAATTTGACCTAAATTTCTATCAAAAACTTGCATTTTGATATTTCTATTTTTTAGTTCAATTAGTTATTTAATTCAATTAGAACTCTAAAATTGAATTAAAAAAATATATTATACTAAAGAGCACACAAATTCGTTTAAGTAAGTCATTTAATGACGGGAATAGTCCAAATTAGGTTAAATTTCTTTTTCCTAGTAACTACTGATAAAAAGACAAAGTTTTAATTTAAACTTAAAACTAAGTGATCTCAAAATTATCAAACAAATTAAGGAAATTTGAAAACTAACTTTCAGAAAGCGCCTCAACTTTAATCTTTGTGATATATTTATGTTACAGTTTCCGGAACTTTACTGTATTTAAGAGTCAGGCGGGTTTTGACACCCACATCCACTTTAGCTTTAACTTCTCGAGTTATTTTTTAAATTTTATGCCGCAACAGAAACTTTCATTGATTTTATGGAAACTTGAATCATGTTGTTCAATGTTAGTCAATGTATTTTTAAGGTAAGTTATAGTATTAATAAAATTATAGTAATTTAAACATATTAACAAAAAGATGTAGTCTTTTCCCGCCTTTATTAATTTTTCATTCCTTCTACTTACGTTTGTGATGCAATCACATTTTTGTACCTAATCTTTAACAAAAATAAAAAGTGATTGTAGTCCACCGCACAGAACACTTTTTTTGAAATGATTAATACATACTTGAAACTTTGTGTATAGCTTCCTATTGACGAGTCCAACAAAGTTTGAAATTATCTAAATTTAAAACTGCGGCTTTTTCGAGCTAGAAATAAACGTAATATTTAAGCTGTCGGACAGCAAAAACGCAGCAATAAATTTGTCGGACAATGTGAGCATTTGATTTAATACTTAATTATAAACAAATTGTATAAAAATGAATTTTATATATATTATATATATATATTAAAAAACGTAACCTGGTAAATTTCGCATGTTCGAGGTTACTTCCCGATTTTAAATTTTTTTTTAATTTTTTTAGCGGGAAGTTAAAAAGTGTTGTGCGCGGTGGACTATTGAATTTATCTCCTATATTTTAGTAATTTTTTAATATATACTTACCTAGTAATTTTAATTGTTTGAGGCAATTGTCATGGAATTTTTGAAATTCGACAAACAAGAAAATAATATAAATTAATGTTTAGTTAACTAATTATTATGACATTATTAAAATTTACAAATTAGAAAAACTAGAAATGAAATTAGGAAGAACTCAAAAAAATGACAATTTCAACTAGACTGCGATCGCTACCTAAATCTTTCCTCCACAGATATATAAATATGTTAAGGGCAAGTGTAAATAAAATCACAACCTGATTAATGAATAGAACTGTTTGTATTTTATATATGTACTTTGATTAAACATTTTTGAATAAAAACCTTAAACAATTTCTAACACAAATATGACAATTAAAACAATTTGTCAACTATTCGTTTTATCCGGAGGGGTCAGGCAAAATGGATACGCCCAAGGGTAAAAACGATAATTTGATTCAGTTCAAATCAATCTTGGCATTCTCCGCAAAAGTAGCTACCAGCTCGTAAATAAGAGGTGTAGTCCTCATGAGCCCAATATTTGCACTACTTACATTGAATCCCGTCCAATGTACTCTCACCGCAGATTAAACAGTAGTAATTAAGGTTTAGACATTATATGACGGTTTATTAAAGCCTTGTTTCTTTTTTGTTTTGCTGGGACCTACTAACTCCGCTAGTTTTGACTTTTTATTATTTGCCTTTTTAAATTTTGTAGCTTAATCGGCTTTGACAGGAGAGGATAACAGTACTTCTGATTTTTTATTTTGTGTTTGCGACCAGTTTGGGTGCAACCTTAGTTGGTATCGGTCTGATTTGCAATGAAGTGTAATTCACTACATACTTTGGATGATTTATTTCCTCCGAATTAGCTGATCCTTCTTCCGGTACAAAAAGGGACAGAGTAGAATCAGGCAAAGATGTAATAAATATTTCGGTAATTGGCTGTGCTAAAGAATCAAGTATTTCCCCCGTCGAGACACTGACGCAATTTGGTCTAAAATCGTCTCAGTCGTCGTTGCTACTACCGTAGAATCATTAAAAATCTAGTCGATCATAGTTGATGATGCACCATTGTAAGAACTGTTGGCTATTGTTAACGAAACAACATTAACAGAACGTTTAGTCGAAGTGGACGGCGAATCATGAAAAGGACGATCTGATACAATCGAAGTAGCGCAATCTTCTTATTTCCGCTAATTGCATTCTGAACTGATGCACCTTTGGTAAACGCTTTTCCAAAAAGTTTCGCCATATCATATTTGTTTACAATTCGACTTAGGTGCATTTTTTTAAAGGTGTTTGATTCTTGCTCAAAATATTTTTTTAGGGGTCCATATACAGCCACATCTATGGGATGCATTCGATCAGTCGTGTGTCGTACAGTGTGTGGTACGGTACAAAAAAGCGACGTGATTTTTGCTAGCAAATTCCAAAGGTGAATAATATTTATGAGACTCCTGATTTTTCAGCATCAGTACCTGATTATTAAGCATTAGTCATATTGATCCACTTTCACAAAAAAATTCAGAAAATCCAAAAAAAGCTTCGCCATATATCCAACAGTTGTCCTGTAAACCTGATGGAATTATCTAAAAGTCATATTCTTGCATGCCTGTACGAGCAAATATGAAACAAAAGACATAAAAAAGTGCCACCTGCATTACAGCAGCATATGACAGTGGTTAATTGACCCGTTTCTGCACTGCATATTACTCCGACTTGTCTTTTATCTTTAATAGACGATACCTTGGTTGGTTTAGTTGTACTGCTCTTTATTCAAGTCCTGTATGTATTATATATTATAAGTAGCGTCAAAATTGTATTTTTTTTATCAGGTTCTAATAGTTATTATAAAACCAATCATCCTGTGGTTTATTGAAGCCTCTTGTTCTTACCAAAGATTTCGGCTCCGGCGGTCTTAAGACATTTTTGGCTGTTGGGGCTTAAAACCTAAAAGACATAACCTCGAAAATGCGAAATTTACGGTTACGTTTTTTAATATATATTATATGTATATATATATATATATATATATATATATATATATATATATATATATATATAATTCATCATTTTTACACAATTTGTTTATAATTAAGTATTAAATCAAATGCTCACATTGTCCGACAAATTTATTGCTGCGTTTTTGCTGTCCGACAGCTTAAAAATTTCGTTTATTTCTAGCTCGAAAAAGCAGCAGTTTAAAATTTAGATAATTTCAACCTTTGTTGGACTCGTCAATAGGAAGCTATACACAAAGTTTCAAGAATGTATTAATCATTTCGAAAAAAGGGTTGTGCACGGTGGACTATACCGACAACGTGGAGAACTGGTGAAAAATCGGTTTTCGAAAATACGGGTGAAACCAATAACCCGATTTTTTTAAAAATTTTCAATTTTTAACGCCTAAAAAAACACCAAAAATTGGTAACGTGAAATGAAAAAAATAAATTATTGATTGTTAGATGGTAAGAAGTTCGCAGGGTCAGCTAGTTTATTTAATAAAAGAGATTATTAATCAAGTTGATATTTAAAACATCAGTTTTAGACATTTATAGAATTCTGATTGAAAATGACGGTACTGGAGCTCTTTGTGACAAATTATGTTAAGGCATACCGAGGGGCGGTAAATAAATGATGAATGTATAACTGTGAATGATAAATGGAAAGCGAAAGCTTAGTGAACCTAAAAACATATAAATTTAGGTAAACAAACAAGTCTAAATAGTCTAAAAAAGCACATTTTAAAACGAATTTTATAGTCCACACTTAAAAATAAGAAAAATTCGAAAATAACGTAAACAAAAGCTGTATAAATATACTTTGTTCTCAATAAAATTCAGACAACAATTTTGTTTGTATACATCACGCAGATGTCGTAAACGACATTCGAGTTTCTTTGAAAAGATTTTACAGAAAAAAAATTACACGCACCACTCAAATTTATCAACATTATCAATAAAGAAGGCACGCGATAAGCACCTTCATTTTGTCATTTAAAAATTCAACCCTTCTGACTGATCAAAAATCACGATTTTCTGCGATCTTCCTTCCTATAACTTTCAAGGGTGGAACGGCAAGTCAGGAGAAAAACGTGCCTGTCACCAGCAAGCCGGTGGGGCCACCGATCCAAAAAATAATGGTCGTGGCTATTGAATCCCACAACCGGAAAAATAAGTGAAACAATAACAGAATTTTTTATAATTTATACATACCCATGTAGATTATTGAACAGTAGATTTAGTTGAAAATAAAAAAATCTTCAAAGGAAATTATACTATTCAAGTAAAACAAGAAGATGAAGAAATGGTAAAATAAAATACGTTCCTTTATATAAAACAAACGGCACTCCGGCAAGAACACAAGACAAGAAGCATAGCTTTCTCAACGCTTTGAAGTACGTAATTATAAAACACATGCAATCACTTATAATCAGTTGCAATCACTTATAATCAGTTGCAATCATTTGCGTTCACTAGAAATGATTTTTAATAACTTGTTATTACTTGCAATTACTTAGGATCACTTGCCATTAATTGAGATTGTTTGGAAATAATTTATATCATTTATAATGGCTTGTGATTACATGCAGTCACTTACTTGTGATCATTTTGAATCACTTGCAATCACTCGTAATTACCTACAATCTCTTGTAATCAATTGTGACCACTTGCAATAATTTTTCATCACTAAAGCTGGATTCTTGCGACTCGTATTTTTATTTGTCAATTGCCGAAATTTGCGTTTTACCATAGTCTGTCAGTAAATTGCGACAAGTCAAAGGAATCGCCAGTGTGGCGTACACTTGACAAGTCTATATTAGTCTATATTTCTGTGGGCATTCACACGATGCGTTCAAACATTGATCTTTTAGGCCGCTACTACTATTTATTCCGTATTTAGAGGCCAGTGGAAAAGGTCCACGCCGCTACAGAAGCTTTGATGACATTTTCAGGACGACCGCTATTCATCGTAGCTACATTGGCTACTGGGGTATCTGTTAGATGTTACCGTTGTGAACAAAATATATTGTTCGACTTGCCAAGTACACCACTTGTTAGAGTCTGGATTTAAAATTATTTGTAATCATTTGCGTTAACTTGAATTTACTTATGATTGCTTGTAATCATGCTATGAAATATTATTTGACGGACTATACGTACGTATAGTGACGGGTGTAACGTCACATTTCGGACTTACGCCACTTACTTCAAAATAAAAAATATAGGATTCAACAATTTCACAGTTTGCTTTTGCTAAAATTTTTATATTCATTTACACTTTTTCTAAACCTATATTTTCAGTGAATTTATATTTGAAAACATAAGTTGACTCTTTACTATTAACAATTAATTAATTGGAAAAGTTTTTAACAAATTGGTTGATTAGTCACCATCAAAAATAAATGGCTAACGATTCGAAAACATGAAAATATAAAAACAGTATCAGAAAAGAATTCTCCAGTCGGAATGTCATGCACTTCTCTAGGAACTGTTGGTGACAGGCAAAGATTTTTCTTTAACGGGTCGATGACTGTGGCTTTCCGCCCGTGAACATTTTCGTTATTGCTTTTCTTAAGACTACAATTGAAAATATATAGTTAAGAGAGTATTAAATGAAATAAACAGTTCTTAGTAGGTCTCATTTCTTTGTTTGACTTTGTGTTGTATTTTAAATATCAATGATAATAAACACAACACTACTAATACAATTCCATCTATCAGATCTGAAAAATTAATTATGAAAGAGTAAGAATCGAATATGAAAATAATGTTTTATGTTCGTTTTTTTAACAAACATTAATAAAAGTAATGATAGAACTTCCTAATTATTCTAGCAAAATATGCAGGCAGATCTGGTGAGAAAAACTGTATATATAACATCAGAAAAAAACAAAAAATAATCTTTAGAACATCCATAAAGGTGAGTATAAACAGCATCAGCCACAGGATTTTAATAGGAATTATCTGCAGGTCGTTTAGAAAATGCGGGTAAATTGTTAAAACCGCAAATAACGGCGTTCTCGTTGCCATACAAAAGATTGTATGCTCCATTATTATACAAAAGAGTGTCGGCCGTCGGGGGTTGCGGGGACTAAATTTGGTGAAAACGTGCGTTATCTGAACTTCAACTTCCAACCCGCTCCCACGTATTGGTTTTCGGTTCGGTTTAAAATTACCCACACATGTGATCGCACTAGTGGTGAGATTATCAATTTTCTTTAAATAGAGGTTAAAAGAAAGGGAAGTATATACTTAAAAAGTTTAGAAAACACTTGTTATCGAACATTTATTAAACCAATTTGTATTGTACTGGTTGGTTGAAAAGTTTTGAAAGCAAGGATGAAAAAATGTGGATTCTTTATTGAAATTGTTTTTTTATTCAATATAGTCTCATTTAGCTTGAAAACACTTATTCCAATGATTCTCCAGTAATTTTATACCATTTCCGGACGCTCTGCAAAATATTGTTCCACGGCTGCAAGAGCTTCTTCATTCGAGGAAAACGCTTTCCACGAAGGAATTGTTTTAAGTTTTTTAAGAGACAATAGTCGAAAGAAGACAAATTTGGTAAATAAAGTAGGTGTTTAAGCAATTCGTACTTTAATTCTTTCAATTAAGCCATTGTCAACAAATTTCTGAACACGTGCATTATCTTGATGAAAAATGATTTTCTTCTAATAACCGAGTCTTTTTTTAAGGTTTTTTTATCCAAATGGTCCAAAAGGTTACAATAATATTCAACGTTAATTCCTTTACCTTTTTCAAGATAATAACCTTTAATGCCGATATTGCCGATCGTTCTGACTTCACCTGCTTTTGGAGCTGAAGACCAGCTTCAGTCCACTGTAAACGTTTTTTATTCAGATAAGGATCATGACGGTCCCGTCAATAGTTATAAAACAACGCACAAAATCGGTTTTGTTCTGCTTAAAACGCTCCAAATTGCGCTGAGAAATTTAATGCTTTTTG
This sequence comes from Altica lythri, assembly GCA_964028335.1. Lineage (NCBI taxonomy): Eukaryota > Metazoa > Arthropoda > Insecta > Coleoptera > Chrysomelidae > Altica > Altica lythri. The sequence goes on along the minus strand of CAXIIO010000685.1, from coordinate 114,930 downwards.
ATACTAACTTTCCGAAAGGCTTTTCCATATTTAGTTCTGCGTGTAAAATATGGAGTACCCGTTGATCTGAGATGCTATGGTATCAGCAATTGTATGCTTAGTCAAACTTGGATTCTTACAAACAATATTAGAGACTTGCTCAATGATATCCGGTGTGGTTGCAGTTTTACTTGGATCATTTTCGACGCTTGTACGAGTACGTTTAAACTCTAAAACCCATCGATCCACAGTTGTAAATGAAAGAGCAGATTGAATTTCTTTTGCTGATAAACCTTCAAAAATAAGGAATTTTATCACTGCACGATATTCAGTTTTTTCCATTGTAACGAAAAACACTGACACGTCAACTTCAAATGGCTTGTAAATAAAGAATGAACTGACAACTCAAAATATAATTTTTTGTGTGGAAGAAGAAATATTAAAATAGCGTATAAATTTTGATTACTCTACTGGTTAATAGGTGTCACTTTAAAAACTTTTCCACAAACCACTACAAATATAACAACATACGACTTTCGCGAAATATTTGAGAATGAAGTACTTATTAATAGAAATGTACAGAGATAATTTTACAGCAACTGATAACTCAATAGTTGCTTGGAAAAATATTTGTTCGAGAAACAGTTTTAAAGTATAATTTTTAAAGAATATTTCATCAAAAGAAAAAGTTTGCATTTTTCGTATCCTTTTAATCAAACTGCTTTAGGAATTGATAAGTTTCAACTTGTAACAAAAGATCTTTGTTAACTGAAGTCCTTATATTGTTTTAAAGATAATTTATTATCTTTATACAGCAGGTTATTAGTTATTAGAATAAACTTCAGAAATTTATCACATAACTTAGTCAATTGTTTTATCCATAATAGGTTGGTTATATTGAACAAGTTTGCTGAAATCCAATTATTACTTACTACTTACTTACTGTTATTTACGATAGAAAATAGTTATCGTGCTTTAAAATTAAATTAAGAATAATTTGACTTATCATTTAATATCTTATTCCGGCTATATGTTATGTATGATGTTGCATAACATTTCGAAGGACTACCATATTGATATATTTAAGTATACAGTAGTACTTATCTTTAATATTAGTTGTTTTTTATGTAGGCGGATTTTTTGTTTTTAAATTTTTATTTTAGTGAGATAAATACTGAAAATGATTGTGTTGCAAATTTTGGAATGGTGATAGACGTAACTACGGAGGAAGTGAAGAGTGCATTAAAGACTATAAAGAATGAAAAGGTGGTAGGAGCAGATGGGATACCAGCAGAAGTATAAAAGGTGCTTGGTGAGGATGGAGTAGATATTTTGTTGGGGGGAAGACCGGGTAATGGGAATCAGCGGGCAATGGTAGTCACCAACATATCTTTAAAATTATAACCGTTAGTAATACGTTTACTGCCATCTACGCTTCTATTTATCACCCTGCTAGCGCTGCGAGCGTTCCCTGCCAATATGGCGACAACCTAAAGAATGAGATGTGTGTATAGTTTTTTCAACTCGCCGATGTAAATTTCTCCGGACACAAAATAAACGGTAAGTATTCTAATTATTGATCTACTAGTATGTGAATTTTTTATGCCTTTACTCGTACATTTAGTGTAACGATTTCATACTTAAATCCCAAGAATTACTTATCTACATTTTGTGTTTATTTTTATTTCTTCATAAAATACTTGTGGGTAATGGGAATCGGGTGACCCCCATTGCCCGCTAGTGATCACAATTTCCCGCAGTATGAAGGCATAATATAATTTTGTTTTTCTGCTTTTAGATGCCGAAAGTACGAGTTAGAACTACCACAAAAGCTTCCTGGTCAACAAAAACTTTGAATAAAGCGTTGAAACTTGTTCAAGAAGATGGGTTTTCTATACGAAAAGCGGCTAAGATCTCGAATATTCCATTCTCGAGCCTACAAAAAAGATTAAATAAAAAAAATAATTTAGCACCACGTCTAGGACGCCTAACTGTGTTTAGCGCTGATCAAGAAAAGCAATTGGCTGACTTGATAAAGAAGATGGCAAGTATTTTTTATGGGTGCACAGGTATAGAAATAAGAAAAGTGGCATTTGAATATGCCGAAAACTTAAACCTAAAACACAACTTTAATAAGTTTTCGAAAATAGCTGGTCGTGACTGGTTAATATCGTTTATGGTAAGAAACAATATATCTATCAGAAAACCAGAAGCCACCAGCATAAATAGAATCACTGCATTTAATAAATCAGAGGTGCAGCTATTTTATTAGCTGCTGGGCGAATTAATGACGAAACATCAATTTCTCGCCAAAAACATATACAACCGTGATGAAATGGGCATTACTACTGTCCAACCCCCCGAAAAAATACTAGCTACTAAAGGACAGAGGAAGTGGGTTCGATTACAAGCTGGGAGAGAGGAAAGAACATTACATTAATCTGTGCAATGAACGCTGCTGGTGGATTTATCCCACCTATGTTTATTTTTCCTCGGAAAAGGCTAAGTCCACTTCTTGAAAAGGATGGACCAGCAGGGGCTATTTATAAGTGCTCAGATAACGGCTGGATTAATGAGCAGCTCTTTTTTGAATGGCTGTCGCATTTTAAATATCACGCTAAACCTTTAGCTGAAGAACCTGTTTTGCTGATTCTAGATAATCATTCAAGCCACATTTCACTTCCTGTTTATGAATTTTGCAAACGGAATCACATCCATATGCTCTCTCTACCTCCGCATACCTCCCACAAGATGCAACCTCTTGACGTTTCGTTTTTTGGACCACTTAAAGGGGCATATAAAAAGGAGTGCGACTTGTACCTACATGAAAAGTCACCTCGCAGAAAAGATCACACTTTATAAAGTAGCATCCTTATTGCGAAAGGCATTTAATAACGTTGCATCGATTAGTAAAGGAGAGTCGGGATTTCGAGCTACAGGTATTTATCCGATGAATCCTGACGTATTTTGTGATGAAGATTTTTTACCAGCCGAATTACTCCTATCAGAAACAACTGTTATTCAAAACATTAATGATATAATTGCAATTAATAGCTCAGCGCCAGGTCAAGAACCCTCTTTAGTACCTAGCACATCAATGCACGTTGATTTACCGCTACCAACTACACCACCAAGAACTTCTAGCGCCGTTGATTGTTCAGCTCCTGGTCCATCATGGGAAAGTGTTTCATCTGGTCAAGTATATTCACCGGTCTCTGGCACATCAAAGCAAGTCTCTAGTCTTCATATTGTGTCAAAATTAATTAAGTTACCAGAAAAAACAAATAACCAAAATACTAGAAAAAGTCGCCAGAAGCAGCATGCTAAAATTTTAACATCTACACCAATAAAAGAAAACTTGATGGAAAAAGAGCAAAAGAAAAGTAAAACCATCTGCCCAGTCAAGGATAAGAGAAAAGGAAAAAATAAAACTAAGGACAAGGATCAAGGAAAGAAGACTAAAGCGCCGAAGCAGGGAACTGAAAGAGTAAAGAGGAAGATTCTCCAGGAATCAAATGATACATCCGTTTCAGACGTGGCGACTGATGAGTTATGCCAAGACGATGAGCTAGATGATGCTGATGGCGCAGAAAATACGTGCCTAATTTGCAATGAATTCGGCCGAAATAATGAGGTTTGGTACAGGTGTACCTCATGTGGTTTATGGGCTCACGCAGATTGTACCGGGTGGGAGTCAGCCAAGAGTTATGTTTGCGATTTATGTTAGATTTTTGTATGATCCCAATTGCCCACAAGGTGACTACAATTACCCTTACCTCAGTGTAATGGGAATATTTTAATATTTGCCAGAAATCATTATTAAAGTGATGAATATTGATCTCAAATGTTAGTTAATTAGTTATATTTTCTTATTTAACGGTTGCAATAAAGATTTTGTTTAATTTTATTAATTTATTTCAATTATTGCTTAAGTGATCCCCATTACCCCTTTCTACCCGACCTGATAAGAAAAATACCAAGTTAGTGGAGGAAAACTGTATTTGTTCCATCTTCTGAAAAAAATGATATGCGCAAGAATGTGCTAACTGTAGAGGCATTCTTTTGAAAATTTGGGAGACAATAGTGGAGAAGATGAGAGGAAAGACGAGAATACGTGAAATGCAACTTGGATTTATTCTTGGAAGAGGAACGACTGATGCTGTTTTTGCTATGAGAAGAATGATAAAGAGATATCGTGAAATGCAGCGTGATATCATCGCTGATTTTATAGACTTAGAGAAAGCGTATGACCAAGTGTCGAGACAAGAAGTGTGGAAAAGTATGCGAGTGAAAGATGTGCCAGAAAAGTATGTCCAATTAGTGCAAGAGATGTATAAGGGAACAAAAAGGGTAATATAAAGCAGTGTTGAGGTTACGTAAGGATTTAAGGTGCATATGAATATTTTTATTAATAATACCAAGCTTAGTTTTGTAAATACAGCTAAAAATTTGGGCGTTATAATTGATAATAATCTAAGGTTTAAAGAAGACCCCAAAAAAAAATTTTTCAAAAAACTTTTTATTCATTAAAAATGTTTTATTCAAACAGACATATTTTAAACACTAATTTAAGGCGTAATCTGTGTGAATCTTTAGTGCTCTCAAATTTTACATACTGTGACTTTGTATACGGTTTTTGTTTAGAATTGTAAAGTAGGAATAAAATTCAATGAGTACAAAATGCCTGTGTGCGTTTTGTTTATAATATAAGAAAAAGGAAACACATTTCGCAATATTACAAAAAAATTAAGTGGCTGAAAATGGACTCTCGTATTAATTTACATTTTTGCACTTTCCTTATTAAAATCGTAAATTCTCATGAAGCTCCTCCTTTAATCCGTGAACGTTTAACTTCCAGAAATACTGTTCACAATCGTAATATTCGTAACAACAAAATATTAACTATGCCTCACCATCAGAGTGCCATGTTTCAACGAAGTTTCTCATATAATGCGGTCAAACATTACAATAATTTACCAGTAGAATTTCTTCGGCTAAATACTTTTAATTTTAAAGTTAGGTATAATAGTTATTTATGAAACAGTTCGTGAAGTATGCTTTTTGCGCCCGCACGCGATGTTTAGAGCACGAGCGAAGCGAGTGCTATATATCGCGTAAGTGCGCAAAAAGCACTTCACGCACAGTTTCATACAATATTTTATCTACGATAAACAAATAAAAAATAATTACAAATTCAAATTTAAAAATTTAAACTACAGCACTGCCAGGATAACTTTTGTTGAAATTTAATGCTCTCATAGCAACACCATGACAACGCGAATGCTAAGGATATTTGATTATATGAAGGTGTGTCAAAAACAGTGCGAAAAAGTAAATCCCATTTAAAATTCATTGTTACTTCACGCACACTTTCAATGCTTCACGCACTGCTGTCTATAATGACAGTTTTCACGAACTAAAAATTGATACATAATATGAGGTAGAGTAGATAAATAGTTATTTATTATACAAGGGAAAAAAGTATTAGATTTTAGCTCGAGGTTGTGTTGTCTCCCGACGCGAAGCGGAGGGAGACAAAAAACCGAGAGCTAAAATCTAATATTTTTCCCGTGTATAATACACTATTTTTTTCTGTGACGACGATTTAATATTTTAAATAAAATCAGAAAATTACTGATGCAAAATTTGAATTTTAAAACTAGTAGGCTTTTGTCCTTATAGTGACAATTAGACCTGCGTTATCAATCAACTATCTGTCAAGGAAACCTTTATTTATGTGTATATATCCGGGAAAAAAGTACTCACTTTTTTCCCATGGTAAAAAAGTAATAATTTCATAAAAAGTGACGTTTTGTGACCCGTGAACAGAGATAAAATGTCAAACTTTTTTCTCGTCGCAGAAAAAAAGTATTTATTGAATTTGTACGATATATAATCCTTTTTTTCATTTTAACTTTCTAAGAACTTTGTTTATTTTTTTTGTCTATTTGTAATTTTAATTGTTTGTATTATAAAATATATGAATATTTAAGATTTTTGTAATCCTATGCACCATTTAAATGATTTTCTTTAATATCTTTCTGTCTTTGACTGGTTCAGTAGAGTAGCTCTAAGCTAGACTGCGCCAGGCATTGACATGACAATAAAAAAATTATTATGTATTTCATCTCATTGTATTTTTTCAATAAAGACATTTATTATTATTATTATTATCATATAGGGCTTCACCAGTGGTCAGTACTGAGCCCCTATTTGTTGGGTATGGTGATAGATGTTATGGTTATAAAGGGCTAAAAGAAGTTAAAGCCCCATCGAATATGATGTATGCGGATGATATTGTGATTGTAGGTTTTGTAAAAGAGAGACTGGAACTTAAAAAATGAAAAAATGCGCTTGAAAGTTGAGGATTAATAATAGTTAATGAGATAAAGTCTGAGTATTTGACAACAAAAGAAACGAATGTATCTGCAGGACCAAGTACTGTGTGCTGTCAGCTGTCCAAAATATCTAGGGTCTGTGCTAGAAAAGAATCAGATAAATAATAGAATTAAGTGTGGATGGATAAACTGAAGAAGAAGTAGTGGAGTTTTGTGTGACAGAAAGGTGAGTACAAAACTGAAAGGTTGACAAGAGAATTGCGTTAATGTATATCTCAGAAACCTAGTTAATAAGATAAAAGCAAGAGAGAAAGTTAGAAGTTGGCGGAGATGGAGATGTTGTGTGATGTAGATTAATAAGAAGTGATAGATCAAAAAATAAGAGAGAAAAGAGTAGACTGAAAATGGAACAGCTGAGCAAGAAAATCCAGGAAAATAGCATGAGATGGTTTGATTATGTAGAGAGGAGAAATGAAAATAATGTGCGTAAAAGAGTAGGTGAATGTGAGATTGGGGGTAAGAAAAATACAGAAAATGAGATAAATGGATACAATAAATAAGAACCTAAAAAAAATGGGAAAAAAGATGCATTGATAAGAAATTAATGAAGGCAAACGCCGGCCCCAATAGAAATAGAGTTAAACAAATAATTATTATAATTCATTTCAAGCACCGGTTTTAAAAGTGAAAGAGCAAAGTCCATATTTTAAATTTCTCATTGTATTATTTTTGTTAATGTAACGGTAATAATAATCATGATAAAGTATTTCGAAATCTTTGTGGTGAGCCCTTAAATTTGATACTCATATTGTAGTATAGTGTCACACAGCCGCAATATTATTTAAATTCGTTCAGCGGTTCTGGAGATATGAGGAAATAACACATACATACATACAAGATACGAGCGAAAAATATAACCCTTCCTTGCAGTCAAGTAAAAATCGTTCAAAACTATTTAAATGATACATACTGCTTTTGAAAATAAAACACGATAAAAGATTTTCAAAAGTGGATACAAATTTAAAAATACTACATCCGTAAGGAGTTGATTTAAAAATTGCTCAGAGCAGAGCTAAAAAATCACTCATTAATGGTAACAATGTGCTTATAAAGATTATTTATTCTAATGCATCCCGTCCAAATTACAGCCGAAAAGAAAACGTCAAATTCAAAGCAATTTCACATCAGTGCTGATTGTTTGTTTGGAAATATAGATTTCTGAGTTACGCCCAAAGCGGCAGGATTGCTAAGACTTATGAAGCGAAACGTAACTAGTTTTTTATCTAGAAAGTCATTGAATTTGATGTGTATGAATGATACAAAAAACAGATTTTTAAAAAATGCCCTCTTCCCTCTCTATACAAATGCTGTTATAACATACCTACAAAGGATCTAAAAAATCTGAAATCAGCGTTTAAGTATCATTAAAAACAAAACTTGCTTTAACATTCATAAAACCAATCTGAACTACCAAATAATAGGGTATGTATAATGTATGTATAGGTACTTTGTTTATTATTGTGTGTTAGTTTGTAGCTCATCAGCAGAAAATTCATCAATCTTGCTTTCAAGAAAAAGTTGTAACTTATTTTTTTCTTAATGTGCTAACTTCGATAGAGAATGTTGTTTTTTGTTTTTTTTTTAGATAATAGGTATTACCTCAGGGTTTATTTATTATCAGTTTAACTGCCAAAAACTCTCTTTTGTAGTAATAACTTTACTGTATAGTTTTTTTAAGATTTATATGGTAGTACCAACTTTGATCGTGTTATTACTAGCAAATAAACGAATTTATTATTATTTTTATAATCACTTATTATAATACATATCAACTTAATAGACCACGTATCACTTCAAGTTTAGTACTAGAATGTCACCAATCTCTAACTGAGGCCAGCCATAATAACATGGTCACTCTCAGCTGGATCAAAGGACATGGGAACTTTAAAGGCAACCGCATTGCGAACAATTTAGCAAGGAGGGCTGCGGCTACAAATATGTTAGCCCTCGCCCATCTACCAAGCTCACATTATCCGCTGTCGTGGACCTTATCAAACAGCACTCTTACCAAAACTTTATACAGTGCTGGGATGAAACTACGAACTGTAAAGTGGCCAGGGAGTTGTTACCTCATCCTGGCGAGGAAACAGCAAAAAAATTTAAGGCATTGACCAAAAAATCTCCGAACAGCTGTGAAAATCTTAACAGGTCACTGCCAATTACGACAACATCTCTTTAGGATAAAATTAGCAGAATCGTCGCAATGTAGAGGCTGCGAACAAAAAAAGGGAACAGTAAAACATATAATGTATGACTGTTCTGCTTTTTCTGAAATTAGAAAATCCGTGTTTGGCGAGTACTGGCTTGCATCAGCCGATGTCAGAGAGATCCTCCTCAGTAGCCTCATCACTTATTTTAAATCTCTAGGCCTGGTGACAGTCTGAGGTGAGAATATCCCTACACACGGAGGATGCACAATGGGTCATATGTGACCTCAGTACTGGCAGAGCACTAGTTCGCCCCTCTCCAAATTTCCAGATCCAGAGATTGATTATCATCAAAAGGAAAAAAATTAAGGTAGTATGCGCTTTTATTGCAGTGTTTAAGTAATGAAACCAAAAAAAAGTCCGCATTTAGCAAAGAAAACAATGACACTTTCGTTTTTGAGAAAGTTAAATTCATTGAATTAAAGTTTGAATTGCTCCCTCACGCACCCTATTCACCAGATTTAGCTTTCTTCGATTATTTTCTATTTTCTTAAAAAAATGGCTTAATAAAAAAAATGCTAATGTAAAGGCGGTTGATAGTTATTTTAAGCAACCTGATAGTTTTCACCATAAATATTATATTGATCGGAGCTATTAAACATCGCTGTGTATCGAGCTAAAAGTGGACTATGTTAAAAAATAATGTTACATCTTTTCAAAATTGTTGTGTTTTCTTTGTTAGACCGGGTACTTTTGGAAGTACTCTTGTATGAGCGTATATACAAATATTTTATATCAATATCTCTAATAAAACCGAACGTAGACGTATGGGTTTTGAATCCCTAAATATCGTCTTCTTTCTATTTTCTTTCAAATAAACTGAATATCATTGAATGCTTTTCAGAAGTAGAGATAGCATATCTATATTCAAACACAAATGATAAACATAAAACGGTATATATAGGTATAATTACGTAAGAGAAAAACTTCTACAGAAAAAAATGTAATTATTATAATGGACAGCAAATTTTGTTAATTGGAAAGCAGCGTGCGTTACTGTATAATTGTAACTGAAAAAGGTACAGATAATGATTTCCTTTGTTTCCGGAGTTGTTGCCATAGTGAGATAATAACTTGAGTGCTTTCTTCAAATAAAGGTATTCAGCTTTTTGTATCTTAAAGAAACTTTATATTAGGACAGTTTTATTAAAAGTATCTTTATGGGCTTATAAAAAATATGTTTCTTTATATTCTTTAGTCCTCTTAGAGATTAGAGATAATTTCATATCTTTACGTTTGATATAAAAAATAATTAAAACAGAAAATAAATGAATATTGATACTTGAAATAAATAATTTAAAAAATTATGTGTGAATGTGCATAAATTGTTAAAATATAAATAACTTTATTAAACTAACCAACTAATTAATTTATTGTTTTTTGTAAAATAAAGGACTTACTAAAAAAACAATATTCCGTTCTATGTTCTAAAACTCATTTTAGTGAGAAACGCAAACATTTTATAGCAAATTTTAGTCAAAGGAAATATGATAACGTTTTATTGAAAAGCTGACAGTGGTATTCTATATCTCTCTTGAGATTTTGTAAAGGCTGCTTTCACACTTAATAAATAATTACGCCATTCTTTATAATGCGTTTGATGTTTTGAATTGAATTAAATTTCCAAGTACATAATGCTTTAAGAATTGTCTTCTTGAATTTAATTAAAGATGTTTTTAATTATATAGTAAAAGTAAAATAAATTGTTTGTTTAAATTTTATTTTATTTTTAAATCCATTAATCATTTTTACATTTTCTGTTATGTATTTATTAGAACAAACATTTATTATAATCTGTGTTTCGTAGAGAAATACACTCTGATATCGGTATTAAGTAGTTAGTTTTACAGCAGTGAAAATCGCCCGGATGATTCTTGGAGAAAGTTGGCTGTTGTCCAGTACCGAAAGGCGCCGGAAAATATGGATCGATACTAGAGTTACAACTGGTTCAGGAAATTTGGGGTCATATCTCTGGTCACGACAAATACAATACATTACTAGCTACATAAATATAATCTGTCAGTTGGAAAATCTGAAACAAATGGAGATTGTTTGTTTGTAGATCCCCATATTTGTTTTCTAGAAAAGGAGTATTTAATCACATAAAAGTATTTTAAGTAGTATTATAATAATAATATGCGTTTTAAACATAAGGTTTTAAATTTAAAAGTGAGTTTAAAAAATAATTTGAAAAATGTACCTCGATAGAACCAGGAACCGCCGATGTTCTACCATCTGATCTGACACGAAATAATTGGAGTGAAACGTGACTGGTACTCTTATTTAGAGGGTTCCATAGCAAAATTAGCAAATTCTGTATAGGTTTATGAATTTTATACACAACAATCTTTGTATCAGAATAAGACTCCGCGATTATTTCACAACTTTATACCATGGAGTTTTAGAGATGTTAATAATAACAAATATATTTTTTTTTTATTAAACAATCGCTCTCGTAAGAAGCTATGTTCAATTTCAAATAGTTTCCTATTAATACAATCAGGTGCAAACAGTTTGATTGAGATGGGTTTTGTGGTCACAAAAAAAAATTGTGGCACTCCGGAAATGACCAAAGCATAGCTTTCGTAACATTTATATAACTATGAACAGTATGCAATCCCATCTCTTGAATTTACTTGCAATTTGTTGAAATCAGTCATGAAAATGAAAATCACTTGTGATCATCACTTGTGATCATCACTTGTGATCATCACTTGTGATCATCACTTGTGATTAGTGGTAATCACTCGTGATTACTTGAAATCACTTGTGATTAATTTAAATCAATAATAATTCAAATTTTTTTAAATTTAAAAATGTTTTATTGTTTAGCTTACAAATTATTTCTTAGAATTAAATAAGTAATATATTTTATTTCCCTAAACCCTGCTATAGGACTTAGTGTCCTTTTCAGGGTAGTGCTACAGTTTACTGTTTCCTGCTTTTTATTATAGGAGTTGTCCGTGGCAACTTTATCCTGTTTAAGAAAGACCATTTAGCAAGTTCTTCCTGAAACAGCCTATTTCTAGACTGAGACAGGTCGAACTTGGGTCGAGGGAAACCACAGAAAACCTCGGCCTACTTTCTGTACAATTAGTTCCTAATGTATTTATTTTATTATTTATAATATATATTTAGAGTATTTTAATTATCTTAGAGCTAGTGGGGCCTCTTCTAGATGGTCCTGGAGCTCCTCTGGAAGTAGCTGCCCTGCAGCTTGGAGTAGCCTCAGCTGGGGAAGCGGAAGTTTCCTTCGAGGTTTCCTCTGGATGGCTCTGTGACCTCCGTTCCAAGGGGTTCGGAGAGTATCCTCAGCCCGGGTGTTGGGGCCTTGCAGGGTCCTGGTGGCATACCTCCGTTGGAGTTCCTGTAACCGAAGAGGAATTGGTGTCGTATTTTTGTAGTTTGTGTGAATATATGTGAGATGGGAAGGGTGCCAAGGAGGGAGGAATTGGCACTTTCGTAGGATTTTCCGCTCAGTTGCGGCCTGGCGGTTTTTCTTTTGGGAAGAGAGGGTAATGAATGGTACAGCCCTATAATCGACTATAGGTCGAATGTATGCGTTGTGAGTGTGGAGTAAAGTGCTAGGTTGACATCTTTCAAACCGTCCACATAACGCTCCAAGGAGAGAGGCTCGTTTCCTCATTTTATCGAGGGTGCGTTTGACTTCGGATTCCCAGTTGAGGATGCGCGTAAAGCGCACTTCCAAGTAGTCAATCTCGTCCATTACTACGAGTCTCTCACCCCAGAGAGTTAGGTTGATATTGTCACATACGATGAGAGCGCAGTTTTGCCCTAGATATTAATTTATTAGTTTATATTTTACTGTATTGTTTTGTATTACATTTTACCAGGTCAAAGTCATTGCGTTAGATCTCAACACGTGTTTAAATAGTTAAATTTTTATTCTCACGTAGAATATGAATTGGCTATAAAAGCAAGTTGTTGAGGTCGGACACGGGGAGTTCGGAGTCTAAGGTTGTCTGTAAGTGTCACCCTTCGGGGTGTCCCTAAAACAGACCCTTGGGTCTGGGCCGTTGTGACTCTTGACTTATTTTCGTGAGTAAGTGTGACATGCCACCATGTAGGTTATTTGGTAAGATTAGTTAAGATCATTGTATTTAGTTAGTCATTATTCATATTTTAATTATTCATTGTTATTGCTTGTTTCTTTGTTAATATATTTGTTGTTTGTTTGCTGTTGTTTATCTCATCTTCCCCTTGGTTCGTTTTCTGCCTTCAGCAGGATACCTAACCAGGGGGTGGATAACCACGACCTGGGTGGGAAGTGCCTTCAGTAAGCTACCCCTCATCCCTAAACACTAAGGCACATTTTCCTTAAATCTCCCCAGGCGTGACATGGTGGAGGTGCCGTCGTTTTTCTATATTCTAGAGATTAGAAATTTAGTATTTTTTATTTTAATATGGAATCTGTTACATTGGGTATAAATTTTATTTAACTTGTTTGAAAATTGTTATATAATTTTTTAAATCTTTATTAGTTTGGTATTTAAGGTTTCTATGGTATTACTTAAAAGGATTTGTTTATTGTGCTAGTAAAATCGGTAGTTGTTATAGAGATCAAGATCTAGAAAGAAGCGGAAGGGAAAACAATTTTTTTTTTTGATTATTTAATATTCTTGTTTTAAGAAAAAGGATAGAATCAAAAATTTTTAAGGTAGTATTTGACTTCTAGATTTAAGGTATTTAGTTTCCTTTTTTAGATTTACGAAGTTCTGCTGAAAGACAGCAGAAAATTGAGTGTGCAGGAAGCACGGAAAAGTTTTTTTTTTGAAGCAAAGCACCAAGATGAGCAGTTGAGGGTTCCTGCTAGTATTTTTTTGATATAATTATTTCTGTTGAGGGTCAGCAGAAAAGTTTGTGTGCAAAGTGTACACAAAGATTTGGTGTTGATGGTGATGGTCTCTGCTAAAGGAGAGCGGAAATGTTTAAAGTGCACATGAAGCACAAATTATAGGTGACTATATCACCAAGAAAAGCAGATGATGGTTCCTGCCAATGATATTGGATGAGTTTTTTTTTTAGGTATAATGATGTCTGCTGAGGGACAGCAGATAAATTGGTGTGCAGGGTGCACATTGTTTTATAATTGAGTTTGATAATGTCTGCGGGGAGATAGCAGGCGAGTTTGTGCGCAGTGCGCATATAGTATTGTATATTTGGGGCGAGAGGTTCGCCCAAGAGTTTTATATACCATGGTCCCACAAAGAGGATTGGGACAATATGTGAAGATTTAAATATAACACTCCTCACTGACGAGTGTCAAAAAAAAGGGGAAACTAATGTGGTATGGTGTTCCTGTACGAAGTCAAATACCCGTACGGTATAAGTTCAGATTTGACTTTAATGTAAAGAATAGTAATTCCCTAATGCCCTTTCTAGACATATTCTAATAGTAGTTGTTTTTGTATGTTTTAGGACCGAGTTATTGTTTTGATGTTTAAATGTTTAACGTTTTCCCCACATCTACTCAAGGAAGACGCGATCCAGGAGATGCTTGCTCGGCACCAGAATTCTAGAGAGGAAGGGTCCTTCATCCTGAGTATGGTATGGGTCTTGTCTCAACAAGTAAAGAAGGTCTCCGTCGAGGTATGGAAATAGTTAGCGTCGATACTTCTATCGCAGTAATAGCAGATCTTCCCAATGAATGGTAGCCATAGGTGGGAAGACTGTAAATGTATGGTTTAAATGTATTAAAAGCGAATGAAGTAATGGAGTACTGTCTGATGTTGACCATGGGCCTCGAAAGATGGAGCAACAGATAATGGTTGGTTTCTAAAGTGGTTGCAGACAGACCAACATACCAAAAAGGGATCCGTCTAGCCAGCGGTGGACCTGGCGGTTTCTAGACGAGGGCAAGACAGGACAGTCTCCAAGAAGAGCAGATTCTGATAGAAGTGTGGCGGATTATTAATTTTGTAAAACTCAGTCCTATACATACACCCCTGTAAGCCAGAGCCGAGCAAAGCCAGGGGCTGGCTTTAAGGGAAGGGGGGGCATGTCACATACGATGAAAACGCAGTTTTGCCCTAGATATTAATTTATTAGTTTATATTTTACTGTATTGTTTTGTATTACATTTTACCAGGTCAAAGTCATTGCGTTAGATCTCAACACGTGTTTAAATAGTTAAATTTTTATTCTCACGTAGAATATGAATTGGCTATAAAAGCAAGTTGTTGAGGTCGGACACGGGGAGTTCGGAGTCTAAGGTTGTCTGTAAGTGTGACCCTTCGGGGTGTCCCTAAAACAGACCCTTGGGTCTGGGCCGTTGTGACTCTTGACTTATTTTCGTGAGTAAGTGTGACATGCCACCATGTAGGTTATTTGGTAAGATTAGTTAAGATCATTGTATTTAGTTAGTCATTATTCATATTTTAATTATTCATTGTTATTGCTTGTTTCTTTGTTAATATATTTGTTGTTTGTTTGCTGTTGTTTATCTCATCTTCCCCTTGGTTAGTTTTCTGCCTTCAGCAGGATACCTAACCAGGGGGTGAATAACCACGACCTGGGTGGGAAGTGCCTTCAGTAAGCTACCCCTCATCCTTAAACACTAAGGCACATTTTCCTTAAATCCCCCCAGGCGTGACAATATTGTCAAAGGATTGATTTGGTCTACGGCCGTAGGAAGGGTGGCGAAAGATTATGGTTTGGGTTTTTTTTGGATTGATTGATACCCTCCATTTTCTGCACCAGTCTGTATACTTATTCAGTAAACGTTGGGTTTGGGTGTTTAGAGCGCCGTAGTTTTGGCGGACGTGTATAGAGCTGTGTCGTCAGCATAAAGTTGAATATTTTTGATGTTTGGGACGTCGTGAGTGTAGATAAGATAGAAAAGGGGGGAAAGTATGGAGCCTTGGGGAACTCCTGCTTGTGGCGAAAAAGGGTTGGACAGAGATTGGCCTACTTTGACGCGAATTGTTCGGTCGGAAAGGTAGGAGTTGATAAGTTTTATTATTTGTATTGGAAGTTCGATGTCATGTAACTGCGAATGTGTGCAGCTCATTTATGGGGTTTTGTGTGGAGTGGAAGGGTCTAAATCCATGTTGAAATGGTGGGATAGTAGAGTTTAGTTCTAGGTAATCTCAGATTTTTGAGCAGTAGTTCGAAGAGTTTGCCCAGCACGTTAATGAGTGATATGGGTCTGTAGGATTCTGTGAGAGTCTGGTCTTTTCCTGGTTTTACTTGAAATCACTTGCAATCACGCTGTGAATTATTATTTGACTTAACAGACCTATGACGTTACATATCGTGACTGTCATGTCGGGACGTAACCTTTTGGAGTTCATACGTCTCATCATTCCAGTCGCGTATCCCGCCAGAATGCTATGTTTTTAAAACATTTTGGTGGCTAGATAGAAGCATTAAAGTATAAATTGAACACTCTCAGTTTATACAAAAAGAAACTATTTATTTTTAGAGCTATACCTACAGCCTACAGCCGAAGTTAATAATTATGGTCCATTACAACAGAACTTAAACTTAGACTAACAAATATACAAATTAGTGGTAAAATCTATCAGATTTCGCTTTAATGAAAATTATTCTGGTGACTCAAATCTTTCTTGCCTACGGTTTTTTGACAACAACTTTAGCTGTTTTTAAAGCAGGAAGAGCTACCTTTGCTTAACATATTACAAAGACCAGCATTTTAAATATCATGTTAGAATTTACCAATAATAATATTTCTTTTAAATAATATGGGTTTTTTACACCTATACTAAGTTTACATTTAGCTTTCATTGCGGTATTAATTAACAAGGCTGTATTTTTTTCAAATAAAGCGTTTTCTGCTGTCTCTCTTTCTCAGGCTTTATTCTCTAGAATAATGCTTTATGTCGTTTGTCTACGTGTTCATATCTTGCTGCTTCGTCTAGCAGATTACTACATTTACTTCCACGAGCAAGTTGCTTCTATACTTTATTTCCAGGTCCCAAATAGTTGTAATTGGGATAATATAGCTCACACGGTAGATTTGCAGTTTATGAAAAACTTATGAAAAATGACCTTTACAACTATTAAAAAATTCAAATTTTGTGAACTGTGGATTCCAAGGCAAAGTTTAAATAAAAAACCGTGGGATAACAAGTTTCAAAAAATTTTATGACGTTTTTTTTTATAAAACTCCAGGAGAAGACGAAGATACCGGGCACGAGGTACCTCATGGAGGATCCTCGACAACATATTTGTATTCAGCGACCTTAAAAACCCTCCAAATTAAAAAATTGAACACATTTTCATAAATATTTTCCGAATTGTTAATTTTTCTTTTTTTATGCAGAGAGAATGTATTTTTAACCTGCAATAATGCAATTTTTATTTGTACCCTATCGCCTAGGGTGAAAAAGTTACCTGAAGGATCACTCTCGTTAAAAATTGTTTCATGCCACCAAAGCTCTCGGTTTGCATTACGGTCTTGCATTGTTGTCGCTCACCAGCAGTGTTGCCAACCTAAAATATCTGAAATTTAAAAAAGTGTTCTTAAAAAAAGGTATGTTTAAATAAAGTTACAAAAAAGTTAAATAAATATGAAAGAAAACTATAACGGGATATCCGTAGATTACTTCCTAAATCGGTAGATCTACCGAAAATTGGCATCGCTGCTTAGCAGTTCTCACAAAATTTCACAAAAAACTTCGCCAAACCGGAGCGAAATGTGGATCAAAGAACTTCAAAGTGAAAGATCCTACTATTCCATTCTAGTGTTATATGGTAGTAGATCTTCAGCCTGGAATGCAAAAAGTTCTTATTAAAGTATATTTTAACAATATATCTTTGAACCTATTTCTGTAATACATTTATAATATAAATGTATATCTTATACTGTAAAGAGCAGTATATATATTCAGATATGCTATTTAATATGATTTTAACTGTCTGTGGTGTTATTTATAAGACCATAATAACCATTTCTGTATTTTGTGTATAAGGTTCGAAGTTTCATGTTCAATAAATCAAAACTGGTGTGTGGATGAGACACGCATTCATCCCTTGGATACTTATAAAGGCATTTAAATTATGCGATGATCCTCCAGGACTGTAATGAGTAACGTTAAACAATGTCAAAACTATTTTTGATTTTAGTTAAAATAGGAAAAGTTGGAAATATTATAACCGCTTTTGTACAGAAAAGTTTTTTAATATTCTCGTATATTATAATCTACCATCATAATTCCAGCAATTACAAATACTTTAAAGGAAATTAATTTTTTTAAACAAGGTAAAATCATACAATATATATATATATATATATATATATATATATATATATATATATATATATATATATATATACAGTAACAAAGGAATATAGCAGTACTTAACCTTAATAAAACTCTTTAGAGTTTTAATCCAAGCTTTCTAAAAGCATTTAATTCATCGTAAGGGAGGTCTCTGTGAGGTTACAACGTTTGATGTTTATATAAAATTAACGTTAACTTTAAAAACAGCAAATATTAAAGCAGAAAATTAAAATATTATAAAATTCAAAATTAATATTATCAAGATATTTAGGTAAGTGTTTTTTATAAAAAACAAAACACGATCAACTTTTTAAAAAATTGAGATAGTGAGTTAAGTTTTTTCTTCATATACATAATACATAATTTTAATAAGATTACTAATCTTTTTTAAGTTTGCAATTATCTCAATAAACAACGGAGATATGCGATTTTAAGAGTTGAGCAAGTTGAGGTTTTGTCAATATTCCTTTTTCTCTTACATTTATCTTTATATATATATATATATATATATATATATATATATATATATATATATATATATATATATATATATATATATATATATATATACGAATAATGGTACTAGTGACTGGTTCAATATAACGTGAAGTTAATTGTGAAGTTGCAGTCAACGTTATGGCCAAGGTAAGTAAAGAAAACTCTTTGATTTCAGTCAAGCTTTCGAATTTATTTAATTCTTCTTCAGGACATCTGTGGTGAAGAACAATTTTTTTATAATAAAAAAATTATAGTTACAAATGTGATAACTTACTAATCGTGAGGTTATAAGAGAAACTACGAATTCCGTTTGACAACATTACACTAATAAAATATTTTAAAATTAAGGTACATCACTATTAAAATACATAAAAATATATTTATTTACACCATAAAACTTATTATTTTGTTATTTTTAGTATGGAGGTTTGTCTTTAAATCGTTGAATTTTAATGTGTCTTCAGTTTCTTTTTTTATATATGTGTGTTTTTTATAAATGGTTTTTATTTTAACACAGTAGGAGAGTAAAACATTTTAATGATTTATTTATTTAGATTTTATTATTATATCAAGTAAAATTCTGTAGTTATGAAATGCGGGATTTTAATTTCAAAAATTTTATTTTAATTTTAAAATATTTTATTTGTGTAATGTTGTCAAACGGAATTCGTCGCTTCTTTTATAACCTCACGATTAGTAAGTTATCACATTTGTAACTATAATTTTTTTATTATAAAAAAATTGTTCTTCACCACAGATGTCCTGAAGAAGAATTAAATAAATTCGAAAGCTTGACTGAAATCAAAGAGTTTTCTTTACTTACCTTGGCCATAACGTTGACTGCAACTCCACAATTGACTTCACGTTATATATATATATATATATATATATATATATATATATATATATGAATAATGGTATAGTGACTGGTTCAATATAACGTGAAGTCAATAGTGGAGTTGCAGTCAATGTTATGGCCAATGTAAATGAAGAAAACTCTTTTATTTTTGTCAAGCTTTCGAATTTATTTAATTCTTTTTCAGGACATCTATAATAGTGAAGAAAAAATTTTTTATATAATGTTTTATATGTGATAACTTACTAATACGTGAGGTTATGAAAAAAGCTGCGAATTCTGTTTGATAAAATTAAAGTAAATCATATTATTAAAATACATAAAAACATATACGTTTAAAACTTATTATTTGATTGACTTTTAATATGTCTTCAATTTCTTTTTTATATATGTATGTTTTTTTATGTATCTATGGTATTTATTTTAACACAGTAGGAAAGCAAAACATTGTAATGATTAATTTATTTAGATTTTATTATTATATCAAGTAACTTACTATATTCGTGAAAGAGTTTATATAGGAGAAACATGCAGAACTGTACACAGCAGGAACATCTCTCATAAAAGTGATATTAGAAATAATAAAATTAATGCTTGTGCACTAACAGAACATGCAGTCAAAAATAATCATAATTTTAAATTTGAAGAAACAAAAATTTTAGAAAGAGAAAGGAACCATAAAAAAGATTATTCTTAGAAATGACACACATTGATAAAAGGCAAACATGTATTAATAGAAAATCAGATATAGAAGGGCTGAGTAACATTTATTGTTACATTCTATCATTTCAAAAATAAATATAAAGAAATTTAACATATACATTTAACTTATAAATATAAAAAAACTTTTAATAAATTAAAACAAAATTACAAACATAAAGATTAATATAATATTAAAATAAACAAAAATAAAAACATAAAAAATAACAACTTTCATTAAATTTAACATTTAATAAAAAAAATTTTTTTATAAAAAATTTTTGAAATTAAAGTTCTGTATTTCACGAATATAGTAAGTTACTTGATATAATAATAAAATCTAAATAAATTAATCATTACAATGTTTTGCTTTCCTACTGTGTTAAAATAAATACCATAGATACATAAAAAAACATACATATATAAAAAAGAAATTGAAGACATATTAAAAGTCAATCAAATAATAAGTTTTAAACGTATATGTTTTTATGTATTTTAATAATATGATTTACTTTAATTTTATCAAACAGAATTCGCAGCTTTTTTCATAACCTCACGTATTAGTAAGTTATCACATATAAAACATTATAAAAAAAATTTTTATTATATAAAAAATTTTTTCTTCACTATAGATGTCCTGAAAAAGAATTAAATAAATTCGAAAGCTTGACAAAAATAAAAAAGTTTTCTTCATTTACATTGGCCATAACATTGACTGCAACTCCACTATTGACTTCACGTTATATATATATATATATAGATTTGTAGTCAATATTGGGCCTTAATCAAAGAAAACTCTTTAAAGTATAGTTAAGCTTTCGAATTCTATTTAACTCTTTTATTCTACAATATTAAAAAAAATTGGGAAATACAAATATTTTTTTATAAAAATAAAAATACAAACTTACTCGGCGTGAGGTTATCATTGTAGCAAATTTTACAACAGCACATTAAAAATTGATATGAAAATTACAGTTTACAAATTATAATTTTTTTTTTATAGAAATATACAAAACCATATCACAGTCCACTGTACTTTTTTTTTATTTTTTAAGTGAGAAAATTCACCACAAAACCAAATAGTAAATCTAAATGGGACAAAGACTCCATATTTAGGCTAAACCAAAATGCCATAAAGTGGTATACAGACGGCTCCACGACAGAAAAAGAAATTGGAGCAGGGGTTTTTGGATCTAGAGCCAAATACTTAGAAAGCCTGGGAGCATACTCGAGCATTTTTCAAGCGAAAATACGTGCCATTCAAAGATGTGTAGAATTTAATATCGAAAGGAACTACATTAGACAAAAGATTGTACGCATGTCAGATAGTCAAGCAGCCATCAAAGCTCTGAACAAAAAATCAGTTCAAAGATGGTCTGGGAATGACTAGGCAAACTAAATTAACTAGGACAAAAGAACACTGTTATTCTTTATGAGTTCCAGGAAACAAAGGAGTAAAAGGAAACGAAACAGCAGATAAGCTAGCAGAAAAAAGAACTGAAACCCCATATCTGGGATCAGAACCATCCTGTGGAATCAGCAGTGTTACAATCTTAGAAAAACTAAGGAAAAAAATGGATAGCGAAAAATCCAAGCACTGGAATGATCTAGAAGAACTAAGACAACCGAAGAAGCTTCTGGGAAACTATAACCAGAAGAAATCGTTTAGTTGTCTAAACCTCAGTAAAACAACCGCCGTATTAAAACGGTAATATTAACCAGGCACTGCCGACTAAGAAGACTCATAAAGTAACTAGGACTGGTAGATGAAGCAGAGTGTAGATTCTCCGAGGAAGACGACAAAAACTTAATACACATACTCTCATTGAATTACATAATTTTAGGGTCAGAGACCTAGGATCATACGGAATATAAAAGAAATCTACCTAACTTTTGAAGCCCAACGTATCCTAAACTTTCTAAGAAAGATTGGACTCGAAGAGCTGCTATAAGTCTGAGGAAAAATTATAGCAAGAAAAGTGGGACACAAAAGATCTTATAGGTCGCAGGTGTATCTGTCACCCCTAATTACGCTCATACGATCAGACTTCCGATACATTAAACAAAATTATTCACAAGTTTTGTAACAAAAGCTAATTATTATTTAGTTAAGTATTACAATAAAATTAATAGTGTAAAGCATTTTATATCATCCTGTCCAGTAAATAAAGTTCCCTATAATCAATTCGGCGCCGGTAAGTAAAACATTACGGTATCATGTACTGTAATGTGTTGCCTAGCAACTCTGCTCTCATTGCTTAAGGGAAGGGAAGACAATTACTTTTATTTTTTGACATTTAAATACACTATAATGACTATAAAATAAAAATAAAATAATTAAGTACTTACTTTTTATTTAATTTTAATTTAAAACACGAATTAACAATTAATACAAACATTTTAAAATATTTGACAGTAACTGACAGTAAGGTATTTTGACGTAACTAGTCAAGTTACGAACTATTTTTAAAATTTTTATGAATTTATTAATTTATAAAAACAAAATGAAATAAAATATATTACGATACATGGTCGTTAGGTGTTATTACAGTATTCGTTTTTATTTCCAGACTCGGCTCCTACGGCGTCGCCTCGTCCGTAAACTAACTCGTACTGTAATAAGTCACCTACCGACCTTTTAACGTATAATACTATTGTTGTCCTTTTTTAACAACCCGCACGATTACATATACCTGCGCATCTATATATACCTGTATCTTTGTAATAATAAGCCAGCCCTGCGTTGATGTGACGAATACGTAAGTATTTTTTTCTTACTTGGAAGACACTTTTTTTGTCGTTTTTTCTACATTTGTGGTTCAAAACATCCTTTAAGAAAATGAAAATAAATAATGTTGGGGTAAGAATATTTCTCAATTACATATTATACGTTTTTGATAGTAGACAATTTTGTTTTTTTTTTGGATCTATTGATTAATGATAGATTTATCAAACCTACCTTTTTTTTTTTAACAACCTGAACATTGGGTAGCATTTATGATCTGTGATTTTAATATACGGCCCTGCTCATATTTTAAGGGGATACGATCAGAGGAAATTCCTGGTAGAAATACTGGAAATAACCGTCTCGTTATCGAGTCAAGCATTGTATTAAAGACAAAACTGTGAGGGTGTGCGATAATCGTGTGCTTGATAGTTGAAAATCTAGAGGTGTTACAACAGCGTAAAAACGCTGAGAATTTCAGTTTCACTTATGTAATATTTACCCAGCTTTTGACACGAGAGAAATTGTAGGGTGATCAGAAAGTAAGTGGCAATATGAATATTCAACAGTAAACAATGCAGATTGTAATAGGATATGACATCAGAAAACTACTCTTTATCTTCTAATAGCACACATCTACCTACCTTTAAACAGAACATTCTCCTTACAATTTCCACTAATTTTAGACACAAAAAAGGTCTCTTTGCTGCTGTTTTAAGCTCCTCGAGCTCTGTTGTATCTTGTAATGTAAATATAAAATGTTAAATATATAGTTTTTGTAATTTGTGAAATTAACATTTATTGGCGAGTTTTGGATGATGTCTCTCGCTCGTTCCAAAAACGAAATACTTCTTCAAATTAAGAAGACATATTATTTGTTAATCAATTTAGTAGCAAATATAACAAGCTTAAAATGGAATTTTTTGTAGTAAAAAAAGGTTTTAAAAAAGCTTATTAACTAACTAACGCGTTAAGCGGTTATGACTCTCGAGGCGGCAACCACCGCAGTTTTTTTGTGTGCTAAAAATATTATTATAGTATTGGGTTAGTTAAAAAATCTTAAATTTATTGTGAAAATACATTTTTTTCTAAATATTTTTACAACAATATCACACGAACGAATCAACAGATTTTTTATTCTCAAATTTTGGATTTTTTTAAAATTTTTCGAAATCTACTTTTACAAATAACTTCAAAATCGCAGGCGGTTTAAGATGTGTGGAACTCTTTTAAACGCCATAAGTCTTGTCTTGATTGGTCAAGCCGTCAAAAAGTTATAAGTGGGTTTAGTAGGTAGTAGATGGACCTTTCCATCACCCGAGGAGGTACCACACTGCAACTCGTTAAGATGGGGTGAAATGTTTTAAGTATGTTTCTCCATTTGAGTTCTAAGTCGGTTCTTTCTCTTTCCTTTTCACCTTTCCGTCTCCTTCCAATCCCCTCCTTTCTCTTAAACCCTTTTCTTTTCTAGAAAATACCATGATGGGTTCTTCAGAGGTTAAATGTTCCGGAAGTAAAATAGTTACCCATTCGGATCTCCACTCACAGCAGATGACGGCTTAATAGTTACGTCCTTCACAGGAAAGGCAGAACTCTTTGCCAAAATATTCTCTTCGAACTCGACACTTAACCCACCGGACAACATGGAGCTACCTTCTATTCCACGAGCTCCCTACACAATGAGAAATATCATATTTAGAGCGTGTGCAGAGAGTCCATGTTACTCCAAATACCAACAAAGCAAGCGGCCTTGATGAAATACCTGCTTTACTCTAAAAGGCTTGTGCTCCTGAAATAGCGCCAATTTTCATTAACCTATTTCAACAATAATATGACACTGGTATTTTTCCAGAATCCTGGAAAACTGCTCGAGTACAACCACTCCCCAAAAAAAGCTTTAAAACCCTGCCTTCTAACTACAGACCCATAGCTCTTCTATCCATTATTAGCAAAATAATGGAGAAATACGTCAATCACGAGATCCTGAGCTACCTTAAGACACTCAACCTTTTAATTGACAGGCAATATGGTTTTCGTCAACAAAGGTCAACAGCCAATCTGCTAGCATATGTAACTCATGTCTAGAGTGATACCATCCACCGCCATGGAGAGACTCAAATAGTATCACTAGACATCTCAAAAGTATTTTATTAAGTGTGGCATGCAACTCTTTTGAACAAACTGCCTTTATACGGACATTCGCCAAACCTTTGCAGATGGATATCCAACTTTCTCTCCAACTGGCACATCCAAGTTGCCGTATATGGGCAGTCCTCCGAACCTCTACAAGATCAACGCTGGAGTTCTCCAGGGATCGGCTCTAGCTCTCACTCTATTCCTATAACACATTAATGATCTACTAGATGCCACTAACAACCCGACACATGATTTTGCGGATGATAGCAACCTACACAGTAGCAAAGCGCACAACCATCCCATATCCCTAGATATTCTGGAAGAGCACAGAAGATCCACTACGGCTTTCCTCAATCAAGATTTAAGAATTGTAGACGAGTGGGGAGAAAGACTCTTGTTAATTTCAACGCTTCCAAGAGAAAGACATGTTGTAGGCAACAAGAGGCAAACGTATGACTCACTCTTCACAATGAACGATCAGACACTAGTAGCAAGTGACTCCATTATATGCTGGTTGGTATAACGATCTCCCAGGACCTACTCTGTAACGAACATATTGCATCCATAGCAACTACAGCAGGAAGGAAGTTGGGTTTTCTTTTTAGAGCACGGAAATATTTCTCTTGAATACTGCTCGCATGTATGGGGATCGGCGGCTCCATCAAGGCTCAGATTTTTTGATGCGATACAGAGAAGAGCAGTTCTACCAATAAACGACACTAGTATCACCAAAAACCTAGCTCCATTGTCCCACCGAAGAGCAGTGTCTGATCTCTCCCTGTTGTACCGATACTGTTGGTACACTTTATGTCTACCTTTGTAGTTATGCCGAAGTAACAGCTGTTAAGTTCGTCACATATTTTTTTTTTTGTAAATGAACAGACTCAATTTGTTTACCATTTTTATTATTGTTTAAACTATTGTTATGCAAAATCATAAAGCTTTCTTTCATTTAACGAGTTCACTAAAATCTCTTTCAAAATTTTGAGTCTAAGAAATAAACGGTAATTGTGTGGCTATCAATTTTACAGAATTTTTGACAAAATTTTTTCATATGTATATATTTAACTTCCCTATTAGTACTTTCACTATTTCTTGTTTTTATAAAAACCAGGTGATGCCCTATGTACCATCCATCCAGGTATTTTCCTTTTCTTTAACAGTTTGTTTAATTTAGTTTATCCACGATTGAAGGCCCATTCAAAGTTCATATAGAATGGTGACGCCGATTCTTATATATTGTTCCGATTAACAAATTTTGTTTAAAATGTTAATTTATTTTAATAAATAAGTTTTTTATTTTAATCATATTTTTGGGAACTCGTATATATCGATACCGTAGAAGTAAAATATAAATTCCTATAAGTCATTTAAAAAAGGTACCATAAAATATTTTGCCAATAAAAATACCTATGTGAGAGTTCGAAAATGGGTGTCGCTTTATACACAATCAGCTAAAATATATCTCTCGTGGGTAAAAATGAAAATTGATCATAAAAATTCCTCTAAAACGGAATTCCCAACAAAAACGTAATATTTTCTCGCGTTTCGAATCTGCATTTTGGTTTACCGCGAAAATGATGAAATATATGCTTAAAAGCCAAAAAAATATAAAATGTTTTTTCGCTTTCATCTCTCGAACGAACAGGGGTAGGTATTTTCAAAGACCTTAAGCTTCGAGTACAAAGCGTTTATTTAATGACAAAATTATTGGATAAAACTGTGTGACGCATTTTTTTAACGACAGCGTTTTGCGACTATAGCTACTGTGAAATTGTTTTACATTGTCATCTTTAATATGTATTGTGTTTAAAATTGTTAAAAAGTTTTTATTTTCAATTAAATCACTTTAAATTTAAATTTTATATTCATTAAAGTTTATAATGAACGTGTAGAAGCTGCTAAAAATTCTTTTTTGTTAGATCAGGACACAGCAAAATAAAAGCGGAAATTGGAAAAGACATCGGGAAGATGAAATCAGACTATCTATCTAAAAAAACATTCCAGATAGATATACGAGGAGGTACCCGAAAAAAAAGAAGGAATTCGATTATAATTTATTTCTTTATTTTTACATAAAATTTTGATCACCTTCAAAGTATTTACCATTGTTTACAATGCACTTCTCCAAACGATGCTTCCATTGTTCGAAACATTTCGTAAATTTAATTTAGGCCATCCAGCGATGTTTGTTTTACCTTCTTCATGGTGGCAAAACGCTTTCCTTTCATGTCTCCTTTGAGTCTGGGTAACAAAAAAATACTGGTATGACAGTCAGTAGGACTGCCGGCAGAAGTTATACTTCTATGCACGCGCCCGGATTCATAAATTTGTATGCAAATGATTTAGCAAACTCATGATACGATATACGTGCTCAGCGACCCCAAAAACCTCCTAGTACCGGGTGCATACATGAAAGAATAATAAAACAATGTGTCAAACCCAATGTGATTCGTCACTATAATACCAAAATATTAGCTGACATTTTTTTGTATATCTATCTCTTTTCAATGTACTGAATGTTTAAACGGTATTCAAAGGACTTATAGTTATGAGTAATAACATGTAGTAAATATTTCATCTTTGTTTTTACCCACCAATATACCTAAGATGTGTTTCTGTCTCTCTCTTACTTACACCATTACATATGTAATGATTTGTCCCATTTAACCCCACACAAATTTCCTCCACCGAGTGCACGAATAGAAGTATAACTTCAAAAAGTCACACGGTACTAGATCCGGTGAGTAGAGGTATGAACAATCGATGTCATGCCGTTTTTGGTTAAAAATTGCGACAAGGGGTTTGTGGTATAAACCAGCCAGCGCTTTGTCGTGATGTAAGAACCAGTCGCCTGTGCGCCAAAGATACTCATACTCTCCCTCAATCTCTTTAAAACCTTCCGATAGAACTTCTGTTTACCAGTTTGACCTGGGAGAACAAACTCCGAGTACACAATACCTCTACAATAAAAAAAGTAATGAGCATGGTCTTGATTTTAGATTTCGCTTGGCGAGCTTTTTTTTGTACAAGGAGAATCAGCTGTCTTCCACTAGCTTCATTGCTTTGTTTTAGGATCGTATCTATAACACCATAATTCATCACCATTAATCATCTTTGACAAAAATTCTTCCAGCAAATTTTTAAGCCTTAAACATGCCTGAAGTCGACGCTCTTTTTGTTTTCTCGTCATATGCAAATCCTCAGATAAAATCCTCTGAACTAAACTCCATGATATTCCAGATATCTCACAAAGTTGATCAAGGGTTCAGCGACAGTCTTCCCGAACAAGGGCATTGATTAAATTGACATTTTCGTCAGTTCTTGATGTCGAAGGCTGTCCTGAACGAGGTTGGTCTCTTTAATTGACATTTCTCAATTTTTAAAACGAGTATTGCGTTCATAAACTCGGATTTTACTTAGGGCAGCTTCCCCAGTCTTAAGCAATAGTCTCCGCGGCTGATTTCCCTAGCAGGAAACGAAATTCATAGCAGCTCTTTGCTCTTGAAAATCTGTCATTACGTTTTTCGCCGAAAGGGAAAAAGTGTTTTTACTAAAACAATTCTCATGGACGAACTGATCAACTCTCCGCGACCCAGCTGCACATACTAATTCAGGTAGCGTGACTTTGAAGTACGTCTGGTTTAACAATGGCTTCCTTCACTATCCGACCACCACAGTGCAATTCCCGTTTTTTTTGTGAATCCTCTCGTACATTTACGTAAGGAATGAAAAAAAGACGAGCACTTAACCCAAGATTCAGAGTAACAACTGGATCTAATAGGGTTTAGAAGCAGGAATTTACAGCAAACTGATAAACGAAAAGTATCACAACATTCTACGATCCACAACCAAAAAAATACCGTGATATCAAAAATACCGTCCAGAGCCGAATAAAGATCTGGATCCGTAGACGCCACAATCAACATTGAAAACACATCTTTGGTCAAACTCAAAGCAGAATCTGTATTAAACAGACGTATGTCAGAGAACTGAATTACTGCGTAAAACCAGCAGGTATCAGCCTTGAGTGATTACAGGATTCTCTACGGATCACGCACCGGTCAAGATACATCTGCAAACCAAGAGGCTGTTTAATGAAGACCCAAGTTGCGGATTATGAGTGAGGCACTGGATCGCAGGTGATATTTAATTTTTTGATACTTCAAAAAACCTCCACAAACATAGAGCAAGATTCTGGTGTGGGTGACATGAATCAATGGAAAAAGTACAATAACCCTTGCTAAGCTGCAGTAAGAACGGTGATTATATGTTTTGTATAAAAAAAAAACAAACGTTTATGAAATTCCTTATTTATTTATGCAATCTTACAGTTAAAAGTGGTGTAATGGCCAAAATTTAAGAACAACACTAAACTGAGTATATAAACTACATATTAATATTGGGGGACATGCTCTTCAATCGAATTATATTAGAAGATTGTTGGTCGTTATTTACACATCATTAAAAATAAAATACAGCTTGTATAAACGGTTTTTTAAGACTAATTCAATATTTGTACCTTAAACACGTGCCAAGGACAGATCTTACCCTCTGTTTACAAAACGGCCATGATTACATCTTACCCGAAATTCATTTCAATAAAATTCTGATTGTTTAAAAAATTCAGCGAAACGTGTTATATTTTTTCTGACAAATGAACTAAATTTCTTTCCTTGATGGCGTTCGCATCATTATCCTCAGTTTTTACTTCATACCCAGCGACGTTTTTTACTGAGACAATTTCGTCAACACACAAAGACGGAAAAGGTGAAATTGAGGATCGACTGTAAGTATATGAGGTCTTGAGTGGATAATTCCATTGGTGTACCCCACAGGAATGTTCGATAATATTATTAATTTATACTGTAACCTATCTCGATAGTTAGCAAACTCTCTGGATACTAATTAAATTTTCTATGCTACTTTAATTATAGGGCGTTTTAATAAATTAAACTTACATACAATTTCATTATGTACAAAACCTTTAGTCATTGAAAATATAAATACTTAAGATAAAATATTAACAATTTATAAATGTTAAAGTGAATATAATTTCCTTAAGGAAAAATAGTTTCATATTTTAAAAATTCCTAGCACATCTAAAGCAATCCGTGTATGAGAAGATCATTTTGTTGAGAAAGCGTATGTTTGCTTAAAATATGTGATTTATTGTTAATACTTTAATTAAGTAGTTTGCTACATTTTAATGTAAATATTAATTTTAGTCTTAACACTTCATCTTCATTATATTGCTTGTATAGAAAATAATATATACATCATTCAAAGCTTATTTTTATTAAAGTAGTCCTTAGGGTGATGAATTTCGCCCTGTATATTTATTCTTATTCTCAGTTGTAAATGCGCTGTTGTCACGTCCTCAATAAAATCGTAGTGTTAGTGACAATAAATAAAATAATTGTGTTCTCCATTTCAGCGCCATCAAAAATCATTAAAACTTAGTACTTTCACAAAAAAAGGAAATCATCAATTTAAAAATATATATTTACATAATAATGAATGCATTTACAAAATAATAGTAATTAAATAAAAGCAAACAATAAAAACATTTAGAAAAAAGTCTAGAACAAATTTTCTATGTCTATATAACGGTATTATAAAATAAGTTTTACAACAAACATTTAAATTGGACCAGCTATAAATAAGAAAAATACCAAATATTTCATTTTGTCGATAAGTATTACAGCAGCTTTATATTGAAGAGTTTTTCGTGGAGCTTTCCAGGTAGTACGGCATGATCACATACCAATTGGTTTCAGCCATTTTGATAAGTAAAACAAAGACAAAAATTCCCATAAAATGTTATGCTTCGTTATATATCTAAGCTTTCAAATATTGGTAATCCATTTAAAATGTGTTTAATAGTTTCAGTGCAATTATTCAGCAGAAAAGCAGATACACTGATAGTAAAATAAACAAAGTACAAAAGAAAATGAAACATACAAAATTAAAAAAAAAAACATATAAACAACAAAAATTGAAGCTACAGATTTGGTTAAAACTATTGTTAATCTGTTCGGTATGTATTTTTAATCCACCTCCATTATTTCATTGGATATATCAGAGTCACTATCAAATCCAAAATCGGAATCGTCAGAATCTGATTCCTCCAATGAAATAATTAAAGGAGGAATATTGTCATGTGAGCAGTTTACCATGTAAGTAGTCCAATCTGCCAAAATAAGTTCGTCTGTATGTCTACAAAATTTTTTCCACATGTCTGGTGTACATTGTCTTAACGCTTCTGTCCAAGTTTTTTTAACCCTATCCCTGTCTGAATATAAAGATGCAATATTTTTGTTATAGTACGTCTTTGTAAAGCCCCATGCCAACTCTATTGGATTATATTGACAGTGGTATGGGGGTAGTCGAAGTACATCATCTCCATGTTGCTGTAATATTTCATCTACTACATATGTCTTATCGTTACTTTTGTATGGTTGAATTATAGTGTATAATTGTTTTTTTGTCATTTTTTTGTCAAATGCGATGTTATTGCTGCTCAACCATCCCTGCATTATCTCTTTTTTGGCTGAAAATGTAGGTGGTTTGTTTAGTTGTACAGAATGATAAGGAGCATTATCCATTACCACTACACATTTGTCTGAAAAATTGGATAAAGCAGGAATGAGTTGATTAACAATCCAGTTTTTGAAAATGTCACCGTTCATAGTTTTGTGATAGTCAATGTCAGTATTTGAAGAGTCTAACAACAAGTCACATCCCTCTAAAAACCCAGTATTTGTTCCTGCGTGTAAAATTGTAAATCGCTTTCCTTCAGATTTCAAATGCAATGAATTGCTTTTTAAATCAGATTCATGTACCCAACGACGCGTTGGAGTGCCATTTTTGTTTATCCACGTTTCGTCTAAGTACACAAATCTGATTGATTCATTGCGCATTTTTAGTTCCATAAATTTCCGAAGGAAAGCGATTTTGCTGATTTTGATATGTCTTTGCTCACTTAAAATTTGTCGTCCGTTCACTTTTGTAAATTTATATCCCATTGATTTTATAAGTGTGTATAAAGTGGTACGTTCACCCCTAAATCCAAGTTTTGTTTCACATCAGTCAAAAGTTTGTCTAAAGTAAAATATTCGTTTTTGGAATTGTACGTCCAAATCTGCCGCTGCAAGTTTTTTTTTTAAATGAAGTTATCAAATGTATCTGCTTTATCATTCTTCCTTTTATCCGCCGCTCCTTTGCCATTAGCTAAATCTTCTTTTAAGATGTTTCGTATAGATATAACACTAACCTAAAAAAACACGAAAGATTAAAAAAATAATAAAAATTTAATTTAATCGATCAATGAATAAACATTAATTGATCTATTTGCTATCAAATTACATTTTAATTACCAAACTTTATTAATTAAAGAAAATATTATATTTTCAAAACATTTTTAATTATGTTACATAATCTGGCAACATTGTAAAATATTGAAAAGTAGTGAGTTTTCAGGTTATGTGTATTTAATAAATAATAAGTTATTTGAATGTAAAAACTGTAAAAGTGTATTTTTTCTAACAATTATCTTCATATACAACTAATAATGAAATTAAAATATACATATAGTACTTACATTAAAAACCTCAGAGATCTTTTGTAAATATCCGTCTTCTGAAATTCTCTGGTCTTTCTTAAACATGTAATAGCATCTCTGAATGCTTTTTTTTGTCTCTACACAAATCTTTTTTGGCATATTTAATTTCTTAAATACAATTGACAATTATATTTATGCTATTTGTTGTCAAGCTTGTCAATTTGTGACTTGCAATGACTTGGTAACTTTCAAATACCAACATGACAAAAACCAATACCAATGTGAATAAATAAAAAGATAGCCTGCTAGATATAAATAAACGTTGAATCGTTAATAAGGGTTGGTTGAACAGTTTTAAAAGCGACACCTATTGACCAGTAAAAGAATCAAAATTTTTACACTATTTTAATATTTCATATCCATAATTTCATATCTTGGTTTGAAGTTGACGTTTCAATGTATTTTGTTACATTGGAAAAAACCGAATATCGTGCAGTGATTAAATTCTTTGTTTTGGAAGGATTATGACCAACATAAATTCATACAAAAATGGCAAAAGTATTAAAAGAATCTACTCCAATTATGCATCGATGAGTTTTAGAGTTTAAACGTGGTCGTACAAGCGTCGAAGTGGAACCACGTATTGGACGTCCAAAAAGTGCAATGGTACTGTTTGTAAAAATCAAATTTTGACTAAGCGTAAAATTGTAGGTACCATAGGCATCTGAGATAAACGAGTACTCCATCCATATTTTACACGAAGAATTACATATAATAAAGCCGTTCAAAAATTTAGTGCTGCATTATTTAACAAGTCAATAAAAACTAAATAGAAAACAAATTTCTCAGCATAATTTGAAGCGTTTTAAGCAGAATGAAAACGATTTTGTAATTTGTTGTATATCTATGGATGAGACTTTGATCTATCATCATGATTTTATACTGCAACAGAAACCTTTACATTGGACTGAAGCTAAAACATTTGAAGTCAAAACGATCAGCAACAAAGGCATTAGTTTTTTGGGATGCAAAAGGAGTTTTGTGAATTGATGATCCTGAAAAAAGTAAAACAATTAATTCTGAATATTATTGCAACCTTTTGGACCAGTTGGATAAAAATAATTCTTGAAAAAAAACCTGATTTACAGAAAAAAATTGACTATGGCTAAATGTAACGAATTAAAGTACGAATTGCTCCAGATTTGGCTCCTTCCGAGTATTACATCTTCAGAAACTAGAAACAATTTCTTCGTGGAAAGCGTTTTTCGTCGAATGAAGTAGCTATTGCAGCCATGCAACAATATTTTGTAGAGCTTTAGGAAAATCATTACAAAGATGGTATAAAATTACTGGAAGATTAAAATAAGTTTTTTCGAGCTGAAGGAAACTATATTAAATAAAAAAATCATTTAAAAATGCATTCTTTTATTTTTGCTTACAAAAGTTTTTAACCAATCTGTAAGTATGTAGAACATATTTTCTTTTTTATATGTGAAAAAATTATTTTTAATAGATTAAAGCTCATTTTATTGAAAAAAACAAGTATCAAGTGAGTAAAAGACCAAGGAGAAAGGTTGCCCAAAATCCCATGTATTTTTTTTTCATTTCGAACTTTTTGGTACCTTTCAAGTGCATTCGATTTCACAACTCTTTCGTCATCTTTTCCCGAATTGGAGACAAAAACGTGGGTAGTTGCCAAAATTGGTCTTCGTGCTCAAGAGATAAATCACCCAAATGCTCTTTTGGCAAAATCTAAAATGGACGTAGCATGTACATACAATATAAATTTTTTTCAGCTTTATAAAGATGTCTTACTTTTTGAAATTGTTCCAGCACTTTAAGATATATAGTTTTAATGCCTTTTGGCATTTTTGCAATTCACCACTCTCTTGCCTTCCTTACGAGAAGAAGTGATGTAGTAAACGATGACTTCACAATAGTTGTGATGTTAAATGACCTTGGATGGTACCAAAAATCCCACAATAAATCTCCATAAAAATTTATAGAATTGTGGATCAACTCTCTCACTTGAGTGGTCGTATTCGCGCTTCTATTATTAAAAATTTTAGATATTGAAATTATTATTTAATATCAAACTAAACTTTTTTAAAAAGGTCCCACTGTAGGGACCGGCACCCATAGGAACAGTCTGTAGAGGGAATCACTAAAGGCGATACCACTTATTAGATATAAGCGGGCACCGATGTCGTCTTACCAAGATTTGGCTTTGACAAACCATACAAAATATTAACAGATAAGTCAGCAGACCGCAACAAAGTAAACCTTCTAAACACCTATACGGATGGATAAAAAATGCAGCAAGGTGTGGTATGTGGAATATACTCTGATTCCTGAGCCTAAAAATTAAATGAGCTATGGATAACTTGTCAAGTGTAGTTCAGTCAGAACTCACACGTATAGACCTAGCTGCAAAAGAATTAATCATTCGGAACATCACAGGCAGGAATGTAAATATTTACAAAAACTGCCGAAAAACACTACTGACCTTGATTAGACCACGTATTACTCCAAGTCTAGCAGTAGAATGTCACCAAACTCTAACTGAGGCCAGCCAGAATAACCTGGTCACTCTGAATCAAAGGACATGAGAACTCTAAAGGCAATCGCATTGCGGACAATTTAGCAAGAAGGGCTGCGGGCTACAAAGATGTTAGCCCTCGCCCACCTACCAAGTTAAGAAGGCGCTGTTGGTCTTATCAACTAAAACTTTATACAGTGTTAGGATAAAGCATCAAACTGTAGACTGACCAGAGAGTTATTACCGCATCCTGACGCGTAAACAGCAAGAACATTTAAGGCACTGACCAGACAAAATCTCCGAACAGCTGTGGGAATCTTAACAGGTCACGTCCAATTGCGACATCTCGTTAGAATCGCCTTCATGCAGAGGTTGCGAACACAAAGAGGAAACAGTAGAGCATATACTATAAAACTGCTCTGTTTTTTTTTTGATATCAGAAGATCCGTGTTGGGTGAGTACTGAGGAAAATCTCTCTCGGGAGTCTCATCACCTATTTTAAATCTTTAAGCCTGATGACAATCTTTGGTGTGGATATCCCTACACACGAGAGGATGCACAATGGGCCATATGTGGCCTTAGTGCCAGTAGAGCACTTGCTCGCCTCTTTCCATTTTTTCAGATCCAGATCCAGAGTGCCGAAAGAAGTTAAACTCACATTTTTAGAATCGTTACCTATCTTCAGTATTTATCCAAAAAACTTTTTTCTTGACGATTTAAAACAATTCATTTTATATCTTATAAAAACTACAAAGAATATCGAATATTGTCCCATATTTTATAATAACTTAAAAATGTTATTACTTTTCTGTACACAAATAAAGTTTGGATGGATATTAAGCTGGAACATTTATTAGCTTGCGGCATTTACTTTATAGCAAATTAAATATTAAGTTCGAATTTACTATCGTAAAAAATAAATATTTACATAGTAATATACTAAAGAATGATAAACAAAATATACAATATACAAAATATACATTACACAAATATACAGTGTAAAAATATTCAAAATAATAAAACAAAAGCGGACTTTGTACCATATGTGTACTTATAACTTTATTATATCTGAAAAACTATTTCTCACCTTTCAAGGCCTTTAAATTATTTCTCATATTTTAATTTTTCAAACTACCTTATTTCCCGGTACAAAACCTGTGCCTATAACTTCAAAACTTGAACCTTCTGATACGCTACTGATTTAATGAGATATGGTAGATTTCAATTTGGCAACATGGAATATGCGTGGACGCCAACTTCACATGATTAATCATCTAAAACTCTGTCATCTGTGAATTTCTTTAGAAAGGTTGATAAAGAAAGTCGTGTGTATGTCCCTAAAATCAATGTTCTGGAAATAATTGAATTCGGAAAAGCACAATTTTCGCACCTCATTATTTCCGGTGTAAAGATAAACACCTATAACGTTATTAAACCAACCAATAAGGTATTTTAAAAAATGTACTGGTAGACCGTGAGTTGAGCATGAAAATTGTAGAAAATGACTTATTTTTAATCCGAACAGAGTGTAGATTAGGCCAGAAAATGGAAAAGTAAAGTCGGCTTTTCACTTGCTTAGTTTAATTATTAGTAACATAAACATAAATAACAAAAAATGTTTAGCAATCGATCTTGACGATTTAAATCAATTAATTTAACAATTTGTAATAAACTGATAATAACTGCTAATTTTTAAAAATCAGAATAGAAATACAAAAGCAAACTAGATCTGTTAAAAACTTTTCAAACACCTCCCAACTAACACATACAACTTTGCTTCATGTACGGCTGGTATTATGTCGCACATAAGATAGGGTTTATTATCAAATAATATGAAGTTTGATCCTATTTAAAATTACGCACAGGTAACGTTTTTTCTTTTAAGTATATTTAAATTTTTGTTTAATACCGCGAAAAAAATTACCTACATGGAGGATGTTCGTACCTTAGTAAATCCAGAAGAGATGGTAATCAATTTATATCGAATATTCCTTGTTCACTTGAAAATTTTATACCGAACTTCAACAACTGAAACAAACAAGTTTACATCTTTTACTATATGCGAGAAAAAAAAACATCAAAATTTTCTATCATAAAATATATCTAGTTTTAAGATATGAGAATTGTAGTCTTTGCATGCGAGCAAAAGGACTATAGTAATTGTAATGATAATCAATGTAAAATGGTTTATAGTTCGTTGTACCACAAAATGTATTAAAAGATACAATACCCAGAATTTCAGAGGAACAATAAGACCATTCAAATGAAAATACTCACGGTGATGATGGAGTTTCAAATATGAAGTTCATTGAAAAAAGAATACAAAACTAAACTCGACACCATTCCACTTATCACAAAAATAGACACAACGAGAAAACCTCTTTTGTACACTTTCCAACGACTTAATGTGAAACAATAAAACCTTGACCACACAAGTGTGCAGTACTCCAGGCCGGAACCAACGAGTGAACAGATCAGAGAAGGCAAGTCTCTCGGTGATAAATCTTTACCATTACGAATAATAATACCCAAATTCTTAAATTCTTTGTTTACAAAAGAAGTTATACATTCAGGAAAATCAAGCTCGGGATCCAATACAACTCCCAGATCCTTAACAGAGTCTTACCTTGTCAGAATACTACCACCAATAGAATTTCTCAATGTAATAGCCAAGGTCGTTCACAAAAAGTACAATTATAATGGGGCCAAGATGAGGTCCCTGCAGAACCCCTGAAATCACATTTATCTCATTTAATAAAGAACCATTTACTCTAACGCACCGGCACCTACCACTCAAAAAACCTTCTATCCAACTGCACACCGACCCATTAAGACCTACAGCACAAAGCTTTTCAATAAGACACATATTTTAATAATTTGCACTGCTTTTTTGTACAAAAACCTATGTATTTAGGTCTATGTCTGTATAAGAAGCGCTAAAAGAGATTTTAACTTTAAAAAACTTCTGGACAAACCTACCCAAAATGTTAAATTTGCGTGCTGTTTCGGATTGTAAGAAACTAGCTGCATAGCTCGTACTTTTATATTATACACGATTGTAACCATACCATCCTTGTCCCAAATTGCACAAAATACAACAAATAAAGCATGGTGTAGTCTAACGCAAGCAACTCAACACCATATGTTATCAATCATGGTTACAATCGTTTATACTAAGTATAAAGGTACAATTATTCTATGAACAAAAATCGGCTGGTTTCTCACAACCCATAAGAGTGCGCTTATATTGCACATTTTCAGTAGGTATGAAGTGATGAGGGCAACACATTTTTTTTTTTTGGCTTTTGGTATTCTACTAAACATGTGCATAGTCAAATTGGTGATTTCATCATCAAGCGGTTTTTAAGAGCCGCACTTTAGTACGAGAGTTGTCTTTTAAGTTGCATATTGCCATATAGTCAAAAACTTTACAGAATTTAAGTAACTTATTTCTTTTCAAAATATGTCCAAGATCGATACCCTTTTGCATACGTTCAAACCAGTTGGTAAAACAGTGACTCCAGTCTTTAGTTGACACCTGCTAAATCGCTCTTTTAACGGCATCAATAACTTCATCATTGAATTCTTTATCTTTGGGAACGAAAAGAAGTTGTTGGATGATCGATGTTTTGAAGCTCCCAAAACTGGATTGTTTTTTGGACAGTTGAGCACTTGCATTCTCCTGATGTCGGAGGATTCGGCCGTTGTGTGATGCTTTGGCGGAGTTTCACGACAATTCCTAGTAAACATATGTTTATATATCAATTGGAAGTAACCGTTCTTAAATCTTCGAAAGTAATTGTTGACACATAACCAAATTTTGATACAAAAGTTGCGATCATTTTCTTTGACACACTTCGAGAACGGATCACTTTTGTTGGTTTTTTCTTATTGGATTGACGTTTATTTTTCGTTTCGTAGGTGTAAATCCAAGATTCATTTCCACTAACAACGCAATAAACGTTTTTGAGCTTCCTTTCTTGAACCGTTCCCATATGTTTCGACTTCACTTGACGCAAACCACTTTTTGTTCTTCTGTGAGCAAATGAGGGATCCAATGGGAAACCGACTTCGCAATAACCAGTTCTTCATGTAGGATCATTTGGATCGATGTCATAAAATGCCCAATGCTGCTTCTATCTCCCGGCATGTTACCTGGTGGCCATCCTTAATTATCTGACGAATCACATTAATGTTTTGCTGTATGACTACTGGTTTGGTTGGACCTAGTCTGGATTCGTCACTGAAACTGGAGCAACCACGTTAAAATTCGCAATACCAGCGAAAAATATTTAACTGGTGTAGTGGTTTATTCCGAAACACAGCTATATATTGCTTTTGGAATAACCCTGTCCGAAAATTGTAAAGATTTATTGCTTTAAAATGTTCTCACCTAAGATCCATTTTTCGACCAACTTGCTAATTTCAAAAATTCACTGTACCTACACTTGTTGTGTCGCAATGAATTTTGGATTTATGTCAACAAAAGATTGAGGTTAGATTAGTGTCTGCAGGTTTTATTGGTGGCGCCTTCTAAGCGGTTATGTGCAAAACTCAAAAGACAACCCTCGTACTACCAGAAAAGTATTTTGGCTTTGTCTACACAATTTTTTTGACAATAAAGCATATTTGATATAATTTGATTTGATTCTTCTCCATAATGCCAAACAATGTTCTAAGTAACATATGGTTTCTTTCTTCTGCTCAAGTTCGGTTTACGGTTTATAAATAGAGTGTCTCATCAGTAAATTATTTAAAAATTTTGTGCATACAGAAAACTAATCGGGGGAAGCGAAATATGAATTAATATGACGATTGCATGTTAAACTAACATAATAGAAATTCCCAGGGCAAGACACAAATCCTACGTCAACGATTGAATTGATAATCAGATTTATGATCCGTGCATATCGGTAGGTATATTGATTTTCCTCAATTTCCACAACAAAACTAATAGAACAGTCAACATTCTATCAAAAATATTTTAAAAACATATAAACAAATAATTCACTGTAGATATAGTTGTTTATTGAGATGAAAATATTTTTTGCCAGATCGAAACATTTTAATAGATACCTAAACTTGTTTATTTAAATACTGTTTTATGTATATATTCGTTGATTCCCAACTTTATTAGATCAGTAGTTCATTCGTCTGCACTTTAAACCCCTTGCAAGAGTTGACGATAGATCCTTAAATGTTTCAGCGAAGATTTCTGTTTCTGTACCACTTTCTAAGTGTCGAAAAACGCTCTTGAACGTTTCAGTTACGATTCTTGGTTGCATTTTATGTTTCGAGCTTTGCATAGCCTTCCTAAAAAGTTTCAGTACAGATTATTGTTTCCATTCCACTTTCTGAGCCTTGCAGAGAAGTCTTTGATATAGTTTTATCAAAGATTCCTATTTCCTGGCAATTTTTTAAGCATTTTATAGGAAGTTTTAGTTCGAATATCTCATCTTATCGTATTTAATAAACACTGGAAAACGGTCCTCAAGTGAATTAACGAAAAGTCAGGTTATTTTCTCTTTCGATGAAAGAATTATATTTTGGTGCAGATACTGAATGTTAACTACAAGTACCTACATTGTACACTATCGCAAAAATTAATATTTTAAAGTTTTTTGATATGTATCTATCTACAGATTGTTCAGAAAATCCCGATACGGTTGAATTACTTGAAAAGTAGGTGGCATAAAAAATGTTTACTTCAAGAGTTCTAGGAAATTCCTCTGGTTATTCAATGACCTTCATTTTAAGGTAAAGTTCATTTTTTAAATGGAAGTGTTTTCGAAACCTGGAAATAAAAACGGATAAATTTTATATGGATATGGTCTTTACTTTTGATAAAAAAACAAAAGTTAAAAAAAATGGTACAAATGGTTAAAAATTAGTCACATAAAAGAAAATGATTTAAATATAGTCAAGAAATTAAAAAATTGGAAAAAGTATTACAAAGAGATAGAAATAATGTTAAACAAATAGAAAAAATTGAAAAAAAACCGTTAGGTATAAAAATAAATTGTTTAAAATTGGTAAAATGTAAAAAGTAACACCACATTCGTTGATTATTAGGCGGACCAGTGGTAGAATATAAAAAAGTGTAGGTATAACTCATTTAGAGAGTTATATATAAATGGCAGTGCAAATGTCAGAAAAAAGGCATAAATTTGAATATTTTTCAGTGATTTAGGGGAATGTCTTGCATATCCCGTTGACATTTCATGAAAAAGAGGGATGAACCACCCCAATCTCGGCGTATCTTGTACACACCCCAGTGCTAATAGTCCAGTAATCGGTTTATTGAGTGGAAACCATACCGATAAGGGCACAATGCCGATCCAGTGTCTGCTGAATACTAGTAAAACGTTGACTCAATGGCGGCTCATCAATTACACACCTTTTTGAAAATTGTGGCTCTTTGTTCCTGGGTATTTAGCGGTCCTATCTCAAAACACATCGAATAATTAAATAAGGCTAATGGTGTAAAAGCTGATAATGAATGGCATTCGTTTATAAATGGGTTTTTACCCAAGGATATCTGAATTATTGTTAATATCGAGTTTTGGGCTGGTAACCTTAATGAAGTGGAAGAGTTTTCAATGTATTCGATTAAACACGGAATACACAATAATTAACTACAGGAAACTTTGCTATAACGTTTTAAGCTTTGGTCCATAAATGAATAATAAACCCCGAGATAATCACATCGTTAAATAAATTTACAGTCGATATTAAAATAAGTAATGTATACCGATAAAATGTATATCTACTTTATCAAATTTCATATTAATATCTCCAAAGATTTTTTATAATTCACGTTCACAAAGTTTCTATTTCGACACTAAAAACAGTATCGAAATAGATTCATTGTAACACTGTTTTTGGTAACTTTTTGTTTTACACAATTGGTTGCACTGCACTGATTTTCAACGAAAGAGTTCAGGTAGTAAATCAAGAAGCATGTTGTAGTAAATTATTAACTACATTATCAGCGTTATTGCTAAATTCGGAATATTTTATACAAATTTGACAAACATTCTAATTTAAAATCATTAAAACTGACAAGTGTCAAAACTGTCAAGATTGCCAACATAAATAAATATTTCGAAAAACACTTATTTTACTTTTTTTTTATACTTTTAAAAGTTCATTATAAAAAATAGTATGTAACACTCGAGTTACAATGACGGTTTGTAGTACTCGTTCTTTGCGAAACTCACCGCTTCGCGGTTCGTTTCACAAACTGAACTCGTACTACGAAACCTCTGTCATTGTAACACTTGTATTACAATATACTATTCCAATACAACATTTTCCAAATTTTAAAGTTTTTTTTTCTAGAAATCTTACCTATTAGCTCCATTAATTAGCACTTTATTTTATAAAGAAAAATACTTCTCTTTACAACATCTAAGCAGTTTAACCAATATTGTAGAGACTGGCATTAAACATCACAAAAACCTACTTTATGCAATTTCTACCTAAAAATATCCTATTAGACTATAAACCCTATTTGCATATTGAGGGTAAATCTATTCAAGGAGTCAATGAAATTAAGTTTTTAGGAATTATACTGGATCCCAAATTGAATTGGGGGGAAGCTCATAACTTCAAAATTAAGTACTTTCTGTTTTATAATAAAAAAGGGAAACATTATCTTTTAATATTTTAAGATTAGTCTATTTTGGACTGGTTCTGCCAAACTTTTCAATATGGATTGATATTTTGAGGCTCTTCACCATTCATTAAAAGAGCTTTTACGTATCAAAAAAAGGTCTGTATGTCCCTACCATCCTTTGCTCCCAAGTATCCAACACTTTTGCTAGCCAAGTGCATTACCTTACTTGGTTATGCCGCACTGATGACGGCTAACGAGCCAGAAACATTAAGCATTTAAAAATACAAGTGTTGAGCAGGTAGACGAAATTCACATAAAGAGAAAAAAAATATGTGTTTTTAGGGAGAGAAGTAACAATTTAAGATTAAAATTATCACCTGCTAGTACTTAGTAGGGCCTCCCTGAGCACGCAAAACTGCTGCTACCCTCCGAGGCATGCTGTGCACCAAGTTTGCGATAAATTCCTGGAAGATAGCTTCCCATTCTTTTCTAATTGCATTTGCTAACTCATTTAAATTATGAAACTTATACTCTCAACCTTACTTTAATATTACTCCACACATGCTCTATTGGGTTCAAATCAGGGGATCTTGCAGGCCAGTACATACGTTCAAAGTTGTTCTCTATCAAAACTTCTCGCACAGACCTTGTTTGATGCGAAGTATCGTTGCCACCCCCAAAAATGAATCCGTCGTAAAAGTTTTGGGCAAAGGGAACAACATTTTCATTAACACCCAAATCCCTGTACCTATTCGCATTCATAGTCTCATCTATTAAAATAACCATTTCCGTTCTTCCATTACTCATAATACCACCCCATACAGTAACACCACCCCCACCAAACGCAACCCTTGCTTCCATATTCTCCTCACGGTACCTTTCATTCCTCTCTATCCAAACTAAGATTCGTCCATCAAATGCATGTAAATTTAATCTACTTTCATCCACAAACATACATCTACTCCATTCTGCTATTCCCCAGTGGGCATGTTCCTGTGCCCATCTTATTCTTGCAGCTTGGTGCACAGGCAGCAATACACGGCAAACAGCACGCCTCCTAGCACGAAATCGCCTTCATGCAGACGCCTTTGAACTGTGGTGTTGGAGATTCTAACACCCGTCGCTGCACGAAGGGCCCTATTGATTTGGGTAGCATTTAGGGTTCGACGTTGGTGGACGGACATCACCATTAAGTGGTCTTGCCGTGTAACACGACCCCGACCAATTCTCCCCTGGGTACCTATCCTCGGCGAGTGAATTGATAAATGCGAATGCGGATTTGAGGAAATGCGAAGGCTTGCAATTCTTGACCACTCGAATTCAAAATGCGAGCACGCATTTGTCAGAGAGTGGGTCTTTGCTCTTCGTTTTTAAATACGAAGGTCTATGCATTTTTTTTTTAATGAGAATTTGCTGTTTGGTAAAGATTGTTAGATAGGTACTTATACTAGAAATGATGGCAAATAGACTTTTTTTAAATTTATTATTATTAGAAGAATTAGAAGAAGCCCACCAAAGACCTCGACGAATATATGATGACCGTCAGGACCCTTTTATTAGACTTTCTGATCAAGCCTATATGAGGTTATTTCGATTATCTAAAGAACTTATTAGGTATTTGATCGAAGTGTTAAGTCCTTTTTTACAGCAACAAAGACGAGTACCTAAATGATCTAGATGTAACTACAAAGGTAAATAGTAATAAAGAAATGTAATAAAATTTTAATTATTAAACTGTTATTACGGATTTCAGGTATTGATAGCTTTGCGATTTTATGCAACTGGATCTTACCAAAGTACCTAATGTTGCAACGGATAATTTTTTTTGTGTTTCACAATCTTCTATAAGTCGGTCTATAAAAGAAGTAACATCTGCTTTAAATAATCCAGAAGTTTTTAATAGATATGTAAAATTCCCATCAACTATGCAAGAAATGAATAATATCAGAAGAAAGTTTTATGAAAAATATAACTTCCCAGGTATTATTGGGATTATTGATAATAATAATAATAATAATAATAATAATAATAATAATAATAATATAATAATAATCTTTATTAAATAGGTAATCCTAATATACAATTAAGTTAATAAAATGTTAAAACAAGTTCGGCATTAAACAATACATATTAAAACTATTAAAAGGTACAAACATATTAAAATTGAAAATAGTGCAAACATATTAAAATTGAAAATAGTGCAAATACAATTTAAATTTAAATGTATATTTATCGGGATCGTAAATTCTGATTGCACCCATGTTGCCATAGTAACACCCCCAGGTAAAATATACATT
This sequence comes from Altica lythri, assembly GCA_964028335.1. Taxonomy (NCBI): domain Eukaryota; kingdom Metazoa; phylum Arthropoda; class Insecta; order Coleoptera; family Chrysomelidae; genus Altica; species Altica lythri. The sequence goes on along the minus strand of CAXIIO010000685.1, from coordinate 70,148 downwards.
ACATTTTAATTATATGTAGGTTTTATTGTTTGACATTGTTTTTTTAGAAATGACGACCAACTTCCTGAACATATCTATGTTAATAGAAAATCCTATCATTCACTTAATGTGCAACTGGTGAGTCAATTCCTTGCAGTACCATATATTCATTTATTTGTACAATATAGAAATTTCTTTCAGATTTGTGACGAAAAACTTAAAATTATGAATGTAAATGCTTCATTTCCGGGCAGTACCCACGATTCATTTATATGGAATTCTTCTGCTGTTTCCAGAGCAATAATAAATCTTTATAGGGCAGGCCATGAAGGGTATTACCTATTAGGTGACTCAGGTTATCCCCTGAGACCATGGCTTATGATACCAATAGAGGGAAACCCACCTGAGGGCACACCAGAATTTATTTACAACTACCGGTTTAGATCAATACGAACCAGCATCGAAAGGTGTAATGGGGTGTTAAAGAAAAGATTTAGGTGTTTGCTGAAGGATAGGGTACTAAATTATGCTCCAGGTTGCCACGTATTTTAATGAAAGTAAAAACAAAATCAAATTTAAAAAAAAAATTAATTAATTAATTGAAATTCAACTCCAGCTGAGTTCGGTAGTGGTTTCTCTACTGGCAAATTAGTGCCCAGCTCATCCGTAGAGGGTAAGTACCAAAATAAAGTGAGTGCGCCACCGATTTGTACGGTTAAAATCGGAAACCCCTGATGTTTCAGGCACTACTTCACCCACTGGAGATAATTAAATAAATTCAAAATATTAAACTGTACTAATTAAATTGCACAATAAAAAAAATAACGATAAAGTGAGCTAAATAAAACAAAATATCAACTAGACCCTTCTTTAATAAAATTAAGAATTTACACAACTGTCAAGCCTCGTGCTTGACAACGCTATTGATATTTATATAAAATAAGAATATATGAATAATATTAAAAGTTAAATTTATCAATATGTGTGATCACACTCAATACAAAAAAAAACAAGAAAATTAGATCTTAACTAACTATAGTTGCGACTTAAATCTAATTAGGCTTATCTGTTAATCCTCGGCGTCTCTAATACTTAGGTCGGTTCCAAAAACCAAGCCTGTTCCAAAACCAATAGGCTTGCTCCAACCAATAACTTAAGCTCGAACTAAGTATCAGGTCTGCACCCAAAATTAAAGCCTGTAACTAGCGCTGTATCTAGGATTTCAGCCTATAACTAGGACTTAAGCCCGTAACTAGAACTTGAGCCCGTAACTAGAATTTATGCCTGTATCTAGGACCCTAAAATCGTAATTTGGTATTAACAATAGCTTAAACAGATTTTAATGACTCCTTGAATTAATTTGATTTAATAACTTTAATACAATTTGAACACATTAACTTAAATTTGTACTACAATGAAAGAATAAAAATGAATTTAAATGAATAATACAACATTTAGAAGTTGACTTCTCTGAATTTACAATTAATGATCAAAACTAATGATTTAAATGTACTCAACAAACTTAAATTTGACTTGCTAGTCACAACAAAATTATAACAATAAATTAAATCAAAATTTAACATAAAATTAATTAATAATAGTAAAAAAATAAGCAAAAGGAGTCTAGTTTTACATAAATAAACCTACATACGATACACAAAGAAATACACATGTAAAATCAAGATATTAAAACTAAAATTGCGTCTATATGGCGTTATTAATCTTATATATAACAAAAAAAATATAACACAGTAACTCACCTATTAAGATAGGGTTGTTTTATTTCTTAATACTCGTGACACCCCTGGCTGGTAAACGGGTGGAACAATATTCTCGTTGCTAATTGCACTATTAGGGAATTAATTCTGCCACTCTAACCGCCATTCGTTGCCTGGTACTGAATTTACCAAATAATTCACTGTCTGTTTCGTGAACTATCTACGTTTCGTCGGAAATAAAACAAGAAAAGAGAAAACCATAAGGATTGAACAAACCACATGAATAAAAGGCGTATTACTTACCACAGAAGATTTCACAAAAATCCCGACCACGCGGTTTTTTTCCAAAGAATCTGTCCAAAAATAACAACAGGAACAAACTTCACAGCGATTTAAAATGGAAAATAAGGTTTAGTTTCAAAAATCCAAAATTAATTGTTACGGATTCACCGTGATTTAAAACTTAAACCAAAAATCTTCTGGCTTGTATTCGACAAACTTCTTAATCAAAAGCAGATAACAGAAAAACAGAGAAATCACTTACTTTCGATAAAATCTGTCAGACTCGAAAATGGCCTCTACCACTGTAAGGACAATAAACGTAGGATCAACAGCTTCCAACTTACGAACAAACAGTAATCGTTTAATAACAACTGATCTTATTACTTAACAAGGTAACACCAAAATCTCAACATTACTTAGGCTGAAATTTATAGTCGTGCCTTGAGATGCTCCTTATAAGAGGCGTCCTCGACCATTCCTCCGTTTTTCGATTTTATAGTCCTTTCCTCGAGGAAGGATATCTTGAGGAAAGGTTCACAACTGACAACACTGTATTTTGTTTTGTTTGGTGTAATTTTGACAGAAAGTGAGGTTAAGGTTGAAAGTTTTGGTCGTGTTTTTGTTATTCTAAAGAATGTGTGAAAAAGAAAACAGATCTCCCTATACGAAGGAAGAAAAATACTTCCTTGTATCACAGGTGAATAAATTTAGGAAACAAAACAGACTAACTGCAGCAGTATAAGATAAGAGGCCCAGCCATGGGAAAAAATTACGGCATTGTACAATATCCAAAAAGTCTTCTAAATCGTCCATATTTTTGATATTTCCACAAAAAAAAAAACTCAAAATAGCAAATTCTAAACACAAATACAAATAAACACGTTTTCCAACCTAAAAATCAAGAATTTATTTATCAAAAGTCAGTTCAAGGCGTCCTTAAGGTAGCTCGAGATCTACCTTGTCCTCTACTCGTCCTTAAGGATTCCTTTCGCGACTATAAAACAAATTTTTTCTCGAAGGAGTCCTCAAGGACTCCTCCGTTCTCAAGGCTCGACTATAAATTCCAGCCTTAATTCCCTCGTTTATTTTCAATCTTGTTACGCAAAACAACAATTCCACGAAACAGCTGGCCGTAGAACACAATACTAATAGTTATCGACAAAAAGAAAGAGGTAGTACTTCAGTCAGAGGAAAGCGAAAATGACAGTAATTTCAAAAAAAAAAAAAATAAACACTACAAGAATTCATAACCTGAATTAAATAAATTGACTTTCAAAACAATATTAGTAATAATTTGTGGCCAGAATATATTTATAAGTTGATGATTAACTATACCCGAACTAAAATCAACCTGAACCTGTCACGATTTAATCCTTAATAACGGAGAATTCATAAGGTAAGCAATTAGTTATAACTATTGTGAATTTAAACCCGTGACAAGGTACTGCAGGTCAAATGGTCAATGCTTGTGTAGTATTACACAATCTGTGCATCGATCATAATATACCTGAAGTACCTGATGGTGATTTACAAGAGCATCCACATCTTGGACAATACGCAGTTGAACCCCCAAATAATTTGGATATTATAGGAGGAAGAATAAATCCAGATTTAGTGGCAGGTCGTAGGTTACGAACTAGAATAATGAGGAATTTCAATTAAAACTTAAAAATGTATACTTTTGTAAATAAATATTATTCCCAACATACATAAATCTTTTCATTTGTACCTATATAGCAAAATGTTAAAAAATGTAAATGTAAAGTTTTAATTTAGAATTTTATAAAAAATAAATATTTTGTTGTAAAACATTTTTTATTAAATAAAACAACAACTATATTCTACAAAATAAAATTAAAATATTTTAGGTAATAAAACATTTTACCTCTGTAAAATAAAACCAGTCTTAACAAAAAAAATATTCTAAAAAATCGCTGAGACAACATTAACAAAAAAAAATGCAAAACTATAATAAAAGACTTTAAGGTACTAAATCATTTTAAATAAAACCAGTCTTAACAAAAAATAAAAATAAAATTCTAAAAAATCATAACAAAAAAAATCACTGAGACATCTCTCTACTGACTCGGCCAACCTTTCTATTGCCTTGCATTTCCTCTCCTTTAGCCCAATTATTTTATTCAATATTTGAAGTTTTTCTTTATAATAAGCCTTTCTGACATCAATTTCCTCTTCTGTAATTGTTTTTAAGTGTTTTACTGCATTGGCAATTTCACCAGCTTTGGACATTTTTTTAGGAATTTCTTGTTCCTGGGGTGTTCCTGAAGTCACAGATTTATCTTTGCTTGTACTTGGTAGTGATTCTTGTAAAATTTTTGGACTTATATTTTCTTTTTCTGGTTCTTCCTCTAACACGTTCTCATCACAGATATCATCCTCAAAAATGATTTCCTCCACACATGATTCTTTTACACTACTATCACCTTCTACAGCAACTGGTTTAATGAGGTCATACCATTTTTCCTCCGTCTCCGTCATTGTAGGAGTAAAACTTGGCCCTCCACCAGTTTTATTTGCATCTATTTTGGCAATACTTATTTTCTTTTTTGTCCTGCTCTTCTTATCTTGCCATGTCTATAAAATGATAATGTTAACATGTGTTATATACTTCTCATTAATGAACTTTCTCCACGATTTCCAGTTTTTACTCGAACCCCCAGGAACTGCATTTAAAATACTTGCTAATTCTTCCCACTCAGCAACATAATTTTTGTAAGTGTAACTGTGGTCGTATTTGCCTGCCACCAGTTTGGGATGTTTTTTAAATATTCTATAAGCAGATTTTCTTGGGAATTTAATAAATGTGTCTTTTTATTTGCTTGGGTTTCTGTCATTTTAAAACAATTGATATATCAATAAACCATTAATAAACACTTTGAATATAACACCACGAAGACTAGATACCATCTATACTTCGTGATAACACATAGACATAAGTAAAATAACCTAACTAATTCTTCTTTATTACGAAGATTTGACACAAAACATAAAGTTTTGATACACCAATGCCGTTGCCAGGTTGTCATTTCCACTTTTAAAAGCGGATTCGCATTTGTTTACGAAGGTATATGTTTCGAAGGGTGAAGAATACGACTTTTAAAGCGTCTTCGCATTGAACCACTCGCATCGCGTCAAATCGAGCACTAAAACGCACCTGCCGAGGATAGGTCTCCTGCTGGTTCTGATCAGTGGGTTCTCTATGAGCCATAAATCTTTCAACTGCTCGGGCAACAGCAGATTTTGAGGAAAAGAAACGCAATATCTCGAAGTGATCGTCCAGTCTGCCACAATCTGTTTTTAAAAGAAATTTTTAAAACAAAAATACTTACGTTAAAAAGTATATCAAATTTTAATTACCTTACGATATTTACCTTAAAATATTTATTTATTTGTTGTATTTTTAAATGCTTAATGTAAAAAAATTCACTAATTTATAAAAAAGCAGTGGCGTAAAATTATTTTTTCATCTTTCCTAACTAACTAGGTTGCCCACTGGGATGCCACTGCGATAATTACGGTGAATCTCATTACATCAAATGATACCTCTTATCATGAGAAAAAAACCTGCCAAGTTTAAGGAAAATCGGCCGAGGGATTTTTGAGCTATGAATAAAAAAATATTTTTTTTCCAAAACTTTAACACCCTGTATCTCGAGAACGAAGCTTCAAAACATACATGTTTATATAAACTTTTTTTTATTTTTTCATGTTCTATCGTCTGTTAAATTTTCCCGATTAAAATCTGAAACACCCTGTATAATGAAACAGTCAGTTTTGTTTGATTACCCTGTACGAAAAAAAACATTAGGTAGTAATTAATTTAAAATTTCCAGATCGCATCAAAAAATCCACCAAAGACACATTTTAGGACAATGGATTTGCCTGGTAGCGTATCTGTGGCGAAAAGGCACTAATCGAAAAAGTAAAAAAAAACGTTCAGAGGTATTGACCGAAACTGCATATTGACCAAATTTGAAACCAAACAACAACGTACAGCCCAATTGTCATAGCTTAAAACCAAGAATAGCCATATTTTGTGCAATTTTATCTTTACTTTTTGTTTGACCCCTGTATTTTTTATAAATGGTCATTTACCAATAAAGCGGTTAGTTAATAAAAAAGAACCAGAAAATAAGCTTTCAGAATGTGAAAACCTGGTCGAAATCGGTAAAGCCGTTTTCAAGTTACAGCGTTTTAAAGATATTGGTAGCAAAGTTTTGACACATTTTTTTTTAGTAGTGTCTCTGGGGCTAAAGGGCTGTAATCAAAAAACTGGTAAAAACGTCTGGGGATATCGATATTACTTTGCTAATGACCCATAATTAAATGCGAAAAAAGAAATTATTACCGGAATAACACATCTCTAAACTTTTTGTAATTTTGCATCTGTTCATTGACCACCCTGTATACCATGAACATTTGATTATTTTTTAAGCATACCAAAATCCACAGCTAAAAATATTTTTTATTTCAAAAGTTACTACAAGGTAAATATGGTGATAAAAATTGCTTGTCATTGTTTTGACGACCAGTTTAGTTATCCGCAATATCTACAAAATGGGATAGTTTGTATTTTCTGATTTATGGCTGGCCAAATTTAATGTTTGTTGTTATTCTATAATCTCGGTATATAGACACAAAATTTAATCTTAATTGCAAATGAATACTTTTTTTGTAAATGTTTTTATTGATTGCTTTCATTTAATTATTATTTTTTTGTAAATACGTTTATCATATCTAAATAGATTATTTTGAATTGTAGATTTCCTTATTTTGGTAAAAGTAGTCGGCGGGTCCAAACTCATCCGATTCTTAGAGCTACCTGAAAAGGTACAACCAAATTCATCCGATACCATAGGTAAATTCATCCGATGTCATTAAGGAGGATTATCATGAGTTGGGTTGAAAACATTGGCATTTATTCTGACCACTAGTAATGAGTTTTTCATTGATTAAAAATATTATCTACATTTTGTGGGGTTAATACCGAAATAAAAAACGAAAATGAATTTCAATTTCTTTTATATCTATTAGAAATATTACATACAAATTCGAATCTAGAAATTGTTTTCAAATTCTTAGCAGTAATCATATTTTCAACAAATTTTAGGGATTCTAGCATATGGGAACGTACAATTTTATTTGTTTTAACACTTTGTATTTTAATATATGTATCTACCTGAAATTCTATTAATTTTTTAACAAAAATGAAAACTGATGGATGGCAGTTATAAAAGCTACTGTTAAATTGCGAGTGGAACGATTCGCAACAATTTGTTGTATTTTCTATCGTCGCTATGCATTCCGCCCACATTTTTGGAGGAAACTTCGCATTCTCTTCTATGCAATTGTCTACAATATAATTACAAAATTCAGAAATTTTTTCAACATGTGGTTGGTCACTACAAAAATCAAACACAAAACTTTCTCTAACTTCTTCTGGCTTTAAAAAAGGGAGGCCAAAGATGTGGGACAGCCATTTCCCTGTTTCGGAATTTTTATCTTTGTAGATCAAAGTCAGCCCTAACTCTTGTATTTTTGTAAACCATGATTGCGCCAAGTGAAATCTACATCCTTTAATTATAATTTGGGGCCAGCGTTTTCGTATAGCATTATGTGCTGCTATTTCGAAATCTACTAGAACAATTGTAGGCTTAAAGAGACTTGCACGATTTCAAGTATTTTTTTACAAAGTTCACTCCATAATTTTTCATAAGTTATTTGTTTTTTATCCGGCAACAAACAATAAACCAGTGGAATATAATGTCCATTTTGCAGTCCATGAATTGTGTACACCTGGGTGAAATGTTGACAACAGTAATTAAATGTTCTGTCCACATAAATCTTTTCCATATTACTAAGGAACTCTAGATTTGTTTTACATGAAAAAATCACAATCTTGGATTCTATATCATTGGAAAGTAGGCATACTTCTCCCCTATGCGTTTTAATTTCAGCAGCCTTTAAATAATTTTGAACTTCTTCTTGATTTTTTGGTAAAGCAGGAAATTTTCGTCGTCGGGCATTGTACAAATTTTTTCTTACTTGCTTGATATCTTGAACGTCAATATGGTCGTCTTTGCCAGAAGCCATTATTTCGTGGCGAATAATTTTCGAAGGTCTTTCTGTAATGTCTTCCACAGCTTTTCGTTTACATGCACTAGTCAAAAATTGTCTATTAAGGCTTTTCAAGTTTTTTTCGTGATTGTGCACGACACTCACTATATCTGATGTTATAATATTTTGATCACCTGATGTAAAAAATTTTGCATTACACTTAGGTTTACAACAAATCCATTTTTTGATACCGTTTTTCAGAACTGACTTCTCCGAAAATTTGAATCCGTTCAGAACCAGCATGGTTCTACCTCGTTCACTTATTACACTTTCAAGAGACATATCGCACGTAATCAGAAAATAACACTGACGTTTTTCACGATGAACTTTCATTTTATATACCTACTACCTCTCTATAAGCAAATATATTTGCGTCAATCATAAAATAAGGGCTTAAGTATCAGGTAGTTAGTAAATTATTAGATAATGACCTCGATAAAATTTGACCAGGTAGACAGATTAAAGAATCGAATGAATTTGGCTATGACCCTTTTTTACTTACAGGTATAATATTTCTAAATCGGATGAGTTTGGATGCGCCCAAAGTAGTAAGTTTTGTACTATACCAGTAATTTAAATATCTCTTTTAATATAACATTATTGTAGCTCCCTGATGATGGCTGTAAAATTGGCTGAAAGCTAGGATTAAAGAGTCTTAAAATAGTACTCTCGTCAAATTTATTGCTGCATACCCAATAATCCATAGTTTTATTTCTCAACTAGTCAGCAAAGACTACTTTCTCGTTTATATATAAATGCCAACATCTAAAATGGATTTATCATGATCCTAATTTTTTTGTACACACAGTTCGTGTTTTCAATTGTTAATGATCTCATAAAAATATGGACACAAGCCGATGGCGCTTAAAACTTTTTGAGCATAATTAAAAGAAAATATCGAATTTAAAACATCAGTATGGTACAAATCCTTCGAAACTCAACACGATCAGAATAATAAACACTAAAATGGTGTATAAATTTTCCTCGGAAATCAATTATCCCTTAAGGTGAATTAATTATCATGCAATTCGTGTTCAAGGCATTAAGTTCAGAAAGTAATGAAACGTCTCGGCTTCAGATTAGAAATAAAGTGTTCACTCAGCGTCCTAATGAAGTATTCTCGTACGCAAAATACTGTAAAATTCTTTTTCTTTCTTTCCTTTATTTATCACGAATACTCAAACATTATAAGAAAACAATTTTTTGTTGTCACCGTTTGCTGAGTGCCGATGCTGCTTTCTTTCCGTCCTTTTTTAAATACCAATTACGTTTTTTAACTGAAACTGTGCGAATATTTTATAGCATTTAATCATACAATAAAAGATTCCTATTTAATTGTATGATTTATATATAATTTTAAGATTTTTAAAAAGCTCAAAATATGTGCTTGTAGAATTATTATATTTAATAAATTCGCTATTATAATATTTTACAGGAATGAGTGCGAAAATGTATTTTTTTTGCTTATTGATAAAACTCTTCATCAACGTTTAACTTCTACGTTGGGTAGACATCCGGTAGATGGCGCTTTGTTTTAATTTGAAATATTTGTGAAAGTCCACGGAAGGTTTAAACGGTAAGAAACATAAGAAATAAGTAATGGGAAATAGAAAAAACGACAATTTAATATTCCAATACAAAGTATGTATTTATTACATAGATCTATTAATTCCTCATAGATGGCGGTGTAAGTGTTTGATATCTAGGTTACAGATACTCAATAGATTGCGTTGTATTTTAATTTTTAAATAAATAGAAAACCGAAAAACTATAAAAAAAAAATAGTAAAAACAATCACAAAAAATTTCGGTAAAAAAGAAAACTAAGAAAATAGTTACTAAGTACTATCAGTCACCTTAATATGGCGGAGTTCATATCTCATATATTTAAACGAGTAATTCTTACTTAATTAAGTATTATGACGCCACCGTATGATGGCGCAGTTGATATCTCATACACGAGCAATTCTTACTTAATTAAATACTATAACGCTACCCTCACGTAACGTAATTTATGTTTCATATCTATATTTATAAGAAAAAGATATCTGTTTTAGGTGGTACGAAGTTCGCCGGGTCAGTTAGTTTTTCATATTCATAGTGTGAAGACACCTCTCAAAATAACAAACTTAAAGATTTGTAAATTATGTTTAAATTAAATTTTTACTTGTTATACAATACTGCTTCTGTTAATAATTACAATTCCAACCAAAGATAAATCAAGCCTGGTGGAGCTGTAACTTGATTACCTTATGCTTATACTAAAGAGTCCTTCACTGTACTTTAAAGTACTTTTTGTTAATACTGGAATTAAAAACAGAATCATTAGTACAATTACGCGCCTTTTAAAGGGCCAGATGCAAATATGTATAAAAAAAATTAAAAAATAAACTTTAAATAGAGATTTAAATGTCCACCAGTACTCGTGCGCCCCCTACGACGACAAAAATGAGTTGATTTCTAGGTCAGAAAATTGTAATTTTACATATAATAGAAAGCCGTAATGTATAACAAGAAGGTCCAATCTCTAATGGACAATTTTAACCAAATTTTAGACGTTTTCTCGATAAGTAATGCTAAATAAATATTATGGCTAAGAAAGTGCAGCCATCTGGCTACTACAATATTTATTATTTATTTGAAAAGCGGGCTTTACGAAGTTCGTCGGGTCAGCTAATTTTTCATATTCATAGTGTGAAGACACCTCTCAAAATAAGAATCTAAAGATTTATAATTTATGTTTGAATTCAATTTTTACTTGTTATACAATATTGCTTCTGTTAATAATTACAATCCCAACCAAAGATAAATCAAGCCTGGTGGAGCTGTAACTTGATTACCTCATACTTATGCTAAAGAGTCTTCACTGTACTTTAGAGTACTTTTTGTTTCTACTGGAATTAAAAACATCGTAAAGCACAGTAACGTACCTTTTTAAGGGTTAGATGCAAATATGTATAAATAAATATAAAAAAATAAACTTTAGATATTTAAACGCCCACCAGTACTCATGCGCCCCCTACGACGATAAAAATGAGATGATTTTTAGGCCAGAAAATTGTAATCGTACATATAACAGAAAACCGTAATATATAACAAGAAGGTCCAATCTCTAATGGACAATTGTAACCAAAATTTAAATGTTACTAGATAAGTAATACCAAATAAATAATATTACTAAGAAAGTACAGCCATCTAGGTTCTACAATAATTATTATTTATTTGAAGAGCGGGCTTTACGAAGTTCGTCGGGTCAGCTTATTTTTCATATTTATAGTGTGAAGATACCTCTCAAAATAAGAAACTGAAGATTTATAATTTATGTTTGAATTCAATTTTTACTTGTTATACAATATTGCTTCTGTTAATAATTACAATCCCAACCAAAGATAAGTCAAGCCTGGTGGAGCTATAACTTGATTACCTCATACTTATGCTAAAGAGTCTTCACTGTACTTTAGAGTACTTTTTGTTTCTACGGGAATTGAAAACATCATCACTAGCATAGTAACGCACCTTTTTAAGGGCTAGCTGCAAATATTTGTATAAAAAAAAATATATAAAAAATAAACTTAAGATAGAGACTTAAACGTCCACCAGTACTCATGCGCCCCCTACGACGTTAAAAATGAGATCATTTTTTGGACAGAAAATTGTAATTGTACATATAACAGAAAACCGTATTGTTTAACAAGAAGGTCCAATCTCTAATGGACAATTATAACCAAATTTTAAATTTTACTAGATAAGTAATACCAAATAAATAATATTACTAAGAAAGTACAGCCATCTAGGTTCTACAATATTTATTATTTAAATAAAGAGTGGGGTTACGAATTTCACCAGGTCAGCTTATTTCTCATATTTATAGTGTGAAGACATCTCTCAAAATAATTAAATTCAATACCAAGAGTCTTTCTTCCCAAACCGTTAGATTGACCTATTAGAAAGTTTGATTTTCGCTGCAGCTATAGAAAGGAGGCGGAAAGATTATTGTTCGAGTTTTTTGAAGTTTTATCGACATATACTTTTCATTTTGAATTACATTCCAAATAGACATGCATTAACGTAAGGATCGGCACAACGCGAGTTTTAGGATTCACAAATAAGTTCAACATTAAAAATAGGTGTACACAAAAAATTACAGTAGTCATAGAAATCTGAAAATTTTTGTCTCACTGGAAACACCCATCTCTGTATTTCAGGCAAAGGTATATGCAATCTGGCAATAATGCTGTAGGCTCTGGACCGCAGGAGACAGTAACTGTATGCATGTGACACTCATCTATATACCAAGATCCTAAAATGGGTATTATGAACTGATGTAAAAAGTGTACTCAAATTAAACTGTAGAACCACCAGTCACTGTCTCAGAGGCAAAAATGATGCCATAGAAATAGTTTTTTTTTCTATTAAATATCACATAAAATCATATTTAGAAAAAAAAAATGTTTGAATCCGTCTATACCCTCAATAACATTCAACTATTTCATAATCTAGAAATTTTTACTGAATTTCAGCGCAATTATTATTATTACTGTATCCCATATTAAACAGCAAAGTTCAATTATTGGCAATGCGTAAGCAGAAATTAAAGGATCCCTCACGGGCCACGCAATGTAAAGGGACATCTGCATAACATGAGGTTGTTTAATCTTCTATACTTATAATAAATCTGTAGAGAGGTTAATTCTGTACATGAAATATATTTTCAAAATAACTATCAGGGGGTGATTCGGGATCGATACTGATGCCAAAAATGCAATCAGTAAAATTTTTGTCTGTCTGTCTGTCTGTCTGTCTGTCTGTATAACCGTTATAGAAACAAAAACTACTTGACGGATTTTAACGAAATTTTGTACATTTATTATTCATACTCCTGAGCAGGTTATAGTATACTTTTTATCACGCTACAATTAATAGGAGCAGAGCGGTGATGGGAAATGTTGGGAAAACCACTTATACGGTGTGGGGGGGAGAAATTTTTATACAACAATCTATACGTCACGCGAAAGACGTCGCGGGTACATCGATATAGAACCCAAAAATGTGATTATTTTTTATTGTACGTCTATCTATATGTTTGTGCGCGCATCACATGAAAACTACTGAACCGAGTCGAATGCGGTTTTCACAGATGTATTTGTCTTCTTTTAACTTAACATCTGGTGTATAAAAATTTCTCCTTCCACCCCTTTAACGGGGTGAGGGAAGAAATTTTTATACAACAATTAACACGCCACGCGAACGACGTCGCAGGTACACCTAGTGGAGAATATAGCTGCAAATTATCATGTAGAGAATCTGAAATAGTCAAACTCATACTATACCATAGCGAGGTATTGGATCTCAAGAGATAGTTATCGGTATGCATAGGACTCCCATCTGTATACCTAGATCCTGAAATTGGGTATTATGAACTAATGTAAAAAGAACTCTAAATAAACATTACATAAAATCAAGAAAAAAACATAATAATCCAGAAATTTTACCGCAATTTTTATTTAATTTATTACTGTATTCCATATAAAACGGCATAGTTGAATTATTGGCTAAATTTTCTTCGCCAGGAAAGTGTTAAAATTTGATTATATTATATAATAAATATTTCTTATCTACATATAGTTACATATAGTTGTGTGTAACTTTAAACTTAATTTAAGTATTTCTTCAGTCGAAAGATAAATTGTTACGTATCAATAAAAATCAGCTATATAGGAAAAATATATTGTATCGCGAATTTTGTTAAATTATTATAATTATTATCTTTACCCACGACTCATAAGTAAATTGCCTATTTTTTAATGTATATCTCTGTCAGTAAGTGTCAAATTATTGAGGAGTTGTGTTATAGTTTCATTTACTCCACTAGTGGAGTAAGTAAATCGAAACCTGTACTATTATGTTGGTTGCCTACAGTATACATTAAATTAAACTATCATTTGACATTTCACAGACAGAACTGCCTGCGATATCGAATATTTTTAACAACTTATGCCAAAATTTAAATTTTATGTTTGTTATTTTTAGTTGTATACAAAACCATTTGGTAAGTCGTGGATAAAGCATAGTACTTCACTCGAGGAACAATTTGCATATTTAGCTCGTTTCTTTAGCCCATTTGCTCGCAAGTTCGTCATGGGCCAAAAACACTCGCTATAATATGCAATTTACTCCACTCGTAAAGTAATATACTATTAAAAACAAACAACCGATTTAATAATTGATAATTAAGTTTATAAAGTAAGTATAATTTTACAAGTTGTTTAAATTGGTTAATCATTGATATTTTTTAATTTCCTTTTAAATTTAAAAATATTTAGTTGTAAAAAGGCATTTGTTTAGATAAAAATATGTTATTTACCTGCATCCTTTCCAAAAAAGTTCTACAATTTTATGTTTTCCTGCTTTGTATTATCAGTTGTCCTAAGGCAACTTTATCTTGTGTAAGGAAGACCATGTGACAAGATATTTTGAAACAAGCTGTTTCCCGGTTTGGACCGATTGAACTTGCGTCGAAAGAAACAACAGAAAATCTATTTTCTGTAGAATTTGTTGCTTTCTTATTACATGTATTGTAAATATTTTTTAAATTAATTTGCAGTTAAATGCTCTTTACTCAAACCCTGTGTGGGTAAAGAAAAATGTTTGCTAAAAGCTTCGATCATAATAAATTAAGGTATTAACATAAAAATAATACCATGTATATGATAACATCTATTTTTAAATTGCTGGACTGAAATATTTATGTTTATCACAAAACTTATTAAACTTTATCTTTTTACCTTGAAATTATTTTCTGTCTAATATATTTTTATTATCTATAATATTTATAAAACTAGATACTAGATGGCTTTACTTAGTTTTTATTTTTATATTTTTAATTATACCTCTATATAGTATAAAATAAAATTTATTTGAATTGTCCATTAGAGATTGGACCTATTTGTTATATACCTTTATGATTGCTAATTTAATTTTTGTATCCTAAACCATATTTTACGTCATATCATGGTAGGGGGTGATATGAACACTGGTTGAGGACCCACATACTTTTTTAAATGGCTGTCAAATTGCACATACTTAATTTTAGTTTAGTTCCTAATTTTTGTCCTTTTTCGCGCTGCTATTAAACTGAGGGCACTAAAATATAAATTAAATATAGGTTAATACAATGATAGTATTAGAACAGAACTGTGATGATTCATCAATTTAGTTGAAGAGGGGTATCAAGTTGTAAACTTGTCTTTCACCAGGATTGTGATCTCTGGTTTGTGGAGACAATAATTAATTAGCAGGTAAAGGTGTATAACAGATAACATTATAATATAAACATAATTCATAGCCATGAAGTGAATTTCAAACTTGATATCGATACGACAATCGCTCCAGAGTGTCATATCAATTTATAGAAGTGTTTTCTGGGAATTTAACCAATATTATTGATTATATATATGGTATGGTATGTTTAAATAATATATATTTTGCAATGTAACGTATCATGTCACTGCTACCAAAAATGGTACAATTTTATATATTTGGTTGAGTTTGTCTATAAATTTTTATTCATGTCGGTTGATTTTGGGTTTTGATATAAGTGTTACCATTATTGAGTCAAATGTAAATGGCGGAGAAAAAACAATAAAATAATTGTCCGAAAAGGAATTTTCAGGTAGGATGTAAATGGGGAAAAAGTAAGTACATATTAAAATAATATAACGTAAAAAAGGCAACTGTAAGCTTTCTGCCGTTCTATAGTGATTGGGGAAATCAAAAAACAACCACTTTATAAGAATATTTCTTTGTGCGCTCTACAATTTTTGCTGGTAACCACTTCTTTTCCAGGCCTCTGCGTACATAGACATTCTTCCACCGAGTAAAAGTGCGCTTACTATGGTCTTTTTCTTCTTGCTTCAGCTGCTGCTTCACATTTAAAAACGCTAAGGAATCTCTGACATTTGGCTTAATGTTGTTAAGTAACTTAGGAAGTCTGTTTCCTTATACCATCTCATTTGGCCATTTACCTGAGGTGCTATGTGGTGTTGTACGATAATGGAAAAGAAAGTTTTGGAAATTTTGTGTTTGTGTCGATGAACTTGATTGACTAGCTTTCATTCTACATTAAAAAGGTACTCTCAAAGCGGTCCACCAACCCATTGGTTTTGGGATGATACGGTGTTGAAAAAAATGTTTTTTTTTGTAATATATTGCGATTAAATCGTTCAGTTAAAAAAAGTAACGACCATGCGCAACCTTTTAGGTCTTAAATGGGCTTATTTGTTTACTTGCTTAGGAGAAAAAATATATAAAAAGTAAGATCATATTAAGGTTATAAAAATTATGTAATTTTTCTTGATGTTTCTCAAATTTAACTCATTTATTCTGCAAATAACCTATACTACTACTACTACTACTACTAATTAATTAATATTTAATTTTTTTGGAAGCAGTGAAATGATTTGTTATATAGCGAAATACAAATTATTTAAACATACCATCACAGTAAATAAATAAACAATAATATTGGTAAAAATTCTACAAATCAATCGTATAATTTGATAAGACAGCAACACTTAGTATCTTTCTGTTAGCCTTAAAATTTTAGTAGGTCTATCAAGCTGGCAGTGAAAAGTCGGCAGAAACCATCGAAACATGATTGGGAATTTGTAGCTAAATAGTTGCTAATTAGTTGCTAAAATCATGATTTTGTAGCTCTATTCAGTTCCACAAAAAACAAGTTATTGCTATCTTTACAACAAGCTAGCAGTAAAATGACAGGACTGGCCCGGAAAAAATGGACTAATGCGTGTGAATTTGTTGCTAATTTGTTGCTCAAAACCAGTACAGGAAAAAATTCGAAAAACCCCAGAATTAGCTAGAAATTGTTAATAATAACTACTAACCAGTGTCCCTGCTATCGTAATATACAGTTTGTATTGACACATTAATGTTATGGATTTTGTTGCTGGTCGCAGATGTCATCAGCAGAGCCCAGAGAGCCAGCAACAAAATAGAAATGAAAAATCGGCCCAATCGGGTAACCGATAACTAACTCCTAGTGTCCATGCTATCGTGACAAGCAGTTATTATTGACATAACTCTCGTGGATTTTGTTGCTGGTTGTAAAAAGCATCAGCAGAGCCCAGAGAGCCAGCAACAAAATAAAAATTAAAAATTGGCCCAACCGGGTGGCCGATATCTAACTCCTAGTGTCCATGCTATTGTGACAAGCAGTTATTATTGACAGAACTCAGTCATGGATTTTGTTGCTGGTTGTGAAAAGCATCAGCAGAGCTCAGAGAGCCAGCAACCAAATAAAAATTAAAAATCGGCCCAACCGGGTGACCGGTAACTTACTCCTAGTGTCCATGCTATCGTGACACGCAGTTATTACTGACAGCACTCTGTCATGAATTTTGTTGCAAGTTGTGAAAAGCATCAACAGAGCTCAGAGAGCCAGCAAAAAAATAAAAATTAAAAATCGGTCCAACCGCGTGATCTATTGAAAAGAATGTTATGATTTTTTGTTGTTGATTCATCATATTTTTAATTTTTTCTTGGAAGAATATAAAGGTCCTAAATGCATTCTAAAAGATTGAAAAACAAATAAAAAGATTTTTTTCTCTTTGTAATTATTATTGCAATATTGCAACAAGGATAATAAATTTTGGACTTTCTAACTAACTGTTTCTTGTAGAAAATTTATTAACAAACATTTTCTTTTTGTATAACTTTTTTCCAAAACTTATAGTTTAAAAGTTATAAGCAAAAAAAGAAGAAAAAACAGTGATTTTTTACTTGTTTTTTTTTTTAAATATTTAACAATGTTGCGTAATTTTTCCAGAAGGAGGATAGTTTAATTATTGTTGTATAAGTTGTTTTCAACTAATTTCAACAAAAATTAGCGGGTTCCCTCTCAAAAGCCAACTCAAAACAGATCCGCCCTGGTCCAATATAAAGTTTAAAATTGTTGCGAGGGAGCCACTAATATTAAAGGCTATTTATTCTACAATTATCGTTCGCGGTGCTTTCGAGTTGTGGATCTGTTGTGAATTAAGCATGCGCACATCGTATACTGACAATTTGTTACCAACATGTTCCTGACTTGTCGCGGATAGGTTCCGCAAACGAAGCTAATTTTGCGTTTTCCGTTTTAACTTACATAAAAAAAAGAAAATCTCAAGTGAAAATAAACGGTAATACAACCCCCTGAAAAAAAAATATATACAATATGTATAAAAAATATATTTTAAATAGCTCCTTTTTGGCCGATTTTCGTATATATTTTATATATTTTAAAAATGTTCAAAATATATCTTAGAATATATGTATAAAATACATGTATTCAAATACTTATACTAATATAAAAATATATATATATATATATATATATATACAGAGTTCTGTCAATAATAACTGCGTGTCACAATAGCATGGAGACTAGGAGTTAGTTACCGGTCACCCGGTTGGGCTGATTTTTAATTTTTATTTTGTTGCTGGCTCTCTGAGCTCTGCTGATGCTTTTCACAACCAGCAACAAAATTCATGACAGAGTTCTGTCCCTAATAACTGCGTGTCACGATAGCATGGACACTAGGAGTAAGTTACTGGTCAACCGGTTGGGCCGATTTTTAATTTTTATTTTGTTGCTGGCTATCTGGGCTCTGCTGATGCTTTTCACAACCAGCAACAAAATCCATGACAGAGTTCTGTCAATAAGAACTGCTTGTCACACTGGCATGGACACTAGGAGGTAGATACCGGTCACCCGGTTGGGCCGATTTTTAATTTTTATTTTGTTGCTGGCTCTCTGGGCTCTGCTGATAACATCTGCGACCAGCAACATAATCCATAACATCAATGTGTCAATACAAACTGTATATTACGATAGCAGGGACACTGGTTGGTAGTTATTATTAACAATTTCTAGCTGATTCTAGGGTTTTTCGAATTTTTGCCTGTACTGGTTTTGAGCAACAAATTAGCAACAAATTCACACGCATTAGTCCAATTTTTCTGGGCTAGTCCTGTCATTTTACTGCTAGCTTGTTGTAAAGATAGCAGTAATTTGTTTTTTGTGGAACTGAATGGAGCTACAAAATCGTGATTGTAGCAACTAATTAGCAACTATTTAACTACAAATTCCCACTCATGTTTCGATGGTTTCTGCCGAATTTTCACTGCCAGCTTTATAGACCTAATTTTAGTCCACTCTGACGGAGTCGGACAGTTCGACCACGGGCCAGGTACCTGTTTTAAGTACACCGATTAGTTGGACCACGACCGCTCTTCGAGCGGATTAACGTTGTATTCTAAGAATTAAAACAATCACTATTGACTTGACATATTATTTATTATTGATGTGAATTATAAAAAGACATAATTTTTACAAAATCTTTTTTTGATAACAGGCCATTTCTATATTTTGGTATCTTAGATTTAATAAAACCATTTTTTTCTGTGTTGCACTTTTTAGTTTTTTGGTAAAACATTTTACGAAATTTATTTTAATATATGTTTCTGCTTGAAAGTTTATTAAAATATTTACAAAATTAAACAAACTTGGGTAAGAACTATAAAAATTAGAATTACAATGAGAATGAAATGATTCACACGCGTTTGTGGTCCTGTAAATACTATCTGTAGTACAAGCTCACATACTTGAGGGAAATTACTTTCTGCATCTATATAAGTTTCCACGATATAATCGCAGAATTTCGAAAAACTCGGATTACTAGGCATTATTGAATGAATTTCTTTAGAAAAAAAGTTTCCTGCTTCATTGTTCAAAATTGTTTAAGAAAATTGCATCAAATCCTTTTTTGTTGCAATTACACTTCTTAACAAACTAAATTAACTAGATACTTATAAAGGATAATGATGCTTACTAGAACGATGCTGGATTTAAACTAATATTTTAAGATTTGATAGAAATTTGTGTCGCAAACTCTATTACTACTCTGCTACTACTCTAATGATATTGTAATTGTTTTCGAAGAATCCCAATAAATCGATTAGAAAATAAAATTTTATCCTGGTCGAACTAAAGTGTGGGCTTAACTTGACCTTTTTCAAAAAAGGATTAATGCAGGTACTCGTGGTCCAACTGACCTGTCTCCCACTCTGAGTTATTGTCGTATCAAAGTTTGGAATCCCACTTCATGACTGTTAATTATGTTTATGTTATAATTTTATCTGTTATATACCTTTACCTGTTAATCGATTATTGTCTCCAGAAACCAGAGATAACAAGCCTGGAGAAACATAAGTTTCGAACTTGATACCTCTCTTCAATTAAATTGAAGAATCATCGCTATTTTTCTAGTAGGTACATCATCGTATTAACCTATATTTAATTTATATTTTAGTGCCCTTAGTTTAATAAAGCGCGAAAAAGGACAATAATAAGGAACTAAACTAAAATTAAGTAGGTACAATTCGAGATGCATTTAGAAATGCCAGTGGTGGGTCCTCAACCAGTGTTCATATCACCCCCTACGATGATATGAAGTAAATTTTGGTTTAGGATACAATAATTACATTGGCGATCATAAAGGTATATAACAAATAGGTCCAATCTCTAATGGACAATTTAAACAAATTTTATTTTGTACTATATACAGGTATAGTTAAAAATATAAAAATAAAAACTAAGTAAAGCCATCTAGTAGTTTTATTAATATTATAATAAAAATATATTAGACAGGAAATAATTTCAAGGTAAACGATAAAGTTTAATACGTTTTGTTATAAACAGAAATATTTGAGTTCGACAATTTAACAACAGATGTTATCATATACACGGTACAAATATTTTTAAATTAATTCCTTAATTTATAATAATCGAAGCTTTTAACAAATATGTTTTCTTAAACCACAAAGGGTTGAAGTAATATAGCATTCAACTGTTAATTAATCTAATCATATTTCACAATAGCGTCAGTACATATCGCTGGTTACATTTGCGTGCGTTATACATTGAAGACAGCAGCAACCAAAGGAACGTTTGCTCGAAATAATCTATTGAGAAACTAACTAAAGGATTCACCTTCCGCTTGTCTCTTTCGTTGAGAAACCGAAACGTCTTTTATATAATAAAGGAGTTAAAGCCGCAGCATTAATCCTATGAATACTTACTTGTCTCAAGGATTTGGATGTTTACTTCTTGGTTAAATTTGAATTGGAGGCAACAGGGAGAATAAAGAAAGTGTTTAAATAAGGAATATATACAGGGTGTCCCAGAATTAAGTACGGAAACTTCGTATACGTATTCCTTAATGACAAATAAGTAGGGTCTTTCCTATAAAAAAAATTTTTTTAGAGACTCCTGTCAGAGTTATAACCCTTTAAAGAGGGGTGGTAAAATACGGTTTTAATTTAATATCTTCTGATTGGTCCAAGATAAAAAATTAAAAATTTGGGTGAACATCATTTTTATAAAGACTCATTTTGCCTGCCACTTTTCACCTGCCCTACCCCATTCTAAGGGTGCAAATCAAGGAACCCCTCTTAATATTTTTTTTGTAACTTTCTTAGCAATTAATATTTGCAATAACAAAAAATTATTTTAGGAAGTTTTGATTATTTAGAAACTTTTTTGTTCCTTGTCGTTTTTTGCGAAATCGTTTCGGTTTGGAGTAAAAAAATAAAAAGTAGGACCATGTCAATTGAGTATCGTGTATCGCGATCAAGTAGCGCACATTTTACCACCCCTCTTTAAAGGGTTATATAACTCTGACAGGAGTCTCTAAAAAAATTTTTTTTATAGGAAAGACCCTACTTATTTGTCATCAAGGAATACGTATACGAAGTTTCCGTACTTATTTCTGGGACACCCTGTATATATATATATATATATATATATATATATATATATATATATATATATATATATATAATACGAATAATGGTATAGTGACTGGTTCAAAATAACGTGAAGTCAATCGTGGAGTTGCAGTCAACGTTTGGCCAAGGTAAGTAAAGAAAACTCTTTGATTTCAGTCAAGCTTTCGAATTTATTTAATTCTTCTTCAGGACATTAATCGTGAGGTTATAAGAAAAGCGACGAATTCCGTTTGACAACATTACACTAATAAAACATTTTAAAATTCAGGTACATCACTATTAAAATACATAAAAATATATACATTTACACCATAAAACTTATTATTTTGTTATTTTTAGCATGGAGGTTTGTCTGTAAGATTTACCTTGGCCAAACGTTGACTGCAACTCCACGATTGACTTCACGTTATATATATATATATATATATATATATATATATATATATATATATATATATATATATATATGTATATATATATCCAATAAAAAAATAAAAAAATATTTAAATCTATATACACGTTTTTTAAATTTAAAAACTAGACAAATTATAAACAACATCAAGTGAAAAATTGTTACATCCAGTAAAACTCGAACCTGCGATTTCTACCAAGAACTAATTATATCAAGACATCTCATGTTTCTTTTTCTTCCTTTTAGAATAATTCATCTAGAAACTGTACTTTATTTATATGTTCCTACTATATGGATCGATATCTTTTGTACAGTTATAAGATACAAATGGGATATTAGTTAATAGAAAATTTACCCAAAAACAGTATGGCAGTGGATCAGGAAACCAACAAAGGTCTAATGTAAAATAAAACAACCTCTAAATGTAGTAACAGAATGGATCTTAAATGTAGAATTCAAAATTATCTTATTCCTTAGCTGTTAAAGAAATACCATAAAAAAATTCTGATGAAGTAATTGTCCTACTTTACCTTTAAAACAAGGGTTGTTTTTTTAGTTTTGCATATAGCCGCTTATAAGGAGTCACCAATAAAACCTTCAGACACAAATCTAACCTCATTCCATTGTTGACTTAAATTCAGAGTTTCATTGCGTTATAATAAGTCGTGTAGGTACAGTGAATTTTTGAAATTAGCAAGTCAGTCGAGAAATGGATCTTAGCAGAGAACATTTTCGAGCAATAATTTTTTACACTTTTCGGAGAGTATTATCTCAATAACAATGTCTCGCTAAAATAGTTTCTCTGTTTAGGAATGAAGCACAACACCAGTCAACTATTTTAGCTAGTATTGCGAATTTCAAGATGGTCGCTCCAGTCTCAGCAACGAATCCAGGCTAGGTCCACTTAAAACAGCAGTCACACAGCAAAACAAATCGCCAGGTAATTAAGGATGACCACCGTGATAAAGGCATCTTTATGCATATCAAAGACCTTGATCCAAAAGATCTGACATCAAGAATTGGATATGACGAAGTTGGTTTCCCGTTGGATACCTTATTTTCTGACAAAAAATTAAAAGCGGTTCGCGTTAATTAGTGTCGAAAAACATTGGAACAGTTCAACATAGGAAACTCAAAAAACGTTTATTGTATTATAACTGGCTACGAACCGGAAAATAATTGCCAATTCGCTGTTTAGGTGTTTCACGATGAGGAAAAACCAACAAAAATTAAACCGTTCTCGAAGTGTGTCAAAGAAAATAGTCGCAACTTTTGTGTCAAAATCTGGTCATGGAGCAACAATTGCTTTAGAAGATCGAATAACGGTTACTTGCGATTGGTATATAAACGTTTGGTTTTCAGAAGTTATAGGGAAACTAGGACAAAGCAACAAACAACGGCAAATCATCCTACCTCAGGATAATGCAAGTGCTCTTACTGCACAAAAGAAAATCGAGTTTTTTAAGATTTAAAACATCGAATTGTTACACCATCCACAGTATAATCCCGACCTAAGTCCCAACGACTTCTTCAGGTTACCAAAGATCAAGAATTCAATGTGCCGACAGAAGACTGTCAACTGAAGACTGGGATAAATGTTTTACCAATTGGTTTAAAAGTATGCAAAAGTGTATAGATGTTGGAGGAACATATTTTGAAAAGCAATCAAGTAAGTACTTTAAGTTTATATATCTTTATGGCTATATGCAAAACTAAAAAAAAATAATTTTCGTCTTCTAGATGTTGATAACCGAATAACTATCGCATAGGTTACTTAAAATTATGAAAACCGTTAACTAAAATGAACAACCAATACGCATTCTGTACATAAATCAGATTAAGCAAAAAAACAGCAGCAACTTACTATACAACAATGAAAGATAAGAAATCAGTTTGTAGACACCGTAAAATATTTGAGATCAAGCATGTATAGAATTTTTTTTGGACACATTATAAAATTGTTCAATAGAAATGTTGTGTGTAAAAATATTCTGTTTCTTTCTCTATTAAAGTTTTTACATTGTTTAAGTAACACCATTGGTAACATATTATTATTCCAGTGTAACTTGAAGAGCACTTATAAAAATATCAATGACAAACTAATTAATAAATTTAAAATAGCTTCCAAAATAACGTATCAACTAAGCTTACAATACTAGTTCAGTTAAAAAGTACGTTAATACATAAATACTAGGTTAATGAAAATTTCTATGAAACTTTTAATGCAATTCCATTATTACAAGCGATCTCTCCATTTAGTTTCCGAATCTCCATAAAACAGTTTTAATGAAGACTGTAATCTTTCAGACAGTCATTTGTAACAAACTTTAAGCGGACGAAGAATTTCATTTCGTTTTCCATTTTCTATGAGAAAATCCGACGTATTACAGTACTAGCAGACGGATATTAAACATATGTGCAGGTGCAGCAGCTTTTCACATTTTTAGCCTTTTTAGTTTTGTTCATACTCGCCAACGCGAACGGTTTGGATTACTATATGTGCAACTATATAATAGATACCGAAATTTTCATTTCTATTTAACATTAATTTGAACGAGCTATATAAAATAGAGAGACATTTTAACACATGTACTGTTACTATTACCTCATTCTATATGCAATTTTGAAACTTTAAATTTTAAATTCCATCAAATCGTATAAAAGTCCTTGACCAAGCAATATACAAATAAAATACACAATAATTATGGCAACATATACATCTGTGTTTCAAGTAGATATATATGCCATGCACAAGAGAAAATATTTTGAGGATTTATATATCTAAGCGGATTAACATATGCACAGATAGTCAGGCAGCTATTGGACCTTTAAGACCTCTAAAGTGGTCTTCAGATTAGTACACGGTTACCGAGTAGACCTCGATACCTTGGTGGATCACATCATTGTCAAACTAATTTGGGTGCAAGAAAAAAGAGAAATAGAAGGCAACACGTAGGCTGACAAACTTACAAGAAAAGGACCAGCCACAATAATATACTGTCCATACTCAGCTCTAGGGGTTCCAAAAAGTACGGTCTGGGCAGAATGAAAGCCTAGATACGTAAACAACGCAATCAACAGTAGACACATCTCTGGCCAAGCATACGTAAAATTCATGGATTGGAAAGCTGAAAATCACGTAAATTTATTTCTGAAATCTGTGCTGCTTGCATATTTTGTATGTTTGTCAAAAAAATTTAAGTCATCGGTGCTATGGTCCGTGTATTCGATGTCGAGAACCACTTTATCGATTAAAGATAATATCGATATCAGTAACGTTCTATGTTAAAACTAAAATCTGATAGTTTTAAAAGAGATACCTTCGTACCAAGGTTTGTCTTTGACAAAACCTACAAAATATTAACAGATAAGACAGCAGACAGACCCCAACATAGTAAACGCTCTGAGCGCCTATACAGATGGATCAAAAACGAACCAAGGTGAGAAATGTAGAACTGAGCCTAAAACTGAAATGTGCTATGGATGGCTTGTCAAGTGTAGTTCAGTCAGAATTCACAGGCATAACCAAAGCTGCAAAAGAATTAATCATTAGGAACATCACAGGCAGGAATGTAAATATTTACACGGACTGCCAACAAGTACTACTGATTATGAATAGACCAAGTAGTATTACTTTAAGTTTATTACTAGAATGTCACCAAACTGTAATTTAGGCCAACTAGAATAACGTGGTCACTCTGAGTTGGATTAAAGGACATGGAAACTCTAAAGGCAACCTATGATCCTTTTTGCGTACATGCGTTTTATATATTACTTAAGTTAAATCAATATATGATCAAAAATGCCGACTTTCCGCTAGGTTTACCCCTAAGGCGCTATTGGATATAGATAGATAAAAAGATAGATAGATATTTATTGGGTTGTCTATTAGCGTGTATCCCTGCGACCTTTACAGATCTATTGTGAACACCCATCATCTCTAGGATAAGATTAGAACACATTGTCTAGCTCTATCCTCTTAATGAGACTTAATAGTTTTTACAGTGGCCTCTCCACATAACTTGGATAGTGATGAGCAAATGCAAGACCAAGACCAAGACCGGGTTAGTCTTGGTCTTGGTCTTGGTCTTGCATACAAGGTCTTGGTCTTGGTCTGGCTGTCAAATAAGCGGTCTTGGTCTTGGTCTTGTTATTGCAGGGTCCAGTCTTGGTCTTGGTCTTGGTCTTGCATCAAGACTCTTGCAAGTCTTGAACTTTTTTTAAAGATTTACTGAGGTCCATTTTTACAAAAAAAAATAAAGGAAAAAATAGTTTTTAAAATTATTACAAGTAAAGAAAGATTAAATGAAAGAGATATAGTATTTTGCATTATAATTTTTTTTTTATATTAAATTGTAGCGATAAATCAAGTATGAAAGTACAAATCCCATGCGCAGTGCCTTTATCATTACTCGGAATAATATTAAAAAATTCACAAAATTTGCTCTTCATATTCGGCGTAGGCGTTGGCATTTGTGTATCCGATATTTTGTTTTTTTTGGATCTTTTATGAGGCAAATATCTTTTTAATTTTTGAGAGGTCGACGGTGTAACATCTTCATCACTTTCTGAATCACTTGAAGTGTCACTAACACACAACGACGATTCCAGGTCACTGATTGTTTTCTTCTTTTTTTTTAATTTACCGATCCAATTCCTATGAAGGACAGATTAAGACTATTTTAGGCGCCTTAATACTAAACTGATTCCAAAATAATAATTTAACAAAAAAATGTTGGTATGTTTATTTACAACCCCAATATTCAACACTCTTTGCAAAGTCTAATAAAATACCAATAATATAAATTATTCCTTTTGCCTAACCGGCCGCCGGCCGCTTTTCTATTGTTTGGTGATTTATGGCTCTGCTTAAGGGTATCGTAATTATTGATATTATTATTTGTTCTAAAAACATTGTGCCATTTGAAAGGTTTGTAGAAATTTAAAGTGCCCAAAATCGTCGCAGATAAACTCTTTTAAAATACATATACAAGGTTAATTCTAAATTAAAATAAAGCGATATGATTTTATTAGTATTGGACGAAAGAAAAAGATTTTTGATGTTATTATGGCCATAGGTATGCCCTTTAGATATTGTAATTTGTAATAAGATGCATATTCTGATAATATAAAGCGTCATCCTAGGTGCTTTATAATATACACAGTGATTTATAAGTATTGCACAAAAACTTGAGGTCGGATTCCTTAGGTTAAAATATACATATATGAATAAAAAAATACTTCGTTAAAACAGGTTGTGGTTAGTAAATGAGTTGGGGTTAGAAATATCCGCGGCAGTTTTATTTTGTTTTTAGATCGTTAGCACAAGTTGTGCTTAGTAAAAAGGTTAGAGTTTAAAATAATCCGTGGCTGCTTTATTTTTTGGTTTATATGTTTAAAAAACGCAAGACCGCAAGACTCTTGCAGGTTTGGTCTTGGTCTTGCGTAAGTCTTGCAATGCTAAGTCTTGGTCTTGCATAAGTCTTGCACTGCTCGGTCTTGGTCTTGATCTTGCAGCCTGAAGTTGGTCTTGGTCTTGGTCTTGCATTTTCTGCAAGACCAAGACCAAGACCGCAAGTCCAAGACCAGTCTCGCTCATCACTAAACTTGGAGCAGCCGGTTTCTCATCTCCCAATCTCAGATAGATAAAAATCGTAAGTTCGATTCCTGCCGGATATGGCTTTTTCAATTTCTGTCATTTTTGGTTAATGCTATTTATAGATTTTAAGGATATCGACATCTTTTCAATAATATATTACTCGGTAATTTACAACTTCCTGAAGGTAACAGTTTCGACTCTCTGTAGAAAGCATTTTTAATTCAAGTTTCGGGAGCTTGGAATTACTCATTAGTTCGAATTTATTGTTGTATGCAATTTCCGGGTCTTTGTTAAGTTTGGTAACAAAATTCCTGATACTCATGATTCTATTTCACATGTATACTTACAGTTAACCTGGATAACTGAAGCTAACTACTTCTAACTAGTTTTAATGTGATGCGCGCACAAACATACAGACAGACAGAAAAAAAATCTAACCACATATTTGGGTTCTATATCAATATAGTAACACCCCTCGCTAAATATCTTTTATGTACAGAATTTTCATTTCTACACTTTTATTATATGTATGTATAGATTATTTTTGAGGCCCCCGTAACCCCCCTTGTGGGTAAAATTTCGTAAATATAAAAAACTCTACTTGGCGCACAAGTTGCACAATATACCATTTTAGCAAACTTTGTGATTTGATTATTTTATTTCGATTTAAGACCATTTAAAACTTTTTATGAGGTATACATTTTTTCATTAAGAATAAAACGTTTAACCTACTTACCCAGTTATATAGGCACACTTTTTAAATTTTAAACTCAAAGAAAAGATTCTGAACATTTGTATAACCTATTTTCTCTTGCACTATTTGCTCCCAAAACTGTTGGCTTGCTGAATTGAAAATCGATAATAGTGTCCGAATAGGAATAAAATATTACATTATTCCTGTTTTGCGTGCAATCCTGGCGCCTGATACATTAATGTTCATATTTTTCCCAGATTCTGGAGGATAGAAAAGAAAACGGAAGTAAATTTGGCCGTGGCATGGTTTGTGTTGTTAAAATGTAGAAAAGTAGGTTACAAATTTTAATAATGGCTCTTTTCTGTAACTGAAATGCTCTAACCCGTGTTTGTATATACTTTAGAAAATGCACTTAGGAGTTTTTTAGTAATTTAATGATTTAAAACATCTCTCATAGAAATTTAGAAATTTAGAAATTAGACAAACCGGGTATTTAGTAAACGACTATTTTGGGATATCTCTCATGGGTTCTTTGAAATTTTAAAAATTATACAAAACAAGAATATAGAGCAGGACTCGAACCCGCTACCTTTGCGTCTATGCGGCAACTCTCTCACCACTAAGCCCTGGATGCTCGCTTTTTGGTCGTTAAATTTAACCCATGTCCTATGTGACATTCACATACTTTCTAAAAACTAAATAATTACCTACTAACCATTCACATTTTATTGGTAAAAGCGTTACTGCGTAGATGCAAAGGTTGCAAATTCGAGTCCTGCTGGAGGCGACATTTTTTTAAAGTTCTCCTTAATGTTATTTGTATACTTTCTAAAATTTAAAAAATCCCGTGATACTACTTATATAGTTTGATCCTTCCATTGTCGATTTAACTAATCTGATTCTTACTGATTAACGTCATATACATATGTGCTTAAGGAGGAACTCAAGTTGAATAAAGAAATCATCAAAAATGCTGACTAACCGTTAGGAACATCCGTAACCCAACCATTTAAACGCTATTAGGTATAGATATGGATCACAGGTTCAATTCCTGCTGAATAAAACATTTATTTAGTTTCTCTTTAATTTTATTTCTTTAAATCAATTTCAATTTTAAACAATGCATAAGAGATATTTGATAGTATTTAATAATTATTCACATTTCGCTGCTATTAATTGATATGTTTGTTTTAAGTTATATTCATTAATAGTTAACATAGAAACAGTCGATTACCTAGTAAAATTATTCAACAGTAGACTGTTTAATTAATTTACTTTTATAAGTAATTTATTATAATTCTGTTTCCCACCCACTTCACTTGTCTACAAAACGTTTGAGTTGGTTGGCTTATAGTCATTATTTATATTTTTTAGGCCCCCTACAACCATTAATCATCTTTTTGTCCCAGTTAAAATGTTGCAGTTAACAAATATCAACATTCTACCTGCATTTTTCGGTAAAATTCTTTTATAAAGCTAATAATTTAATAAATTTTGATATCAAAAACATCAGTAGATCGTCTATCATCCACCAAACAGATATAAAAAATCTTGTAAAGCTGGTCAACCCAAAAATTAATTTACATTGCATCCCATCAACCGTGGTCCATCTCGAAAAATGCCTCGCTTTTATATCAAAAACGATTATTTTTAACGTTAACGAGTTGCTTGATATTCTGTGTTGTTTTGTATGGAACAAGGGCGTAGTTCAAGAAAAAATATTTTTAACAATATATTAAAAACCAAAAAACCTTATTTGCAAAAAGCTTTTATTTAAACGCTTTAAAAAGATGAAAATAACATTTTTCTTTTAAATTTTAACTATCAACTTATAACCTCATTATACATAATTTATATGATTATAAAAGCTTGTCACGCGATTTACTTGTGTAAATAAACAAGTACCAATTTAATTATGTAAAATTTGCTAAGTTTAAATTTTTTAAATTTGTATTATTTTCTGGCAGCAAAATAAATTGATTTTTAGGTGCTCCGACCCGCCTTAGGCGGTTGGCCATGAGGAAAACCAATCCCTACTAATTGGAAGGTTTGACCGTGAGACTTATTATTAGTAATTATTAGATGTTTTGATAGGAAATTGAAGCGGTTTAAATGGATTTGGTAGATCAGTTGGGATCATCAGTATCCTCAGTGTATGAGCTAGTTGACCAGCTGGTGGTTCAGTTATAATGATTGCTACAACTTAATTGTCCTTTAATTCCTTTATAAGTAGCCTCGTCCCATTGCACATGCTAAATTTGTGATATCTGTCGTGATTATAAAATAAGTTATTTTGATAAGGATTAATACCAAGATAAAAACTTTTAAAAAATTAAAAAATAGTTATTGTGGCGTAACTATAACAGTTAGACATATGCTGTCGCGGCATTTTTTTGTAGATATTTATATATTCTTCAAAATCGTAGTACATTATTTTATTCTATAATCAATAGTATTCTCAGCACACGCGATGTAAGGATTTTAATGTCATTTTTGGTTACATTAATGGCATTTTAGTAAGGATCCCTATTTTTTTTTAAATGAAACATAGCCTATGTCACTCGGGAATACTGTAGCTTGCCAACGGTGAAAGAATTTTTGAAATCGGTCCAGTAGTTTCGGAGCCTATTCATTTCAAACAAAAAATCAAACCTTTCCTCTTTATAATATTAGTATAGATTAATAAATAAAGTATTATGAGAAACATTTATTTCAAATCTTCCTGTCTAGTAATGAAAAATTTGACAGTTATCGTGAAATTTATTTCTAT
This sequence comes from Altica lythri, assembly GCA_964028335.1. NCBI lineage: Eukaryota > Metazoa > Arthropoda > Insecta > Coleoptera > Chrysomelidae > Altica > Altica lythri. Next base: position 38,712 of record CAXIIO010000685.1, on the reverse strand, counting down.
AATAATTCGAGTATTGCAATATGTCCGACAATGAAGAAGATTGTACACCCGTGAGGCTGCACAAGCGGTGACTTTAAATCTCTTACCTGACAAAAGTAAAAAAAAAGTTTGAGAAAACGTACGAAATTTACCACGAGTGGTGTATTGAAAAAGAAGTTCAAACCGAAAATTTTGAAAACTGCTTATTGGCTTATTTTTCCAATATTGTTGCTCAGAAAAAGAAACCTTTCACCTTTGGTCTATTTATTCAATGCTAAGGAGTACAATACGAATAAAACATAATATTCATATATAAAAATATTTAAACCTATATCGTTTAAAAAAAAACAAATGTGGATTATAAACCTAAAAAATCCAGTGTATTTAAAAAACAAGAAATTGAAACATTTTTACAGGATGCAATTTTTGATTTTCTTCCTTAGAAGGTATGTAGAGCTTGCAAATTATCACCTACATGTATAATTTTATTCATAAACCTTTTAAGATGCTTTAATAATTCACATCTCCGGCACATGTCAAACTGATGAAGTATTCAAAATGAAAATAGATGATGTGGATCTACAAAAAGAAAAATGTGTCATTGTGATTCCTGACACAAAAACGCATCAGTCGAGAGCTTTTGTCAATAACAACAAGTATTAGGTACGAGTAATTACAGAATATACTAACCTTCGAATAAATATAGAAGGAGAAAGATTTTTTCTGCATGTCAGACATGGAAAATTAAGAAAGCAGCCATTAGGGCTCAATTCTGTGGCTGAATTTCCCAAAAAAATTGCCACTTATTTACAATTAGATAAGATAGAAACATATACAGGTCATTGTTTTCGTCGTAAGGCAGCTACTTTATTTGTAAATAATGGTGGAGATGTTCTTAATTTAAAACGTTTAGGAGGTTGGGAATCAAGTGTTGTTGCTGAAAGTTATGTCGAAAATTCACAAGAAAGCCAAACAAAAATTGCGTGCATGTTAACCCATGAAAGAACCTATTCCTGCTCTGTCAACATCCAGCACACAAAAATAACAATAACAGAGGGAATAACAATTAATAATCAAAGCCACGACAATTCTACGATAAATTTTTACTTATATACTAATTGTAACGCTTCAAATAGTGTTTAATTTTATGTTAACTATTATAATATTGACCTACCTCCCAACTAACAATTTGGTTTTATAACCTTTAGTCAATAGAGCGATTCTGTTTTATTACAGTTTTTTAGCTGCTATAGAAATTCAAAATTGTTGTTTAAATGCCGTCTTAACAACTATTTGGTCGTCGGAACTATTTAGTTTTATAATTTAATAGTAAGAACGTTCTTAAAACAAAATTATAAAATATCTTACAACATCGCAATAAAATTGTTTTATAAACGTTTATAAAACAATCCTTCAAAGCATTATATCCTATACAACTAAATTGATTTATAACGGTTGTATGTGTTAACCTTTTGAAACATATTTATTTCTTTTGGGACAATTATAAAGCAGCTTTATAGAAGCTTTAAAAAATATTAATAGAACAGTTTTATAGAAAATACATCTTTAATAAAATCAAATTGTTTTTACAAAAACTTTAAAAAAACTATTTTAAAAGAGCTTTAAACATATCGTGTATGAATCTTTTATAAAGTCGCTGTGGGATAAGATAGTTTTAATAAAATTAAATAGATTTCATAATGTACATTTATAAAAGCATAATAAAATTACTGTAACACTCAGAACGCGATATTTTATTTGTCAGTTTCCATGTTTATTTCTATTTGTACGTTCGTCTGTATACAAAAAAAGTCTGCTTCAAAAATTAGAACCTGGAAGAAAGTAAAACGAAGTGGTTATTTTCGCTGAAAAGTAAAAACCAACTTTCAAAACATTTTAAGTTCTAATTTTCTGAATAGTGTTAGAACTACTGTTGAATGAATGTGTAGATGAAAATGTTAATTATAATGATTTAACAATTTTTAAAGACTTGTTATTTTGGGATAAGGTAAAAGTTGTGTGAAAATATACGATTGAGAAAATACAAAAAAAGAATTATTTCGCTCTCTGAGTAATAATAATTATAATTAATTGTATAAATAAACTAGAAAGAAAAAAAATTAAATGATAACCCGATTTTATTTAGATCCGCCTCTGTAAATGAGGATTACTTTATCTATTTAAATTCAGTCCTTGCTGGTAGCTTTATTATTTTATTAATGTTGCTTCTGCAACAAAATTATTTTATAGGTACGCAGCCATTTAATTGATATTTCAAAGTCGTCCATTTTGGATTTAGTTGGATAAAACCTAGACATACTCACTTTTTGTTTTCTAATCACTTATAATAAAGGAAAATTTGATTTAAAACAATGTTGATTATAATTCTTAATAAAATTTCACCACTATATTACAAAAATAAGAAAAAAATAATAAAATATATTTTTTTGTGTTTGCAATCATTTAACGAAATAATGCAAAATATAGCGTCGCGTTTAAATTTCAATGTAAATGTACTATATATTTTACAGTAAAGTGCTCTGCGTATCAAAAATTGGTACCAAGTGTCCACTAAATAATACTTCAAAGTTTAATAAACTGTTTATTGTTTTGAAATGTAGGTGAATAAAATTAGTTATGGCCTTGTCCAAGTTTTCTCTGTTTACAAAATAAAATAGTTCTTTTCGAAACAGTTAAAAAATATTTTGGTTCGTATGGACATTTTTGTATCACTAAACTTGTTTTATAAAATAAAAGCATGAAAGCATATATGAAACGGTTTTATAGTGATTTTATAGTATTTTTTTAAAAGCTGTATAAACGTTTATATAACATTATAAAACTTGTTAAACAGCAGAAATATTTTATAAACCTGCGCCTTTTTGGGCTTTATAAGGGTTGTATAAACGTTTTTACAATGTTCTTACAATAAAAGATGTTTTATAAAACATGTTTTGTAAACGTTCTTACAGTTTTTATAAAATATAAAATTGTTAGTTGGGCTGGTACCCACCTATTGTTCGCTCTGTTGTTGTTATTGTTACGGTTCTTTTAATAATAAATTCCACTGGAATTAATAAAAATGTATAATGTTTACACAATCGTTTATTCTATAATACAGTTTGTTGTTCTTATTCTGGAATCTGTAATCGTTACAAAACGTAGTTGGGAACATTTATTTAAGGTTATTTTTTCTCCTTTTTTTCCAATGTTTGTTCGGCTAGTGCCTTATTCTTATACTTTACTTTATTCTTTCTTCGAGTGCCAGATGTTGGTTTTACTTAATATCGATTTATCTCAATCTTTTTTACCAAGGTTTTTTCAGTACATACATAAGCTTTTACAGAAATTCTATTCTGCTAAAGTTTTGTTTGGTTTTTGTCGTTATACCGGTTGCCTTTATACCACGATATAAAACGTTTGTCATCTTTGCCAATTTTAAACATCTCTATCTATGGAGGCGCGTAACCAAGGGTAACGGGGGGAAAGTAACCACTTTCCACCCTGGTTAACAATTGCTTACTTTCCAACTGTTTTGTAGGGTGGAAAACCGTCTATTTATAAAACAAATTTAATTTTTTTTAATACCATTATAATGTAGTAGGTATTTAAGCAATAACAAATTTCAAAGATATAGTTTTTTAATGTAGTACATCCTATCCTGTAAATTTTCCTGGTTCTGCCACTGTGTCCAGTTTTGTACATGATGGCTCTAAAAATCGTTTGTCATTCAAGTAAATGAAGGTTTAACGGCCGTTATGAAAATCCCTATGCCAATTAGTACCTACCAGGACATTTAGAGTTGCTTACCGTGAATATAGAAGCTGCCCTGGCTTTAAAATTAAAATATTCTGACGACGTCCTTGTAATCAGTCTTACTAGGATGTCATGTGACTGGACCATCAGAAAATTAAATTTCAGAGGGCAAAGCAAAGGCCTTAATTAGATTTTTTATGTAAATAGGTGCATTTAGTAAATGCGGAATTCACTGCTCGCCGTTTGAGTATCTTTTTGCAGAAAAAAATGTTATTACGAATCATAAATTCATTTTCTGCAAACACTACTGTCCTTTATATCCACACGAACATAATAAAATTTGCATGTTTGTTCTCTTCGGTTAATATAGTCTTATGTCTTATGCAAAAAGATGACGAATGTTGTTCACACCAATATCAATATCGTCGACGATAAAGAATTGTAAGAAATAAGATAGACGTAAGGTAAACATGTAATATTTTATAGAATGTCTGTTAACCTTAGTGCAACGGATATTGGATCCCTTCAAACTTCAGAATGTTATATACTACAAGAAAGCTGTCAAACTAGCCACTAAACACACATCAATATTTGAAGTTAGAGTTTATATCCATTCTTGAAACATCAACATGAATTTTATAAGTATTAGTTTAGGAATTTTGTGCGAGAAATAAATAATAATAGTTATCTTAGTGCAGAAACAGTTATAAGTAAACTAGTATATTTATATAACTAGTATAGTTTATCCAGTAAACAAAAAACGAGGAAACGACCGAAGAGGAGAAGCTAGCTTTTGTTTTTGTTATAATAGTAGTTTTCGTAACAAGTCCCGAAAGTGGTCTTTTACTGGACGAGTGGGCAAATTGCAGGGCGAGCCACAGGCGAGCCCTGCAAACCTGCGAGTCCAGTAAAAGCACTTTTGGGACGTATTACGTACAATATTTTTTTTTTAAACCGGGATTGTTGTACCATAAACTTCATATTATTCAGTTTACATTTTTATAACAAGAACTCTTTATTAACTAATTTTAACAAACCTTGCTTGGGTGGCCGCCTTAACAATTTCATCTGGTATAATTTCCATTAATTGACAATCAAATGCATCATTTTAAATATCCATTTTATAATAAATTTCACGTTTTCAACCAAAGGTCAAAATATATCAAGTTATTTTATAGTTTTAAATATATACAAAACTCGGTTACCATAGAAGGAAAGTAAATAAAAATGAGTCCGGTAAAAGCTTTTACCGGACTCATTTTTATTTTCTGGCCTTGTCCGACAAAACGAGATTTTCGGACCTAAAAATAAACCGGAAAGTATTAATTTCTGGCCGGTTTTAAAAAAAATATTATTTGACCGATTAGACGTATGAATAATATGACATAATAGATTGTTATAATAGTGAAATTTGTTTAAAATTAAATAATTCTTTTAATTAAAGTATCGTTAATCTATAAAAGGGTATAAGAATCGTAGTGAAATTGTGTAAATATGAAAATGTTTACATTATTTATAACTCAAGAACGGTTGAACCAATTTGGCTAAAAATTGGTGGGGAGGTAGCTTACAACCAGAAGACAATCCTGTTCGATTGCGTTTCTTTAATCTTCCAATACAAATTAAGTATTTATTATTTATTTTTTTTGTCGTTTTTGACATTTTTTGTTAAAAAAAGTTTAAAATGATTATCCTTAATTTCATCAATACTTAGATGCCTTATATTTTTAATGATTTTACTGTATTCTAAAAAAGATACAATTGGCTTTTCACCCCTCCAAAGAGACTAACTCAAAGTATGAATTGAAGGTTATTGTGCTTTGAATATATTTTTTAACGAGTAGAACACCGAACTTTTTCTACGGTAACATTTGTGGTTGGTATAGATTAGTAAAAATCACGTGACTTAGTTTAAGTCACGTTACTTATACTCCTACTAACATGATAATGGATGAAGATAATTAATATGAGGGTTGTCTCTTTAGTTTTGCATATAGCCATAAATACAAAAAAATAGACTTAAAGTACTTTTTTGCTTTTCAAAATGTCCCTCCACGATTGATACACTTTGTATACGTTCAACCAAATTATTAAAATAGTTATTCCAGTCTTCAGTTGTCACCTGCAAAATCGCTGTTTTAAAGGCATCGAGGGCTTCTTCTAACGACTAATATCGCTGCCCAAGCTTCTGGTAGACAAACGTTTATTTACCAATCGGAAGTAGCCATTCTTCGATCTTCTAAAGCAATTGTTGCCACACGACCAGATTTTGACACAAAAGTTTTTCCTCATCGTAAAACACGCACACGGCTGTTTGCCGTTTATTTTCCAGTTGGTAGGAGTAAATCCAAGATTCCTCGTAACTAACAATACTAAACGTGTTTTGAGCTTCCTTTTTTGAACCGTTCCAATGTTCTTCGACACCAATTGACGCGAACCGTTTTTTGCTCTTCTGTGAGCAAATGAGGGATCCGACGGAAAACCAACTTCATAACACCCAGTTCTTGATGTAGGATCGTTTGGATCGAGGTCTTTGAAATTCTCAAAGATGCCTCTATCTCCCGGTATGCTAGACGGCGGTGATCCATAATTAACTGACGAACTGCATCAATCTTTTGCTGTGTGACCGCTGTTTCGGATGGACCTAGCCTGGATTCGTCGCTGAGTCTGGAGCGACCACGTTGAAATTCTCAATACCAACGGGAAATAGTTGACTGGTGTGTGGTGCTTCATTCCCAAACACAGAAACTATTTTAGCGAGACATTGTTGTTAGGATAATCCTCTCCGAAAATAAATATCTATTGGTGGCTATATGCAAAACTAAAAAGATAACCTCCGTAATGTAGATTATTCCAAGAGAATAAAAAATAAATAAGAACAGTAATGTTATTATGGACTAAATTCAAAAGTTCTTATTATATAGGTACTGGTAGAAAAATATAAATAAATTCATCGCTTTAAAGAAAACGTCACTCTAGGATCGAAAAATATTGAAATCGTGCTTCAGTTACAGAAGCATATTGACGATATTTCAGGAAAGCGGTGGCAGGTTCGAGAGAGGCCAAAATTGTTTATTACACTTACTACATTTTATCCAACCGCAATTTGTCACTTAACGTCTTGAATAAAACTGTGCGTGAAACCTCACATTTCGAAGCAAGCACCCTCTTAAGGAGGTTTGTGTTGTGGCTCCCAAGGGAACGATATTTTTAAAGTTTCATATAAATTATCCAAGACCACAAACATTGCTATAATTTCGAATGTTTATTATCATATAAATTGAAATATATTATGTATTATTCAAATTAACATTATTATGAATTTTAAATGTAAAAGTTAACAACTTACACCCTTGTTACATTTTGTACATATAAATAGACTTTTCTTTACAATTAAATTAATTACATTTAACCCATTTAGTAACACCCCACTTTTGACTTTGTAAACGTTAACAAAATTTTAAGGCAATTTCTCACCAAAGTGAATATAATGTTAAGTTAAATTGGAAAAGCGTCTCAACAGTCTATTTAACCAGCAAATAACAATTTAAAGATCAACTAATTTCGGTGACTTGTGCTGTTTATGTACGAATTTTTTGGATATATAAAAGAATAAAATTTGAAATTAAAAAATGCTGTTACTTGAATAATTTCTACAGCAACTTCCAAAAATAGTTTGATTTATTTCTTTAATTATACACTCAGGTGCAAAAAAAACGTTGGCTTACCTCTGATTTATTGTAAGTTAAAAAATTCTGGAGTCGAAAAATATAATATAAAAAATTAAATATGCTCTTGTATACTTAAAATAACCCTTTATCTTAACATAAATTTTGCATTTTTTAGAAATATTGGTATTTTACATTTTTATTAAAAAAAAGTTATAATGATGGTGTGGGACACCAGGTAGGAACTAAGTTCCTTCGGCTAATGTAGAATCGACACTACTCGCTTGTGTATACGACTGTAGCGACTGCGCACGTCTTATTTAACGGTTTTATTCCATAGACTTTTTGTTACGGTTTTACTATTACATTATTTTTCTCAGTTCGGTCGCGTAGCAAAATCCCTATCTCCTCCAAGCCTTGGATTATACTACGTTATAGATTAATAATTACATTTCTCTTGGTTGTACATATTTTCATAATTTGTACTTTTCGTCTGGTCAGCTTATATATCAATAAATTCTCTAAAGATATAATTTTTATGATGATAATGATCGGAATAAGATAATTGAATTAATTTTATTTAAAGTTAAAATAATATTTATAGTTTTTTGTTTAACACTGGAAAAAAACTAAAAAAAAAATACCATCCCGCGTATTCGTTCCTCCAGCGATATCCAATCGTGAAGAGTTATCATATGCTAGTCAAATTATTTTTATGTATTTACTGCATAAATTTTGATCATATTAATAATAATAATTTATTATAAATTTTGAGATTAACATTAGTAACAGGTGTAGATAATCCAATTAAATAAAATATTACAACATAATTTACACATTTTACATTTAAAAACCAATGATTTTCATTAATTTATAGGACATCACAAAAGTTGACATCGTTGGATATTTCTATATGGTTTACAATGTTTATATTATTAAACTTACCTTTCGTTAGGAGATTCTGTAATAAGAAGATCATCTTTTGCTTGATTCATTATAACTACCTATTATATTTTTTGTAAACACTTTCAAGAAAGTTTCGGTGACAGTTAAAAATTATATCATAACTGTCAACATTATATCTATCGTATACTGAACACTGAATAGAGGCTAGCGTTATGTGGAGGCTAGCGGTAACCTGCCTACTAGATATAGTGGCACTATTACAAGCGTTACGGTTTTATTGTTACGGTTTTTTACTTTTACATTTTTTTCAGTTCGGTCACGCAACAAAATCCCTATCTTATCCAAGCCTACCGTAAGGAATATAGTTCCAAAAAGTATAAAAAGATATCCGTTGTTTGCTGCTTTTTGTTAAAAAAAACATACTAATTTATGTGAAAACGTATTATATTCTTAATTCTGCAAGAGCAGTGGCTTTATTTCATCATAATTGTAGCCAGTAGATGTTAGTTTGAAGAGCAATTCGGTGATTTAATGAAACTGGTAAGAGTAACATCCAGAGCTCGATTTTCATTCTCTTTATGTTTAAGAAATTGGCATCTATCTTTAGGTGAACTAGCGGTAGCGGATCCTCTAAACGAAGAGAAAAATGAAAATGCAAGCAGATAGACAGTTCGTAATAGTCTTGCTAAAGATAATGTAGAAGCTCAGCCCTATATCCAATGATGTTCATCAGAACACGAAAACTCTAATAACGAAATTGGTGCAATATATTGTTTCAGGATGAGTTTAGAGTTTATCTGAAGAAAAATTTGGAGAAAAGGAGAAGAGCAATTTACTCAATGCAATATTGCGAAAAGAATAAGCTATCTTGAAGGCTCAGTAACGATTTTAAGTGGTATAAGTTGCGAAGACCGTACTGATTTGGTTATTAAGAATAGAGATTCTATGGCGACTAAAAAATATAACAACATGTGGTATATTTATTTTATATTTATGCATGAAAGCGCGCGTCCACATTTTGCTAATATCTTTAAGGAATATTTAGGAAAAGTGGGGATGTTCATTATATACCGGCCAGCTAGTAGTCCGGTCTCAATACAATTGAACATCTAAAAAACGCAATGGGAAAACCTATTGTAGCACGGGCCCAAACAATGTGGCTGACAATATTGGACTATTTGAATTGATAATCAAATTATACGAAGTATTCGGATGATATTATAATTGTAGATTTTGTGAAAGAGAGACTTGAAGAAAAACTTGAGAAATGTAAAAAAAGCACTTGAAAGTAGAGTGTTAAGAATGAGTAGGACGAAGACTGAGTATATGACATAAGACGAGATGAATGCAGAACCAAGAGTTACCAGCTCTCCAAAACTTTAGGGTCGGTGGTAGAAAAATTTGAGGGTTAAAGAGTGAGATCAATCATAGAATGAATTAAGTATGGATGGATAAATTGAAGAAGAATTAGTGGAATTTTGTGTGACAAGAATGTAAGTGCAAAAATAAAAAGTAGACTGTTGTAAGACCGGTATTTATGTATATTTCAGAAACCTGGTCAATAACGAAAAAGCAAGAGATAAAGTTAGAAGTGACGGAGATCAAGATGTTGCGTTGGGTGTGTGAATTAACGAGAACAGTAAGAAATGAGGGGAGTAAGAGATACAATGAACAAGAAAATCCAGGAAAAAAGATTAAGATGCTTTGGTCATGTAGAGAGGAGGAATGAGAATTATGTGAGTAAAGGTGAGTTTGGGGGTAAGAATAAGTGGATAAAATAAATGAGGATCTGAAAGAGAAAAAATGGAGAAGAGAGGAAGCATTAAATAAAGACAGGTGTAAAGAAATGGTATGGAATGCTAACGCCTACCCAAACTAGGATTGGAATAAGGCTAAGAGGAAGACGAAAATGAGCCAGATTTGGTTTTATATTTTTTTATATTTCCGAATTATGCCATCTAGTTTTTTTGTAGGAATGGTAAGTTGAAATTTAATACATACTTAACGTCTATATCAGATCTAAAAATTACATTTTCAATTTTTTTTTTTTTAATAAATAAAGATCGATTTTTTTGCACTTGGGTGTTGTAACCCGTAGGTTTCTTTAATCTGCTTTAAGTATGATAAAGACTAACTTTTAAATTTCCGGAAATTTACAAGCTATAAACACGAATATAACCTAATCTTTCCTTAAATTATAATGAATACTGACAGTGATTCACATACGTTTATCTTCTAGCAACATGAGCAACTAACAATCATATTGCGTGCAATGTATTCCCCAAAGCGAAAGCGAAATTCACGCGTATCACGCACCAGGTCAGGCACTGTCCTGTGCATCCCTATCCCGCCCCAATTTTACCATCAAACTCATTAATATCAATAAACTAATTACCGTTTAAGTTTCCAATATGCAATTGACGGGTGACCAGTGCAGCTGCTGACTGGACCAGCCCAGTTTGAACTCGCGGACATCAATCATCCCAAAAACATGGAACAGTAGCCTGTGAGGATGGCATTGAACTGATATATTTGCTATATAAGGATGTGGATTTAGATATTTTTGCTTCGGGTAACGATATTGCGTATTATAAAAATTTCACAGGTCTGCCACGAATAGGGTTGTGATTTTTGTCTTAGAACGGAGATTCATTTCCGAATTATTTTTTTACATAAAATGCAATTTCGGGATTAGAATTAATTTATTACATAAAATTTTTGGGATGTTTAATGTTATGTGCACTAAAAGTAGCTATTTTGGAAGTAGACTTAAAATACTTAAACTGCGCGTCCCGAGTCGAGCTTGTGTTTCTTGTACAAGAAAGAAAAACGATGGAAGTAGTATATACTTCTCTTTCTAACAGGAAAAGCATACCAACATCCTTGATATATTTCAATTGGGGGCACACTTTAAAAATAAGAATATTAAAAAAGAAGCAAACATTTTCGATCTTTTTCCTCTTTCCCACTGTGATAACTGGCTTGAATCGGGACACATAGTCTAGGTATTATAAGTATAAATATGGTGTTGTCTATGTTTTAAGTTATAAACAAATTGTCCAAGAATTTTTTGATTGTTTTCTTCCTATTCATACTAATTTTTCCCTTCCAAAATGCGGTTTTATTTGCTGTCGTACGCATTTTCTGTTATTATAATGGCTATGTTAAGATTATTTAGCTATTTTTTGACAAAAGAATATACAAAGTGATTGTTTTTAACCCTTTTTACTTTACCTTATGTTAAATTAGACACATAGCACTAAAAACTTAAGCAAATTATAGAAACTCAAGACAGATTTACATCTGACAAGTAGACATTTAAAATTTAGTTGATAGAAAACCACTAAAAATTAAATGAAGGGTCCCCCATCTATTTGTAACCATACCACTAAAAAACAGCACATTTGCTGAAGATGAAACAAGTAAGTAGGAAAAAAATGTACTGTTATTTACCTTAATTGTTGTTGAATTGAACAAACGAAAGTATAAACTTTCACGCATTAGATTTATAAAAAACATTTTTTACTATAATTTTCTTTGGCCAAAAGGACATAATTTTTACAGTAAATACGGGTCGGTTCCATTTTCGTATTAAAATCTACAAATCAACAGGGGTACTCTCAGAATATATTTTAATCTATACTAATATTATAAACAGGAAAGGTTTGATTTTTTGTTTGTTTGAAATGAATAGGCTCCCAAACTACTGGACCGGTTTCAAAAATTATTTTACCGTTGGCAAGCTACACTATTCCCGAGTGGCATAGGCTATGTTTTATTTAAAAAAAAATAGGGATCCTTACTAAAATGCCATTAATGTAACCAAAAATGACCTTAAAATCCTTACATCGCGTGCGCTGAGAATAAAATAAATAGAATAAAATAATGTACTACGATTTTGAAGAATATATAAATATCTATAAAAAATGCCGCGACAGCATATGTCTAACTGTTATAGTTACGTCACAATAACTAATTTTTAATTTTTTAAAAGTTTTTATCTTGGTATTAATCCTTATCAAAATAACTTATTTCATAATCACGACAGATATCACAAATTTAGCATGTGCAATGGGACGAGGCTACTTATAAAGGAATTAAAGGACAATTAAGTTGTAGCAACCAATATAACTGAACCACCAGCTGGTCAACTAGCTCATACACAGAGGATACCGATGATCCCAACTGATCTACCAAATCCATTTAAACCGCTTCAATTTCCTATCGAAACATCTTTCGCTTTTACTAATAATAAGTCTCAAGGTCAAACCTTCCAAATAGTAGGGATCGGTTTTCCTCATGGCTAACCGCCTAAGGCGGGTCGGAGTACCTGAAAATCAATTTATTTTGCTGCCAGAAAATAAAACCAAATTAATATTGTTTACAGGGAAGCGTTGACCCAATAAATTTAATGGCTTTTGTTATTTTTCTTTAATCCCCGTGCAAAGCCGGGGCGGGCTGCTATTACTCATAATCTCAACTTTAATCTTGGTGTGGGTGAGAATAAGACGGATAGTATTAGAAAAAGACAATTTCGTTTGAGGTAAATGTTGCAATAATTATACATAGAATCTATGGGAATAATGATAAAATATAAAAAAGTCTATAGAAATATCAGACCGTATTTCGAAAAATAACATTTTTATTGAAATTATTAAAATAATTATACTTTTCTAATAAAAATATAGGTACATACAATGAACTTATCTCTTACTAAAACAAGTTAATTTGCATTATTCTGTATTCGATTTATGATAGCTTCTTTAATTATTATTTTCCTGAAGAAAAAACTGTAAATGTTTGTTATTTTTGTTTCTGATATCGCGTGAGATATGTACAAAACAAATCTTAATAGAGCTAATGAATCCCGAAACAATACATTAAATCTATAGACAATTTAAACCTAGAATTAACCTTTTACTCCAGCAATTTAAAAGAGAAGATTAATGACAAAAAATAGGTAGCAAAATAATATAAAAATATAATAATTCAGCTGTAAATTTTCGCTACCTTTTAACGAACATTTGTATTCTCTATGATGGTCCTTCGAATTCAGCTGTAAAATAGGCTTGCCTAAAATGACAACCGCGAATATACTGACAATATAAATAACTTTGGATTGGATGTACTTTACGGCCTACGTTTCAGTTTTGCAACTATAAATCTGGCGGATACGAGGCGAATCTCTATATATATATAACACCATAAATTGGATTGGACAATGGATCTGTAGAGTATCATTAAAATGGATTATTAGTTATCTGTATTACATATATAAAAGTTCTTACAAATAGAAGTTTGTAAAGAAAATTTAGATTACATATTTTACTTCTTGCATAAAGATTTATCTCTCATTATTAACTTATCCTAGACTCTAGTCTAGGATAAAATAGAGCGTTTATACGCACGCAACCAGAAAAGAGCCACCGAAACACCGCGAGACAAAACTACGCTGTGCCAAAATAGATACAAAAAGCAACATATATAATTGATAACTGATAAAGATTTGTCATATAAACTATAATTCTTGTGGAATGGCTATTTACACTATTACATGTAAGGAATATAGTAAAAATAGATTTACAATTTTTAAGAAAACGAGAATAATTTTTATAATAATAGGTAGTAGTGTTCTAATGTATATTATACTAGCTGACAAGGCGTATCACGTAACAATTAATGATTTTTTTTCATGTTCCGTTTTTTCAAAGTGTTAGGATTTTCTTTCTGTTTTTTTCGATCGACTTCCATGATTTTATTACTTTTTTGTTGATTTCCCACATTTTTCTTTTATTCACATATTTATGCATTTCTTTGGTTTTTTAAGTTTTTATCCATTTTATATTTTTATCTGGTTCTTTTTTATTTTTTTTTTCAATTTTGCTAGATTTTCATCTTTTTCTGTTTAATCAATTTTTCGATTTTTCTCGATTTTTTGATAGTTACTCATTTTTTTAATTATTTACCCGCTTTTTATTTTTTTACATTTTCGACAATTTAATACGATTTTTAATATTTTTTTTAATTTTTTAGGATAATCAAGGGTAATATAACAAGACCTTGATTATAGTCGGCTATTTTTGTGGTATCTAGATTTCGAGAATATTTTAGTATCAATTTGTTGACACATAATTTGACATTAATAATCTGATTAAAACTCGAGAGCTTAGGTCGGGGGCTTTAATCTTTGATTATTAATGTCAAATTATGTCGAAACAGATTGTAAAATTTTCGAGAAATTTAGCAACAACAAAAATGGCAGACTATTAATCAAGGTCGTGTTGGTTTAGGAAAATTATTTCCTGAGACTCACAAGTATTTGACATTTATATTTGACGTAACCATTTCTCTAGAGAAATAGTCGCTGATATTGTTTTAGTGCAATAGTCGCTTATATTTGATTCTGATTGGTCCAATTCCAAAAAACTATGACATTGTATTGGTTAATTTGAATCGAAGGAAATAATTAATAATATTTTACGGTTTTTTAGGATTTCAAACTATTTTTCACAATTAGTCAACAGTTTTTTATGTTTTTTGACAGGTTTTTAAACGTTTTTGTCATTTTTTTATGATTTTCCAGAAACTCTTACAATTTTTCATGTTTTTCAAGACTTTTGACATTATTTAACCATTTTTACCAATTTTTGAAAATTAATAAGAACTTCTTATAATTTTCGACAATTTTTCACGTTTTTTAACAATAATGTACGATTTTCGACATTTTTTTACCATTTTCAAGATTTTTCAAGATGCCAACAATTTTTCACGATGTTCATCATCTTTTTACGATTTTCAACGTTTTTTTAAGATTTTCAAAACAACTTTTCAGGATTTTCGACAATATATTAGGATTTTAAAATATTTTTCATAATTTTAATTTTCAACAATTTTTCAAGATGCCAACAATTTTTTACGATGTTCATAATTTTCAGAATTTTTTTTAAGGTTAATAATGATTCCTACAATTTTCCACGTTTTGTTTTACGATTTCTAACACTTTTTTGGATATTTAACATTTTTTTAGGATTTTCGTCATTTTTTTTCGACTGTCAATTTTTTTTACAACTTTTGATAAATTTTTAAGATTTTCACGAATTTCTTACAATTTATGACGATTTCTTTATAATTTTCGACATATTTTGACCATTTTTCATAATTTTTATAATTTTTTTTTAAATATTATTCATACAAAGTTTCAACCCCTTATTTCCACCTTTAGGGGACGCATTATAAGAAGCCATAAAACATGTGTTCAATGAAATACTTTTAAGAGTCTAAATTTCAATTTTTATAAAAAAAAATTGTCGATTTAAAGAACCCCTATTTCACCCTTTCAGGATTAAAAAAAATCATCTGTCCAAATTTCACGTTTCTACCATCAGTGGTTATATATATATATATATATATATATATATATATATATATATATATATATATATATATAAAACGAACAGAGCGTTTTGTGACAGTCTAAGAATGTCCAAAGATGATACATAACGTATCTAGTGCCTTACTGTCAAAAGTAATAATTTCAGTTTTGAACTGAAATGGTGTCGGTTAGAAATTTCTAACACTTTAAAAGACACCTTTGATGCGGCGATATAAATAGATATAAATATCATTCAACCTATATCAGGGCAAAACCAAACTACAGACACGTGTTTCGCTCTTAGTTTGAGCTCATCAGTGTAGTACAGGCTATGTCTCTCAAGTTACTAATCAAGAGACATCCCTGCTATAAATTGAACGATATCTATAGATGTCAAATTGCAAAACTGATAAACAGTCGCAAGTGGTTCCATCTTCACTCCAAAAATGGTATTTCAGTAGTAGCTTTGCATCTTGTATATAACCTTAGGCAAGGTAAAATGATAAAACGAACAGAGCGTTTTGTGACAGTCTAAGAATGTCCAAAGATGATACATAACGTATCTAGTGCCTTACTGTCAAAAGTAATAATTTCAGTTTTGAACTGAAATGGTGTCGGTTAGAAATTTCTAACACTTTAAAAGACACCTTTGATGCGGCGATATAAATAGATATAAATATCATTCAACCTATATCAGGGCAAAACCAAACTACAGACACGTGTTTCGCTCTTAGTTTGAGCTCATCAGTGTAGTACAGGCTATGTCTCTCAAGTCACTAATCAAGAGACATCCCTGCTATAAATTGAACGATATCTATAGATGTCAAATTGCAAAACTGAAATTATTACTTTTGACAGTAAGGCACTAGATACGTTATGTATCATCTTTGGACATTCTTAGACTGTCACAAAACGCTCTGTTCGTTTTATCAATTTACCTTGCCTAAGGTTATATACAAGATGCAAAGCTACTACTGAAATACCATTTTTGGAGTGAAGATGGAACCACTTGCGACTGTTTATCAGTTTTGCAATTTGACATCTATAGATATCGTTCAATTTATAGCAGGGATGTCTCTTGATTAGTGACTTGAGAGACATAGCCTGTACTACACTGATGAGCTCAAACTAAGAGCGAAACACGTGTCTGTAGTTTGGTTTTGCCCTGATATAGGTTGAATGATATTTATATCTATTTATATCGCCGCATCAAAGGTGTCTTTTAAAGTGTTAGAAATTTCTAACCGACACCATTTCAGTTCAAAACTGAAATTATTACTTTTGACAGTAAGGCACTAGATACGTTATGTATCATCTTTGGACATTCTTAGACTGTCACAAAACGCTCTGTTCGTTTTATCATTTTACCTTGCCTAAGGTTATATACAAGATGCAAAGCTACTACTGAAATACCATTTTTGGAGTGAAGATGGAACCACTTGCGACTGTTTATCAGTTTTGCAATTTGACATCTATAGATATCGTTCAATTTATAGCAGGGATGTCTCTTGATTAGTGACTTGAGAGACATAGCCTGTACTACACTGATGAGCTCAAACTAAGAGCGAAACACGTGTCTGTAGTTTGGTTTTGCCCTGATATAGGTTGAATGATATTTATATCTATTTATATCGCCGCATCAAAGGTGTCTTTTAAAGTGTTAGAAATTTCTAACCGACACCATTTCAGTTCAAAACTGAAATTATTACTTTTGACAGTAAGGCACTAGATACGTTATGTATCATCTTTGGACATTCTTAGACTGTCACAAAACGCTCTGTTCGTTTTATCATTTTACCTTGCCTAAGGTTATATACAAGATGCAAAGCTACTACTGAAATACCATTTTTGGAGTGAAGATGGAACCACTTGCGACTGTTTATCAGTTTTGCAATTTGACATCTATAGATATCGTTCAATTTATAGCAGGGATGTCTCTTGATTAGTGACTTGAGAGACATAGCCTGTACTACACTGATGAGCTCAAACTAAGAGCGAAACACGTGTCTGTAGTTTGGTTTTGCCCTGATATAGGTTGAATGATATTTATATCTATTTATATCGCCGCATCAAAGGTGTCTTTTAAAGTGTTAGAAATTTCTAACCGACACCATTTCAGTTCAAAACTGAAATTATTACTTTTGACAGTAAGGCACTAGATACGTTATGTATCATCTTTGGATATATATATATATATATGTATATGTATATCTATATATATAAAAAAGGATGTGTTTTTATGTACGAAGTCGATGAACTCAAAAACTACTGGACCGATTATTATGAAAATTGGTATACATATGTATTTTTCCACGGAGAAGGTTTATATGATATTATGCTCATTGATGCCACTCGCCACCAGGTGGCGCTGCAAAGTAGCAACTTCTGTCCCGTTCAACCGATTGTCATGAAAATTGGTATGTATATGTATGTTTTCACGGAGAAAACGAATATGCTATGCTCATTGATGCCACTCGCCACCAGGTGGCGCTGCAAAGTAGCAACTTCTGTCCCGTTCATCCGATTGTCATGAAAATTGGTATGTATATGTATTTTTTCACGGAGAAAACGAATATGCTATGCTCATTGATGCCACTCGCCACCAGGTGGCGCTGCAAAGTAGCAACTTCTGTCTTGTTCAACCGATTGTCATGAAAATTGGTATGTATATGTATTTTTTTACGGAGAAAACGAATATGCTATGCTCATTGATGCCACTCGCCACCAGGTGGCGCTGAAACATATCACCTAATCTATATATATAAAAAAGGATGTGTTTTTATGTAAGAAATCAATGAACTCAAAAACTACTGGACCGATTATTATGAAAATTGGTATATATATATGTATTTTTCCACGGAGAAGGTTTATATGATATGCTCATTGATGCCACTCGCCACCAGGTGGCGCTGCAAAGTAGTAACTTCTGCCCCGTTCAACCGATTGTAATGAAAATTGGTATCTATATGTGTTTTCCACGGAGAAGGTTTGTATGATATGCTCATTGATGCCACTCGCCACCAGGTGGCGCTGCAGAGTAGCAACTTCTTCCCTGTTTAACCGATTGTCATGAAAATTAGTATGATGCTGTATTCTTAATGCTTAATATGAATATGATATTCGTATTAATAGAAGTTACCACCAGATGGCGCTTCCATGTATCAAAGTCAATATTGGTTTCATATAAATATAAGTTCGAAAAATATATTTTTGGTGCGATAAGTGAAACAAAACTATAAACTTTCTTTCCTCCTCTATCTCTTCATCTCTTTTATTTTTCTTAAATTTATTTTAGTTGTTGGCGTAGCAACGCGCGCCGGGTACAGCTATTTCATATATTTAAAAGAGTGATCCTTACTAAATTAAGCATTATGACGCCACCGTAAGGTGGCGCAGTTGAGATAGTATAAATTTACATTAGCAATTCTTGCGTAATTAAGTACTATGACGCCACCATAAGGTGGCGCAGTTAATATATGATATATCTAATCGATAATTTACAAAACCGTAAAAATTTGGAAAAATGGTAAAACACATCAATAGGCGGTACGAAGTTCGCCGGGTCAGCTAGTATATATATATAATAAATGCGCCACTTTACGGTGGCGTTATTTTACTTAATTTCGCAAGGTTTTTTATTTTAGTTTCTCGTTTATCCATTTACCAGAAGCGATAAAAGTAGATCTGTTTTTATTTAGGAATCAATTTATTACTACCAGATGTGCATTTTCCTTAAGGTGGTTGTTGGTTCATGTTCATCATGATTGTCTCTAGAGCAGGATTCTCACGACTTGTATATTTGGCCAACATTTGTCACCTGCTGATACTTGTCATATCGTCTGAGTGGTTTAGTTGCGCCTTTTTCCATAGTCTGTCGGTAAAAGGGATTGGCGTACACTTGACAAGTCTAAACTGGTCTATATTTGTGATTGCTTTACTTCATAATGAAGTAAATATATTGGTCCATCTGTGTACTTGTCAACTACCATTACTGGTGTACTTGGTAAGTTAAACAATATATTTTGTTCATTATCAAGTAAAGTGTGAATGCCAAAGGAAATATAGACCAAAATGGACTTGTCAAAAGTACGCCACAGTGGCGATCCCTTTGATTGTTACAATTTACTGACAGACTATGGGAAAACGCCCGTGACAAATAATTGCACAAGTAAATCATTCACACGATACGATAAGTATCGGCAAGAGGGCAAGTGGCAAATATTGGCAAAATATACGAGTCGTTAAAATCCGGCTTAATCCACGACTCTTGAGAATACGACTTCAGACGGTGCAGGGTTTCAACATAATTATTTTCAAACGATTGCAATACCAGGACAGCCTAGAACACAAGTTTATTTATTACGCGGTTTAAATCTTAAATTTTTACCAATAGGCTGGTCGAGAAGTCATTTAAATCGGATTTGGGTTATACCTATCCGAAAAATCTGATTTTGGTGTCAATCGATTTGTAATGACAAATAGAAAAATGTTCCTGAATATCAAAATATTTTTTTTAAATTTCCTGTTGTTATTAACAATTTAAGATTTAAAAAAAGGGGGTTTACATTTTTGATAATAACTCAAAAACTGTAATAGCTAGAGCAAAAAACTGAACGGATTCTTAAAGGGCAGGAAATTTCCAACAAAACAGTTCTAACTCGCCAAATTGTAGCTTAATTATTAACAGGTGTAAATTAAAGTTTAAAATGCCATAAAAAACGGGCGGCGCGGCAGCAGCGCGTCACCGCTGCAACGACCAAATGACATAAATTATTTTTTTTGAGTAAGTAAATATTACTAAAAAAAATTAAAAAAATTCTAGCACTAACAAAACATATCCGAGAACAAATTTCTGCAGTCAAAAATTTTTTTTCGTTATTTTTCACATTTCTATCGATTTGTTAATTGGAAAATTACATCTACATTGTTACTAACTTTAAATTCGTTACTGTGAGTAAAATAAAAACACAAGAATTTTTTAACCCTTGGAATCTTTTATCATAAAGCTACTGAACAAAGTTACATAATAAAATTTTAAATTTTTTAAAAATTGAAATTGTTATTAACAAACAAAGTAAACAAATGCGATTTTAGATGTGAAAAATTAAAAATTTTTTAAACCATTGTTTACAGTCGTTTTTAGTACGAAAAAAAACAATATATATCCATTTTTTTTTTCATTTTTGTGACCAATTCTTTAAATTTTTTTTATAAACAAATGGCTTATTTAACAATTTTTAATTTTTTTTTGCCATTCTATTGTTTATTAAAAACCATGATTAAAAAAAAAATCTTCAAAAAAATTTTTAATTGTTAATTAACGTTATTGTTTATTAACAATTGTTTAAATTTAATATTAAGAAATGAAAAAACTTCTAAAAGTCATAATTTTCTCTTCTCTACAAACTGGTATTTTTTTCGAATTTTTCAGTTAATTATTTAATTGTTTATTAATTAAACATTTTGTTATAAACAATTGCATCAACAATTAATATTTTTTTTTATAACACCTTACAACATACTGAATACGATGGTATACGTTTAGTTTTTGAAAAAAATTGTTTTCCATGTTTTTTTAATTTTTAACATTTCATTTCTCAGTTTTTAATTTGAATTTATTATGCAGCAATTGTTTATAAGCCTATAACTCATAGACAATGCAAGATAGGTCAAAAACTTTTTTAAGCAATTTGGTTCAGGATACCCTAACAAATCAATCTTGACTAGTTTTAAGTCGATTGCATTATTTGTTTAAAAGTGATACTTATTTGTTTATAAAAAATCACGGTTTTTTCCATGTTTCACCCCCTATTTTCATTTATAACTCATGAACGAAGCAATTTACGTCAAAAACTTTTTCAAGCAATATTGTAGAGTATTTATAACTTAAAATTTTGAGCCCAACCGGAAGTCTCTATCTTTATTATTAAAAAAGTTATGATTAATTGTTACTTACCTGTCAATTTTTTTTTATTATATTATGTTTATATGTACATTTCGTGAACATTTATGATTGTAAAAATAATTATAATAATTATAATAACATATATATAAAAAAAGAAGTTCAAATGTAAACTTAAATATTTATAAAATAAAGAGAAAAATAAAAAAAAAATAGAAAAAATGTTTTTTTTTTCAATAAAATTGATTGTTAAATAAACAGAAATTATAAAAAAAGTTTGTAAATGTTATTATTTTATATAGGAACCTATAAAATTAAAAAAACATGGAAAACAATTTTTTTCAAGAATTAAACGTATACCATCGTATTCAGTATGTTGTAAGGTGTTATAAAAAAAATATTAATTGTTGATGCAATTGTTTATAACAAATTGTTTAATTAATAAACAATTAAATAATTAACTGAAAAATTTGAAAAAAAAACTAGTTTGTAGAGAAGAGAAAATTAAGATTTTTAGAAGTTTTTTCATTTTTTAATATTAGATTTAAACAATTGTTAATACAAAATAACGTTAATTACCAATTAAAAAATTTTTTGAAGAAATTTTTATTTTATTTAAATCAAAGTTTATAATAAACAATAGAATGGCAAAAAAAAATTTAAAAATTGTTAAATGAGCCATTTGTTTATAAAAATGTTTTAAACAATTGGTCACAAAAATTAAAAAAAATTGGATTTATATTGTTTTTTGCGTATTAAAAACGACTGTAAACAATTGTTTAAAAAAATTTTAATTTTTCACATCTAAAATCGCATTTGTTTACTTTGTTTGTTAATAACAATTTCAATTTTTAAAAATTTTAAAATTTTATTATGTAACTTTGTTCAGCAGCTTTATGATAAAAAATTCCAAGGGTTAAAAAAATTCTTGTGTTTTTATTTTACTCACAGTAACGAATTTAAAGTTAGTAACAATGTAGATGTAATTTTCTAATTAACAAATCGATAGAAATGTAAAAAATAACGGAAAAAATTTTTTGACTGCAGAAATTTGTTCTCTGATTATGTTCTGTTAGTGCTAGAATTTTTTTTAATTTTTTTTATTAATATTTACTTACTCAAAAAAAAATAATTTATGTCATTTGGTCGTTGCAGCGGTGACGCGCTGCTGCCGCGCCGCCCGTTTTTTATGGCATTTCAAACTTTAATTTACACCTGTTAATAATTGAGCTACAATTCGGGGAGTCAGGACTTTTTTGTTGGAAATTTCCTGCCCTTTTTTGTTCTAGCTATTACAGTTTTTGAGTTATTATCAAAAATGTAAACCCCTTTTTTTAAATCTTTAATTGTTAATAACAACAGGAAATTTTTAAAAAATATTTTGATATTCAGGAACATTTTTCTATTTGTCATTACAAATCGATTGACACCAAAATCAGATTTTTCGGATAGGTACCTATAACCCAAATCCGATTTAAATGACTTCTAGACCAGACTACAATAAAACAGTTTGAATATTTTTAGACCGACAACAAATTTTGGATCATATATTATAATAGGTACTAGATAAGATATAGTTGTCCTCAATGTTATTGTGTTCTTGGTTTAATGAAAGAAGCATCCCTTTATAGTCGCGCCAGAGCAGGCCTCTTTAAATGCATTATATTGCTGCCAACTTGTAATTTACTAATATGTGACGAGGATTAAATGCTTTTTATTGTAAGGCTTTGATCATTGAAATCATAGCAGACGTCGGTGGATTTTTGTTTTGGAAGCAAAACATACAGGGCTAAATAAATACCAATTCGATGGACCAAAACTGTTGATAAAAGTTGTCGAGTTGGCTTGACGCTTTCTTTGATATAACTACCAATGTTCGAATTTATTTAGAATCTCAAAACGAAATATAATTAGTAAAGATAATTGGTAGCAAAACACTTGCGACAATTATACTTATTGGAAATTGATTTACTGATATATGGCGTTTTCAGCAGCAGGTGAAAAAAAAAATAGTTAAGTTTTTGCGGTCATTTTAAACTAGGTGCCTTAATAATAAAGACCAGATTTAAAAAACAATTGACAAAAATGTACTTTGAACTCGAAACATTAAGATTTCTAGGAAAACTGAAGTAACAAGGCACTTAATAATTAATTCAAAAAGATCATTAAGAATACAAAACAGCTGTGTTAGAAGAAGAAAATAAAAAATATAATTGTGCCTCCAAAATTTCTTAATTAATCTTAAACATTTATCTAGGTTAAATAAGTAGGAGTTGTAAAGTACTAATTGTATTTTTTGTAAGTGTGTTGATATCAAACAAATCTAATTTAATTATGTATTATGTATAAACAGTTTGCACATATTTAACTAAAGTATAGAGACAATAAATTATAGCTACGCTATTTTATTAAGTAGTTTCTGCAAATATGGACACAGAAAATATAATTTAACCTTGGAACCAGTAATCTACATTTTTTATGAATTAATTGACAATACTTTTTCCAAAGACAAATAATATTCGTAATCGTTTACTACAAAGGAGATAGTGCTATAAATGTTACTACTAAACTACGAATCTGATTTAATTTTTGCGTGGGAATTGAATGTTCCAGCTTAATTTTACTACCAAATATATAGTCTATAAAAATGACTCTTATAAATTATTGTAATGTATTTAACGATCTTTAGGTACTAACAATATTATGTGAAAATTATTGGTAATAAAATTATATAAATTGTCAAGAAAATTATATGTTATTTATATGTATCGACAATATAGTGATTATTATTATGTCATGTTTTTATTATATCTTGTATCAAACAATTACTTAATTAGTAGGTACTATAGTTATAAATCAATTTAGCAGCTTTCAGGTACAGGTTAGTTGAAACGTTTTAAAAGCACAAATAAAAGAATGTGTATTTTTTAATAAAACTGTTTCTTTTTTATTTAATATAATCCCCCTCAGCTTGGACACACTTATGCCAATGATCCTCCACTAAATTTATACCACCTACGTAATGATTTTCCGGAAGCTCAGCAAAATATTGTTCCACGGCTGAAATAGCTTATTCATTCCATACAAAACGCTTTCCACGAAGGGAGGGAGCCAAACCGGGTGAATACGGTGGGTGTTCAAACAATTAGTTCAATTTAGCCATCGTCAACAAACTTTTGTGAACATTTCCATTGTCATATGGAAAAATGATTATTTTCTTCTGTAAATCAGGTCTTTTTTTACAAATTTTTTTATCAACTGGTCCAAAAGGTTGCAATAATATTCAGAGTTAATTGGTTTACCTTTTTAAAGATAATCAATTAACAAAACCAATTTTACATCCCTTTTTTTCCGATCGTTCTGACTTCACCTATTTTGGAGCTTCATTTTATTACTTGTAAACATTCTTGTTTCAATTTGAAATCATAATGGTATATCCAAGTCCATATTTACCAGACGACGCACAGAATCGGTGTTCTGCTTAAAATGTTCCAAATTACGCTTAGAAATTTGTTTTCGATTCACTTTTTGTTGAATTCTTAAGGAATGCGGCAATAACCTTCCGAATGGCATTTCGTATGTAATTCTTCGTGTAAAATATGGGTTACTCGTTTACCTCAAATGCCTATGATATCAGCAATTTCACGTTTAATTAAACTTGGATTTTAGATTTGCTCAATGATTTTTGGTGTTGTTGAACTTTTTGGACGTCCACTACGTAGTTCAAATTCGACGCTTGTACCTTGTACCACCACGTTTAGACTATAAAACTTATCGATGCACTGTTGTGAAGGAGTAGATTCCTTTAACAGTTTCACCATTTTTGTATGAATTTTGTTGCTGATAAACCTTCCAAAACAAAGAATTTTATCACTGCATGATATTCGGTTTTTTCCATTCTAACAAAATACACTGACATGTCAACTTCAAATGGCTTGTTAACAATGAATAAATTGACAAATCAAAATTTTTTGTGTATTCAAAACTTTTAAAACTTTCCAACCAACCCTTACAAAGTAGGTATACTCGGGTACATTTTAATTAAAGTACGTCTTTTTATGTAAGAAATAAACTAAAAAAAAATATCGTTATCCCCTTCTCTATGCTCTTCAACAAAGTATAAGCTGAGGAAATATTATTGTTTGATTTTTTAATTTGTAGTATTAAATTTTTTTCCGGTAGATTCCACATATATTTTTTTTGTTTTCCTTGTCGGTCAAAGTTTGCAGCGATATGCTAAAAGATTTTTATTTCGCAGAATAAACGGATAATAATAATAATTTTATTGATCCTTTACGACATTTACAAATAATGTATAGGACAAGTCAAAAGTAAACATAAAGTTTACAAACAGTAATAAACAAAAACAGTTAAATAAAAAAAAAAACTTTTTACATATTTAAGTAAAGATCGTTAGGATTTTCTTTCTATTTGATATTACTCCGTCTTTTCTTCACTTGCTGCGATCTAAAGCTTTTCTTTAAAACAAGAGTTCGATAGTAAATGGCGAAGCTACCTCACCCCGCCAAGAACAGTACCTAAATATATTTTTTGAGAACTCACGATCCACCCTGACGGGAAAAGAAGACAAATAAAAATGAATCATCATGTAAAGATACGTAATACATTTCCTTCTCCTCTAGGCAGTATCGACAGATGTCTTCATCTGCCAAGTTCAACTAACTCATGTATTTTCTGAGTCGACATTGTCTTGTCAAGAAACTGATACTCAATCTGACATCGTTTCTTCTTTGTGATAACAGCTTTTAAGTAAATTTCGCAGAGTGTCCTTTTATTAAGAATTTGGATACATAGATAAAGGTGATACAGATTGACAGCCAACCCAATGAATACCTATGTATCTTTCATGGTTAACCCCTGTTCAATCAATCTCCAATCAGTACAAACATCGAGTATGCGACAGTACAGTAAACCATTCTGTATCCGAAGCAGCTCCCAAGATAAAAGGTACAGATGAAAAGATATTTCGACTAATCACTAGTCACAATTAACAGGTATTTAAAGGGGGTAATATTAATAACCAAACTAGGAGAATTACTTCTATCCTTAAATGTAACACTGGGAGCACAAACTAACACGTAAGTAAAAAAAGTCGGTAAAATGAAAAAAAAATGCCTATCGATGCCAGAACAAATGGAAAGTGAAACAAAATGCAATGGTAGGAGTATTTAAGGGGAAATTTGCACGTACCTTACAGGGATAACCACAGCACGAAAAATGTCTCTGATTGATCAATCATAGAATTGCACCAAAAAGCACGTGATATGTGTACGTGTATTTTTGCACGTTGGCATAGGTACTACATAACTTTAAAAAGTTATGAAAAATTACAAGAAACAGTATCTGTATTTTTCTGTAAATATATTTTTAAAAAATGCTACAACAACAATTATTAAAATTTTAAATCTACAATCCGCTCTTCTCCTACCACCTGAGTAGCCCTATGCCATTGTGACCTGCTATTTGTTTGCTTTAACTCAGATTAGTTGAGTTTACCCTCAAAGTTCTTCTTTAATTGTATTTTTTTGTTCAATAAAGTACAATCTACAAATGATCAGACTTGATTACAAGTCATTACAAATGAATGCAAGTGATAATAAGTGATACCAGTCATTAAAAGGCATACAAGTAATCACAGGTGATTATAAGTGATCGAAAGAGATTTAATACATAAAGTAGATGGTACAATCTACATGTGATGATTATTATCACAAATCATTGCAAGTAAATATTATGATTGCAAGTTATTAGCAGTGATGTAATAACAAGTGATTTTAAATGATCAAAAAAGATTTATTAAATAAATATTAAGTTTTTATCAACTGAGTGAGTTTTTTTTTGTTGATTACTTTTTTCACCTGTCAAAATATCACAATTTTGTGATTTCGTCCAATGAAAACGCTTAATCTTCAATGTTTTATGCTAAATCTAGCCAATCATTCCGGTTTATATTGATAAAACCACTAGTGGTTTTACTAGTAGTGATAAAATTATAGAACTGTCAAAAATTCAATAACAATATTGAACAATCAATTTTCTTGTTTATAAGCACCTTACTATAAATCAACATTCATTTATATTATCTAAATATTCTGAAATAT
Source organism: Altica lythri (assembly GCA_964028335.1). Lineage (NCBI taxonomy): Eukaryota > Metazoa > Arthropoda > Insecta > Coleoptera > Chrysomelidae > Altica > Altica lythri. The sequence continues at coordinate 11,007 of CAXIIO010000685.1, read as the reverse complement.
ATTTTGTTATTATTATTATCACAATTCAATTCATCCAAACGATAATGAAAAATCAAATATGTAGGTGTAGGTACTTTAAAACTAACCTGCTTCCTGGTTCTGCATGCATTTGAAACTTTTATATGCCTACAGGCAAATGTGGTCTTGTATAAAAATAAATATTTATTCAAATTATAACCCTGTTTTCACGACGCTCACGACAACTGACAACTGTCAATACTATCTAGTGTACAGGATAAGTTAATAGGAGGGATAACGGCATTTCGTTTGTGTTAATTATGAAATATAAGTTGTTCTAGGAAGTTTTTTAAATAAAGTAGTTTTTGTACAGAAAGGTTCAAAAAATAATCTCCTCAAATACCACTCGTCCTGTAATATTTTACTAGATAAATTTTTATTTTCCAGACTCAAACTTTGTTATTTTAGGCAAAACTACTCAAACAAACTGAATATGATACATTTCAGTTTGTTTTCGTATTTTTGCCAAATAAAAAAGTTTTCGTGGAAACTAAAAATTAATCGATAAAATTTTAAGGACTCGTGGTATTACCTTTGACAAAAAATATTCAAAACACCACTGCGCCAGGAATAACACTAAAAGCCTGGCTTTATCGGAATTCCCAGAGTTCCACGCTTTTTTTCTTTAATAAATAGACTTCCGTAGAGAAATATGAGAAATATGAAGTGTATTTGTCAAATTTTCTATTCAAAATAAAGTGAAGCAGTCCATGAAATATTATATTCATTTAGTTATGTATTCTGAAACATCTTTTCAGTACATATAAAACAAAATACAATTCTGATGCGGTAACTGGAAAGCATTCACAGTCAACATCCCATTTAAAACAAGTTTTCAGTTTTCACAACTAGTTATTTCCATTATCTGTTTGCTAAAATATACAGAATGGAACTTATTTTGTAAACGTTTGCTAGAATTTGTCACGAAAGTGTGCAAATAGTCCTGTATTAATGAGTTGGCGAACTAGTTTAATATTCTAATAAGGTTCAGTGGTAAAATTTTACACACAAGATTAAATTTTACCATATTTTCTTTAACACAATTTACCAACATTAACACGCCTTCTAATCCTATCAAACGGACCGACTTTCGAATCAAGGTTGTCAGATATGTTTTCAAAAATTTCTAAGTTTATATATTATGTAAATGTTCTCTCTACTTTAGTATTCAATAATTCGTAAATGGCACTTTTAGAAAGATAATACGAAAAAACTCTTAAAAAATATATAAAAAAATTCGAAAAGAGATTGACCTTAAAGGCCATTCTTGCAACTTCCCGCTAGTTTTAACCGCAAAGCTATAGTAACGTGACGTATTTTGACGTTTTTGACTTTTTTTGAAATGTTTAAATAGCCATAACTTTTTAACGCGTTATTCGATTTTGATGTTCAAGATGGCATTCGAAGCAGTTTTTTGAGACCTAAAAACGTTACTAGGAGTGCAAAATCGATTAGTCAAAAAAAGTTATTGAAAAAAAAAACACTTTTTTTGAAATTTTTCGACAACGATATCTCACGAAAGAATCAACCGATTTTAATTTGCAAAACAGCATTCGACGTTGTTTTTTAAGCTTGATAGCTGATTAGGTTATGAAATTGATCGATTTAATGGCCAAAAAGATATGCCCAAAAAAACATAATTTTTACCAATTGTTTTTTTTTTCGGTTATTTTGAAATTTCTCGAAATCTACCGGTTCGAATCGGTTCAAACTTACAGGGAATCATCTAAGTTAGATGGAACTCTTTGGAACGCTTTTTATTTCATTCCGATCGGTCAAGCCGTTGAAAAGTTATAAGAGGTTTACATACATACATACACACACACACACACACACACACACACACACACACACACACACACACACACACACACACACACACACACACACACACACACACACACACACACACACACACACACACACACACACACACACACACACACACACACACACACACACACACACACACACACACACACACACACACACACACACACACACACACACACACACACACACACACACACACACACACACACACACACACACACACACACACACACACACACACACACACACACACACACACACACACACACACACACACACACACACACACACACACACACACACACACACACACACACACACACACACACACACACACACACACACACACACACACACACACACACACACACACACACACACACACACACACACACACACACACACACACACACACACACACACACACACACACACACACACACACACACACACACACACACACACACACACACACACACACACACACACACACACACACACACACACACACACACACACACACACACACACACACACACACACACACACACACACACACACACACACACACACACACACACACACACACACACACACACACACACACACACACACACACACACACACACACGGGAAGTTAAAAATTAATATTTCAATGGAGTGTTTACTACTGAATTAAAGCGCCTTTGTATAAGTATAATACTTATAATTTTGATTCTCACAACTGAGAGTATTGAGATTATTAGTGAAATTGAAAAATGTAAAGAAAGGTTTTGTGTTAGTTCTTGGCTTTTTAGATCCGTAGAAGTCTTTTTTTTAAATATAAAGAAATTATCGGTCTGTCTGGGTGTAGTTTTTACAGGTATTTTCACCTGGACCGATTTTGATAAAATTTGGTTATGTATCTGAGTTTAGATCTTCCCTATTGTGCCTAACGTTAAATTGTCGCCTTAGAATCATGTTATTCTATGTCGATAGTTTTATACATTTTATAACTTCTTTTTCACATTATGTACAACGTGTCTCTTTATTACCACCAAAGCAAATGAACTTGGACGTACTTAAAATACATTGTTTAAAAAAATCAATTTCAAGAAAAATATATAATAATTAATAATATATTAAAAATTTTTGTTTTGTTCATTTTGTGGCTCTGTCTGAAACCGTCTTTACGACATTACTTGGTATTGGGTTAGACAGAAGGGGACAAAAATACTTTATGTACCTTGTCTCTAGATGTTCAAGACCAGGCAGTGTGGGAGTCCCGAAAGGACTGTCCGTCGAATACCCATTAAAAAAACCTTCTCAGTGGCTGTATGAATTGTATAGGAGACTATTTTGTTTCTCCTTTTTCCTAATTATGTTTTTGACTACATTGTGTCCCACGTTCCACCTTTATGGGTTTTCCATTATCCAATAATCATGCAGAGAACTGGACATCAGGCATTACCATCCTTTTCATTTTCTCCCTTTTACTTCATCTAAGCAAAGTGTGCTCCGGACCATCTACCTTTACGCCACAGTCCCTGCATGTAGCCATGTTTCTTTTATCAATCCGATGTAGGTTTGATCCGAAACACCCGTGCCCGCTAAGCCACTCAAACTCAAACATTCTGTGCTTGCAGTCCTGACACTTATTTAGATTTTTGAAAACACCTCTCGGTCATTCTGCATCTTCTATTCTGTCCCATTTATCCAAAGTCGCTACCCTTTCTTTTTTTCTGTCTGCGACAATTGCTTTCTTGCAAATTTTGTGGAATCATGTTTTTTCTTTCATTAGCAGGTCGATAGGGAGGACGCCACTAAGCATCCAGGCCGCTTCTGCGGACACCGTTTTGTAGACGCAGGTGACCCTAAATAGCATTTTTCTCTGAGCACTAAGCAAAATTTTCCTATATTAAGGTAACCAGGGCTCCCTATATTTAGCAGCAGTCTCATAAGAGCTAATGCTTGCTTGCTGTCCTTGGCGGCCGTCTGCCTTACGTGCTCAGTGAAAGCTAGCTTATGGTCCTGGCATACGCCCAGATATTTTTTTTGATGTTACCTGCAGACCCACACGATAAAACCAGTTTCCTATTATTGTTAAGCCTACCTCAGCCTTAAACTTCATCTGTTTAGTAGCTGCAGCCTGAACCACAAGGGCCAGATCATCCGCGTACGCCACTGCATTGCAGCTATATGGTAGATCTAGCCCCAGTACCCCGTCGTACAGGAGGTTTCAAAGTAGGAGCCCGAGTATTGACCCCTGTGGTAACCGTTGACGATGGGAAACTGACATTGGACATATAAACATATACCTACATTGTTATTTAATATTTGACTATTTCATATACTTTAAAATAACCCTTAAAATCTGTATTATGTATGTTTTTAGAATGATCCTTGATATGCAAAAAGTTTGCTCTAAGACGGATCCTTGAGAAATATACCATATTCATTTTTACCCACAAACTACAAACAAAATACAAAATACAAGTACCAAATGTACCTATTGTTTTATCTTTAGTAACTAAATGTAATCAATTATATATTAGAATGGTTGCTCAAAGCCAAACTTCATTATTACTTTGACCCTTAAATAAGTAGTAATTTTAAACAGTGCGGATATGAACAAAGTTTGTACGGTTATAACTGATTCAAATTTTATTATTCATGTGAGTAATATAAGTTTAATAAATAATCTCTCTTCTCACTGTGAAGTTGTTTTTGATTTCCCAAGGCTGAGGGTTACATGTTTAGATTTAGATTATCATAGATATGAGAAGACTAGAGGAGAGGACTATATTCTCCATCCGGATTTAAAATATTGAAATACATTACTGCAGGAAAATCCTTATTATAAAAATTGTTAAAAGTGTTTCTTAGTATATCCCTAACAGTATTTTACTATTATCCAATACTATCCTTTAATTTACGAGTACTTAATAAATCTTAAATGGATGTTTTTTTAATACTATTTCTAGTGTAAGCGATACAAGTGATGGATATATATTTAAAAGAGGTTTATTTGTAATGACTTTCTCAGCTAACCGCCTAATAAGTTGTGGAATAAGCCTACAATTTCTTAATTTACTTGTTACCGTAATTATATATAAAGTCAAAATGACGAATTTAACCCCGTTTTTGCTCATTAAGATCGGTCGTTCTCTCAGCTGAGCTCGGAAGACCTTCGAGGCATTTTGAGGCATCTTTGTCTCCTCGGGTCGCATTAAACTGATGTTTATGCATGAGTTTAGATTCAAAGTAGATTAAGCATATCATCAGACACATTAACCCTGGCTTGTAAATTCAAATTTGGCTCTAATGAGACCAGCACTTAAGACATTGTGGACCGTTTAAAGAAAGAACTTTTAAAAGTATTATTAAATTTATATATATATATATATATATATATATATATAACAAAATATCAAAGATGATACATAACATATCTAGTGCCATACTGTCAAAAATAATAATTCCAGTTTTGAACTGGAATGGTGTCGGTTAGAATTTCTAACACTTTAAAAGACACCTTGGATGCTGCGATATAAATAGATATAAATATTATTCAACTCACATCAAGGCAAAACCGAACTACTATTACTATTTCCTTTCCTAAACCTTACAGGATATTTTACTTTTTTCTTAATTTTTTTATAATATTTTTCCCATGCATCCATTAATCTTTTCCTTACTTTTTCTATAATTTCATCATATTTTTTTCTTTCTTCTTCTTCTTCTTCCCAATTTCGTTTTGGTTTTCGACCTAACATTAAGAATGTTGGTGTTTTCTCGTGTTTTCTCTGTTATTACATTTGGAATATCATTTATATACATTTCTACTTTATTAATATAATTTTCCCATTCTTTGTGTTTCTTCCCATTTAAACTTATTCTTAAAAATTTTATCACCTCTTTAATATATCTTTCTGCAGGATTTGCTGCAGGATGTCTTATACTAATACAATTCTTTTGAATTCCCTTCCTTTCTAAAAAATTTTCTAAATTCTGTCCTTGAAAATACGTTGCGTTATCCATTACACATGTCCTTGGTTTACCTATTTCTTCTATAAATTTTTGTAAACAATTTTTAATGCTTTTATAATTTGTCCTTCTACATGGGTATAATTTTACAAACTTTGTAAAAACATCAACAATTACTAATATATGTTTATTATTATTTTTACTTCTTATTAGATTACTAATAAAATCTATTGCTATTACTTCCAATTTTTCCATTGCTGTAACACTTTTCCCAATATTTTTATTCACTTTATTCTTATTTTTATTCAATTGACATATCTTACATGTTCTTGTTATTCCTTTTGCTATCTTTTGATCTTTTTTCATTATAAAATTTTCTCTAAATAATAACCATAATTTTCTTGAACCTATATGTCCATATGTTACATGTAAATTTTTTAATATTTGTTTTCCTAAATAACTCTCAATTACATAAACTTCTTCATTTCCTATTTCCTTTATATAATATCCATCTTTAATTAAAGTATTCTGTTTTTCTTTTTCTGTTAAATTTTGTTGACTTCTTATTACCTATTTCTTCTTCTGAAAACATACCGTCATCTTCTATTAATTTATTCATTCCAATTTGTACTATTCCTCCTTTATCCTTATTTTTACTACTTTCTCTTGATAATGTATCTGCAATAAGATTTTCCTTTCCTGATAAATATCTAATTTCAAAATCATATTCTTGTAATAATAAACTCCATCGATATATCCTATTATTATTAAATCGATTAACCATTACTTTCTTCAATACCATGTGATCGGTTTTAATTATAAACTTTTTTCCAATTAAATAAAATCGACATTTTTGCACACAAAAAACTATACTCGCAAATTCCAATTCTGATACACTATAATTTCTTTCATACATTTTTGTGACTCTAGACATAAAACATATTGGTACTTCTATTCCATTTTGTATTTGTATTAAAACCCCTGCTAATTTATTAATTGATGCATCTGTTCTTAATATAAAATCTAATTCATAATTTGGATGATATACTTTCAACTTATTGGTAAACATTTTTTTCAAATCATTAAACGCTTGTTCTCTTTCTTCATTCCATTCCCATTTAACATTTTTCTTTAATAATTTTACTAATGGAATCTGTTTTTCTGATAGATTTGGTATTAACTTTTTGTAATAATTTATCATTCCCAAAAATCCCCTTATGTGTTTTAAACTTTTTGGTTTCTCAAATTTTAAAATTTTATCTACTCTTACCGTATCCATCTCTACTCCATTCTTATTAATTTTAAATCCTAAATATATCACTTCCTTTAAAAAAAATTGACATTTTTCTTTATTTACTTTTAATCCCGCTGAATCCAATTCTTTTAAAACAATATTTAAGTGTTTTTTATGTTCTTCTTCACTTTTTGAATAAATTAATATATCATCCACATAATGAACAACAAAATTTTCATATTTGTTCAAAATTTTATGTAATGCTTTAACCAAAGCTGCACATGCACTTTGTATACCGAATGGTACTACTTTAAATTGATATACTACACCATCAATACTAAAACCAGTATATTTCCTACTATTTTTATGTAAAGGTATTAACCAAAAACTGTGTTTTAAATCTATTTTACTGAAAATTTCAATTCCTGTTATTCTACCAAATATTGCTTCATTATGCATAGGTTTTTCATATTGTGGTATTGAAAATTTATTCCCTTTTTTCACAACTACAATTGGATTAATAAATGATGTATCACTTCTCTCAATTGTATTATTTTCTAGCATTTATCTATTTCTATAGCTACTTGTTTTCTATATTGATATGGAATTGGATAAGTTTTAACTCGAAAATTTTCTATATTCTTTACTTCAAATCTGTGAGTATATTCTTTGGCCGTATTATTCTCTAATGTAACTAAATTTGGATATTTCTTAAATAACAAATTAATTTCCTCTTTATTTTTATCATCGCTTTTTATATTCTCTCCTTCTTTTATCGTTTCCCTATTAATTCTTAGTTCATTTATATGTATTATTTCCTCATTATTGGTTATTTTATCTAATTTTATTTGTTCTTCTTTCAATTTTATCCAACCTTCTTCATAATTAATAATAACATTCATTCTTTCTAATTCATCAGTACTCCATATTTCCTATAATCAAACCTTGTATTGTATATATACTATTTCCAATTTTAATATGAATATTTATAGTTCTTTTAATTTCCCCTAATTTTTTTCCATTAGCACCTATTAACTTCATTCTTGGAATTCTAATCATTTCGTCTATTTTATTTTCTTCAATACTTTTTTCATTTATCAATGTTGCTTCTGATCCTGTATCTATTAAAATTTTAATTTTCTTATTATCCAAATTTCCTTCAATAATTATTAATCCAATTTTATCTTCTAATTTATTATTATTTTCTTCTAATTTTATAAATTCACTTGGATGTATATAACAACATTTAACATTAAAATTTTGTAGGTGCTTATTTAAAAATTTTCTTGTTCTGGTTCTACCCTAACGTTTTCTACATTTTCTTCTATTTCTCTACTTTGCATATTAATTTGATTTATTCTTCTAGGTACATTATTATTTCCAGTTCTATCTTCTCTATTATTATTATGAATTTCATTCGTATTTCTATATCTTGATCTTTCATATCTTCCATTATTCACATTTTGAAAACCATTTTTATTTCTGTTATTTCCATTTCTTATATTATTATTATTTTCCATACTATTTCCATTTCTATATGTATTTCCATTTATACGATTTCCATTTTATCTCCCATTATATCCATAATTATAATTTCCATTGTTTCTATTATGCATTTCTTCTCTTCCTCTATTATATCCATTTCTGTTTTGATAATCATTTTCGTAATTTTGTGATCTATTTTCATTAATCTTTAAATTTCTTTCAACTCGATTTAAATACTTAATTAATTGTTCTTTTTTTCTAATATTTTATATGACTATTGTTTCAGAAACTGTTATATCATAATGTCTAGAAATATATAAAATTATTTCCTCTTCTCTCATAGGAGGTTCAAAATATTGGGCAAAATTATATAAATGTAACGCATAATTGGTTAAATTATTCCCTCATCTATAATTATTGAATTTCCGAAATATAATTTTTCCCTACTCACCCCTTGTTTTGATTCACCCCAGAAATATTTAAGGAATTCCCTTTCAAAATTATTAAAGGTTAATATTTCATTTTCCTGTGTTGCATACCATAATCCAGCATTATCTTTCAAAGAACTTCTTATAATTTCTTTCCAATCTCTTTTGTTCCTAGTTTTAGTTTTAATCATTTTCATATACGTGCATTGATGTAATATACTGATATTCCCTGTAAATTTTACTGCTCCTTCTCCTTCATGTATTACCATATAGGAAACATCCTCAGTTCTTTCATTTTGCATCTCTTGTAATTTTTTTGTTTCATCTACAAATTTCTTTGCTACTTCCATTACGTTCCTTTCCATAGTTTGTTGTATTCTTTCGTTTTCTCTCTATTTTTCATTTTGCTGCTCCTTCACATTTTTTTCTATATTATTAATCTTCTCCTGGTGTATATAACCCATTTTCTCCATCGCCTTAAATCCATCTTTCAATTGATCTATTTCTTTTTGTATTTTGATATTTTCTTTAATAATATTTTTCCTTTCATTTTTAATTTCACTTTTAATATTATTAATATCTAATTTTATGCCTTCTATATTTTCTTTTAAAATCTTTAACTCTTCCTTATCTTCTTTTCTATAATTTTCTTGTTTTCTACCATTTTCATCAAATTTTTCTTCCATTTTTCTAATATTTTCATCCATTTTTCTATTATTTTCTTCAAACTAATTTTCCAAAAATTTAAACATTTTCTCCATCTCGGTTTCTTGATGTGGTTTTGCACCAGTCACATCTCCTATCACATCAACTTGTACCACCTGAATAGTTGTGTTTTCTTCTCCTTCCGAAAATCCATCATTACTTTGTGTTTCATGCATATTTTCATTGTATTCTTGTATTCCATCTTCTCTCCTTCTATTTCTTCTATTTTGTCTTGTATCCATTTTATTTAAGTATTTTAATTATTTTATATATATTTAATTTATAATGTTAATTTATTATATTACTATATTATATTTATTCGATTTGTATTTAGATTTAAAATTTTTTAAAATTTTATGGACTTTATGTATAAATATAAATATGCTTAAAACTCTCACCTAATCCTCTTATTTCTATTACATTACAATTTATTTATGTTTTATTTCAATTCTTCACAGTTCTAATCTTCCAATCACTTCAATTGTCTATATAACCATTTCAATCTCAATATAATGTTTTATTTGGAACTGAATTAGGTACTCTACTCCTGTTTTATTCACGCTCCACGTTGGTTCGCCATATTGTTATGATTTTCTATATTCACACAATTGTCTTTTTAGACTCCTCAGGTTGGGTTCCTCTCTTATCTTTATCTTTATCTTTATCTTTATCTTTATCTTTACTTGTATTTTTACGTCAATAAAATCATTATGTATTTATTATTTATTTATCATTTACTAAAAAGTCCATTTCTATTTATTTATTACATTAGTTTTATTTTACTTATATTAATTCAAATTCATTTTCCAAAATATCTTTTTATGACTTTTCTCATTAATCAAAATTTAAAAAAACCTCTCTCGCAACCTAGTAACGTTCTTTTTATACCCTGATTTTATTCAATTCTTTTCCTCATTACTTGATCATTTGCATAAATTGTTATTATGAAAATTCTTATCTAGTTAGTCTTAAATACATTTATACTATACACAAAGACCAACTACTATTGAATACCATAACAATATATATATATATAGAAATGTTGAAGCATTTAATTTAACTTTTTAAAAAATATATTTAATTCTTAAAAATACAAAGTTTTATTATGAATTGAAAAATACAAAAATAACAACTATTTGATTCGAATCTTGAAAATTGAATGAATAAAAATGAAAAATAAAAAGTATAACAAAAGGATGTTTTACGTAATGCTGAATTTGCAGTTCTCATATTCGCTGCTTCTACTTGTATTAGTTCGGGGGATTGGACGATATTTCTATATATATATATATATAATGTACTTAATTTTCTTTAACCATTTTAATATGTTTTTTTTTT